>CM075010.1:19120112-19170358 GCA_037576675.1 Pangasius sanitwongsei
TGGCAGTGTGAAGCATTGCCGGTGGACAGGTCCAGAGTGAAGGGGGGGGAGGTCTGGATCACCAGCAGCTCAGGAGTGATGCTCATCTGCTATATGATAATGTGAATCATGTACTTAGGTGCTAACATATTAATTGTCAGAGCACCTTATCATCATTTACAGCATTTGGCAGATGCCCTTATCCAGAGCAACTTTTATCTCATTTATACAACTGAGCAGTTGAGGGTTAAGGGCTTTGCTCAAGACAATGACCAATAGTGGACAACTGTCAAGAGGATAAGAAATTTTGTTATTTTCACTGACCTAGGGCTGTCTGCAGACTCCCCTAAGCCGCATTTGCTTCCATGCATTTTTTCACAAGTACAAGTATATGTAAATGAGCATGGTATCGGAGGGATATCCAATACCAGGTCACTCAGAGAATGCTGCATACCCAGGGTAAGAGCTTATTATGTATTGATCCTTATGCTCACTGGCACAGTCTGCAGCAGATTAAAGGACAAACCAACATAGAGTGGCATAATGAGTTGTTAGGCCACCAAAACAGCTTCAGTGCACCTTGGCATTGCCGTCATGGAAGAACCACACCAACAGAACATTTTATCAAAGGATAAAGCTAATCAGTCAGGCTGAATTATATTGATCAACTGGTTACAGTGACCCTTCTCTCCAAGAGTACAAGTAGACACAATTCATGGCAAAGTTTTTCCTTTGTCACCCCACTGTTGAATCCTGCACCCACACTGGCCCTTTCTGGTAAGATTGGACACCCCTATGTTAGGAATACCAGAGAGCCAATGCATGTGATGCTTTTATTGAGACAAAGACACATTTCAGTCTGTGATGTTTGGGGTCCAGTTGCAAGCTGATAACCTACTTCTGGAATTGCTACTTCTAGCAAGCCTACTAGGATCACTAATATACAGGTTGGTGTAATGGGGTGTCTAGCATTCTGAGTTAATCTACCTTCATGCCAATGAGCTAGTTTTTAGTCTTCAACACTGTCATCAGGACCCATTGATCTCAAGTAGTCACAGTTCAATGAGCAATGTCTTTGGCTGTAAAGCACCCTACTTTATATTTTATAGACCTTTATACACATGTACAGTACAACGAAATTGGATGGCTATTCTTAGCCTGTGCAAATAGTGCAAAATAGCTTAAAAATACTGTTAAAAATAAATAAAATGCAACCGACCTATAACACTATAAAACTAAGCTATAAAATACACCCACACTTAAAATACGCAGATAATACACTTTCACATCCAAAAAACACATCCATATTTACAATGCCCCACATTATCGCACAGTTATTGCCGTTCAAGTTCAAGTGTTCACATTTAGTGCCACGATGGCTCTTGCATAAAAACTGTTTTTGAGTCTGTTGGATCTGGATTTTATTGTCCTGAACCGCCGTCCAGAGGGCAACAGTTCAAAAAGGTGATGACCAGGATGTGTGATGTCCTTGAGGATGCTGCAAGCTCTTTTGAGACAGCGTGATCTGTAAATATCCTCGGGGGGAGGAGAGAGTGGCCAGTTAGTTTTTCCACAGTGGAGATGACCCTTTAGAGTGCTAATAGCCCTTCTAAAAATAGCCCTAATATTAATATTTGGCAGCCCACTTAGCAGCCTACATAGTCCCTAGTTCCTTTTTTGTGGCTGTCAATGTCAATAAAATGTGTCAATATCACTAAAATGTCAATAAAAACTAGACTACTACAAACATATATAGAACTAAATCACATCATAAATGTTACACTTGGCTGGTTTTTGTGGGTTAGTGAAGATTATTACAGAGAAAAATATTATACAAGACATGTAATATTAAAAAGAAATAATGTGTGGACTCAAGGGGAACTATAGAGCTGGGATCATCAAATGGTGGCCCGTAGGCCAGATCCCTGTAGCAAGATTTCTCTGGCCCCAACCCAACCACCAACACCTTATACAGTCACATTAAAATTATGAAGCATCTGTTAAAAAAAGAAATGTAAACATTGAATATTGCCCTATTACCACAAGCTACTGAAATGTATAACTACACATACAGTAAGTGATACTTTGTTGTTGGGGTTGGCAATATGACCAAAATATCTACCACAATTCTCAAAGGCATTTCTATGATATGCAATGACTGTCAGGCGGCAAAGACAGCAGCGGTTGCAAGGTAAGTTTCTTTATTTTCACACAGGCAGACAAATCCAAAACATCAAAGCAGAATTAGGGGCAATCCATGAAGTAATCACACTGAACTAAGGCTTGGTATTCAGAGGTATGAGAACACTAAGCGTATACTTCACAATGGGTAAGTGTACTAAAGATCCTTAAATGCTGTGACTGTGAGTGCCATGTGCCATGAGATCAAGTGTGTGTAATTAGAAGCATGGTGAACTTGATTGAGTGTGTGTTAGGTGCTGTAGTCCATGGCATCTATGTCTGTAGGCCATAATGCCTTCTGGGAGTTGTGGTCACTGGCCACAGCTGTGTTTATAGGCCACTCTATGTTTCAGGATTGGAGAGCAGCTTCGCATTAACCCACACACATATGGTGTGGACCTGGTCAATCAGTGCATCATGCATGAAATTCCCGGCACATAAGTAGGAAATTGAAAGCACTACGTAGGTCAAGCTTAGTGAAGATCTTGGCCTCATAGAGCTGTTCAATTCAATTCAATTCAGTTTTATTTGTATAGCACTTTTAACAATGGACACTGTCACAAGGCAGCTTTACAGAAATAAACGGATTCAGAAAAAATATATTGTAAATATTTGAATTTATCACTGTGAATTTATTCCTAATGAGCAAGCCAGTGGCGACGGTGGCGACAGTGGCAAGGAAAAACTCCCTGAGATGATACTCTCCAGGAAGAAACCTGGAGAGGAACCAGGCTCAAAAGGGAACCCATCCTCATCTGGGTGCAACGGATAGTGCGATTATAAATAAATCCCTTCTATTATTGTGCGCTATAAGGACAAGTAGTGCAATTGTGCAACCAATAGCTGTTCCAGTACTGCAAGTACCAAAGGTACAGGTTAACAGTATTTAATAGTGACTTGGTTCAGTCCATGGCGATCAATGCATGGTCTGAAGCTGGTGAGGTTGAAGGGCAAATATACCTTTGTTTCAAGCCTCTTTGATGTACTCATCCATGGCTTGGTTTTCTTTGGCTGAAAGGGGGTAGATTCAATTATGAAGAGGTTTGGTGCAGGCCATGAGCTCTGTAGCGCAGTCATCGGGACGATGAGGAGGTAGGCTTGCTGGCCTTGGATTGCTGAAAACTTCATTGAAGTCCTGATACTCGGGGGAAATTCCATCTTAGAGTCGGTTAAGGACTCTCAACTGAAGTTGACGCCACGAGGACTGCAGACACTTGTAGGCAGTGGGTGTGACAGTGTGGTGACCAACAGATGATCCCCCTCTTGGACCAGAAAATCTGTAGGTCATGGGTGTGCAGCCAGGGAAATCCCACCACTTTTAGGGACCTTGTTAGTAACTGTGACCAGCAAGGAGATGTGTTCCTGATGTAAGGCATTGACATGCAGGGTAATGGGTTCAGTACAGTGAGCTCTGGATCCTCCTCCAGTGGGACCACCATCTAAGGCTTGGATGTGCAAAGTGTTATGGAGCAGCTGGATGGGCAGATTCAGTTTCTTGACAAGGGAGCTGTCCATTAAACTACCAGCAGCTCTGGATTGGCCAGTGCTGAAACAGTAGAAAGAACTTCTGTGTGTTCTACCTGTACTGGTATGGCAAAATTTGGTTGAAAGAGAATTTTAGACAAACAAGAAGAGTGGACTGCTCGCTCAGGAGTTGGCTATGAGCCTGTGAGAGAGGGACGGGCTAGCATTGTGCTACTTGATGTCAGGGACTGCCACAGTAGAAGCGCAGTTTTTCATTCTGGTGCCTTTCTCATTCCATACCGGTCAGCTTGACTTGTCCTAGTTGCAAGAGTTCTGATGTGTTGAGCTCAGCAACTGGATTTACCTCCAGTTTACCCTTTCTGCTCTTCAGCTGGTGGTCAAGGCATATGGAGATGTTGACAAGGGAATCTAGCAAGGCTTGATCATCATGGCATGCCAGTTCTGTGAGGAAATCTTGGTTAAAACCTTGTCAGTATGCTGCTCTGAGAGCAGGTTTATTCCAGTTGCTGCTCCGGTTACCAGAAAGGCACACTGGTTGCCTTGTTTTAGATGGCGGTAGCCCATGTTAGTGCTTTATCGGTCAACAAGTTTATGAACTGTGCAATCACAGTCTGTCCGCTACTCATTCTTGCCTTGAGAAAAACAATGAGCATTGAAGTATGAAACCCTTGCACAAAGTGGGAACATCTGAATACTTGTCTGGGTGTGTAAAAAGCAAAGAAGCAGACTGAGAGGGTGCCGCCAATGTACCATCATTATTAACATCTGCATTATGCAAAACAGTGGGTGATTGAATAAGAGTGTCTAAAAGGTAGGAGTATAAATGCGGGATTGTGCGGTAAACTGTGTGAGACATTTCATTTAGGGAGTTGGCGGGTGTAGGGTGGTGTCCAGCCCAAACAGTGGGTCATATCTAACTTAGGACCGCTGCTCTAGAGGCTTCAGATAGGTCGACTTGTAAACAAATATACATTATGTATATGTTAAAACATAAACAGTAAAACCACCTGCTTAATATTGTGTAGGTCCCCCTTGTGCCACCAAAACAGCTCTGACTCATCGAGGCATGGACTCCACAAGACCTCTGAAGGTGTGCTGTGGTATCTGGAACCAAGACGTTAGCAGCAGATCCTTTAAGTCCTGTAAGTTGCAAGGTGGGGCCTCCATGGATTGCACTTGTTTGTCCAGCACATCCCACAGATGCTCGATCAGATTGAGTTCTGGGGAAATTGGAGGCCAAGCCAACACCATGAACTCTTTGTAATGTTCCTCAAACCATTCCTGAACAATTTTTGCAGTGTGGCAGGGCTCACTATCCTGCTGAAAGAGGCAACTGCCATTAGGGAATACCGTTGCTGTGATGGGGTGTACTTGGCCTGCAACAACGTTTAGGTAGGTGGTATGTGTCAAAATAACATCTACATGAATGCCAGGTCCCAAGGTTTCCCAGCAGAACATTGCCCAGAGCATCACACTTCCTCCACCATCTTGCCTTCTTCCCATAGTGCATTCCGGTGCCATCTCTTCCCCAGGTAAGAGATGCACATGCACCCGGCCATCCATATGATGTAAAAGAAGACGTGATTCATCAGACCAGATCACCTTCTTCCATTGCGCTATGGTCCAGTTCTTATGCTCATGTGCCCATCGTAAGTACTTTCAACAGCAGACAGGGGTCATCATGGGCACTCTGACCAGTCTGTGGCTACACAGCCCCATATACATCAAGCTGCGATGCAGTGTGTGTTCTGACACCTTTCTATCATAGCCAGCAATAACTTTTTCAGCAATTTGTGCTACAGTAACTCTTCTGTGGGATCGGATCAGATGAGGTAGTCTTCGGTCCCTACGTGCATCAACGAGCCTTGGGTGCCCATAACCCTGTCATCGGTTCACCGATTTTCCTTTCTGGACCACTTTTGGTAGGTACTAACCAAAAAGACCTGCCATTTTGGAGATGCTATGACCCAGTCATCTAGCCATCACAATCTGGCCCTTGTCAAAGTTGCTCAAATGCTTATGCTTTTTCCTGGTTCCAGCACATCAACTTTGAGAACTGACTATTCACTTGCTGTCTAATATATCCCACCCCTTGACAGGTGCCACTGTAACAAGATAATCAATGTTATTCACTTCACCTGTCAGTGGTTTTAATGTTATGGCTGATCAGTCTATATACACGCAATACACTGGGGTCCAAACGTCTAAGACTACAATGAAAATCTGCACTATTTCTAGGTCTCTATTTAAATGTAAGCAAATTTGTGATATTCACCATGTTAATTGCTTTATACAAAAGGTCATATTTTCCTCATGCTCAATCTCTTTTACTGAAGCACATGTTCAAACTAGACTGATGAATTCGATCTAAAATGGATCATAAGGTTTTCCACAAACTTATGGAGTCTGTCATTAACGCAAAAAGGGCACATACCAAATACTAAGGAACTCTGAAATTCATGTAAATATTTCAAAGATCAGCTTGTTTTTTATGGTAAGACGAAAGAGAACCCATCATGTATACCCCTTTAACTTCTAATAGCATTTACCTTTTGCTACAAGATACTACATAAATAAAATGAAATGTCTCAGACCTGAAACATGAAAAGACAAATCAGAGGCACAGAAGTCTGCTTCAGACTATATTGTGTAGCTGATCTGAAGAGAGATGCCAGCAGTCCATTTGCAGGCAATGTGAAATGCAAAGTCTGGGAGATTCAACTAATGGCTAATTCAAAGACACTTACATATGCTAATATCCACTTCACTGTAGGACAGCTTTCTGACTGCTAGCAACTGTGGTTTTATTCAAACACTGTTTAAGCGCTAGTGCTAAATTCATACTCAACCATGCACAGTGCGTTCTTTATACTATATTTAATTATTCTGTCTGTGCACTCAGTGATCCCCACCATTGTGCAGTTAAGTCCAGGGTAAATATGGCAGCACACACTCTGTGTGAAGAAACACTTTAGGTGTTAATTTCTATCTCACTGTGTGACAAAATTACATTGCTCTGTGGTTGTAGCATCTCCTCTTTTGCCTGTAATTGCATTAGCATTTGAGACCAGGATTTCTACATTGACGATGAATATGTATAGGAAATATTAAAAAAGTGATCAATTTAACCTTGAATGTTTCAAAAGATTGATTATTTCCTGCTCCATCTTCAGAATTTAGAAAAATCTAAAAATCTAATACATTTCATTTCATATTCCATGTTACTTGTATACAATGTCACCATATACCTCTATATTAAACAAAAATAACACTATGTTTAGGCCTACTTCAAATATAATTAAAATGGCGTTTGCAATTTAACATGCAAAAAACCTTTTCAGTATGAATGTATAAATCATACTCATATTTATTTTACAACATTATAATATGTATTTTTGGTAGATTTTGATCAATTCAATTTTCCTACAGAGTAAAAAACATATCACCAAGAGTCTCAATCAAATTCTTTCTCTTTTTGTATGACAAAATAAAGTCTAGCAGGGCAAGAGGGAGCACACATAGACAAGTGTGAATTTGCACCTGTGCTTCATGAACTAGGAATGAGGGATTCAAGAAGGGGAAAGACAGAGGGCATAAAAGGAAAGCATGAAGGCAGCAATTTCAGCTTGCTGATGTAGAATTTTGCATTAACAGAGGGAAGGCAAACATGTGCAGAGATAGAGAGAGATTATATGCACAGAGTGTCGTGTTATGTATGAATGTGCAATCAAACCATCAATGTAAAATCATAGCTAACATAATCTGTGATTTTTTTTCCCTAAAAACGTAAGTCTTCCACAGTGCAAATTGGCTACAAACTCGGATTTGGTATATGAATCTGTATACCTAACACTTAGAAACCAATGCAGTTCGCAGGGATTTCTGCTCTCAGTCATCTTGATTTTATAACCGAGGGACCATTCATCACTCAGAAATAAAACACACATCATTAGAAACAGCAAGTAACCAGTTCTGAAAATAATGTTCAGCACTGTGTGCAAACACACTTAATATACTTGACATTATGTGTCAGTTTGTATTCAGAAATTACAGACAATAAACAGAAAATAAAACAGCTTTTTTTCACGGCCATGGCCCGGGCCTTACCATGTTTTATGTTTCACTCTGTGAGCAAGTGTATTGAGGTGAATGCAATCCGGAGAAATAGCTTCATTCATGTAACTCTAAAAAATACACATCACTTTTTTTCACTATACTTATTTATTTCCAACATTTATAAAAATACTTTGGTTATTTTGTCAAAAGTTGGCAAAGTGTGACTCTGGTATGTACCTTAAAATACAATTAATGATATGCAAACTAGCTCTACTAGCTTTAGAGTGTGCAAAGACACAGGAAACTTCAGCTGTTCACCTGCATAAAAGACACACATAGCACGCAAGAAGACAGAAGTAGATAAAACGGATATTTGTTCTGGTGCCAAGAATGCAATATTACACCTAACAGCTAATTGTCAATATTACTTTTCAGTTGATTTCAAGTGTTATAAACAGATGAAAGTAAATTCACGTCATTCAGGATTATACAAACCATAAAAACTTTTTGCCAATGAGCAAAAAAGTACAAAGCATTCCTTTTGGCAATCAACATGAAATTAAGGAAATGAAATTAATCAATGAAAAATACTTCTGTCTTACGCTAATCATATAGTCTTTCAGTGTACTAAACCTTACAATGTCCCATCATGAAAGGTCATGTTTTCAAAGACAGAATCTACTCTTTCAACTTCTCTTATCAAGAGGATACCTGCAAAAATGCACTAATTTCGTGAGAACACATTTTATTTATTAAAATATTAACATTAAACAATTAGCATTTATATATCAAATAATGAAGTATCTGGAAAAAATGTTCTGGAAAAAAGGCACTACATGGCATGTATGAATTCCTGTAGTCATTGTAATGTTGGAGACCTAGTAATAAACGAAGTGAAAAATATTCAAAAATGGGCTAGGGTTCTAAGGGTTAACAAGTCTGTGTACTAGATGAATGATCTGCAGTGTCATATGGTATACGATATTCAAGATGTGTGCACTGTGGTGGCAAATCCTGCAGAATTCATTGATTTCTTTAGGGTCACAGTTATAATCCCAAGAAGTACCTGCAGTACCTGAGAAGTACATTCTGTATCTAATCTGCTTTTTGAACCTGATCTCATACAAAATCTATAAGCATTTGAATAAGGGAATTTCTTTCTCCTTCCTTCTTCCTAACAGTGGTTCTTCCATACTACTGTATGAGCACTGTATTTTCTAATGCCCTTTTAATACATAATTTTATAACTATTCAGTCTTCTTTTTATCCCTTTTATATCTATTCAGTCCAGATTTTAGTCCCATTTATCACAATTCAGTTCTGATATTATCCTGTATACTATACACACACACACATCTGTCTCTGTTCCTGCTCGTTTATCTCTCGCCACTATCCAGCACTTGTTTGTTAACCATTACAAAATAATCTAAAATTGTTCTTATTTCATTAGGCCAAAAACCCACATAAAATTCTGTACATGCATGCCTGCAGAAATACAGCAGACTCCAGCAGGAAAGTAGTGCTTTGCTGTCACTCACACTAATACTACATACAAATAACTCGTGAAGACTAAAGGACTCAGAAAGGAGCACGAAGCGCAAACAAGAGCCATTCACATCACTCATAAGTGCCCATCACATGCCCTTGGACTCCATAATGCCTTGCTCACAGCAACTCACTACCTTCTCCCATTTCACTGAGTCACAATTCTGCAAAGTGCCTCCAAGCAGATTTTCACTGACTTTCACCTGGATCCAAGACAGTCTGAAGTTGTAAAAGCACACATGTAAAATATAACCGGTAAAGAAAAGACAGTTTGTTGTTTCATGGTTTGTTTTGTGTGTGTGAGCATGTGTCCTGGTAGAGAGTGATTTAAATCACTGTATTGTATGTGTGGTATGTGTGTATGTATGTGAGCATGGGTCCTGGTAAAGAGTGATTTGAATTTATGTAAGAATTCTTAGTAAGTTTACGCTGCCAATTGTGCTTTTGAACAAATAAATAATGGTATATTTTTAAAAAAATATTTTAAAAAATTTTTAAATAGCTTTTATACTGTTTACTCACTACTGGCAATTAAATAAGTAAAATTAGGCACATGTTCCATCAAATACCTTAATCTTTGTATTTAAGGACTTATTCATTATCTCAAAACTAATTTTAAGTATTTTATGAAAGGCAAGTGAACTTTTCTTCCATGACAGCAACCAACCGGGGAGGGTCAGGGCTAAAATGTGCTTCCTCCAAGACACGTGAAAGCAGGAAATTGCATCTTTTGGAACTGCTGATCACACTGTCTCACAGGGCAACGTAACACACTCGAAGGAAAGCACTATCCACCCTCTTCCGCTTGCATGAATGGCTAGTCTTGCTGGGATTGACAATGGAGAGAACATGTGCCACCCCTCCCAAGGCAATCTTGGACTCCCTGCAAGATGGCTGTGGCATCATTGAGACATGAACTGGACGATAGTGCTAACGCAGTTCTGTTGCCCCACTAGAGAGATGCAAGTGCACTTTTTTGGTCAATGAGTTACTGTAACATTACTGTTAACCTATATTTGCATTACAGTTGATATTAGGCAGTGAAATTTAACCAAATGTTAATAGAGGGTGCATGGAAGTGGTAGCTCAGTGGTAGTGCATAGAAGTGGTAGCTCAGTGGTTAAGACATTGGACTACTAATCGGCAGGTTGAGAGTTCAAATAACAGGACCACTAAGCTGCTACTGCAGGGCCAAGGCCCTTAACCCTCAACAGCTCAGTTGTATAAATGAGATAATTGTAAGTCACTCTAGATAAGGGTGTCTGCCAAATGCCATAAATGTAGAGAGTGTTCATATACTTTTGACTGGCAGTGTAAGTATTAAAAAAGTGGAGCTGGAGAAAACACATTAAGTATGCATTTTTTGGTTGCTTTGATGAGTAAATATGCACTTCCTGAGGGGGAAAAGGCTCTACTTCCTTTTCACTGCACAATTAACCCAGTGGCCCTCATTTGAATTTCATATGTTTGCTAAAATTTCTGCAGAAATGTGAGCATTGAGAGCAGCATGTCTTACCCAGTATAGAAAGATTGGGCGAGTTGTAACGGTAAGTAGCTCCATCAATCAAAGAGAATTGCAGGGTCACAGTTTAGCTTTTCAATTTACATTTAATTCTGTTTCCATTTCATTGTTTTCCTTTAGATACCCACTTTGCAGATAGCAAAAATAACGTGAATTATTTGATTTGATTACCCATACTTTTTTGCGGTCATGTTCTCCCAATTGATATGTATTGTGAATAAGTTGTGTGTGTACCTTCTGTAGGAGCTGTGATCCAGAGTACTTGGCTGCTATAGACTTCATCTCTCCTCCAAATGCTGAAGCCCAGAGCTTCACACTACAATGTAGAATAAAGACAGGCAGAGGGAGGATAATTAACTGACTGAAATGCAGATAAGTACAACTCATATTTGTGTAGGATTTGGGGAATTTACCAATGCATAAGGAAAATGTAGTTGTGCTTAATCATAAAATAAAATTTAGATTTCTGGGTGTCATGGAGGCAAAGTGGGTAGTGTTGCCACCTCAGATCTCCTGAGACACCAGTTCGATCCTGAGTTAAGATTACCGTATGTGGTACGCATGCTCTCCCCGTGTTCGAGTGGCTTTCCTCCCACCCCTGAAAAATATGCGGGTGGGTTTATTGGATATGCTAAATAGCCCCTAGGTGTGAATGTGTGTGTGCACGGTGCCCTGCGATGGATTGGCATCCCATCCGGTATGAATTCTCCCACCTTGAACCCAAAGTTCCTGGGATAGGCTCTGGATCCTCTGCTACCCCTGACCAGGATAAAGCGGACACTCAAGATGACGACCCGTATCATTCTTATGAACTTCTCTTATGATGTTTAAATGCTAGTTTCAACATATGTTTATGATATATTTAGGTTCCACTTAGGTGATCTCTGTGCATTTGGCTCTTCTTGGGGGACAAACTATATAATAATATAGTTTAAACATATAAATATATAATACATATATTAAAATAATAAAAGAGAGAGAGAGAGAGAGAGCAAAGTTGTAACTTACACTGCAGGAGGGATTCCCTGATGTGTCCCAGACACGTCGAGCACCGATGTGCTCGTTATAGTCCACATGAAGAGGAAACACACACCACACAAGTGTGAGGAAAGCACCTTCATACCTCTCGTCTTTAGGGGGAAAAAAAAAAAAAAAAAAAACTCGACGTCCGGGTGTATTTTTAATTCTCGCCCTCTCTCCTGCAGTGTTAATCACAGCCTCAAACAGTGGTGCGAGAAATAAAGTTAAAAATAGCACCTCTAAATTAAACGCCCCCAAAGACAAAAGTAGACCGCTTTACATCCAGCCACAAGCGCAGGGCATCCCACTCCGTTACTTCGGATAAAAAAAAATCCCAACCCAGAATAAAAAACGCATATATTCTTACTCTGAGATGTGTAATATCTAAACTATGGCTACTAGTAGCTTTAATGCTATTAAAGCTCTTCTCCTCATGGGCACAGCTGGAACTCCTCTAGTGAGGAAAGCGCGCGCAAACCATGACCTCTCTCAAGGCAGCGCCAAAAGAGCGCGCGAGAGCCAAACCAACTGGGGAAAGAGTGGAGGGGGGAGATACACAGACGAAAAAAGAATGGCGGAGCTCGTCTGTTCGTTAGTTTATTCTTTCTTCGGTTACTGTCTCTCCAAGAATGATACAAACGACTCGACTATTTATCTTTTTTTTTCTTTCTTTGACTTATGACGCAGCCGAGCCGTTGTCAGAAACGGGAAACTCGCTGGAGTGTAACGTCTCTCTCTCAGCTCTCATGATGACATGAGACACACTGGCGAAAAATGAGGCAAAAACTATGCTAACGTCCTGACGACTCGCAACGAGACGCGGATTAAGAAAGGACAGTGAATGAGCGAACAAACAGAGGGTTAAAAATGAGATTTAAAAGGCTTAACTGTACATCTTCTTCCACGGTTTCAGACTCGCTGTACTTGTAGCCTTTAAAACGTCGGAGCGCGCTGTTATTGTACTCTTTCATTTAATGCTACAGGTTTAAAAGGAATTTATACTAACATTAGCATGTGTGCTTTGCTTTCTGGGAACCAAGTAGCACTTGGACTATATACAGTAATCTTTATATTTTACATAGGTACGTTTATATATAGCCAAATACTCTATATGTTTGGAGAACATGATCTGTTAATGTCAGATCATCAAACTAACTAATCAGGAGATTGCATTACAGATTGGAAATTATTTTCATAGATTGTCTTAATTATGCTGTTGTTAATTGTTATTGATTTCCCACTTGCCGTTTCCACTCTCACTTTGCCACAGGTTATTTAATCATTTTTTTATTTTTTTTTTAATTCCGGGTAAGTAAAACCTATCACTGGTTTGCACAGAGTTCATGCAGTCTTTGCATTTGCAGTTAGCTCATCATATGTACATATAATGTCTTACACACTAAAATTAAGCCCAGATTCAATCTGCTCTTAATCAGTCGCTCAAAGTCGGTGCAACTCAGATATAGGCCACAGAGATTAAGCTGGACATGCAGTTTTAGCAAATCAATGTGCTCAGCAGAAGCCACTGATAAATTATTCATCAACTGATTGTGTTTGATCTTCAAAAAATGCTTGAATGTGGAGGACTTGGCACACACATTGTAATGACTCAGCAAATTTGAACTAAAACATGTGATACAGTGCTGATTTATCATTACCCAGAAAGCACACCTTGTCAGGGCACATAGTTTAGGCACGTAAAGGTCAGTTAAGGCCATGGCTAATATTGTGGACTAGATAGGTTAAAGTGACCAAAGTGTGAGCAGTCACATTTAGGTTTGCACAGCATTTACATAAATTCAAGGCCAAAATGGCCTGAAAACTGGAGGCACATCTCATCCTCGCCTGAACAATATTTTTGTTATTGATGAACCCTGCTTTACACATACGCTATATGGCCAAAAGTATTCGGACACTTGACCATCACACCCATATGTGGGCCTTCCCCAAACTGTAGCCACAAAATTGGAAGCACACAGTTGTATAGGATGTCTTCGTATGCTGTAGCATTACAGGTTCCCTTCACTGGAACTAAGGGGCCCAAACCTGTTCCAGCATGACAATGTCCCTGTGCACAATACATAAAGACATGGTTTGCCAAGGTTGGAATGGAAGAACTCGAGTGGCCTGCACAGAGCCCTGACCTCAACCAGTTAATAGTTAGGGAAATTAGTGGATGTTGGTATGAGTGTATCAGCCACAGCACATTACCAGTCAGCCATTTTCCTTTGACTGAGATGTGGGCCACATAAGCAGCTGTCCTGTAATCCACATTCACATGGAAGTAATTGATGGCCCAAATCTGGACCACATCTGTACAGCCAGTGCAACACTAATACAGCCACACCTTTAGAAAGAGTCAGCTAAATCAGATAACTGAATTCTGCTCACATGTACACAGCCTGAGAAATGCAACCAAACAGCCATGTATCAACCAGGAGTGGGTCATATTAAAAAGGGTGATTTGAACCACATCTAGGTCTTATGTCTAATATTTATATCGCTGAGTTCTGTTCCTCATGTGGCCCACATATTGCTGACCCACCAAAAGCCAGTGGAATACCAAACCTAAACTAAAACTACACCAAAAATTCACTATTCTTTCATTTAACCTACGCCTAACCACAGTAAGAATTAAAAAAAAAAAAAAAGAAAATCACTATTTTCTATAAATACCAATTATAATATGTTCAATTTTCAATTACATTTATTCATATAGCACCCTTTTACAATAGATATTATCACAAAGCAGCTGTATCCAGATGTTTATCTAGATCATAACTGAGCACGTCAGAAGCAACAATGGCAAACATAAATTCCATGAGACATGAGGGAAACACATTGAGAGGAACTAGTCTCAAAAGATCCTTGCCTGGGTGACACTGGAGAATGGGATAATAAATCATTTCCGTTTATAGACAGAGAAGGGAAACAATACTAAATGTATTAAATTGATGCCAAATGTCAAGCATGAGCATACTATAAATAGTGGTCCTGGGGATAAGCATAGGACAGGTTTTATAATCACAGTCCCTCATAAGTCCCTACCGTATCCAGAAAAGTTTCACCACCTCAGCAGGAAAGGTGAGTCATACGCATAGCAGTTGTTGGAAAGTCTCTACAGCAGGGGCACTCAACTATAAATCTTGGCGGTCCACTAACCAGATTTCCACAGAGCCGAATGTCCATAGAGGACAAATCAGCAAAACAAATTCCTTGCATCTCACAAAGTACAAGATAAGGCTGATGTACAAACAAATTTGACTTATCTTCTCTGCCATTTCATCTTTTTGTTTTCCATCCAAGTATCACTGCACTCATACACCATATTATTTGAAGACAAAGTTTTCTTGTGTTTGCACAAGACCAGTGCCACTCTATGAGAAGCCTCTGTTGCTCACTCTTCCTGTGTCATTGTTTTAATCATTATACTGTTTGTAGCCTGATATGATGATTTTCCCTGGTTTATTTTTGTGGTCCTTACCTCCGTTTTCTGTGGGTGGCTTTGTTCAAAAACTGCATGCTTGTTCTCATAGTGGCGCCTGATGTTACCGCTCTTCACGATGGCCATGGTTTCATTACAAATGAAGCATATCAGTTTCATGCTTCTCACAGGCAGTATACCAAATACTTTTTACACCATGCTTCTTAAAATGAGCAGATTTCACTGTCGACTTTCCTTTTCTTGGTACTAAGCTATTTTAAACATGCCATTTTGCTTTTCGAACGCAATATTATCATACTGCTGCCGATTAGCTCTAAATGTGTTTTGACTAGCACAAGCTATTAAACTAACAGCCTGTCTCAGTTATGTTTAATTGGCATAGAAACTGATTCACAGGCTTCTAACCGTATTCTACAGAATACAGGTGAGTTTGTCTACAGCAGCAATAAGGTAAAACATAAGTACATATGGCCCTGAGACAAAGAAACAGGAACAGCAGAAGCAGCAGTAGAGCAGGTGGGATCAACCAGGCGAATCCAGAGGATTCGAGGAGCCATATCACAGTATCACAAAACCCAACAATTCATCAGGCAGTAGGACCCTGGGCCATCAGCATCCTTCCATTCTACCATCACCATCCACTGTTTCCCTTGTGCAGAGACAATGGAGCCACATAAACTTTTAAGTTAGACCTAGAAAGAGACACTTCTAATCAACTTTGCAAAAAAATTCAAGACATTGTTCAAGATGCAAGACAAGGGGTTTATGCCCAATCCCTGGATATAGGCTTTCACTGTGGTTGTGTCAGTCTGCACTAGTAAATGTAACCGTGTTGTGGGGTTCCTGAAAAGTTGCTGCATTGAGTCTCATTTTAACATCTTCATTTTACTTTCAGGTTTAGGAAATTTCCCAGCCATATTGGGTGGAGGATCCACCTTTAATTTTGCAAAGGCAGCCTATTCGGTGTATTTAGTGCCGCTGCTATGCTCTGCTCCTACTTTACACTCAGATGCATGCAATTCTGACCTTTTACTCAATCTTCAAACTGTTTCACGCTACCAGCACTCCCTGCCAAAGTGGTCCTCAAGTACACAGAATAAGACACAGCCAGTGTTAGCACATCAGGGTCTGTCTTTATGCAAGGTGGTTATACCCACATCATGACTTTGCTATTGTTACTCAGCAAGGAAATGAGCAAACAGATATACTCCACCATTTCAGAAGAAAACCGCCCTGGTTGTCCTGAATGAAAAGAAGTAGACCCCAGCAATGCGTCTGTGCTGATACATATACACACTGAACCATGTAAAGCGTGTCACTACCATGTCACTGTTACTGCTGTGTTGAAAATGATCAGTGTTAGAGGTTTCCCATGTCTTCATGGCTTACACTTTATAGCATGTGCATTTTGCTCAGTTTTTTTTTTAGCATAACTAAGCAGTGGTGCAGGTGTGCTCATGCCCATGCACCACAGAAGCAGATCTTATCTGGCACTGATCTTATCTGGTGCTGCCTCATGGAAAGAAGAAGCATAAAAAATGGATTTCTGAGTGAAGTGTAGACTACACATGGCTTTAGCAGTCTAGGTACTGAAGTCATGGAGAAAAAGTCACCCACTCCTCTTATTGTCCATTTAAAATAAAGAAGAGGTAAGAGATTGGCAAGGCATCACTAAATATATTAGCTTTGTGATCATCTATAGATGATGCTATGACCATTTTTAGAAAGCAGTACTGTATATAGAGTCCCTTCTGAAAGTATTGGAAAGGCATGGTCAATTTGTTTTTACTATACACTGAAAACATTTGGGTCTGTGATCAAAAATATGAGATGATAGATCAGAATTTCAGTTTTCATTTCCTGATATTTACATCTTTGTGTTAAACAATATGTTTTAAGACATGGCACCTTTTTACCACTATTACTAATACTAGTAATAATAATAATTAAATAATAAAAAGAAAAAACAAAGTAATCAAGTAAAAGCAATCCTAAAGAAAGTTTTAAGACACTAAAAACACTAAGTTTTATACTAAAAGATTGGGCTTCTCTAAGATCAGATGGTAGTGAGTTCCACAGTTTTGGAGCATAAGAAGAAAAGCCCTATCACCCATAGAACGCAAGTCTGAGGAACAATTAAGAGACCAGAATTGGAGGAGCAGAGATCGTGTCTTAGGGTGTAATGGGTTAAAAGTTAAGCGAAATACTGGGGAGCCAAACCATGCAAAGCATTGTATGTAAGTATAAGTATTTTAAAATCTACACGAAACTTGACAGGGAGCCAGTTCAAGAACTCCAAAATAAGAGTGATTTGCTCACTTTTCCTGGACCTAGTCAGGATTCTAGCTGCTGAATTTTGCACATACTGTAGTTTATTTATTGTAGACTTAGAGAACCCAGCAAGGAGAGCATTGCAATAATCAATGTGAAAAAAGACAAAAGTGTTGATCAGCTTTTCAGCCACAGAGAAAGATAACATAGGGTGCAATCTTGCAATATTTCTGAGATGAAAGAAGGATGTTTTAACAGTATTCTGCACATGTGGATCAAAAGACAAACTTGCATCAAATATACCTCCTAGGTTTTTTAATTTTGTTTGAAACTCCAATGCAGAGCCATTCACAGATAAATATAGAGTGAGCTTTATGAAGCTATTGAGGACAGCCAATGAGAATTACTTCAGTCTTATTGTTAAGACAGAGAAAATTTTGAGCCATCCATATTGGAACATGTGACTGACAGGTGTTTCTTGTTGCCCAGGTGTGCCCTGTTAGCTTATTTGTTTCAACAATTAATAGCTTTGAATACCTACTCTTGGTTTGAGCCCTGGGATTCACTTGTGAAGACTGCATTTGTTGTTAAAAAGGATAAATCAAAATGAAGACCAAACAGCTGTCTATGGGAGAAAAGCAAGCCATTTTGAAGCTAAGAAAAGAGGGAAAATCAATCAGAGCCATTGAACAAGCATTTGGCATAGCCAGTACTACAGTTTGGAATGTCATGAAAAAGAAAGAAACTACTGGTGTACTAACAAACAGACATCAAACAGGTTGGCCAAGGAAAACATCAGCTGTAAAGAAGTGTGAGCTCCAAAGAAATACCAAAACCAACAGCCAGTATCACAATCCACTGTTCAAAGAAGACTTCAAGAACAGAATTATAGGGGCCATACCACAAGACGCAGGCAACTCATCAGCCGTAAGATTCAGAAGGCCAGAGGGGAATATGCAAAGAAATGAAGATGAAGAGATGAGCCATAAAAGTTCTGGAACAAAGATTAATCTCTACCAAAGTGATGAAAAGTCCGGAGTGTGGAGAAAGAAAGGATCTGCTCATGAGCCAAAACATACAAGCTCATCAGTCAAGCATGGTGGAGGTAGTGTCATGGCTTGCGTTAGCATGGCTGCTTCTTGAATGGGCTCACTAATCTTTATTGCTGATGTAACTCATGATGATATAGGAACAAAAATTTAGAAAGGATAACATTAGGTAATATGTGCATAGGTGGTCAAAGAAAAGAAAAGGTGCCACAATGCAGAGAGAGCAAAACATGAGGGGAGATAGACACATGGGAGGTGGTCAAAGAAAAAAGTCAGATGAAGAGAGAATGAGAAAGAAAATAGATGCCTGAGTGGTCGTCAGACTTGTGGATCACATCAACTGAGTGATGCCCTGTCACTTTGACCCCACTCTGACTTTTTCACACACACATGACCAGGCACACACAGTGGCACACTCCCTCTTATTCTTGAATAGATTCTTTTGTGAGCTGAGTGCTCTGATCTCTTTCTCAAAGGATTCACTAGAACTAATGGCAAAAATAGCCACAAGTGCTGATCCTACTACACTGTCTCAAAAAAGTTACACTCAATAAGTGTATATATCGTAAATAATATATACTTGTTTTAAGTCCTGACAATAAATGACTGCAAGTGGTTGCAAGCATTCACACCAAGCTTGGTGTCAATAGATAAACTAACTGTAATATGAAATCACTTCCTATGCACTTGTGATCAATAGCACTAGTGATCAAATAACATAAAGAGCCATCATCTTTGTTACTGCGTTATTCATAAATAATCCAGGATGCTTGGATTGTCATGAATTTTGAAAGAAAGTCTTGCACAATAGGTTATTTTGAGGAGGGAGTTGTTTTTTCATGCTGCATCTATTTCTCATACATAAGTGGCTTTATAGACAAATTTGGTAATGACTGGACAAAATTTAGGCCAAAATGTAAAATACTATTATTTATTGCCACCATTAGGCTAAGGCAGGTCTCTTCAGTTTTGAAGTGGATACTGAACCATCCTGCCAAACTTGGTGTTTCCTTACAATTTCTGCTTTCCACTGTGCTTTAAGGAAGAGGAAGTACTAGAACAAAAAGTAGAAAACATATTTAGACACAAGAGGGTATAAATAAACAAACTAATCACAAATCAGAGCATGGGCTGTGTACAGTGTGCTGGGAAATGCACCAAGCTCCGAGTAGATTCCTGAAATGAATCAAGGGCTCTTTTTTAAACTTCCAAATAATGAGTATTGAAGGCATATTGTTCAATTAAGACATATCTGCAGTGAATAATAATTACTTAATAATTGTCAATTACAACTAGGATTGATCATGCAGCAATATAATGGTGACAAGAACTTCCAGTTGCACGCACTTCGGGGTGACTTTCCCGTTTATCACTATATAAGCAGTTCATGGACATTTAGTCATTGTGAAGCCATGCCAATTTCTGAGCCATTTTTTTTTTTAGTTTGCCTTGTTCTATATGACCATTGCCTTGTTTCCTGGTTTTGTGTTTTGGATCATCCTCTGGCCTTGAAATTATCTAGCAGCTGATTAGATTATCTGGTAGCAGAAAGTAGATCAAACGAGGCTACACTCAAAACCTGCTTCAGATGTGGGATCACTGACTTCAGGCAGAAAGTGATTGTTGAGATGAGTCATTTCATTTGGTCACTTCATAACCATATGAACTGATAACCTTATTCATGCATGTATAGGCCAAGAGACAACTCTCACATTATCAACCCCACTCAATGGAAGAGAAGGATAGTATGGAAGCTGGGAATGTAAAGTTCTCAGGAGAGGAGGAAGAAAGTTGGAGAAAGAAAGGTCACTGTTTCTACTGGGGTCAAAAGTGACACTTTCAGGTGAGTACAGTACAGAATGCAGTTGAGTACCTTACTCACTCCTTTGCAACAATTATTAACACTTATTATTTACATCCAAATGCCTTTGACCTGTGAGGTTGATGCTGTGGTCACAATCGAAATATTTTGAAGTGCTTGTTGATTCAGGAATAGCAGGGAACTTTCTATATGAAAAGGTGGCAAAACTCCCTGAAGTCCCTTTAGTCCCCTTAAAGAACCCTGTGAGAATTCAAGCCCTAGGGAAGTGGTAAGATTTGTAATACCACCATTACACTTACCATGTGCACAGACTTGCTCTATAATGAAGCCATGACTTTCATTATAACTAAGTCTCCTCATAACCCCACAAGACTTGGTTATCAGTAGTTAGTTATCCACAACCCATTTCTTTATGTAATGACCCTGACCTTGAAGAAGTTTTCAGCAAAGTAAAAGCATCTATGTTGTCTATACATAACTCTATTCAGCTCCTGAACCAGATGTCATGTGGAACCTTCTGGCAAGCTTTCTATCATCTATCTAATATCACTGACTAAGTAAGCTAACTATGTTGCAAAACAAGGATGTCTATCCCAAATCAAGAAACTGTTATTTATAGTTGATAACAATAGTATCTTATAATATTCTACCAGATTTACTTTAGTTTTTGGGTTTGTTACATTCCAGAAAGATCAGAAAGTTTGCAGGACACACAATCAGAATGTACTATGATGGTGGGACACAGTGCTGCTGCTAGTCAAAATAGGGTCCTTTAAGGTGTATTTCATTAATGAAATTCAAACCCTCCCCAACAGAGTTTTTGACCTAGTGAGCCAATATGAGAATGTATTTTTGATAGACTTCAAAGCACTATTGTAAGTGGCTCTGGATAAGGGCGTCTGCCAAATGCCATAAATGTAAATGTTAATGTGCTGAAATTTCTAATGAACCTTCTAGAGTAATTAGAAAACCTTAAGAATCTCTGGAGCTCCTTAATGGTTCTGGGACGTGGCCATTCCAGCACATCCTGCACCTTCTGCTCCTCCATGCATACATCATCTGATGTAATCACATACCCTAGGAATGAGACAGAGGAGGCAAAACAGAGACACTTCTCTGGTTTGACATATAGCTTGTGTTCCAGCTGCCTGGTCAACACTGAACTCATGTAACATGTGCGCTCCTCTAGGTTGTGTGAGAATATCAGGATGCCATCAATGTATACTACTACATACCTGTAAGGCATGTCATGGAGTACCTAAATAACAAAGGGCTGGAACACTACTTGGGCAATGGCAAGGCCATAGAGCATCACAAGATACCTGCAGCATCCCGTAGCAGTGGAAAAGGTCATCTTCCACTCCTCTCCCTTCCAGATACGCACTAAGTTGTATAGCTCAGGTCAAATTTGATGACTACTCGGGCTCTTGGCAATTGTTTGAGTGTGGCTGGAACCAAAGGTAGGGGTAATGGAACTTTCTGGTTATTTGGCTTAAACTACAATAATTGATGCAAGGTCATAGTCCTCCATCTTTATTCTCTGCAAAGAACAAACCCATGGAGGCTTGACACGTGGATGGATGGATGAACTCTTGCCTTAGGGCCTTTTAAATGTATTCATCCATGGTGGTAGTTTTGTTGATGGACACGGGATAAATGGGAGAATGTGATGGGATGGCACCAGATAGCAGGTCTGTGAAGAAATCCCATGAATGATGGGGAAGGTAGCTTGGTGGCTTGGTTTCTGCAAGATGTTGATACTCTGGTGGCAGATGCTCCAGTCCCTTAACTGCCAGGCTTTCTATTGATGTGGAGCAGCACTGGACTTGGAGACATTGGTCTGAGCAGTTGGGTGACCAGCTGATTATCTCCCCTTTCGACCAGCTTATAGAAGGATCATGTTGCTTGAGCCAAGGAAGTCTAACAGAATGCCCAGGTGAGTCAATGACAAACAGTGAGATGGTTTCAAGATGACGAGGCCCCGCTTTTAAGATGAGGGATTTAGTACGGCACTGAACTCTCTCAGATCCCAGAGGTTGCCCTTCTAAACCTCACACCTGCAGTGGTGGTGAACATGGTTCTACTGGTATGTGGAAAGGCAATGAAGCTGCCTGCTGCACCAGAGTCAACTAAGCCTGCAACATGGACAGAGCCAGCATCCCAACTAATCTGTACAGCAACAGTGAAAGAATCAGCAATGTAATAACTGGAATTGTCACTCAACTATGGAATCGGAGGCTTTGGGGTTCACTCGGCAGTTGGTGGTGAGATCCCCCACAGTACAGAGTCCTTGATTAATTCTTCAATTGCGTTCTTTGGGTGACAGTTGTGATTGGCCCAGATCCATGGGCTCTGGGGGGAGACTGGATTTTCCAGGTTATGAGTATTGTGGTTTCCTTTCATGGTGACGGTTGTCGAGCCTGATTGAGAGGCAAATCACCTGGTTTAGGGCTAGGGATTCATCTCTGCAGGTCAATTTTCTTTGAATTTCCTCCCACAGTCCTCTCCAATAAGCTAGAATCATTCCACCCAATTTGGGCCATCAGTATACAGAAGATGACAGCATATTCAGCAGCCAGCTTATTATCTTGGTGGAGTTTGAAGAGCCCCTCTCCAGATGCCCTAGTCTCAGATGGGTGATCAAACATCTCCTTAATCAAGAAAGTAAACTGCAACAGGGGTTCAGCTCACCTTGACAGCACTCACAGGTAGTTGAGTGTTCATAGCTGTCAGTCTTTGAGCCATGTTTTGGAGCATTTCAGTGATGTACTGATTTTGTTGTAGGTGATCGATTTGGTGTAGATGCAAGTTAACAATGGCTTCAACACTGATAGCCACTGAATCAGCACCACATTCAACAGGAACAATAGAAAGGATACAGAGAGGCCCAGATAGATGATGCTAAAGCTATATATATATTGCTAATGCGAATGCTACTACTAATGCTAACACTATGCAAAAGCTAACGCTAAACAAGATGCTGACCGTTAAAAGAAATCTACACTGGAACAAAAACTGCTAAATGTTAAAGTAAAAGGCTAAGTGCTAGCAACAACATTAACGCAACTAATGATTAAACATGATCAAGACAATGAATACTGGAATACGAATACTGGCAGAGCAAGAGCACATGGTAGGTGCAATGCTGTGCAGAGAAGGTGAGGATGACAGCAGTATATATAATGTCCTTAATGAGCTGGGGAATGAGTCACAGGTGTTAATATTCAGGCGAGGCAAAGCTGAAAGTGATGCTGGGAGATGGAGTTCATTACAGAAACGTGTGTTTAGCTTTTCCTGTCCCCAAACATTTTAGGCTAGTTTCAAGTCTTTTTGTGCAGTTTTTAAGTTGTAGTTGGGCGCTAACGAGCTTCCACAAGATGTCTTTTCAAACTAAAAACCTCACACTTGTGCAACTTTTTTGTTTTGTCCTGTGGGATCCCTATCCTGATGCACAAGATAGGGATCCCACTATCGTTGTACATATGGCATGTTACAATGACAATAAAAGCCTATCCACAAACAAAGGCAGAACATTTCTGGGAAACATTCTAAAAAAAAAATTAAGAGTCCACCTACTATTCATATCTTTATATGTATTAGTTTAGGACACATTATCTGTTAAATCTGAATAATGCATTCATATTTGATTACATCCCTAAAATAGAAAGATATAAGCACCAAGGCCCCTCCTGAAACAAAACTCATGTTTAGTGCCCTACGTTCCCTGGGATAGGCTCCAGGCTCCCCTGCAACCCTCTGTAGGATAAGCGGTATGGAAAATGAATGGATGGATGGAGTTTGCTTTAACAAAACAGTGTTAGGAAGCAATAAATCTTTAACAGCATACCTCATATCATCTGACTGTCAAGGATTTGTGTTTTCAAGTGCCCTTTGTATACTGGACACATCAACCCACACACATGCTCTACTGCTCAAAAGTTTGGAAACACTCAGAAATTTCACATTTTCCATGAAATCCAATACTTTTAATCATCAAATAACTTATAAAATAAACAGAAATTATAGTCAAGACATTGACAAGGTTAGAAATAATGGTTTCCACTTCAAATAATAATTTAGTACTTTACTTTCATCAAAGAATCCTCCATCTGCAGCAGTTACAGTCTTGCAGACCTTTGGCATTCTGGCTGTCAGTTTGTTTATGTAATCTGCAGAAATTTCACCCTATGCTTCCTGAAGCACCTTCCACAAGATGGATAGGCATGATGGGCACTTTTTTGAACCAGCCGGTCAAGCTGCTCCCACAACATGTCAATAGGAATGAGATTCGGTGATTGCCAATCCATTACAGACAGTATTCCAGCTGACTGCTTTTTCTCTAAATAAAAATTAAATTAAGTAGGTCTTGCATAATTTGGAGCAGTGCTTTGGGTCATTGTCCTGTTGTAGGATGAAATTGGCTACAAGCAAGTTCTGTCCACAGGGTATGGCATGGCCAATGTCTCTGTTCTTTTGCCCATTTTAAACTTTTCTTTATTTGCCAGTCGCAGATATGGCTTTTTACTTTGAAACTCTGACTGAAAGGCTAGCATCCAGAAGTCGCCTCTTTACTGTTGAAGATTAGACTGGTGTTTTGCACGTACTACATAATAAAGTTGCTTGTGGACCTGTGAAGTGTCTGTTCCTCAAACTAGAGACTCTGATGTATTCATCCTTTTCCACAGTTGTGCACTGGGGTCTCCCACTTCTCTTTCTATCCTGGTTAGAGCCAGTTTGAGCTGTTCTGTGAAGGGAGTAGTACACACTTTTGTAGGATATCTTCAGTTTCTTGACAATTTCTTGCATGGAATAGCCTTCATTTCTCAAAACAACAATAGACTGATGAGTTTCTGAAGAAAGTTCTTTCTTTCTGGCTATGATGAGACCATAATCGAACCAACAAATGCTGATGCTCCAGATACTCAAGTAGCCCAAAGAAGGCTAGTTTTATTGTTTCCATAAACAGAACTATTTTCAGCTGTACTAACATAATTGAACAAGGATTTTCAAATGATGAATTTGCATTTTAACATGATAACTTAAGATTGGGAGTGATGGTTGCTGAAAATGTATGCCTATGTAGATATTCCATTAGAAATTAGCTGTTTCCAGATATAATAGTCCTTTACAACATTAACAATGTATAGACCATAATTCTGATCAATCTAATGTTATTGGAAAAAAAAAGGAATTTTCTTAAAAAAAAAAAAAAAACACAAGGCAATTTTTGTGTGATTCCAAACTTTTGAATATTAGAGTACATTAGTGGCACAGATGTATAGGTAGGTGAGTAAGTGTTACTGTAATATAAAATTAATAAGTATTCTGTCAGGCAAAAGAAAATTCTGTGTCAGAATTATTGTATCTGAGAGTCCTTCCACAAGATGAAATGATGATGAGAATACTAATGAGCTAATACATCAAGACAATGGAGAAAATGGTGAAAAAATGGGTAAGTAAATGAGGGAGATGAAGTTTGGTGAAACGAGGAATGAAAGGCAAGAGAGAAGAAGGGTAAAAAGAGCCTGAATGCCTTAACAAGAATCAGACAAAGAAAGAGAAGACATGGGATAGACAGAACAGGTGGGAGTCAGCAAGAGGACAAAGCATCTGAGACAAGAGTAGGAGAGCAGATGGACAGCTGAGTAAATGAGAGAGAATAGAGTGAGAGCAAGAAAGAGAGGGAGAATTACTGGACCATATAATGTACTGATCAGTATCATGATGAGAGACAGCGAATGCAGGAGTAAATAGGAGGGGGGAGAAAGAGAATGATAATAG
Organism: Pangasius sanitwongsei; assembly: GCA_037576675.1. Lineage (NCBI taxonomy): Eukaryota > Metazoa > Chordata > Actinopteri > Siluriformes > Pangasiidae > Pangasius > Pangasius sanitwongsei. The sequence continues at coordinate 19,146,269 of CM075010.1, forward strand.
GAACAGAATAGAATTGGAGAGAAAAGACAGAAACAGTGTTTCTCCCTAGAGCATCAGTAATAAACTGTCTGGCTCCAAAAAAAATTAAAGAGAGGTTTCTGAAACAATTCATGAAATATTCATATCCTGTGATGTATTTAATAACTGCACCATATACAGTAGATCAAACATTTAAGTTTATTTTTTACTATTATCTTGGAAGAACTATTTTATGAAATCTATAAAAACAGCTCTCTTGACAATTGCAACTCCTTGGGCATGATGACCGGTGATGAAATGCTATATATCACAAACCTTGATCTTCTGTACAGTATTGATTTTATAACTGCAATGAAATTCTCTTCCATCTGATATTGGAACTGACCCTAATTTGCTAGCCAGTTGGGTGGTTAGTACTGCAAGAGATCTAGAATTTCTCATGAAAAATGAACATTCATATCCAACAAGAACCCATAGCATTTAATAATAACCACTACTTGTACAATACAACACAAAAAGGAAGTAAGTGTTACTATATTTGGTTTCTCTACAGTAAATGATTAAATGGACGTAGTTATGATGGACTTCCATTAACCTCTGAGGGACAATGAGTGGTGTTCCATTTCAAATGCCCTAATTGTAACTTCTGATAATATGCACTTATCTTTAATTTATTCATTCATTTTCAGTAAGCGCTTTATCCAGGGCAGGGTCACAGTGGATCTGGAGCCTATCCCAGGAAAACTGGGCACAAGGTATAAATGCCAGTCCATCACAGGGCACCATGCACACACACATATTCACATACTCATTCACACCTAGGGGCAATTTACCTGCAAGTTTTTGAGAGGTGGGAGTCTTTGGAAGGTGTAAAACCTGTCATGAATATGCAGGAATTGGCATCAAAATCCAGCTTCCCAGAATGCACTGCGGCCTGCAGGCATGGCCGCCATAGACTACACTTCCCATAGCACATGAACAATGTCATGTTCCTGTTCACTTGTATACTGACCCCTCACACTTGGACACATGCATTCTCACACTGTAAACCACTCAAACTCACTCACTCTATACAAAGTATCATCCTGTGTTCCTTTGTACATCCAAGCCTTTGTACTGTGTTTTGATTTCCTGGTTATGATCTTGCTTGTTGTTCTCTGGTTTCTTGACTCTGGTTTTGTCTCCTTAAGTCTATTTGTTCATCGCCTGACCTTTGCATTGATTCTGACAATGCTACAGATTTATGTTTTGGATTTTTTTGCCTGCTTTAATAATAAAGCCTATATCTGCAAATGCAGCCATCTCAACCATTCAGACAAAAGGTCTGATCCCTAAGGACATTTGATTATTGAGCCTCCTACTACTAGTGATGCTGAGCTTTCAAATGTAGAATCACATAAAATAGACAAGTTATTACAACTAAGTGAACCCCTGAGAAACCCACAAAACTACACGCACACAAATCTGCTAGCACAAGCACAAACACCATTAACACAAGAAGTGGTCAAACCAACATCCACCTCTTTGCCCTTCCTCACCTTTAGATCTCACACCTCAGTATTAAAAGCACTACGGCAACATGTATAATTAAATTTGTCCAATCTAAGAATAGCTAGAGCAGCAAAGGAAGTCAGAACCAAGAATCTAGTAATTTGAGACAGAAAAAGACAGAGAGAGAGAGAGATATGGTGTGGGATTACAGGATATCTGTTGTATATGTTTCACTGCTCACCCTAATGCACTCCAAAACGCCAATATCGTTTAAATGGCACTGCTTTTTTCTTGTCATGGTGAGAAAAAATACTTCTATTCTGTGGGTTAAGTTGTTTTAAAAAGCTAAAATTAGTATTTTGGAGTCAGAGCATAATACCAAATGCTCAGAACATGAAACATTTTCAGCTTAATCTGTATGTTTTTATGAACATACTTGTCAGGACTCAAACATGGAAGTTCACAAAACACTGGATACAAATGCATGAAGAAATTTTATTTTTTTAAAAATAAAATAAAAAAAAAGTAAAAAATATCACAGGGCATAAAAACAAAGATCACACTTGCAAAATAACTTGGATGGAAAGAAACAAGAACATGCAAAGACTTGGAACACAAACCAGGTAAATATACAGTGTGACTCAAAATGAGACACAGGTGACACTGATAATACAAGAACTCAATAAAAAAAAAGAAAGGGACGGAAAACAGTGATGCACGCTGGATCATGTGTGACAACACCCTAACTAAATTTTATTATTATTGTGATGAGACAGGAAGTCCAGGAAGCTAGCCTAGGGCTGGGACTTAAAGTGCTTATCAGTATGCAGACTGATGAACCACATTCACTCTGTTATACATGGATTTATACATGGGATAAAGGTAAAATTTAAAGTATCTGAGATGGAACCTTTCTGAGTGTGTATATGTGAGCATGAAGCTGCTAAGCCTCATTTAATGGCAATGCATATGGTCAGCATTAATCACCTCCAATGCATCACTGACAGTTCATTACTTCCCACATATTAATCATTGTTTTTGGTAGGCGGTGCTTATTTTTCACACATTTTTCAAACTCACATCCTGGAAGACTGCTGCACTGAGCAGTGTACTGTTTTCCCTTTTACAAGATTATAATTCTTTTATTCATTTATTAGCAAGTTAAATAAAGTGTGTGTGTTTCTGCAACAGGGCCCACATGGATAGCCTAAAATTGCACTTCTGAAAAATAGCTTATGCCCAAGCCTCATCCTTAATTTAGTGGATAATCTCACCAGCAGTTCTTCTACCTAAGAACTGCTGCCGTAATCATAAATACCATGATCCTCATACTGAAGATCCTTTGAACACACTTAAAACTAGTTGACTTTACAGTATACAGTATAGACGTGTAATGATTTACATGCTAACTCATGTTATAAACAACACTCATTATCTGCCCCTGGCTTGTTCATTAGGAATGCAATTCTACATCTGGACTTCTGTAAACTGCTTTGTGACAGTGTCTACTGTTAAAAGCACTATACGCATAAAATTGAATTGAATTGTGTGTGTGTGCGTCTTTAAGTCTGTGACCACTCAGAGTGTCTGGTGCTAGAGATTCTTTAATTCTAGTCATTTTCAAAAGAGGTTTAGGGCTTAGTGGAGCCGTACGTTCCACATATAGCTCAGGCTGTCTGTGCTACCCAACTGAGGAACAAGGAGACCGTGAGTTCACTGCTTCCCAAAGCTCTGTAGAGCAATGTCGCATTGCTGTCTGCTTTGGGACTGCTGCCAGACTGCCACCTCTATTGACAGCACAGCTTAGAGAAAGTCACAAAACCACCGCCAGCACCAATAGCCCAGCCTGGGCTTACTGAGTATGGCATTCAGACACTACCTGGTTGGCACTAGCTACCCAGCCACATCTGTAACTATTACCTGGAGGAGGTCATCTGTCCTAATTCCCACCTCAATAATATTGTTTTGTGTGCAGAAACACAAATTAATATGTCAATTTTATCAGAAAGAAAAGAAATGCTAAGGCCCTAAATTCTAAAGCATTTTTGACCTGTAGTTTGTAGTGCAAAGAACTAAAATATTAAACACAGTGATATTTTTAGACATAAATAGTGAAACAATTGTTATATTCCATAACAGTTGGCATGAAATAGGCTATTTAAAAAGAAATTGTACCTGAATTATTTAAAGCCAGCTCACCTGCTGGCCTGACTGACAATATCTTTTTTATCAAGAAATGGCCTTGCTGAGAAATATTGAGGCCGTTGACAGACACATTACAAGGAGAGGGTCACCTCACATTTGTCTGGGCCACCTGTGCTATCTAGGGACTTCCCTGCTAAGATCCCCTGCTAAGATTTCCCTGCTGTTCTTCTCCTGACTTTTATTTTTCCTAAAATGTTTAATGAGTAATAAAAAGTGGGTAATACAAATTATATTTTTAATATAATTTTTTATGTATATGTATATATGCTTTATTATAGCACTTACACCTATGTGTCTGAGTCTTTAAGTTACATAGTCAAATATTAGTTAATTTATTAATTATTGTCGCCTGTTTAAAGCAAAATAGATCAGGCTGAGAAGAATGTAACATAAGCACTATATCGGTGCACTCTGAGAAAGCAAATCAGAATTTGGGGTCAGTTGTCACACAGTTTCACTGCTGATCCTAATCCACTTCACTACTGATGACATGGGACACGACTGACAACCAAGCATCTGTCATACTTACATTAGTAACACAGATTTATATGGCATGCACTGTTTTATGCACATTATCTATAGATGAAGGGTTGCAAAATTTTTAAATGCTTATTTTGTTTCTTTTTCATTAATATGTGACTAGAAAAAACACAGTCTGGCTTTCCAAATGTTCATTTTCAAAAAAAAAATAAGAAAAAACTATTTATAATAATAATAATAATAATAATGTTATAAAGAAATTGTGTGCTGTTTGAGAAGGTAGCATATTAGGCAGGCCATTTAATACATCTATAAATTCATCTTTAAAAACATCAGGTTCTCCAAGATGCTTTTAACTGCCTACCAAATATAGATTTTATTTGGGTGATTTAGTTTAATTTAGGGTGGTGCAATGGCACAGTGGGTAGTGCGGCCACCTCAGAGCTCCAGGGTCCCCAGTTTTGGATGCTGAGCTCGGGTTACTGTCTTTGTGGAGTTTCTGCGCAAGTTCTCCACATGTCCAAGTGGATTTCTGCAGGGTTCTCAAGTTCTCTCCTGCCTCCCAAAAACATGCCTGTAGGTGGGGTGATATAAATTGCCCTAAGGTGTGAATGTGTGTGCATGGGGCCCTGGGATGCCCAATGTGTCCAGGATAGGCTCTGGATACACTGTGAGCCTGATTAGGATAAGCAGTTACTGAAAGTTGGTGAGAGGGTTTAATTTAGTTAACTGTTTGTTGTTCTTCATAGTCTTTTTTCATATTTATTCATATTCATATTTTTTTCATATTTTCATTTTTATTTCATTATTTTAAACATCTTCCTTTTACAGAAAATCCTACAAATTTTTTGAAAAGGTAAAATTAAATCCACTATGTGTTGTTGACTTGCCTAAGTACCTAATTGGACCAAGTTCAGAGACTTTCACCATCCTCTAACAAGCATCCAGCCTTATTCCCCTACTTCTTTTATGTTTGACCCACAATTAGTTTGCTTCCAAATGTATTCATTACCGTTATTTGATGTGGTCTGGCACGCGTTATTAAAATACCCATACTGAGATCATTCTTCAGCATGAGTGATTCTTCAAAATCAAAGGTGAGTGTTTATTCTGCAGAGCCAAACCTGGGCTCCCTGTAACAGGAAATTAAAGAGGTGCATCTAGAGAAAAAATGATTGGATAGCCTCCATTTTGAATCAGGATCTGTCATACACAGTGCCGACAGGATGGCTCTGATATGTGATATCCCAGCCTGTCTGACACACAGTCAAAGCGTCAGAGAAAGTAATAAATGTATACTTCATAAACAGTCTTTAAAAAACTGTTGCCACTGACAGTTTTATTCAAAACAAGTAAACAGCTATGATATGCACTGGAGTAAAGGTTATAAACAGAAACAGGGAGAGATGAGTACACATTCATCCTCTGCCAGGTTTCCTCTATCATTAAATTCCAGGATTCAGTCAGGGATTCTGGCCAGAACATGTTAGGTTTTCTGCAGTTTGACTACACAGACCTCCAAGTTCAGACAGGCAATACTAATGGTTTGTGTTTGTTACTCCTGCTTAAGGGAGTAAAAAAAGCTTAAATACACACACTCACAAAAAGACACATGGTGCAATCTTGACGGTCTGGCCAAGCAAAGTCTTTCAAAGCAACAGCTCCAGTGCTGCAGGCTGCTCTCTGCTATCAGTCCGGAACACATGACTGTCAGCAAGTCCAAGCTAGCTACTGCTTCTTACAAACTGAGGATTCACATACACACAAACACAGGTTTATGTTATGCCCCTCACTCTCCAAAAAGCTCTGAGTTTTAATGTAACATACAAAATAGATGTGAAAAGTGAATTAATCTGCTTTTTCATCTGAAGCGGTTTAGAATACAGGGTTTCTACTGAGGTGCTAGCCATGGTGCTGGTTTTGTGTGTGTTTGTGTGTGTGTCTGTGTTTGTGAATATCTGACAGGCTTGACATGGTGGTGACATTTGGCTGGTCCCCAGGAGGTAAACTGTTTTTATTTTACTGCAGCTTCCTTGGTTACTCAAGTGCCTGTGTTAATACTTATATCGATAAAAGGAACTCAACAGAAGAGTAACGATAGTAGGACAGACTTGAGTGAGTGAGTGTGTGTGTGTGTGTGTACTCTGAAATCATATTTCACATTTAACTCAGATCTCATTTAACTGATTATTCAATAAGAACGCCATTATATATGAATAATGCGCATTTGAGGGAACAGGTAATTACCAGTCAGTTGTGCCAGGACTCCAAGTGGTGGTGGATTACAGGACTACACTTTCCATCTGTAATTTTCCAACTGCCTGCTCAAAATGGAACAAAAGTCCAACTTATAATACTCCTGCTCACTGCCAGGAAACACATGTGCTTTCATGAGGAGTAAAATAAATGACAAAACTGTTATCACGTAAGCCTGCATGACCCGAGAGGTAGCAATCTGCTACCATCTACTGGCCATGTTCAGCACAGCACAATCTACCTTTATACAGTGTAATGGATGTGATTTGGCCAATTAACACTGACAAAGCCAAAGACTAAGAGAGAGAGTTGAGAGATTGTGCATTTGTGGTCACTCCTGTATGTACATATATATATATATTTAAACATAAACTTTTCAGCTACACCTATAATATCTAACTATTTACAGTTATAATATTGTGTGATATATATACTTATTTGAATCATATTTCATTGTATAGTTAGATATTTATTTAAACTGATATTTATTAGATTTACTGTCAGGTCATCTCAATCCACAAACTCCATTTCCCAGCAGACACCACGGCCTACAACCTTGCCTGCTCCAGACTACATTCCCCAGAGCACACACATGCTGCCCTGCTCACAGTCACCCAGCTTGAGACACATGTGCTCAATCACCCACACACAGACTCTTTAAAAGAGACTCATCCACAACATTAGTGCGAGGTATACGCTCAGATTTGTCTTTGTGCGCCTGACTATACCAAGCCTTTTTAGAGTGATTGTTTCTCTGGTTTTGACCTGCTCTAGTTTATCAACTCACGTCACTGCCTTGCCTTATTTAGTCTGTTTGCTCATCGCCTGACCATTGCCTGTTGTTTGACCTTGAAACTGCCTAATGTTTTGGATTTGTTTACCTGTGTGTGATTAAAGCTCTTTTACCTGCAGCTGCATCTGTCTTCACCTCCTTTTTTTTGCAAGGTGTCTCTCTTGAGCACACAAAACATCTTAATTCATGCACTTGTGTGCCAAGCAAGGAAGCCTTTAATAAACTTGAACTTGAATTTGAAACAAATAACAACTCAGAATGTGTGTGAAAGTTTAAGAGTATGCATTATACAGCTTCATTCTGGCCATTTGAGTATGGCAAAGTACGTCTGCCATCAAAGTGAAATCGATTTTAAACTTCCACATTTCTCTGTGTTTTGGCTAAATGAAAATGTTTGATAGTAGCCCATTATGAACTAATTTGACATTGGAGAAAATTATAACACAGGGAGAACATCCACAAAAACTCCACACAGACAGTAATCAGAGCTCACAGGGGTGTAATGATACATCATGACACGATGCATCGTGATGCCAAAAATGCGACTATATGCATCGATGTATTCACGTCATAGAAAAATCAGCATGCTATTAATTATACATATAATGCAGTTGCACTGTTTGAACAATCTGAGCAACCCATAGAGGTAAAATATATAGCAACAAGGTAGAGATCTGCACTTGTGAAGTCCAATAGCCTGATAGCTCCAGATTGCAACAACCAACATGCATTATACATTATATGCTTACACGACCACATTATAATGGTTAAATAGAGCTCTTCAGTAGTTCTCACACAGCACCAGTGGCCAAGGAAATCGGGCATTTTAGCTGACTTTGGGGCTCTATTTCTGCTATGGAGTTCATTATGTTTCAGTCGATCATTTTCAAAGTCCCCAGCTCAGACACTTTGTTTATTCAATCAAAGTTTTGGGAGAATATTTAAATTTACTTATTTATTTTTTAAGATATGGTGAACCTTTAGTACATTTAATTTACAGTATTAAACCTCTGTTCATGTTTATTTAGTTTTCTACAGACAAAAATGGACACAAGTCTTTTCAGTCAATATTTCTTCATTAACATTTTGTCCAAAATATTCTGAGAATTGAACTGAAATGAAATGATGAAGTCAGGATCTAACTGAATCAAGACAACAGTGTACTGTTACTTTTCCTCCTCTACAGCTGAGTCTTCCAACATTACACTGAAATCAGCAACTAGACCTCAACGTCCCACTTATGGATCCAAGATGGCCAGCTAGACCTTGGTTTCCATTACTGCTTTCACTAGCAGTTGAAATGCAGCTTCCTCCCCTAGCAGATCTGCTGTCCCAAATGGATGGAGAGATTTGGCACCCTCAGCCACGACAACTCTGCTGTGAGTCAGGCCACATGGACTGAACCGCCAACTGAGGACTGTAACCTAGCCGTCCAGGATACACTGTTGAATGCAAGGGCCCCTAGCACCCAGGCCTTATAGGAATTTAGGTGGAAGCTGTTCTGTGAATTGTGTGCACAATATTGGCTGTATTTGGTGCACAGCCCAATTCCCAAGGTACTTTCTTTTTTTTGTTCATGGACTACTAGACGTTGGCAAGTCTCGATCTATGTAAAAGGTGTATGTATGGCAATGCACCAAAGCATTGTGTAGAATAGGCTTCACAGAAAGAGGCGAAGCACCTCTATTGGCCATGGTTACCTACAAGCCCAGCTTCCCCCTTTGTGCTGGAGGCTCTGAAAACACCACCTTTCTAGCCTATGCAGGATGACAAAAAGAATTAGATATCTCTGAAAACTTACTTTTCGCTAATGATCACTTAGGCAAAAAGAGCGGAATTGCATGCTGTGGTGATAAGCTCACTGGCTAGATGATTCTGGCGTGACCTTGTGGTTGAATTCGGGATTCCAACCCAAGGTCATATCACCCACTTTCAGTGCCTTCAATGAAGATGAGCCTACAGAGCATTCCTTGCTGTGTTTGGTACATGTCCTTTGGTATGATTTAGACTATTCTATTCTCAAACCAACTGTTCATCTTACATTGAGCGAAGATACAGGGGCCCCCTGGTCAATACAGAGGCTGGTTCACTGGGTGAACTGGGTGGCCTACTGATGGATTGGATATTGTGACATAAGCCACTCTACAAGGAACATCTCCTACTCAGCGCCATTATGTAGAGGCATGCCGAATTAAGAAGTCTGTTCTGCTGCTACCTGGGCGTCCCTATGCAATTTCTCCATGATCTGCAAGGATAACTTTGCCCCAGCTTGCTTGCTTAGTATACAAGCGTTTCAGGTTTTGCGTGGGAGGGGTTTTAAAATGGTTTAACATCTGCTTCCATACAATATACAATATACATGCATTGTTAAATCAGTTTACCTGCTTTTGCATTTACATTTATTTAAAATGTGTTTAATAATCAAACCAGTAACCCACAGTGTCTCTGTGGGTTCCCTGAGAAAAACATAGCCATAGCACAATGGCCTGTTTGTTAATAATTTATTGTGTAACTAATGTGACTGTGTGTAAAAGCTATTTACATCAAATTGTGTTTATAGATGCACCAAATGTTGGACTTTTGTGAACATTAGTGAATACAGATGATTGATGTGGGGCTTGTGAACAAGCCAAAAAAAGACTGGTGTACATTTTTGCATGTTGTAAGGTAACATTTGATCTGTATAATTATTGTTCCACTGAATATAAAATAGATATCATGCTAAGCTATTAGTTGCCGATGGCCTTAATACTTTCAAAGCAGCTCCATTTAAATCCCAGCTGTCATTCTGTCTTTGCTCTCTTTCATCCTCTCATCTCTGACATAGTCATATATAACCTTCTCCAGTCAGGCATATTCCTTGAAAAGCCATACATATTACTAGGGAATGTCTAAAGACCAATGATCTTAGTCACAAGTAGTGGTGAAGTGGTTTAATATAAAAAGAAATAAAGTTTCAGTATGATGTGGGCAACATATGACATCAGCAGTGTCTCATAATGTTATTGAAACATCAGAAGTGAGAGAACAAAATATATTATAGTATCCCATCCACCATTCAAAATTCCAAAAACCATTCGAAAACTTGTGTTAAACCATTTTAGTTGATTTACCACTTTATTTCTCTTTACATACTATTGAAGACAATTTGATTATGTATTGAAATACAATTTCAACATTATTTATTGTTTAAAACATCATGTAAATAATGTTTCCTAGCACCAATTACATGTAGGAACAATGTCTAATCCTTTTACCACTCTTTTTTTGGTGAGTAGTTGGAATGCGAAAGTCTTATGCCAGTCTCATAAAAATAACTGCAAACCAGCTTTTTTCCTTTTTAATTAATTTTTCTTCCTTTTTCCCCACAGAGAATGATAAAGCAATCAAGAAGAGTACAGTCATAGATCTCACAAAGAATAAGCTGGTAGAATAATTCCATGGACAATCCGGATCTAAGGATTTTCTCTGCTTATGTCACATATGCTTAAAAGCCATTTTTAGTGGAACAATTGTCCATAAAAACCAAGGATGGATCCCATATGACCTCAGAGTAAGCTTATTATGGCACTGGCTGACAAACCCTGAACTACCAGATCTTTCTTGAGCTTCTTTGCTGTGAATCAAAAAGAAAAAATGGCATCCATTCATCTATCCAACTTTTCAGAGGTTGACACAATGCATCAAGGCTCAGTAAATGATCACATCATGCCAAGAATAGGCTACACAATCTTGGCAATCATTATGGCTTTGTTCTCTACTTGTGGAATCATCTTGAATATGGTGGTGATTATTGTGACAATGAGGTACAAACAACTGCGTCAGCCACTAAACTATGCTCTAGTTAATCTAGCAGTGGCTGATCTTGGTTGCGCTGTGTTTGGGGGGCTACTCACTGCAGTCACCAATGCAATGGGCTACTTCAGTCTTGGCAGGATAGGATGTGTTTTGGAAGGCTTTGCTGTTGCCTTCTTTGGTAAGTTTCTCCTCCAAAACTTTTTCCTCAGAGTTCTATATTTGAGATACTGTGCTAATGTTTTTGACAAAATGCAAACATCCAAAGCCAAGGATTACATTAAGCTTGTGTAAAATCTAGCTAATGTAAGCAAACTGGGTTTTTTTTACACTGTACCATGACTGTTTGTTTTTAATAAATCACAGTTAACTGGACTATGAAAATAATGATCTGGTTATACCTCTGCCAGGTATTGCTGGTTTGTGCTCGGTTGCGGTTATCGCTGTTGACCGCTACATGGTGGTATGCAGACCACTGGGCGCAGTGATGTTCCAAACCAAACATGCCCTGGCAGGTGTGGTCTTATCCTGGGTCTGGTCCCTCATTTGGAACACGCCACCACTGTTTGGATGGGGCAGTTATGAACTGGAAGGGGTGATGACCTCCTGTGCCCCCAATTGGTATAACAGAGACCCAGTCAATGTCTCCTACATCCTGTGCTACTTCATGCTCTGTTTTGCTCTGCCTTTTGCCACCATTATCTTCTCTTACATGCGCCTCCTTTATACCTTACGACAGGTAGGTATAATTTTCAACTTAAAATAAGACAGTATATTAATATCCAAAGAAATTGACTTTTGCTTATGTTGCATGAATGAGTTTCTCTTTTGAGAGTGGCTAAACAAAGACTCACATTTTTTTATTTGATAAAGTAACTTGATGAAAATCTATATTCAGAAACATTGCCTCCAGTTTCTAATGATATAGAATCATTTAATTTCATTATAATACAATTTGGTTTACAACTTATTTTTGGACTTTAGCCAGTCTTTAGCTTAAAATGTTTACTGGTAACTGTTGAAAGATAAGATTATTAAGCATAAATGAAGAACATAATTTATTGGATCTTCATGGATTTTTTTATACCAAAAGAAACAGAGGAAAGGAGAAAATCTAATTTCCTTATATTTTTCTTGTTCTTTCCTAGGTGGCTAAGCTGCAAGTGGCAGAATGTGGAAGCACGGCCAAGGCTGAGGTTCAGGTGGCCTGTATGGTGGTCGTCATGGTCATGGCCTTTTTGCTTACGTGGCTGCCATATGCAGCCTTTGCCCTGATTGTGATCATTGATTCCAACATCTACATCAACCCAGTGATTGCCACAATACCAGCCTACCTGGCCAAGAGCAGCAATGTCTTCAACCCCATCATTTATATATTCATGAACAGACAGGTGAGTAAAAAATATCTAATCACTGCTTGCAATTCTAATTTACAGGAGCCATTTATACATATATATATATATATATATATATATACACACACACACACACACACACACCGATCAGCTATAACATTAAAAGTGAATAACATTGATTATCTCATTACAATGGCACCTGTCATATATCTGTGCAACTTTGACCTGGGCCAAATTGTGATGGCTAGACGACAGAGCTGGGTCAGAGCATCTCCAAAACGGCAGGTCTTGTGTGGTGTTCCTGGTATGCAATGGTTTGTACCAACCAAAAGTGGTCCAAAGAAGGACAACCTCAACCTATATTCAAGATATTTTCACTTGCTAAGATATATTTATATTTTACATATATATATATATATATATTCATATTTGAACTTAAGCAATCAAGATGTGATTGATGTGTAGACTTTCAGCTTTAATTCAAGGGGTTTAACAAAAATATTGCATTAACTGTTTAGAAATTACAGCCATTTTTTATATAGTCCCTCGATTTCCATTTCATTTCAAATCCATTGTGGTGGTGTACATAAGCAAAATTATGAAAATTGGGTCACTGCCCAAATACTCTTTGAAGACATGGTTTGCCAAGGTTGGAGTGGAAGAACTTGAGGGGGCTACACAGAGCCCTGACCTCAACCCCACTAAATAGTTTTGGAATGAACTGGAATGCTGGCTGCATCCCAGGCCCCCTTGCCTGACATCAGTGCCCAACCTCACTAATGCTCTTTTGATTGAATAGGCAAATCCCAAAATCCAGTGGAAGGCCTTCCCAGATGAGGGGAGGTTATTATAACTGCAAAAGGGTACTAAATCTGCAATGGGATTTTCAAAAAGCACATATAGGTGTAATGGTCAGGTGTCCACAAACCTTTGGCCACGTAGTGTATGTATATACATATATGTAGTCAACAGGCTATTCTAATAGCTCATAGCTACTTAAGGTGTTAGCCTAACTCTTCTTACTCTAGATATTAGCTACCTTGTTAGCCACAAATTTTTTCATTTCAATTATAATAAGCAGAAGCAACATACCAGACAAACTGATTAAATTCAATTAATCAATATTAATTTTTTTTAGCAGTGTTTTGGATAGGTATGAACGCTTCAGCATTGCCGATTCTTCATGATCTTCTGGTGTTAGTTATGTTGGTTACCTAATTTTGTCATGTAAATTGCAGTTTCTATTCTTTGAACACCACCAGGAGGCGCCCTATGACAGCCTGTTACGTAATCCTTTTCAACAAATAATAAGTAGTGCCCTTTTTTGGGTCCCTGGAGGACTAGTGGTTAGGCCACAGCACTCTCACCGGTACAGCCTGGGTTCGATTCCCAGCCAGGGAACCGTACAACAGTGTGCTCTCAGTGCCAGTCCCAAGCCCAGATAAAATTGGGGAGGGTTGCATCAGGAAGGTCATCCAGTATAAAAACTGTGATAAATCAAATATGTGGACCAATGATCCGCTGTAGCAACCCCTAATGGGAGCAGCCGAAAGAGGAACAACAACAGTAGTGCCCTTCTTTGCATATCTGTTTTAAAAATCATGGGGTCCTCTGGTGGTCTGGGTGTCCTAATCATGTTTACATGTAAGTGTTATGAAAAGGCTAAACTTAATGCCATGTATGTACAACTTTGATCATAATTCACTTTGAATATATGCAATGTATGAACTCAGCAAAATACAGAGTAATAAGCACTGGTTATTAATATTTTATCTATTTCTTTCCCTCCTGTCCCTCTCTTGCAGTTCAGGGACTATGCTTTGCCTTATCTCTTCTGTGGAAAAAACCCATGGGCATCCAGAGAAGAAGAAGAATCAGGCATCAATACGTTAATTACTACAGTCAGCAAGAGCAGCTCAGTGTCACCATTATAACCATAAATATCAAAGTATCATAACCTAAAAAAAAAACAGATGTCTCAAATATTCAATTATTTTCTTTTTTGTGTGTATAATGTTTGTGAATATTTGGCAGTGTGGTTTATGTCTGGAATTTATTTTGGCTGGATTTTTTATTTTTGCTGAATAGTTTAGTTTCCAGACATAGTCTGTAAGGTATGTCCGGATTCATAGAATACAAAATATATTTTTGTGAGCTTTTCCTGCTACACGTTTATCAGAAATTGGCAAATAAAGCGTGGTTATGATCCTCTATATTTGGAAACCCATTTATGCTGCTTGTTTCTGCCACTTTTTTCACAGATTAATTAATGAGAAACTTTTTCATGATCGTGTAAGAAATAAATCATAATGGGGTGTGCTGTAACACAGGCTTTTTGGGTATGCTGTAATGAGGTGTGCTGTAACACAGGCTTGTTATCATCCAGGTACACCCTTTCCTGTTAATGTTGAGTATCATTCTCCATAGTGGAGCCGAATAGCCCACTTCTGACTTAGCAGCCTACTGTATGTGTTCCCACATTATTCACTGACTCTGCCTATGTTACAAAGCAGTTGGCAACCAATCCTCAGTGGTCTATTTGAGACTCAAATGGGTTGTTGTAACCCTAGTTTCCACCACTGCTCTCACTAGGGGTTGTAACACCCTGGGAATCTTTCCCCAGGCAGACTCATTGCCACACACAAGTGGTCAGGTGCGGCATCCATGGCCAGACTAACTGTGCACGTACGCTTGGAACCTCAATGCAGTGGCCAGACTGATACCTATGGCAGAACCCTAGCATGATGGCCTTGCATGCTGGAAGCTTTAGATTTAGGCTTTTTGTTGGGCACAATGTTTGTCTATGCAGAATGTTGGGGTACAGGATGACTGATCCTAACGGTGGCCTAGCAACACTGTACTATCACAGCAGGCCACTCTACTAAGAATCATGCCAGTCCAGGAGGTCTGCACTGCAGCTACCTAGGCATCGCTATACACCCTTTTTTCCAGATCTTATAATATTTACATAATTTCCCAGTGGAGCAAAAGTAGTAAGCATATCCAAACACCCTTCCAATCAGTCTGAAGGTTAGTCAGATCCTCGTGACCTACTGGTATAGGTTATCCAGGAGTTGAAACACCACCCCCTGGCAGTTAAGAAAAATTCAAGGTTACAGATGTAACTGCTAGGGTCTTCCGTCACTCAGAACCTAAGCCAAACTCTGTGAGAAGATTCCAAAGTGAATGTCATTACTGCTGATTTTTATAGCATTGTCACCACGAGACATAGTATCTACAGTTCATGGATTTGTCCGGGTGTTCAAACACCACCCCTGGTGCTTATCCAGTGTTCATAGATCAGGGGTATATCCATAACCTTACATTAGTTAGTTAAGTTCAAAATGAATTAATAAATCATAGTATCTAATGTTTCTTCAAGTTCATTGAGTTTCATGTTTAGGAAAATCATTTTGGTAAATCCACCATTTCCACTTGTAAAATTTGGAAATGGGCCATTTTGAGCCCAATAGGAGATAAGAATTAAATACCAAACCTATTCTTCAGCATCAGTGTTGTTGGGGATGATGCTGAATTGGGTGTGGAAAAGATTTCGTGTGGCACTATCGATTTATTACTTGATAAATTGTGTCAATGAAAATTTTCAGGTGGCTGTTCCAAGAAAGAAAAAAACATTCAGTGCAGTCATGGAAATGTATTTATGGGTCTGTTAACAGGTACAGGTGCTAAGTAGGCCTTGAGGGCTTTATTAAGAGGTTAGGAATGTGAGATTTCAGTTCTAGACAATATTTAACATTTAAGCAGCTGGAGCCTTTACTTCTGTTGCTTAGGAAATGCTATTTGAATGTTCTGGAACCTTCATAGGACAGATTTTTCTGGACTATAATTCCACAGTTTATCAGGAGTGCCTTTTTACTAAATCCATACTAGTGCTAGGAACAGTCTATAAGATCTATTTTGTTTAAATCTTCTGAATTAAATTTTTTGATCTGCATTATTCTTGTGACATAATTAGGCACAAAAAAGGAAAGTGCTTTTTGCATCTCGTTCTGGGCATTCACTGGAACATGGAATTTTGCAACCCCTACAGCTATTCTAGGTAAAGCATGACTTTCCAAGCAGTAAAGCAGCAGAGCATTAACTTGGTAAAACTCTTAACACATTTTATATTAACTACTAAAATATATAACAATCTATGGCAACTGGAGCATGGAAGATTAAATTTATTAACTCAAGTGTCTTTATCTATTTATTTGTCAATTTATGAATTGAAATTTAAGGAACAAATGAAATGAATGCAGTTGCATCATATCATATGAATGCAGTTGCATCATCATGAGCCTACAACAACTGCATTTATAGATACTGTGAATATGAATTTGCTTCAATTAACTTTACAAAAAGTGATTTTAATTAGATGCACCGAAGTGAAATATATTAAGGCAATAAATATTACCTTAGAATCACCAGGGGATTTATGTATTTACATAAATTTGTTGGAAAAAGTTTAGACAGAAATATTTAGATAGAATATGTAGATTAACATGTAGCATGCTCTGAAAATACCATATATAGGCTGTCTAGGGAGTTTCAGATTACAACTGTCTTCGTTGCACATTGAAATTTATGCATAGAAACTGATCACCATCAACAAATCTGGGGTGTGTAGTGCTATTAAATGTGTTTATTTATTTCCATGTAAATAAATTAATGATTTAATTCCCACACAATTCTAACACATGCTTTGTAAGTTTTATAACAGTACCAGCACTGGTTTAATGAACCTTTTTGTAGTAATCCTTTGACACCTTCTGATCAAGTCAAGTGAGTTTTTATTGTCATTTCTCTATGTAGCTGGCATGCAGTACATTGGAGCGAAATGTCGTTTCTCCAGGACCATGGTGCAACACATAACAGTACAGTAATACAGTACACAAAACTACATAAAATGCAAATACACAGTAGTGTGAGATGAGAGTGAAACAATAAATACACAGAACAAAATACACAGAACAATAAATACAATACTGATCAATGCTACATACTGTACAAAACTGATCAATGTTATATATTGTACAAAACTGATCTAATTATCTAATTTAAGTAATGTAAGTTTTGTTTTATTGCCCTCTAGGTATCCCTGTAATACCTATAATTTCACTGTGTTGTGGTATCATAGTGCAAAAATATGCCCAGCCCTGCTGTTTAAAAAAAAGCACTGGATTTTTTTTTTTTCAGGTAAACATTAAACACACGCGGTATAGCCTTCCTAAATGGAAGGAGCCATACAAAGCCAAGTCACACTTAAAGAAGGAGACCAAAAGATATGATATTGCAATTATTAATTTACACATTTCACTTATGCATTAGTTTTAAGTATTTGCTGCTTTTATGATAAAGAGAGAGAGAGAGAGTAGGGGAAAGAGCAATTTTTTTGTATCATAGAAGCACTGCTTTAGCAGGTGAGTTCCACAATCAATTCCTACAGCACTTAATGAATTAATTTGAATTAAATTCATTTTTAACTGCTTTACTGTCTTCCTACTTCTAAATAATCTATGTATTTAATTATTGCAAATAAACATCTTCGCCTTATTTTTCCATTGTTAATCTGCTCCGGTTTTCTTACTAGTAACAAAGAGTACAGTGATTTAATGACTGTCTGGACTAGATAGCAATTGAGTGACTTTTTTCAAGGTTGAGTGCTTTTTAATATGTGATATAAATGGTGGCTCAGTTCATATGTGATTTGTAATAATTTAAAAAAAAAATCAATATAGAAAGAAACAAACGATTTGATAAAGAGCATTACAAAATACAGAATTACAAAATGGTGTGTATACAGAGCAAAGTGTGTCTAACCAAAGATGAGAGTACGTCATGTAGATTAAACTGAACTCCTTAAAGCAACAATGAGCAGTTCCAAAAAGATGTAGGGACTAGCTTTACAGAGGCAAAGTGACACTTTCTCCACATCTCTGTTAGTCCCCACATCGTTTCAGAACTGCTCATTGTGCTTTAAGTAGTTTAGTTTACTCTCCTTTTCATACTGAGTTATAGTAGACACCTACATGAATTGGAATCAAAAACTTATGATCACTTACAACTTTTACAATGATGTTTAGCCTGATTATCTCTTGGACCAAGATTATTACAGCTAATCACATGAATCTGCCATCTCTGCCGCACTAATTGACTGCCATAAAAAAACAACAATTGACATCACAGTATTATACGGCAGATCCTAACAATGATTTGCTGTAAAAGAAGAAGAGTAGTTTTTTTCTCAGAATGAACTTGGAAGTTTTCACCACCAATTTCTCCAGTAAGCAATATCTGCATGCTAGGGGATACTGTGCTATATGCTTAATTCACAGGTCCTTATGCTCTCTCTTAAAGATTCTTATTCAACGCCATATAGAAATCTTACAGAGGAGTGAATAATGGCTAAGGTTGCTGTTGGGACCTGCAGCAAAAAAAAAAAACAAATATCAGTGTAACTGAGCTCTGGCAAATAAAATCAAACAAAAATATTTTTTTCTGCCAAAATGAATTGGAAATGTTTTCATTCGCTTTATAATCTTGCCTAGGCTTTCTGATAAAATTGTACTGGGTTAAAAGTCAAAGAGTTGGCAAAGGCTGTGGTAAAAGCAGGCAGTCTGTCTAAAGATGTCTGAAACATTGCTAACTAAGTGGACTTTACTCACATAGTGAATGTCAGGCTTTGATCAAGCTGTTGGTTTGCTTCATGCCATAGCAAGCCTAACCAATTCAATTTGTAGTCTGATATTGGCTGTTAAATTGTCCACAATACACCTGCATCATCACATCGTTAAAACAGAGAAGAGTGCTTAAATTCTCCATACATGTTTCAATAAAGTCAAAAATGCAACTTTTTAGTTGAGAATGCCTTAAAAAATGTTCTTTATTCTTTTATCCAGATTGGTTTTCTGTACTTGGAAAATGACACGCTCCTTGCAACAGTTGTTCAGAGACTACCTAGCAAAGTGGCACATTTACAAAAACCGTCTGGTAGCCAAAGACGGACACTGCAACATTGAATATGGCAACGTGGGGTACAGCAGTCGTTTTGCATATGTGCAGGACCTCTGGACCACCTTTGTGGAGATCCGCTGGCGTTACATTATTTTATTATTTGTGGCCTCCTTCACTCTTAGCTGGTTCATTTTTGGCCTTATTTGGTACTGGATTGCTCATAATAATGGTGATCTTTGGTGGCAAAATCCACCTTCAGACCACAATCCATGCATATATAATGTTTTTGGCCTCACATCTGCCTTTCTCTACTCACTCGAAACACAGACGACTATTGGTTACGGTCTGCGAGTACTCAGTCCATACTGCCCTGGTGCTGTCACCATAATTATTATCCAGTCCATCATTGGTTTACTTATTAACTGCTTCTGGTGTGGACTGGTTATGGCCAAAATCGCCTTACCCAAGAAAAGAGCCAAGACCATTACCTTCAGTAAAATGGCAGTCATTTGTCCCAAAAATGCTGTCCTCTGTTTGCAGATAAGAGTGGCCAACTTGCGTAAAACCTTAATGATTGGAAGCCAGCTATATGGCAAGCTGCTTAGGACAACAGTCACTCCTGAAGGTGAGACCATCATTCTGGACCAAGTCAATATTGATTTTATGGTCGATGCTGGAAAAGACAACCTCTTCTTCATTTGTCCGTTAACCTTGTATCATGTAATTGACAAGACAAGTCCATTTTTTAAGTTTGCCTCGGACTCAATGCTTCAACAGGAGTTTGAGCTGGTAGTGTTTCTGGATGGCACAGATGAGTCCACCAGCTCCTCCTGCCAAGTCAGGACATCCTACATCCCTCAGGAGATTAAGTGGGGTTACAAGTTCCTCCCTATCATTTCCCGCAGTAAAGAAGGGAAATATTGTGTGGACTTCTCCAATTTTGACAGAGTGGAACCAATTCCAACTCCACACTGTGCTCACTGCTTCTACGATGACCAAAGCCATCATCACAGTCCCAAAAATGGCATTGATAACCAGGGTTTTGAAGTGATTGAAATTATTGATCAAGTCAGTGCTAACGAAATGTAAGATGAACTTCTTGATTCACCAAAAGGCTTATGTGCTCTATCCATTATGCTCTACAGCAAAAAATAAAAATAAAAAATTAGCACAACATTAGCAGAAACATGTATAGCAAAAATAAGCATTGCCTGAATATGTGCCTTAGGTTCCATATTACAATTTACTACAATTTAGTATTTTATATATCTAAGCTGTACTTGCCACTCTGAGTGCCATTTTAAGTTGCAATTCAGGTAACAGGTAACTAAATAGCTAGCTAGTGTTAGGTATCTGTAAGCCTAATTAGCATTACCCTAACTAGCTACTGTGTATATGTTATATGTGTTTCTTCTACATTTATCTTGTGTATCTTGAACAGCTAGAATAAAATCCATAAGAAATGCTTAAGCTGATTTTTAAAGTATTTATCCAGGCTCAAAACTCTTAGTGCTAAGAAATACACCTTGTTTGGGTTACTGCCTGTGTGAAGTTTCAAAAGTTCTCCTTGTGTTTGTGTGAATTACTTTTGGGTTCTCCAGTTTCCTTCCATCCATTGTTTATACTACTTATATTATGCCTCTGTCTACTTTTTTCTGCATTGAAAATGATTTGTAAATTTCATGTTGATTTAAAATGGTTAAAAGTGTACTCTAAAAAATGGGGGCTTTGTCAAATCTAGGTAATAATTTGTAATAATTAGTAATAAATGTTCTTATATATATAATATTTGTGAAATATATAATAATTTTTTATTTGTTAAATTGAAGAGAAATTATTTCTTTTTTTTTTCTTTTTTCTTTTTATCTATTGATGGACATTTAAAATGTCCAAAACTGGTAAATCTGTAAAATTCAAACTATGATTCAATAAATGTACTTACTTTAAAATATATATATATCTAGCAACATTATGGCAACATTACTAAAAAATACTGCCATTAAGTAAATTTATGTTTATGTTCATTTCTGTAATATCAAAGTACCTGTGAAATGTAACAATTAAAAAAAAAAAAGAAATACCTTTAATATTTGTGGTATTACCTAAATATTGTTATTTTAATATTAGAATGTTAGAATGCATAAGCCAAAAACAAACAAAAAAAGGTGCAAAGGGGATTGAAATTATCCGTATTGAATGAATGAACCTGAATTTCTTTAATAATAAATAAAATAAATAAATTAAATTAATAAAAAGGTATCTTGTTTTTATCTTTATCTTCAACTTAATGAAATAATTTAAGAATATCATGACACACAAATGTTTTAATTTTCAGTCATGTTTATTTGTTCAATTTCTATGTACATATGAACAGCCACACATCCAATAGGAATGCCTATACCCCTGCTCATTCATGCAATCAGCCAATCATGTGGCAGCAGCACAATGCATAAAATCATGCAGATGCAGGTCAAGAACTTCAGTTAATGCTCACATCAAACATCAGAATGGGGAAAAGTGTGATCTCAGTGACTTTGGTTGTTGGTGCCAGAGGGGCTGGTTTAGAATTTATTTCAGAACTTCTGGGATTTTCATGCACAACAGTCTCTTGACCATCTGTGTCAAACTCAAATTCTGAGTGGGCCACATCATCATTTTTGTGAGCCTTTGAAGGTTCATAATCTAAAGCTATTCCTTTTTGTGTGTGTGTGTATTATTATCTGTTCAACTGATTAATACCAATAACTAAAATAGCAGAAAATAGCAAAGAAAAATTCTAGCAAAAAATTAAATTAAAAAAGATTAACAAACACTATTCAACTGTATTCACTATTGGTGATGCTTTAACAGAATGCCATACACTGAAGCGATACACTTTGATATCATTTTGTATGAAGTGTACTGCATTTTTTTAGTCATTTTTTTTCTTTAACTATGGAAAAGGATAAATATGGAAATATATAATACTGCTGAAGAGAATTGAGAAAAACAAGGCAAATCATTTTTGGTATGTGGAACCGATTCCAAAGCTTTGGGGTTGATTCAGTTTTGAATTCATGACTTGACACACAAGATATATTAAAATAAATATTGTGTATGCTAGGAAATGCTATGCTATTGCCTAACACTGCACTTGCTTCATGGCAAAAATGTTCATAGTCGTAGACTAATCCTTCATATCCAACCCATCAAGTTGTCATAAACTAGTGGCCTTTTTGGCAAAGAAGTATAAGATAATGTTTTCTAATAGGCCAGGAAATATAAATACATATGACCATAACTGCACGATACAATGTGCACAACTCAATGTGCAGTGGTTAATAAGTATGATTCAAACACATACACCCACAATATGACTCGCATTTACTGTAAACCACTGCAGTGCTCTTGCCTAATCATTTATAATACAATCTTGTAAAATAATAAAACAGTATTTTCCTGTAATAAAATAATACTGTAAATTGACAGCATGGTGTCATGCAGTATTTTTAATCCTAATACCAAAGTGTATAAAACAGTGTTTGATTAAATATTATCTGCAATCCCACAATGTAAAATTCAGGTGGCACATGGCACATCATAAAGTATATTACTGTCTATGTCAGTCAAAAAGGATAGTCGGAAATCCTGATTTTATTATATCATTTTGATAATCAATTTTTTTTGGTGAAGGCAGTCATTATTTTGATAATGGCACATAAATATAAAATTTTGACAGAATTGTCTATTCGAGTCTGAATTTCAATTATATATTACCAAATATTCAATTCAAATATTCAATTTTATTTGTATAGTGATTTTAACAATGGACATAGTCACAAAGCAGTTTCACAGAAATCAGGATATACAATTTTAATTTTAATTTATCCCTAATGAGTAAGCCAAAGGTGACGGTGACAAGTAAAACCTCCCGGAGATGACAAGGGGAAGAAACCTTGAGAGGAACCAGACTCAAAAGGGAACCCATCTTCATCTGGGCGACACCGGATTGTGTGAATATATGTCATTCCACTTCAATAACTGTATACTATAAAGTCAAGCAAGTGCTAAGTGTGTTACACTATATCAGTCTAGGATATTAGTCTTCTTGGTCTTTATCTTTATTTTCTGAGCTGCATAAACAGTTCCTATAAGAACATCAGAAATATGTATGTACAAAAGCATGCATCCACACACACACACACAGAATTTTGCAGTAAATTACACGACCATCCACATTGAAAACTAGGACAATCACAGATATAAATGAACATTTTTTTTCTATGTCAGAACCTAGGAGCTAGTCATTCTGCCTCTCTAATACACAAACATAAACTGCACAAACATGGGTGCATGTTTTGGCTGCACACAGCAGATTATATCACCAATACTTCTGTTTTCTTCCAAAATGTTTATTAACCTAAGGGTATTTTTAAGCAATTTCTGTGATACGGAATTGAGTGACATACCCAAAACAAAATGCTTATTATTCTGACATTTTTACAATGAAGGTCAACTTCTTAGAACCAACTGACAGAAATAGCTTAAAATTTGATGAAAAAATATTTTCATCAGGTTTAAAGATTCTTAGGTTAAGAAGCTGTTCATAAAGACATTTTTAAAAATTAGGCATTTAGAGTAATTTTCTGAACATTTTCTTATTACAAATGATATATCTCAGGGAATAACTGAGTCTGTTCACTGTATACAGTCAGGTCCAGAAGTATTTGGACAGTGACAGAGTTTTTGTGATTTTTGCCTTTATACACCACCACAATGGATTTGAAATAAAACAATCAA
>CM075010.1:19172628-19182628 GCA_037576675.1 Pangasius sanitwongsei
ATGCTACAAAACTGATAGGACGCCGCTTCACAGTGCAGGTGGATAATGACCCTAAACATACTGCGAAAGCAACTCAAAACTTTTTGACGGCAAAGAAATGGAATATTCTTCAATGGCCAAGTCAGTCGCCTGGTCTCAACCCAATAGAGCATGCTTTTCAGAGAGCATAAAGAATCATTTTCACACATGAATTGGCACCTCTGAGTCCTGACCTTAACCTTAGTGAAAGTTTTTGGGATGTGCTGGAGGAGACTTTACAGAGTGCTCACCTCTTTCATTGTCAATACAAGATCTTGACCAAAAATTGATGCACCTCTTGATGGAAATAACATCACAGCATTTATTTCCATCAAGCAGTGCATCAGTTTTTAGAACTCCACTTCTAGCAACAGTTCGTTCCACTGAAACTGTTACTTCACTTATTATGGGCTGTCAGTCAGACTCTGCGTTGGCATGGCAACATGCAACACTCTATCCAGCTGTGGATTCTTTGGGAACTGTTTTCTTCACAGAGGAAAAAATAAACAAAATATTCAGCCATATTGTATCTGAAATGTCAGTTACTCTATATTAATGTCTTATTTATAGAAAATCTATACAAAACAAAATTTCCTACAGTAATCAACATTTGGGGAAAGTTGTTCTGCAGTGTCCTTCTGACCAGGGATAGGACTAAATTTGTAAAATTTCATGAATACACGTCATTTAGAAACATTTTAGTATTGAATAGAAAAAAAAAAGATTTTGAGGGAAATTTGTTTTAACATATAGTAAATCCCATTTAGCCACATATCATAATGACACAAATCGATACATAGCCTATATCAAACAAGTTTTTCAGGGATATGTGACGTGATGTGCAGACTTGGCGGAGCTTAAAGCCTTAAAAGCCTTTTTACGAGTGGACAAAATCAATGAAAAATTTTTCTGTTGAGTTTTCCTATTTTTATTACTACAGTTTAGGAGAAGACATGTTTTATATATACAGTTTATCCCAACAATCTGAAAATTGTTTATTCCTTTTTGCCTTTAATCATTACCTTTTGTGTCTTGCCTTTAATCATTATTTTCTCTAAATGATAATGTTGGGTCCTTGAGAAAGCCCTTTAAACCAAATTTCAGCTGTATCCTGTCTCAGATGTATGTCGCTTTAGAGAATCACGTCAGCCAAATGAGCAAATATAAATGAAAATGTGAATATTGTGTACTTTGCACAATCATTACAGCATCCTACCATGACTCCATTTGACCAAGGAAAAGAATATGACTATGTCTAATCTACACATAAAAGGTTACATATCTATATTTTTATTCTCAGGTCAAGTCCTGGACAGTAGGACACGGTCGCCATGGAGCCTGTCTTTCCTGAGTGATCTCTTTTGGGGTGTAGTGGAGTTCATCGGCCTGTTGTAAGTGATCATTTGATTACAAGTTGATTAGTAAATTGATTGCATTTATACAGGTGGAATACGTTTTGTTTTTTTTAACTATAATACATCTGCTATTCTCTAGCTTTCAGACCCTCGTCCAGCCAGATCTGTCAAAAGACGGGACTCAGAGTTCATTGTCACGCTACAGTGATGGAAGAGGGTAAGTCCCAATGGCGCAGAAACAAAAAGGAAACCCGTAAATAGTTCTGCAATTCAGTTTCGTGTAACTCATAACTACTGTTAGTTTCGAATATGTCTTATAGCTCTGACTTAAAACAGTGGCCCGTGAGTGGCTGATTAAAATAAACAAGATGATCTGTTTACTATTTTTTAGTTTGCTTTTTAGCTTGCCTTATACCTTTAACATACATTGACATTATATTTGTACAACTATTTGGATATGTATTGTTCATCTTTGGGTGACCTTTTTATTTACTGCAGTCCTCCTGGTTTTCCTGGGCGGAGACGTATGGGCAGGATAAACCACGGTGGAGGCCCAA
The DNA here is from genome assembly GCA_037576675.1 of Pangasius sanitwongsei. Lineage (NCBI taxonomy): Eukaryota > Metazoa > Chordata > Actinopteri > Siluriformes > Pangasiidae > Pangasius > Pangasius sanitwongsei. The sequence continues at coordinate 19,174,559 of CM075010.1, forward strand.
GTCCTCCTCCAATGGGTGGTGGATGAGGAAGGTAAGCAAGAGTCTAACATGTAGCATTATATACGTTTCATTTTCTTGTCTCGTCAGATTCTATATTTATTTATTTGTTTGTTTGTTTGTCTGCAGGTAAATGCCTGCACTTTGTTGCAGGCGTAGAGGGGTGTGATGTGTTGATGCATGACTGAGCACTGCTCATAATGAGCTCTCCAACACTGAGAGCTGGACCGGTGAAGATGTCTTAGATGAACACACACAAACACGTTGCACCCTTCATCGTCATGCTGCTTCTGCGTTGCAGATTTTTGATGCTGCTCTGGGAATTCCTACTCTTAGGGGCCAGAGTGGTTGAACTCAGCAGCAATGCTTTTTCTTTTCTTTCTTTCTTTCTTTCTTTCTTTCTTTCTTTTTTTTAAATAAAGTTACATGCTGAAGGATGTGGTAAAAAGTGTATGAATTTGAGTGTTGTCATTAAAGTAATAAAGTTGTCATATGGATTGTCAATGGATTGCTGATTTTTATTTTGGTGTGTGTGTATGGGGGAAAACTAATACAAGGTACATTTTAATGTAAATAATTTAGAAATTAAAATATTTCCTTTTGTCTTTTAGGCATATTCTTACTGAAATTTTGCCTCTTTTACAAATGTATGGTCTTATTTTATTTTGATAAAATTATCAAGAATAATTGGTACATCAATTCAATTAAATTTTCAGTTTGAATTATCACAAAGCAGCTTTACAGAAATATATAAATTCTAGATATAAATTTTATATTTGTAAAGTGACTGTGGCAAGGAAAAATATCGGTTTTATATGGTGGCATCGGTTAAGATATACATTTTTTTCACCCAAATATGTCATATATTCATCACCTTCCAAAGTAATATATCTTTTTAATACCAGTGACACAAATACATTTATTCCTAAAAAACAAAAAAAAACAAACATGTAAATATTGAGTTATTATAAGCCAGGTAAAACAGTCATGGGTAACCACTAACACCCTTTATAAAAAGGAATAAACACATGCAATGGTTAATATTTTACATTATATTTATATTACACATATGGGGACTCTATAGATTATTATTATTATATTATTTAATATGCAAATTTCACCTAGAGTGATATTGTATATAAAAAGAAGAAAGGTGGCAGGCAGGTGACTTGCATATCACAATTTATAATCAATATGTGATCTTTAGTGGTACAAAAGGTTTATTTTATGATCAATAGTATAGTAGTATAATGTAGTTAGTAGTATAGTACAGTATAGTACATAAATAAATATGACCAAAATGGCAAGAGCTAACAATTAGCTGCATTTAGAAAAATGAACAAAACCTGTCATTCAGTACAGAAACCATCCTCTCCTCTACCATGTTGAAAGTATAGGACTTCTCCCAACTTGGAAACTGGGGTATCATAATTATCTCCGAGCTTCTCGGTCGTAATTAGGACATGTGCAACGTCCTAGTGGGAAACTCGTATTTACGATAATTCGGATAGCAGCATTAATCCTGTATATTTGAGGTGACCGAAGTTTTTATCCAGTTAAACACTGTTGTAAGTGGGCTAGCATCACGTCGTCCCATGACGTCAGTGCGGTACACAGCACTAGCTTCTCACAGGAACAACGACAATATAGCACTAACCAAAAACAAAAATTGCACCAGACTCTCTGAAAACATCAGAAATATTTCAAGAAACGTATTTAACTGTTTCATTGTGGACTTTTCTTTTAAGCAAAAGAAAAAGAAGAAAACAAAAAAAGAAGTACCACAGTATCAGACTCCAGGCCAGTAGGTGGCGGTAAAACGCCTGAACGCTGCATGATAACAGCCTCAGTTCAAAGAAAAAGAAGCTCGGCTCTGCAGTGTGTCCGTCAGGAACGTGTTGGAGAATGACACAAGCAGAGAGGGAGCAGGAAAATGAAAAAGAAAAAGATAAAGAGCGAGAAAAGGACAAAGAAAAAGAGCAACGAGGAGTCAAAAGACCAATTGTTCCTCCTGTTATCCCAGAGCCTTTACAAGAGGTAGGTGCATGTATCCTGGCGTTAGCACAGAGTGCTGCACAGTTTATTTAGCAGTTTTCAAACGCAGAGAGCAAGTTTCTGCATCAGATCAAGGCTGGAATGGTGATATCTGAGGCTGGAATGGTGATATCTGAGGCTGGAATGGTGATATCTGAGGCTGGAATGGTGGTATCTGAGTGGCGAAGCAAAATAGACAAGCAAAGCTGGAGTTTTATGTAGATAACTAGATAAATAGGTTATTTAGCTATCTAGCTAACTAACTAGCTAGGTGAGCTGTCAACACATAAACATTAGCTGTCGTAGTGCTCTCCGGAAATGGATGTTATTTTAATTAAATTATTTAACTGCTTAATTATTATTATTTAAGTAACTGCATACACGTCTTAAAATGCTTGACAAAAAAACAATGCATAGTGTTGCAACTATCATTAGGTATTGTTTCCACTTTTGCATCCATAAGGCTAATATTTTTCAGGCGTTAAAATAAAAAATTATTTACCAACTAACGGTAAATATAACGTCAGCTGATTAGCCAGAAGTTATTCAGCTCCTGAAACTTTGCCTTTTCATTCCTTCATGCATGCATCTTCTGTAACTTGGAGCCATTTAATCCACCTACCTACATGTTTTTGGGAGGTTGAAGAAAGAACCCAGAGGAAACCCACATGAACACAGAAAGAACATGCACAGAACCTCCATGCAGACAGAAACCATGTGTGGATCGAACCAGAGAGCTGAAGCTGTGAAAAAAACAAAACAGTTACACGCTGTGCCACCTGCTGCCTTTTCGACAATGTTAAATCTGTGTGCTTAAATGTTAATGCTGGTTACTTGGAAAAATCCTTGAATTCTTGCAGTCTAATGCAAATTTCTCCCCATTCAGCAAATTCAGACCAATTTCGTGGTGGTGATCAGCCCAGGATCGCAGTCCCTCCGCATAGGCCGAGCTACAGACACATTACCGCTTACTCTTCCACATGTCATTGCCCGTAGACATAAACAGCCTGGTCAGGCGCGCTATGAGGATGCGTGGCTAATACGAGAAGGTCTGAATGTAAGTTTGAATTTCTTTCTCTTCCAAACAGATCATCCATAACTTACTGAAGAAATTACTGCTTTATGGGCAAATGATTTGACATGTACAATCTGACTGTAGTAAATGCATGTTCTAAAGGTTTGGGTAATTGTCTGGCTCTGCCCTTTTCTAATGTTCCTATCTGTTTTTTTTTTGTTTGTTTGTTTTTTTCCCAACACATTACTTGGTCTCCTCTAGAGACCAGAGAGTGGTGAGCAGCGGCAAAATGGTCTCAAGATGGTGGACCAGGCCATCTGGTCTAAAAAGATGTCCAGCGGGGCCAGAAGGACTCCAGTGTCTGCGGAACAAGTATGCTGTATCTGTAGGCAGGCTTTAGAAGACCTGTGAGTAGCTATATTAGTGAATTTATTAGTAAGTGTGTGTTTGTGTGTTGACAGGCTAGAGTGTACAACAGGCAGGTCCGTCCAGCTGTTTTGGATCCCAGCTCGAGGCAGAAATGGACTAATACCATTCACCAGCCGGAGTACTTAGTAGGAGATGAGGTGAGAAGTAGAATGCTGTTGGAAGATAAATACAGTAAACACTACAAAATCACACTCGATTACACAGTACACATGTTTACATGTAGAAAGCTGTGGCAGCGTGTTTGCGTGTGGAACGCTGTGGCAACATCTTTTGCAGGGCATCTACAATTTTTCTATATATAAATTATTCTAGACTGTATCTGTGTCATTTTTTACTAATCACCAACCACAGATAGAAAGTGTGGATCTTGTCCTCTATTACTTTTATTTTGGCTTTGGCACCTGTTCAGACTTGTTCAGATTTGAAACCCTGCTTGATATCTTCTGGCTTACAGCGTATTTAATACATCAAACTGCGTGTTTTCGTTGAAATTCAGCTTGTTGTAGCAGCTAACTTCTTGTTATACTTTTCAGCGTATGCAATGCAGACTGGCTTTGCTTCCTGACTATGATTCACACACAATGTTGGCATAATTACTGACCTCGAATATTTTCACAGAAAATGCTAACACATGCGGCCACACCATTTTTGATAAGTTGTGGGTGTACGCATATGGTGCGCACACAAGCCAAGATATCAAATAGCACATCTGGGAGACTAGCATCTGGAATAATGCTGCTACTGTAAAAGCCCTTTTTTTTTTTTTCTAAGACTGTGTGACCATTCCTCTTTAATAGATAAGGCTTTGACTGTGGTCATATAAATGATGGAATTTTTCAAGGATTAAATCTACATTGTTGAGTAATGACCTTTTCACTTCAGACCTTTTGTATTTTCGACTTTTTTCTTCTGTGTAATTTTCCATGTCCAGGCATTACACGTGAACCCCACAGACTGTTACAACTTACACTGGCCTATTCGTCGTGGTCAGCTGAATGTCCACAGTCGGCCTGGAGGCTCTCTGACTGCTGTATTAGCAGACCTGGAAACCATCTGGTCACATGCCATTCAGAAGCTTTTAGAAGTTCCTCTTAAAGACCTGAAGGTATGGCATCCGAGAGAAAAACATTGCTCGAAAGGAAAACATACACCTGAATGACTTTCATATTAATCGTAATAATTAACAATGCGATTTCAGTATCGTCTAATACTTATTTTATATTGAAATTCTATTCCCCTTTTTTTTTTTTTTTAAATTTAAACTTAAACTGATAGTGGTGCCAGTGGGATTTAGCCCTTGTTTCATCTCTACTTAAACAGAATGCTGCAGCAGCGCTTTAGCCTTTTAGTCTGTCCAGCTCTCGCACCTCCTCTCGATCTGTACACTCTGCTCAAACAGATCAGGTTCGAAGCGTCAGCTTTCATGCTAAAACCACCCTTCGACATAATCGCGCTCCTCATTTTGTAGATCGCTAACTAGCTGAGCCAAGTCTCTGCTGTAATTTTGTTGTATATGCAGCATTTGTTGTCTCCACTACTTCCTTGCTGGATGTCTCATTAATATGACATTGCTGGAAAATGGTGACTAAGAAAATAAGTGGTTGTTCTTTGGTTTTTTAGGATCTAACACTGAAACGTGACCGTTATCCCTCATGTTTGAGATTGTTGACATTTTTCCTTCTATTAAACACTATTGTACTGCGCTAGCAATGTTTACCTGTGACATTAGCAGACAACCGATAACTTCTCACAGGTATAAGAAAATACAGCTCCAACCACCAAATTATCACCAGAATCATGCGAAACATCATAATATTTCAATGTAAAAGTACTAAATGTATTTGAGGGTGGAGTTTTCTTTTAATGTTTCACATCATGGATTAGATGTAGATTGAAAGGCTGGCAGTTATGACTGATTTTGTCTGCATGGCTTCGGTTGTGCTTCCAGTATTACAGATGCATCCTCCTGATTCCAGACATCTATAATAGACAGCATGTGAAAGAAGTGGTCAATATGCTCCTCGTTAAGATGGGCTTCTCAGGTAAGAGACTGATACTAATATTGCGAATGATTCACATTTCACTTACACACTCAGAAATTTCAGGCCGTCTGTTCTACACAGTCACGAGCACGCACAATCAATTGAAGACATTTGAAGGACATGTCAGAGATCCAATTTCAGTGGTCTCTGGTTTGATGTACACTCTGTGTTGCTTGTGTGTTTTAGCAATCGTCGTACACCAGGAGTCAGTGTGTGCTGCATTTGGCAGTGGACTGAGTAGTGCATGTGTGGTAGATGTGGGTGATCAGAAGACCAGCGTGTGTTGTGTGGAGGATGGCGTGTCCCACCGAAATTCCAGGTGAGTGAAAGATAGAGGAATATTTTGTTTAGTGGAGTGTATTATAATAAAGAATGGGTGAATATGTTTAATTGAATTTATATTTTGGAGGATAATTATTTTGCGTTTTATCATTATGGTGCTTGAGGTACTAACGAACAAAGCATTGCCCGATTTTCACAATTATCAGTACATCATCAATAACTGAGCAAGCTCATGGTTTGTGAATTCAGTAGTGCTTAACAAATCATGAGTTAATCATGCACGCCTAAGCATGCAGTTTTGCCAGCAATCCTAGAGCGATGAAGCAAAATACTGATATTTCTATCTTTTATATTCTGTAAAAAAAAGGAACCCAAGCAAAACACATGTATGCTTTGCCCTCTACAGGCTTTGTCTTGCATATGGAGGCTCTGATGTGACGCGATGTTTCTTTTGGCTGATGCAACGAGCAGGCTTTCCTTACCGAGAGTGCCAGCTAGGCAACCGGCTGGACTGCATGTTGCTGCAGCAGCTTAAGGAGACGTTTTGTCATCTTGACCAGGTATGCATGCACGTACATCATAGCCCGCCGAAATAGATGCAAAAGGAATTCTTGCCCATGTTTTTCATCTACTGAATGTCTTTTCCAACAGGACATATGTGGACTGCAAGACCACGAGTTTCGCACTCGCTTCCCAGAATCCTCAGTGATCCTCTATAAGCTGCGGCTCGGTGACGAGAAGCTACAGGTAGAGATTTCTTACTTTGACTACATCCACGGTTCTCTTATCATTTTTGGAGTCTGCAATTCTTGTACTTCTGTTACAGTGGTGGAAATTACAATCATTATGAAAGTTATTTAGGACTTACAGTAATTTTCCTATATGACTGGTCACTTGAATACAGTTTGTTTAATCCTCACCTCAATAACTTGAATACAAGCAGGGCTATAAATATCAAGTGATGTTAATAAAAATAAAAATGTGTTGTGTGAGTGGAAAATTCTTACTGAAAGAGATCTGTCAGGCAATATATGCACAGTCCTTTTGATTTTCTTTTCTGAATTTTGTGTGTGTGTGTGTGTGTGTGTGCTTTATTTGTTTTTCCTTTTTCATAGGCTCCCATGGCTCTGTTCTACCCTGCTGCATTTGGAATTGTGGGACAGAAGATGACCACTTTGCAGCATCGTTCCCAGGGAGATCCTGAGGATCCACATGATGAACACTACCTACTAAGTACTCAGAGCAAACAAGACCAAGTACATACTCTCTCTCTCTCTGCTCAATTACAGAATAAGCTTGTAGAATTGTCTCAAATATTTTTTGTTTCGAAATGTTTATTCCGAGTAAGAGCTGAAGATGAGTAGGTCGGTGTCTTGTCTCTCTCTGTTTTAGCTCAATATAACAATCTTTATTTTACATGACAGTCAACGGCTTTCAGAATTTATTTTCATTCTTCCTTCAGTCTTCTAAATCCATGGAACGGAAGGGTCTCCCTAAGCCTTCAGGCTTTGAGGGTGAATCCAGCAGTCAAGGAGGTGACCAGACAGAGAGAGGAAACCAAGACGTGGAGCTTGGCCATTCACAGGGAGAGGCTCTGCCGAGCGGAGCTGACCCAGAAGACATGCCTTCTGTCCTTCTGTCCAGGAAGTCAGCAATGACCCAGTTTGAAGGCAAAGCTCTTGGACTGGATAAAGCTGTTCTTCACAGCATCGACTGTTGTGGTAAAAAAAAACAAACAAAAAAAAAAAACAGCATAGCTTAATTTGTGACAATCACTCAAACATATTCAGTATGTGATTATGTCCATTAGTTATGATATCTATTAGTAACATCACAGTGTGGGTGTAATGTTGTTGAGCTGGCTCCTTTAAACAGAATGGGTCACAGATAGCACTTGCATGCAAAGGTTAGTCTAGAATATAAACATACACTCAGCATCCACTTTATTAGGAACACATGTCCACCTGCACTTTCATGCAATTATCTAATCAGCCAATCATGTGGCAGCAGTGCAATACAAAAAATCACGCGGATACAGGCAGAGAGCTTCAATTAATGTTCACGTCAAACATCATAATGAAGAAAAAATGTGATCTCTGTCCTGGTGAGTTTCGGTGAGCCTGCACCCTTGATAGCCTCAGATTCATGTTTTTGGCTGACAGAAGTGGAACCCGATGTGGTCTTCTGCTGTTTTAGTCCATCCACCTCAAGGTACAATGTTTTGTGCAATGCGGAGATGCTTTTCTGCTCACCACGGTTGTAAAGAGTGAA
>CM075010.1:19184191-19210588 GCA_037576675.1 Pangasius sanitwongsei
ATATATATATATATATATATATATATATACACAAACACACACACAAACACACACACACACACACACACACACACACACACACACAACAGGTTGTGTGGGTGACAGCTACCATGAAGGGCAAAGACAGAAAACATGCTGTAATTTCTGCAAGAAAGAAAGTGATAATACTTTGACATTTAGTAAATGTGTCAATAGCTGTTGGTATGTAATTTCCAGTTTTTATTTCAATGCATAAAACTGTTATATAAGCATTTCTAGGCAAACTAGGCAAGTAAAGTTGTCTAGCAGTATTTCAACATGTAACTAAAATCAAACAATTGGGAATAAGGTGAATATAAAACTTTATCTACTGTAATTTCTTATTTAAACCTTCCCAGTAGGTACGTAGGACAACTTCAGGAGGTAGTTGTCATTAAATTAACTGCTCCACAAATCCGCCAACATTATGTGTCACGTGTAATTATTAACAGTGTAGGTAGCTCTTGTTATTTGAATAAGGCCATCATAAAATATTTTGGTGCCAATATAATTCATGAAGGCTTAGTCTTGTCTTTGTAACGATGGATATATTTTGGGTCGGACTAATTTATTACAAATAAATTAAAAAAAGGAAACATAATCACACTCCACGTCCTCTCACCTCATGGAACTGAGCGCCTTATTAAAATTCATGTATTGCAGACATCAGATCTTTTTGTTACAGGTATCTCCATTCCTCTCATGAAGCAGATGTTGCATGGGAAAGTAGCCGTCACCCAATTACTCGGGGTGTTTCTCAAAACTCTAACTGGTGCCTCCTTGTTTCCTCCATCTTACCTTCTTCAGCGCATGATCCAGAAATCGGATCAAAGCCCATCATCTTTGGATGAATGGATGTACCAATTCTTAAAATGCAGTTGGCGGAATCAAGGAGAGCAATGATACATGGGTGTTTTCTATGTGGAAGGCTTTTTTGTCGTAGAGTGTGATGCAAGGCTGCAATATAAACACGCCACACTCCCACAAATAAAATCCCTTGCCTGAAAGTCAATTCATATGCCTTATGCTGAAAATGGAGAAGTGAAGCGATGAGTAGAATTATATTTAGGGTTAAGTGTGTGCAATTGTGTGTTTAATTAAGGATAATTTAGTGTGTAATCTCCGCTCTGTATAGACAGACAGACAAACACGTCATCAATAAGTAATGTCACTAAAGTCGCTTTAACGTGATGGTTCAGAGAGTCAGAACTTATTAATATTAGTAAATAAATTAGCTTATTTTCAATTCCTCCTGTCTTCGTTTCTTTCTCTGCTTCCTCGAAGCGAGCAGCTAAAAAGCGAGGAAAGGAGCAAAGAATAAACGAGGTGTAATTAATGAAATGAGCAGCACCCTCAGTGTCACTCAATCAGTTTCGAGGAAAGGGCAGGCATTACTGGTTTCTACACTCTGAAAACAAGAAAAAGCCTTTTAATTAATAGCTAGGACCTACATGTGATACATGTGATCAGGTTGGGCAGCATTTCATAAGGCATTCTCACAAATGTGTACATGTAAGGTCAGCAAGAAAGAACCAGGTATCATATCTTTGGTCAAATATTGTATTCCGCTTCAAGTAACCCCTAATAATGTCACTGTAGGACATGGACCCTCGGCTCACGGCTTGGAAGGGTGGAGCAGTGTTGGCGTGTCTGGATACCACCCAGGAGTTATGGATACACCAGGGAGAATGGCAGAGATTTGGTGCACGCATGCTCCGTGAAAGAGCAGCATTTGTATGGTGAAACTCTGTGTGTGTGTGTGTGTGTGTGTGTGTGTAAAATGCATGAGAATGGACAATTGTATTTGTTGTGTATATATTATTTGCTAAGGTAAATGTAAAACTATATATGTGCAGACCACACTATTTTTTTCACCATTGTTTCTATATAAAAAAAAAAAAACATACAATCAATGAAAGAAAGAAGGTATTATTTTTTCTAGAAAAGAACTGGCCATAGATTTTATCATCTGTACAAATGCAAAGGCCACATACTATGTGGTATCCTGTTTATCATGACAAGGATATGACCTTCATAGATGCATATCATATTCTGCAAACTGTCAGCCTCTGAGAAATCAGATTAAGTAAACGTAAACTCTTTAGCTTGTCAAAGTCAGGATTATCATATAGCTTGTTATAAGTTACACAACTCTGTTCTGTCAACTGTTGGCCCAAGCTGAAAAAAGATGGTACAGCTAAAATCATTTGAAATAAAGTGTAAAAAAATATATGACACAGTAGAAGTAAATAAAACCACAGATCAGAATCAGAATATAGAATCAAGCACTCTAACTATAAAATAATAATAAACAGTAGATGTGATTTTTTTTTTTTTTTCCCTTAATCACTACTGTGAATAAGTAGTCATATTTCAAGATAAGTGTTGTTTTTTTTTTGGATTTTTTTTTTTCCCAAGTCATATGCAGCTTTTTTTTCTGGCATTTCAAATTGTAGAAAATATTTTCAACAATGTTCTTAAATGTATACCTTCAGGAAAAAGCAATAAAAGAATGTGAAAGGAAAACCAGCCTTTATCACAGCCTAAGATCTGAACACCAGCGAGGCTTGCTTTTTACCCTAGTGAGACAAACCATTTCTTTTGTCCAACTGCTGCACAGCCTCTCTGACCCTCCTGGCGGTTTCCTTACAGCGGTATGACTCAGACCTGCAGCTTGAGATTGTTACTCCTTGCCTGGAGGACAGTTGATGAAGTTTCTCCAGATCTCTGGGCAGAATAAGGGCCTTGCAGCCTCTGAGCTCCACTGGCATTGTACTTCTGTGTCCACCATGGTCCAGGTGCACCACCAAGAACTTATGGTGCTGCTGGGGATCATGGGCACAGCTAGCAACCAGGTTTAGTGCCAGTGAGAAAAGTTCGCAGGCAGACGCTGGGACCGTGTAATCAGTTACGACAGATGCCATGTTGGGTTTTAAGCAGGCTGTGGAAAAGTGTGGATTTCATGTTAGTTTCAATTAGGGTACAATTCATAGACAATTTAGAACCTTAAAGGCTTCTTTTGGTTGTCCCTCTGGAGGGAAAATGGAGGAATAAAAGAGACAAAAATGTGGAATTTAAGAGCAGTTGATTTCTTAATAAAGAAACTTAAATGATTGGATTCATATAATCGAATCTTTGAAATTCAAAGTGGTTTCATTTCAGTGCTCAGGGATTCATGTTTTAAATTTTATTTTCATAAATTCATACAGCTGTTCACAAAATCAGGTTTCATAATTCAGTTTTCAAATATTCAAAATTCAGGTTACTTATTCCAGTGCTCAGTGACCAGTCAAATCCTTACTTTTATTGGCAAAATCCTCTCAGTCTGGCCTTGAATGAGAGCCTGTGAGTGAGACTGGCGAGATATGGGTTCATTGCATTCCAGACTTAATTGCCATTTCCTGCCCCAGGTAGCCCAGATGCTTAATTTGTATTTTTTTTTTTTAAGGGAATTTGATTAAAATTTAAATTTTTGTCTCTCTCTTGTTGCTTCCATAAGGGAGACCTTAAAGGTTCTGTATAAAACAATAAAAACAGAGTGTTTCCCTCTCAGAACGCTTTTTTTAGAGGCTAAGAACCATTATTTAATGAACCCTTGAAGAACACTTTGCTAATAGTGTTGTACAATATGGATAAAGGATCATATATGCAGTCCAATTAAGTTTCACAGCTACAAAGCACGCCATCGATCTATAGTTTAACTGAATGAGTTATTTTTTCAACTTTGTTTCAAGTTGTTTTTAACCATTGCTGAAAATTCTTAAACATCATGCAATAGGTTCTGCAGTAACAAGCAATTTGGGAGTGTGAAAACATTAACAAACACTACAAATAGGCAAAAATGTTTGAAAGGAAATGTACCTATTGGCATGTTACCTGTATCAGTGCTGAGCTCATTGTTTTGAGGTGGCAAGACAATGAGAACTTTCTCAGCACAACCCACTTGTGAGTTAAGCCAGCGGAGTGGGCCCTGTTCCGCCAAACTGCCTCTCTGCCACAAGTCAATGACTACATTCAGCTCTCTGTGACTTTGCAAGAAGTCAGCTATGGACATCACAGCACTCTGGAACACACTGTCCACTGCAGGATACACCACCAGCACTCCCACTGACCCTGCAGAGTCTAGTCCACGCCTGGAATAGCCAGACCTCATCCGCAGTCTCCAGAACTGGCCTGGAAGTGGAGCATTTATTCATGCTTTCATAAACTTAAACATATTAAGCATTGACACATTTTTTTAGGGATAATGAAGAAGTCATGACAATGAAAGGGGGTTAAGAAATAAATTAGTATACAGTGCTTTGCATAAGTATTCCCCCCACCCCCAACTTTTCCCCATTTTGTAGTATTACAACCTGGAACTGAAATAGCTCACAATATTGAATTGTTGGAAAAACACACTATAGTTGCTAAAATTGTTTACAATTAAAAAAAGATGAGAAGTCAGATGTATAAAAGACGTTCAAAAAAATAAGAGTAGTCAGATGTATTTACCCTCATTGCTGTGAAACCCCTAAAAGAGAAGACATAATTAGTTGAATGGAGTCTACCACTGTACAATTAAAGTGTCATGTGATCTCAGTATAAAATACACCTGTTCCTGGAAGGCTCCAGAGTTTCATATCTAAACAAACAGCAAACTGAAGACCAAGGAGATATTAAAACACATGCTGGGACAAAGTTCTGGAACAGTATCAGTCAGGTTTTAGTTATAAAGAATATCCCAAAAAATATAACTTTGAACGTCCCACAGAAAATGGATATTTAAAAAAATGGAAAAGAATATGGCACAACTGTGACGCTGTGCCTAGAGGAGGTCATCCACCAAAGGTCAGTGACCAGGAGCTAAAGAGATCCACAGCTTTATGGACAAGTGGAGAACCATATGAAACTGGATGAATACTCACAACTTTTATGTTTTTTCTATTAACACATTGATTTTTCTCCCTCAGTTCAATATTATGGGCTTTATTTTGTGTAGGTTGATGACATATAATTGCAGTTCCAAGCTGTAACATTACAAAATGTGGAAAGGTCGAGGCAGTGAGTACTTCTGCAAGGCACTGAATCTCCAAGACACCAATACAGATCATCACTTGAAAATTGTCTGCTCTTGCCTCTAAGTGGATACTGTTACATTTTCGAGCTCACTGAAATCAGAATATCCCTAAATCATCTACAGACCAAAGGAAAAATGCCAGCAGACAAAGAATGGTGGAAGTATCCTGTATCATCACAGGATGCAGAGGAATGAAAAAAATACTTACAGATAAACAACAAAGTAATGGCTACTGCACACCCAATACTGATGAGCAGGACAGACGTTTCATATTCCTTTGGTTCTGGAAAGAAATGCCACATTTGCTTATGATTGTATCACAGTTAAAAGATGCATATCAATTCATAGATGCTCCGTCTTACCTTCTGTTGGTGCAGCTGTAGATGGGACTACAAATATACAACATAAATCAGTTATAGTAAACAGGATATTCAGTCTCTCTTCAATCTTTTAGATTTGTAAAGATAAATATCTACACTGTAAAAAAAAAAATCCATAATTTCTCCACTGTTTATTTGCTTTATGTTCTGTTTATTTTCCTAATTAACAGTTTATTTGAATAGAATTTGGTCAGGGTTGTGGTGAGTCTAGAGCCTATCCTGGGAACTGGGTTTAATGTAAAAACACACCCTAGATGGGACATCAGTCTATTATAGGGCACTACGTACACCACGGGGCAATTTAGTGCCATCAGTTCACCTACAGGCATGTTTTGGGAAGAAAGTTGCATGGATTTGGGTAGAATATACAAAACTTCACAAACAGCTCATGTTCAAAAACCTGACCCTAGGGCTGTGAGGCACCAACACCTTCCCTAAGCCATGCAGTTCTACAAACTGAGTACTTTGACAATGTTAAAGGTTAAAAGTGGGCAATTGGGACATCATTCACTTTTAACGTATGAGTGATTCCCATGCTTTTTAAAAGGTCTTTTCACACCTCATTTCACACCTATTCTATCTGCTACAAACTGCACTAATAGGAGACAACTTTAATTTATGGCTTGCAAATAAAATTTTGTTTAGTTTGACCTGCATTGCCAGATTCAGATTTTGTGTAGGTTTTTTTTTTTTTTTTTTTTTTTTTTTTTTTACATTTTAGTGGTCATCTCAACAGAACAAGAACAGACTGTAGTCTGAAAATAAAACTGGAATACTCACCTTGACAGTCTATATTGCGGCAAACTGATTTGCATGTAACTCCACAATGCTCAAAAAATGGTGTTATCTGTAATGAATTCAATTTTTTTTTTACTTATTGATGCTCCTAGTCAAAGACTGAAGATTAGTCATGTGGGTTCAACTACTGTAATCCCAAAAATTTAACAAATAAATTTTAGCCACACCCATAGTGTTAGATTTTCACATGGCCCTGAATACTTCAGAGTTGCTCTAAGCGTCTCAATTTCTCCTCTCTATGAGACAAACAGAAAACAAACAGCAGTTATTTTAAAAAGCACCTCAAACAAAAAGTTTGTAAGTAATCCAACCACTAATTAGGACGTACTTAAGTATAACGTACCACCATCACTTCAGTAAAGTTTAGTATATGTGTTCCTCTTCGCAGTCTGATCTCGTACTTCTCTGTGTTGAAGTGAGAGTCAAAGCTCACTTGTATTTCATCCTTTATCCGGACTATAGAAATGTCCCATTGGGTACCTGAGAAGGTAAGTAATAAAATGGTTGAACAATGCACATTCTGTCTCTAGCTGGCTAATTAATACAACACCTTTCATAATAATTAATTGGCATTATTTGGAAATTATTATCTTGAGAGATGGAAGAACAAACAAAGGTTTGGCTCAAACTGGTTCCAAACTATATTCGTGTTATCTTCCATGTGTGTGTTAAACTCCAGAACTAGCATTGATCCAACTTGATATCTCCTTCTTGGAAAAACAAAAAGCTCTGCTAGCATTTCAGGTAGCTTTGCTGCCCCACAACTCCAGGGTTCTTGGTTTGATCCTGAACTCAGCTTACCCCGGATCCACCTTGACCCTGACCAGGATAAAGTGGTTACTGAAGATGAATGAATGAATGAACAAATGTTTTGTTGAGGATCTTTGAATCAATGTCATTTCTAGTCAGTAGACGTTTTAACAGTAACAGACATCATATTAATGACATCACCATATTCTAGCCATTACTATTAGGATAAGGTAACTTATAAACACCATGGAATGAATATTATGTATGCTTTATACTTCTTAAATTAACATCAAATGGTTTTACCTCTTACACAGGTTTGCTTATGGAGTAATAAAGTTTGTATTCTATTCCAGACTTTTCCATTCTGTACCTTTTATTACTAAAGTGCACAGCAACCTTTATTTATTATTAATAATAATGTGCTAGTACATCAAATTTCAGGACCTGATTACCATGATGAAATTGCCTCATACCTTTTGTTGGGGTAACACGGTCCTGCTTCTTCTTTAAACACGTTGGATGATCCCTCATTCGTTTATCATCACATCCTGTGGGGGCCCAAAGAAACATTACAACATATCTGAAGAAGAATAAATGATCTTAAATAAAGACACAATAGAAAAACTGCATGATTCTATAAGTAGGTTTATAGAAAACTAACCAGGTGCTTCTATCTCTGCTTGCTTTGAGTATTTGTGTCGTACGTTAGGCGGTGCTGGGGGGAGATTATAGACAGCTACCTGGTAAGAGTCGCCAGGTCCAATATTGACATCTGTGGTTGTGAAATTGAACCAAAGCTACACAATACAGAGGGAACATTATAAATGATTAAATGTGTTAGAGAACTTGTGCGGCACCCAAAGCAGTTAAAAAAAAAAATCCTTTTGGCAGATGCTTTTATCCAAAATTATTCAAGAAAGGTGAGCCAAATATTTATCAGTGACTCTCTGGCTGTGCTGGGATTTGAACTGACAACTAGCACATACAATTTTAATGGCTGAGTAACCACTGCTTGTTTGTTTATGAACAAACTTTTAACCACTTTTTATTAATTATGTCTTGACTATGTTATTTCATTTATCAATTATCCTGGAAAGAATAAATTGTTGAAGAAATTGGAACTCATATCAAATGATGTGTAATTATATGCATTAAAAATGTGTATTTGCTTTATTTTTGAATGAAATGACCTGTTGAAACACACAGCCTCTTCCTCAAATTCTTCTGCTGTATCATCCAATACCATCTGTCTTTTGATCATTTTTAAAGTCCAAACTATAAAATATGAATTTAAAAAAAATCCAATACAGCATTTAACCATATAAACCTGAAGGCCTTACCTGCTCTAAATCACCAGTGTGGACCTGTTTTGAAGTAAATGGAGGTTGATATTCACACCTGTATCTCAACTGTATCTGTATCATGTCAACTTCTATCCATGTGCTGTTAATACTGTGAATACTACCTAGAAAAGCAACAATCAAATATTTCTTCCAATTTTGTTGCGTTCTGTTGACAGTCAGATTTTCAACAAAGAAAGCAAGCACACATAAAAGGTGAACATAAAAACAGAAGCCTAAATATATTATTGATAACATTGCACAGCCAAATCCAAACCTAATGTATGTGACCTGCAAGGAAAAGTTTAATCGTAATCTTATAGACAAAAGATCTCTTATTTCACATCACAAACTTTGTTTCCCATTCTTACCTGAATGTCTTTTTCTCCCCTCATATAAACATATGAGAATCTATACAAAGCAGTCATGCTAGAACAGCTGAAGTACTTCATAACATCACATTAAATGTTAGGCATTTTTCACAGGCTCTATTTCCAGTTGAAAAACAGGTCAAATGTATCATTTTATTAATAAATATCAGAAATCATAGTACTCACTGTCAGTGTTTATAGACCATGTTATGTTGAGAGCAAGACAAGCCGGAGTGCCATTCAGAGAAGTAAACTGAACTTTAAGATCATGTAGCGGAGAAGGATTGGATTTGGGTGGTGTCCACCATTTGTCAGGGTTCAAATCTTCAACAGATTGTAATGAAAAACATTTACACAGCTACCGAGTCCAAGACCAAAATGTCTTATGGTAATCATTTATAATGGTATAGATTAAATACAAAAAATAATCCAGTTTATTGTGATTGGTTCACTGGATTCAATTCTGTTGTCATTTCATTTTCTATGCAGTTCAGGGTCCATATGTGCCTCAGTTTAAGCTTTAACTTGCAACTGCTTGAGGAAGCATGTTCTCTGTATTTGATACATACACTATATGGGCAAAAAGTATGTGCACTTGACCATCACACCTATATGTGGTTCTTCCCCAAACTGTTGTCTAGAATGACTTTGTATGCTGCAACATTAAGATTTTCCTTCACTGAAACTAAGGGGCCTAGCCCAAACCTGATCTCAACCCCACTGAAGACTTTTGGGATTAATTGGAACACCTACTTTGCACCAGGCCTTTTGACATCAGTGCCTGACCTCCCTAATGCTCTTATGCCTGAATGGGCAAAAATCCTCACAGCCAAATTCCAAAATCTAGTGGAAAGCCTACCCAGAAGATTGGAGGCTGTTATAGCAGCAAAGCATGAACCACCTCCATTTTAATGCCCATGGTTTTAGAAAGGGATGTCCAAAATTCACATAGGAGAATGATGGGCAGGTGTCCATATACTATTGGCCATATAGTGTATCATAATTGAGGCATAGCTGTTCTCTCTAAAATATTAAATACTTTCGCAATTTTGTCACTAATTGCATCTGATTCATCTTCACTAACTGCTTTATACTGGTCAGGGTCATAGTGGAACTGTAGCCTATCCCTATAACATTGGGTTTAAAGGAGGAGAATTCAAGCCAGATGGAATGCCAGTCCATTCACACACTAATTCACACTAGGGGCAATTTAGCGTAGCCAAAGAGCATAGCCAATTTAGCTAACCCTAACCCTAACTCTAACCTACCTGCATGTTTTTGGACAGTGGGAGGAAACCCAAACACATTGCTTGTTGGTTTTCTTATATGGTTTTTAAACTACACATACCAGAGTGCTGAATGACTGAGATTATATAAATGTACGTAGCGAAGACTTTATATGTGCCCTATGCAACATGCGTAAGGAGGATGAGAAAGCTACTCTTATCCTCAATGCATTCAAACAATAACTTTTCATTTCTTTACAGACAATGAATAGTTTCATTTAATAATACTTAAATTATTATTTATTCCAGATATCAAAGTACCTTATATCTGCCCCAGCCTAGAGCAATTCTTCATTATCAACATCTTTCTGACCAATCCAGCTTTAGACAAAGTTCAAATGCTCACACCCTGAAGACTACCTGCACGAGTTATAAAGGGCTTCAAAGAATCTATGACTGTTTCATTGTAGATTATTTTAGCATTCATTTGTACAGTATAAACTAGTCTTAACACTGCAGCAACTCTTTAAGGCACATAAACTTGCAAACTACTACCAAATACTAATATATATTGCAATGCTTTGATGTTGCATTAAATCTTTCAACCTTTGACTCTCAGTCAGAACTGTATTGGAACATCATGTCCAAAGGGGACCTATTAATATTTTGGGAAATTTCTGCCACATCTCAAGCAATAAAAATATTATTTTCAAAAGGTCCAGCATTTAGTAATATCAAGTAAGCTGAGCAGACCACCAGCTCTAGTCCCTTACAACTAAAAGGAATACACTATTGTCTAAATCATATGGATTAACAGATGTTAACAGTCAGTTACTGTGTTGGATTAGAGTTGTGACTTAACTATTTTGGAAGGTACAGTATTTGGCACTCAGAAAGACATTCTACTGATACTGGAGGTAGAGCATCACTGAAATTTGAATTGGCACGAGTGTGGTGGTCAGGTATCAGTCTTGGTTAGACTGATAACTAATTTCATTCCAAAGATGCACATCACTTACCATTTGTTTTGGTACATGTCACAACCTGTGTAAAAAGTACAAGTCAACAACAATAATTAAAAAAAAAAAAAGGTATACAGGTGAATTAGTAATTTTAAGCTTCCAACCTGCCTACATTACTTACTATATTGAGAGCAGTGGTGTCAGTAGCTGCCAGATGAAGCAGGCAGAGGCAAAATACACTTCTGATGCTGCCTAACAGCTCCATTGAAAGAACACGAGAGTCTACAAAGAGCCACTTGAAAAGAATTCTGTCACTACCTGAGAGATCTAGCCAGCAAGATAAACTGTTTTTTTCCGCTCCGCCTCTTTTCAAGCCCACTAAAATAGCTCCCTCTAACTCAGACACTGTATATTGTTTAAAATATACTATTTAAATCCAGATTAAATACTTGTGTAACCTAGCCTATTCATATACCATCTTCTCAGAAAGTATTGGAACAGCAAGGCAATTTCTTTTGTTTTTGCTATACACTCAAGACATTTGGTTTTGAGATCAAAAATTGAACATGAGCCAAAAGAATTTCAGCTTTCATTTCCTGATATTTACAACTTAGAACATGGCACCTTTGGTGGAAGACCACCCCATTTTTAGGTGAGCAAAAGTATAGGAAAAGATCATCTTAAAGTAAATTAAAGTAAATAACACTTAATATTTGGTTGCTTGCAATAACTGCATCAAGCTGGCAACCCACTAACATCATCAAACTGTTACATTTTGCTTTTGTGATGCTTTTCCAGGCTTGAACTGCAGCTTCTTTCAGTTGTTGTTTGTTTTGGGGGGTTTCTCCCTTCATTCTCCTCTTCAGGAGGTGAAATGCTGCTACCATCACGAGTTACATCATCAGTAAAGAGTAATGAGCCCGTTTCAGAAGCAGCCATGCAAGCCCAAGCCATGACACCTCCTCCACCATGCTTGGCTGATGATCTTGTATGTTTTGGATCATGAGCAGATCCTTTCTTTCTCCACACTTTGGGTTTCCATCACTTTATAGAAGTTAATCTTGGTTCCAGAACTTTTGTGGCTCATCTCTGTATTTCTTTGCGAATTCCAATCTACCCTTCTGATTCTTACTGCTCATGTGTGATTTGCATCTTGTGTTATAGCCTCTATATTTCTGCTCTCAAAGTCTTCTTCAAATGGTGGATTGTGATACCTTCACTCCTCCCCTTTGGAGGTTTCCTTCTTTTTAAGGACATTCCAAATTGTTGTATTGGCTATGTCCAGTGCTTGTACAATGGCTCAGATCTATTTTCCCTCTTTTGACATCTTCAAAATGACTTGCTTTTTGACAGCTCTCAGGTCTTCGTGTTGGTTTATCTTCTTCTTTTTTTTTCTTTTTTTTAAACAACAAATGCAGTCTTCACATGCAAAACACAGGGCTCAAACCAAGAGTAGACATTCAGAGCTATTAATTATTTAAACAATCAGTCAAACCTGGGCAACAAGAAACACCTGTCAGTCACGTGTTCCAATATTTTGGAATTATTATCCAATATTGTTATAAGTTGTTGAATACATCTAGATGTGAATATCAGGAAAATGAAAGCTGAAATTCTGATCTATCATCTCATATTCATCTTTTGATGTCTTCAGTGTACAGCAAAAACAAAAGTTTTGGCCCTGCTGTTTCAAAAACCTTCGGAGGAGACTGTAGTTTTAGAGGCTGCGCGTGAGCAGCCCGTAAGCAGCACGCGCCCGTTGTACTTTGACACTGGCAGTGATTGTATCGCGCAGCTGAGCCGCGGCTTGTGTACCGTAAATACAAGAATGCGCATTACTTTATTTTGATTTTAAATGCAAACGGTGTTAAAATTAATACAACTGGGAGGAAAACCTCTTCAAGAGGCTTATTTTACTATTGATGTAGTTTTTATAACTTTTATTTGTTTTGGTAAATTGTTTTCCGTGTAGTGCGAGTAGTAGAAGAGAATTGTTTTAAGTAGTAACACAAAATATTCTGTGCTATGTTTAAAAAAAAAAAAAAAAAAAAAATCAAAGAAGGACATGAAGGTGGAGGGTGACAGAACTTTTACGTTTTATTAATATAGACATCAACTGCATGCTTTTATGGTGAATATTTTCAGATCAACCCATGTTTATTTTGACCACAAACACTAGACTGAGTAGCGTAGCAAAAACAGACTCGGAGCTCTTGCTCATGCGCCCAGTGTGTGACCTCTGCCTGTGACTCCGCCCCCTCTGACCAACATACCGTATTACTTAGGATAAAGTGACCAGTGCGCTTGGAGTAATCGGTAAGTGGCCTGTTTGTATGACTTGTATGATTTTTTTTTTTTTGTTTTTTGTGTGTGTGTATAAACTTCATTCACGTATTGTAGAGTGTATTTTTCTGTAGCCACTGCTGATTAAAGTTGCTTGAAGTAAAGAGAGAAAACGAGCTCTGGATTTTGAGCACTATTTTTTTTTTCTGTATCGGTTTGTTGTGTTTGGTCAGTTGTCGAGCCTGAAGTTGTAGCGTTTGAGTTTATGTGTATGTTGAAAACCTAATTAAAAAACAAAAACAAAAAAACAAAATAACCTTGAAGTCGAAAAGACTCCTGTCTGTAATTGCTTTGCTTTCCAGCCCTCCAAACAGGCTCTAGCCACGTTTCAGTAAGCTTCCAGTAGACCAGCTTACCTCCATTCATGACCAGTTTACCTCCATTCATTATTTCATTAAATAAACCCTAGTTTCAACTATTTGCTGTCTTTTAATATTTTCAAAACCAAAACGTTCAGAACTAAGATAAATGTGCTTTATCCAGATACTTTTTTTTTTTTTGGCTTGTGCTGTCAGTAGACTGAGTAATTCTTCTTGTGCAGTTTGATTAACAGTAAAACAGATTGTAACCAGTTTTCAATTTATAATCCCTGTTTCAGTGGTTTAACTTTAAAGACTGAGATAAAGGCGTTATCTGTTGAGCACCTTCCACAGGGATTGCTTCAGTGCCTGTTATCTGATACAAGTGATCAAAGGGAATGGATCAAACCCAGTCCAGAGTTTCTGGTGGCTCAACAAAGTATGATTATGCATGGCCAAGTATGACTATGACCATATGGTCAAGTTCTGAGAACTTATGATTAAAATAACAGCATGTCAGACGGATAGAAAAAGATATGATGAGGAAACCCAATATCAAGTAATATATACTCCTAGTCCCATCAGTGGTACATGCTGCATGTTTGGTTGTAGCAAGTTAAACGTTACGCTTAAAGTTACACTTATGTTTTACAATACAGGCTTTATAGATTTATAGACAGTTTTATAGTTTCAGAGAGTAAATATATTTCACTTCATTCATTCACTCTTTGTTCATTTTCGTATATGTGTACCATCAGTTTATGCAGAGTGTGCAGAGAGTATATTTCACTTATGATGTATGTACGTTTGTATTAAGGTTAAGTTATTTATAGCATGTGTTCACAAATGCTTTGCAGCCAGGGACTCCTGTAACTGTAAGGACCCACTCAGTATAGATTTATTTCATGAACATAAGCCAGCTCATTATTTGAGTGTGTGCAATAATATTTTGGCTATTGGAGCCACAGAGCTATTGAATTTCTGAACTGTTCTTTCACAGAGCACCTTTTATTTAAATTGTCATTAGATTCTAGTGGATATTATTTATATGAATTGGAAATTAAGATTAAATCCAGTTCCAGGGATTAGTGAAACCAGCCAATAACTATAAGAACTCAGTAATAAAGATAACAATTTTCATAATGATGGGTTATGATTTATGCCACCCTAACCCCTCTGGTTATGATTTACGGCTATGCTTATCTAAACCCTATTTGGAAACCATGGATTTATAATGTTAGACACACTGCAGAAAAAGGTACAGACACATTCCTACACTTTTACTCTTTTCTTTGTGCTAATTGGAAATGTACCCAGTCCCTTTCACCCAACCCTAATGAACTTGTGAAATAAAAGGAGACAATCCACATTTTTCATAGTCTTGAGTTTGCATTTTGCAGATATTATTATCAGATATTATCATACTCTGACACAATAACACTTGTCTGTCATGTGTTCAGTACAAACACAGATTACCAGTGAGACTGTTTTCTCTTTTGTTTTTAGAAGAATTAGACAAATCATTTGCAATAATCATTTTCACATTCTGACCAGACTGCACATGCCAAGTAATTTCTCTGAAAGTATTTAGTTATAGGAAACATATAAGGTGGAGTAGCACGATGGTGCCACCCCACAGCTCCAGGGTCCACGGTTCAATTCTAAGCTCCAGTTACTGTCTGTGTGGATTTTTTTTGTGTTCTCCTCATGCCTGTGTGGGTTTCCACCAGGTACACTGGTTTCCTCCCACATCCAAAAACATGCTGGTAGGTGGATTAACTACTCTACATGCTCTTGTTATATATGAGTTTGTGTATGTGTGTGTGATGTTCTGCGATTGACTGGTGTCAGTCCTGTCTGTGGTATATTTCTGCCTTGTGGCTAGTGTTCCCAGGACAGTCTTGAGAACCACTGTGGGCAGGAAACCAGTCACTGAGAACAAACTTTTACTTAAATGTAAAATGTTGCCAAGAATCACAAGGCAAGGTATTAACTTGTGCCAAACTTTGTAAAGTAACGAAAAAAACTGAAAAAGACTCATCTTATCCTGTCCTCCTGCTGACGTTATAAAATCATTCTTTTACAGGATTGTTATAGGTATGGAACTACTTGGTGAATTTGCATACTCTCTAAACTAAATCTCTCTATGTTTTGGCAGTAGAGGGTTCTGAAAACTGGTTTGTCATGGTGCGTCCCCCCTTGTCTACTTGGCTGGCTTTAGGACTTGCCAGAAGAGCAGTCTTCTCACATTCCAGACACTACCAAGTGTCCTGCTATAGCACCACTTCATCTGATCAGAAAACTCCATCCTTCAGCTATGTCATCGTGGGGGCAGGCTCAGCGGGATGTGTGCTGGCCAACCGCTTATCAGAGAACCCATCTGAGTCCGTCCTCCTCTTGGAGGCCGGGCCCAAGGACTTGCTGCTTGGGTGTACCCGCCTGTCATGGAAGATACACATGCCAGCAGCACTGACCTACAACCTCTGTGATGACAAGTACAACTGGTTCTACCACACACTGCCACAGGCAGGAATGGACGGCCGTATCTTGTACTGGCCTCGCGGCCGTGTATGGGGTGGCTCGTCCTCGCTCAATGCAATGGTCTATATCCGTGGGCATGCTGAGGACTACAACCGCTGGCACAAAGAAGGTGCTGAGGGCTGGGACTATGAGCATTGCCTGCCATATTTCAGGAAAGCCCAGACCCATGAATTGGGAGCGGACCAATACCGGGGTGGCAGTGGACCCCTGCACGTTTCCAGAGGCAAAACTGATCACCCTCTTCACCATGCGTTTATCAAGGCTGCTCAACAAGCTGGCTACCCCTTCACGAAGGACATGAATGGGTACCAGCAGGAAGGTGTTGGCTGGATGGATATGACCATTCACAAAGGTTGTTTTTCACTTTTGAGTATAAGATACTTCATCCAGTTGATCCTGAATGTGCTTTAAACAGTTTTTGTATTAGGTTTTTGGATTTTATCAATTTGCTTTTTGGTTCAGTGGACACATCTGCTTAATGTTTGACAAAGTTCCAACTGACATTGTGTTCTAGCTTCTACCCAAAACTCTACTATAGTTTTTTCCCATGGATTGCTATGCATGGTCAGTGGTCCAAAGCTAGAATAATAGATTTTAGTGTGCATTCATTTTACAGATGGAATAGAAATAATCTTGAAGATGACAGTACTCCTAGCTGGAATTCCTTCTACATTAAATAGATTGTAGAATATAGAGTACAGTGTAGATTGTATTATAGAGTACAGAATGGAATAGGGTATAGAATACCCTATTGACTTTACTCAACATTATTTAGTAAAGTGGCCATTTACAAAGGTATAGTAGTGGGAGCCTGGCAGGTGTTAGTGCCCAGACTACAAGTAAAAGACTATTCACTATTTTGATATTCATTGGTGATTTCACCTTCAGCACAGGATTTGGCAATTAATGAAAGTATCAATAGTAGTGAAGCACTCTCTCTTCCTGATATATATATTTTTTTCCTTCAAATTTTTGTCACATTTTTGCTGTTTCTTATTTTTGTGTTGTATTACTTTTTTTGCCTTGAATTAACTTGAACAACTTCTCCTCCTGACCTTGGTTTATCTCCTCTTCCCTCTTAACTCTTACTTCTCCCCTTGCTTTAGGCAAGAGATGGAGCACAGCAAGTGCATACTTGCGGCCTGCTCTATCTAGACACAACCTGAAGGCAGAAGTGAGATGTTTGACCACACGGATCCTTTTTGATGGGACTCGAGCAGTGGGAGTGGAGTACCAACAGAATGGTCAGATGAAGAAGGTAGGGCAGAGGTCCAGGCATCATGGATCAGCACCAAGATAATAGTAACACTGTGACTGTCCAAAAACAGTCCTGAGTGGCTGAGTGGCTGGATTGGAGTCAGTATGTGCACTTTTTGTTACTGCAAATCGTGACAGATTAAGAAAGTCCAGCATGGTATATAAGGAATAAAACAATGGAGCGTGCTGTAAAAGGAAAACAATCAATAACAGAATTGCTTATTTTTCTGGAACAGCACATCCTGAAGTGTTTTATTACTCTTATACCAAAGACATTTGCCCACTATTACAACTGTCATCTGCATTGGATATAAAAAAGTCTACACAGATTTTTGTGATGTAAAAAGCTAAACCAAGATAAATCATGTCAGATCTTTTTCCATCTTTAATGTGATGTAGCAATCAACAAAATGCACGTGAAAAACAAATAGAAACAGGTCAGGAAAAAAGAAAAAAACTTACAATAACTGGTTGCACATGTATGCACATCCTTTTATAATGGAACTGTGTTCAGAATTAACCAATTACAAGTAATTATCATACACCTGTCAGTGAAATGATTCTGATAACCACAAATAAAGATCAGCTGTTAGATGTACCATGAAACACCATGACATCTCACAAAAGGCCCATCTAGATTTTTTTTTTTCCATCTCACTCTTGAAGTTACTATGACCAGAAAAATGCAGCATGGTGGAAAACTTACAGGAACAGCTTTGCCTTTGTTACATAGCATTACTGGAGTCTCCAAGTGCATTAATATCAGCCCATGATTTGTCTTGCAGCCGCTAGTATAGTTATAGCCATGCTGTTAAAGAAAATTAATCAACACCTTCTGACCAATCAGAATCAAGAATGCAGAAGTACTCTATCAGTTTGCTCTTTCCCCAGAGACAGTAGTTTCTGAGAGTTTAAGTGATGCTTGATAGGTCTTTAAAGTTTCTTTTCTGTGTGTTTTCTTTTTTTCGTGCCAGCTAAAATATTTTACTTTGTAATTTTGCTTAAAGTTTTGATTTGTTTGATTCTAATGTGGTTTAAATTCTGTTGAAGAGGCACATAGGCTTCTTTCACTTTCTCTGGATGATTTGTACCTTTTGAATGCTATTACTGCTTAGTATTCAGAATAATTAGCTCTGGGGCCCTAAGGTGCAGTAGTGACCTATTTTTCTATGTGACTAAACCCTCTCCTATCTTGCTTGCACTAGCGGTTTATCAGTCTGAGAAAACTGCTCACACTGTTGAGAAACATTACCAGTGATCAGCTGATATATTCATTTCCTCAGAACTTACTTTCTCTAAACATTCACTTTCCCATATAGTTCAAGTTCAGTTTGAACCCTGAACCCATATACCCTTTTAGTTTATTTGAATATATATATATATATATATATATATATATATATATATATAAACAAAACTGCTTATTTATTTCAAATAAATATATGCACTGCAATTTTCCAGAAATTATTATTGTTGCTTCAGGTATATGCTGACAAGGAGGTCATTGTCAGTGGCGGGGCCATTAACTCCCCGCAGCTGCTTATGATGTCCGGGGTGGGAAATGCCGACGATTTGCGCAAACTGGAAATCCCCATCGTGCAACACCTCCCAGGTGACCCAGTAATCATTCTTTTTAACTATACAACAATTTTTAATTGGTATAAAAAATCTATTCGGAAATGCATTTGATATAAAACAGACACAGGGTAGCATAAATGATCTTTGTCTGGTCTGTATGGCTTCTTTTTTATGAAATCTTTATAGATATTTATTGGTCTGTACTTTGACCAATCATGATAGTCTTTCTTTAAGTGTTGCTTTCCTTTAGTGATCTATGTGTTGTAAATTCCACTTTAATATAGTTTTAGGTAGAGAGCAAGAAGACCTTACTATACATTCTTACTGTGTTTGGTGTTTCCTCAAAGACATATTAATGATCAAGGAATGCTATATAAATGCTGAAATTGTCAGAGTTTAAAGGTGCTATAGAAAAAGCGTACAGTGCAATAAACTTAGATGTGAATTGAGTAATGATTATCATGGTTTTACTTAACAGCAACTTGTTGCCACATCTCTTGTTTGATGAAGGGGAACATGTCTGCTAACTGTGTGTAGGTGTGGGAAGTAATCTCCAGGATCATTTGGAGTTGTACATCCAACACCAGTGCACTAAGCCTATCACTCTGTACAAAGCTCAGAAACCATTCCACATGGTTAAGATTGGCCTGGAGTGGCTTCTGCGCTTCACAGGTAGGAGACCAGCAGTACCATATCCAATATTCTCACACAGGAAATAAAAAGTACAGTAGTTCAATCACGAAGAGCCCTGGCCTTTACTGTAACATTTAGTTAAAGACATATATTTATGTATGACTTAGTGTGGCCTGAATGCACAAACACAAATAAGTCAGAAAACCATACCAACGTACATTATGGTCAATGTTAAATGACTTCTCCTTGTAGATATTAAACAAAAGGTCATCCGAGTTCCTGTTACATGACCTCTATGTCTGTAAGTTGTGGAAGTGGGAGGTTTTTACTTTCATATGGGTGTGAGTAAGCAGTCTGATATGAAGCTCGCAGGACAAAGACCACATTTATTAACATCAGTGCAATCCATTTACAGAATCCTTAGTAACTGCCTGATCAGGGTTGCGGTGGTTTAAATTGCTACTAGTTTGTTTAAATGTTGGGAAATAGAATCAACTAGAATTATTAGAAAATATTGTGGGCCGTTAAAGACAAAAAAGTAATAACTGCATAAGCGGGACTGAAAAAAAAAAACAAGCCCATTTCTTTCTCTAGTTGAGACCAATTATGAACTGGAATAATGTAGCTGAGGTTGAGGAACTGTCAGGGTCACAATTCACACACCATGCTGACAGTGCTGTCATCTCTATCTCTGGAATTTTTTCAAGTGTTTGTGGGGGCATAATGGTAAGGTTTATATATAATTAAAAAAAAATCATTAACTGCTCAGATTCCTGTCCTTGGCTCATTGGAGTGGAACCTGATGTGGACTCCCACTGTTGTAGTTTATCTGCCTCAAGATTCACCGTGCTGTGCTTCTGAAATGCTTTTCTGCTCACCACCGTTGTATTGCGGTCACTTAAGTTACTGTAGCCTTCCTGTCAGCTCAAACCACTCTGACCACTCTCATCAACAAAGGTGTTTCCATGCGTATAACTGTTTTGTTTTTTTTTTTTGCACCATTTTTCATTTCACACCACTCTAGAGACTGTTCTATGTGAAAATCCCCAGAGAATCACAGGACTATGCACTAATCAGAAGTGCACTGAGCTAAGGAGCAAATCAGTTGTAGTGACATGCTTACATAAGTAGTTTGGAAAAATGCCATAACATTGAAACCAATGGGTGTTTTGTCATCTTGATGAAAAGCATGATGAAAGCAATCTTTGTCAGCTGGTGTCTGCTGGAATAAGCCTTTATAAATGTTAGGTCAGTCCTGAAGAGCCTATGCAGGTGTCAGCTTGTCATTTGACTCTGATCCATCTCACAGGTTATGGTGCTACAGCTCATCTGGAGAGCGGTGGTTTTATTCGCAGTCACCCTGGCGTCACTCATCCTGATATCCAGTTCCACTTCCTGCCATCACAGGTTATCGACCATGGCCGTGTCATGTCCAAACTCGAGGCTTACCAGGTCAGCTTAAAGGAATTTATCTTAGCTCTGCAGTTTGTTGATGAAATGTCTTATTCTATTATATTCTGTCTTATGTATTAATCAGTCAGATATCTGCATTAATCTGTACTACTTTTCTTGACATATACACACAGACTTTGCCTGTTTGATTATCTGTATTGTCTTAGTTGTGCTGTATATATTTATATGTCTACACATGAATTTTGTGTACACAATATGTGGTTCTTCCCCAAACTGTTGCCACAAAGTTTGAAGCACACAATTGTACAGAATGTCTTTGTATACTTCGTTCCTTCACTGGAACAAAGGGGCCCAAACCTGTTCCAGCATGACAATGCCTCTCTGCACAAGCTCCATGAAGACATGATTTGCCAAGGTTGGAGTGGAAGAACTCAAGTGGCCTGCACAGAACCCTGACTTCAACTCCACTGAACACCTTTGGGATGAACTGGAATGCCAACTGCACCCGAAGCTTCCTTACCTAGCATCAGTTCCTGACCTCCCTAATTCTCCTATGGCTGAATGGGCAAAGCCCCACAGTCACAGTTCCAAAATCTAGTGGAAAGCCTTCTCAGAAGAGTGGAGGTTATAATAACAGGACAGCAGGGATTAAATCTGGAGTGGGATGTTCAAAAAGCACACATGGGTGTGATGGTCAGGTGTCCACAAACTTTTGGCCATATAGTGTAGTTTGCTAGACAAAACAACACTTAATCTGCAGGGGGTTTACCGTGAGTGTCCTTTGATTGACCATTGTTGGTTCAGACTTTGGATCCAACGAAGCAATTACACACTGACCTAATTCTACAAATTTGAATAGTGAATTGGTAAATTTCCTAATGTGGAACAAGAGCCCACACTAGGACTTTCTTACTGATGATGCTACATAACGATACCATCCCACTGTGTGACCATAGTGTTATGAAGTTGTCTTGGTTAAGAATAAATGGCAGATACAACTTATAATATTAAGGCCACAAAGGATTCTTTCAGTGGTTTACTGGCCTTGTTGGGTTAAATTAGTCTTGTCTGAGAAATTGCATAAGTCTCAGGCTGAAAAAAACACTTTTTTAAATTATTATTTAAAGAAATCTTTTTTTATTATTGCACCAATTTTAATGTTTTTTTTTAGATTTTAGATCAAATTAAGAAAAACATACTTTGTCATTTTGTATGCAAAGTGTACAAGATAGCAAATATAATTTATGAAGATCTACAATAAGGCATTTCATATAGAAAATCATCTTCCAGACTTGGGCACAAGGAATTTATGGAAAGATTAATACCAAATTTTATGATATTTATAAAAAACACACATGGTCCATGACTTCCAAGGAAAATATTTCCTTGGAAACTTGCTACATTATGGTTCGTTTAAGAACTCATGAAATGATTTGTAACACAAAGCTTTAAAAGGGTAGTCATACTACCTTTTTAATTTTTTGTCTCTTTTTCACGTCTGTGTTACAGTCACAGTAATTAAAAAAAAAAAATTTATTTCTTACTGTATCAGGTTTATAACATGTTTGTGTGAGCTGGATGATATTGCCCTTTTAGCTCCCTGACATAAAATGAAAACGCAGGGTTTAGCAGTCTTAGCAATCTAGCTGTTTTATGCAGGTACACGTTGGACCAATGAGGAGTACAAGTGTTGGCTGGTTAAAACTGAAGAGCAGAAATCCACTTGATCACCCTTTGATTGAACCCAAATACCTCTCAACTGGTAAGCTCACTTTAATCACAAATGGTTCATTCGACCAATGTGTATGTTGTCAGTTACCACTGAGATGCATACCATTAACTGCTGCGGATGCCTGACATGTCCTTTTTTATTATTTGTGCATACACTGAAAAGAACAAAAGCAGAAATTGATGAAGGTCTAATGGCTGAATTGTAAATCCTGTGTGTTTTAAAATTATTAACTGATTTTAAATTGACAGAAAATGTTATTGCTGAAAAGAACTGGTATATCCATAAAGAATGTGAACACATGCTATGAAATGAAATGTCAGCTTTGGACATTTCATATAATTTTGCCTTTGCTCCTTTTTACTTGAAACGTTACAGAATATTAGACAATCAAATGTGATGACATGGATGTGTGGGAGTTTTGTTGGTAAACATCATGAGTCATGTTAACTCTTAGAAACTAACCTGATTTGTACTGACATTAAATTGCTAACAAGAATTAAGAAACATACTTTTGATACTTGAAGAAAATGGTCAAGTAGTAGATAATTCCCTTTATGCTTGTTCCCTGAATCTCAGTCAAGTGGAGAGAGCCACAGTTCAAATAGAAGAAGTTGTTCACAGGATGACCATAGCCCAGACACCCCACAAAGCTGAGTATTATGGAAGAGAGGCAAGCCATATGAAATCCCATTTGGAGTTTGCTAAAAGGCATGTAGGAGACTTTGAAAACATGGTTCTCTGGTCTGAGGAGACCAAAATTGCACTTTTTGGCCTTGTCACTCTGTGCTACATTTGGTGGAAACTCATCACTTCTCATTGTCCCCACAGTGAAGCATGATGATGGTAGCATCATGCTGAGCGATATCCTAGGCCTTCTGTTTGCTTTTCTGACTAATGTCCTCCTAAACTGGTCAGAATTTCAGACAGTCTCCCCTAGACATTGTCATGGTTGTGCCATATTCTTTCCATTTTTTAAAAATGGATTTAAAGATGCTCCAAGAGATGATCAAAGTTTGAGAGATTTATATCCAAACCCTGTTTGATATTTTTCAAGTACATTGTTTCAGATTTGTTGTGATGGCTTACTTGGTCTTCATGATGCTGTTTGTTAGGTCTGTTCTCTAACCAACTCTGGGGCCTTCCAGGAACTGATGTAGTTATACTGAGATCACACGATCAACTCCACACGTTGCATTTCTTGTGTTAAGTCAATTAACATATCTACTTTATTTCCATAAAACATTTCAAAATAATAGCTAAGAGACAGATTCATTTAAGATTGTATTTGCTAGATCAGATTTTCAGTGGGTCAAAAGTTTACATACACTGTTTTTTAGTCTTTGGCATCGCCTTTAATTGTTTAAATTGAATCAAACTTTTGAGATATCTTTCCACTAGCATCTCACAATACTTTGGTAGAATTTTTGCAGATTCCTCCTGATGGAACTGGTGTAGCTCGGGTCAGGTTTGTGGGCCTCCTTTCTTGAACACGCTTTTTCAGTGCAGTCCACAAATTTTCCATGGGAATCAAGTCAGGGCTTTGTGATGACCACTCCAATACTTTCACTTCGTTGTCTTTTAGTCATACTTAGCACTGATGATTATGACTAAACAGTTTAAATTTTGTTTTGGACAAGACAATATGCCTCCAAAAGTCTAGGTCTTCATCCTGGTTATCACCTGCAACTTCACTCTGGCTTTTTTATGCCAGTCTTAGAGTACGTGCTTCTTCCGTGACACTCTTTCAGGCCATGGTGATGTAGGATTCTTAATGCTGGATGTATATACTTTGATATCTGATGCCTTCAACTACTTCAACAGTTCCTTTATTGATGTCTTGGGGTTCAGTTGAACCTTTTGGATGGAAGTTCTTTCATCCCTGGGAGTTTACTTGTGCTTCCTTCCTGAACATTGCAGTGTCTGGGTGGTCCCAAGTTTTTTTGTTTACATTCAGTTGTTTGTATAGATGCTTGTGGTACCTTTTTGTTTGCAAATGCTCCTAATGAAGAACCAGACTTGTGAGGTCTTAGCTGAGGTGCTTGGATTTTCCCATGGTATCAAGGGCAAAAAAGCACTGACCCTAAAATACAACCACAGGTGCTCATTACATGAATTTCTTCCATACTGTTTAAAAAGACAGTTAACTTGGTGTATGCATACTTTTGCCCCACTAGAATTCTAATACTGTGAATTAAAGATGAAATAAATCTGTCACTAATCTGATTGTTTTAAAATGATCTGTGATGTGAACAAAGTAGATGCACTAATTGACTTGCCAAAAGAAATGTAACATGGTAACATGAAATGTGCAGAAACTGAGACTGAATATCTTTAGCCGAGGTGTATGTAAACTTTGGACTTAACTGTAATTTAGGGGTTTCACAGCAGTGGTGGTGAATACGTCTGCAGTCATAAAAATCTAACATTTTTTATTTGTAAATAATTCTGCAAACCATATTGTTGTTTTGTGTAAATTCATGGCTGTTTTGTGTAAATTCATGACATCCCAGTTAAGTCTCTAGGTCTAGATTGTACACTACAGAATCTGGAAAAGTTCAAGGGAGGTGAACACTTATTCAAGGCACTGTTAGTGTTCCACAGAGAAGCCAATCTTTGTAATAATGAGCAATAAAATAACTAAAAACTTGAATTGGTCAAACATAACAACAATGAGCATGAAATGTGACAATTTTGTAGGAATTCTTCATGTTAGTTTTTCTCTTTTTGTCCCAGACGTTGATGTTTGGGAGTTCCGGCAGTGTGTGAAGCTGTCACGTGAAATCTTTGCCCAGCCAGCCTTTGAGCCATTCCGGGGTGTTGAGCTGCAGCCTGGCATCTCTGTCCGTTCTGATGCCGAGATTGACGCCTTTGTGCGGCAGAAAGCAGACAGTGCCTATCACCCGTCCTGCACCTGCAAGATGGGCCAAGCCACGGACCCAATGGCTGTTGTGGACCCCGAGACGCGTGTGCATGGCCTGCAGGGACTCAGGGTGGTGGACGCCTCAATCATGCCCAGTATAGTCAGTGGCAACCTGAATGCCCCCACCATCATGATTGCTGAGAAGGCCGCAGATGCGATCAAGGGGCTTCCCTCACTCCAAGATCAGGGTGTCCCTGTTTACCAGCCAGCCAGTCTGGAGACGCAGAGATGAGGGAGCCTGCTGGGATAAAAGGGAGGAGGATGTGGAGGAATCTATGTGAGTATATGCTAGGGGACATATGGCTGTACTGGGATGAGGGAATCTAAAATAGTCTTAACATACTGACAAAAAGAAGTTATGTCTGGACACACCCTGTCCTTTGACATGCTACAAGATTTTTAATGCAGAGAAGCCTGTTTTTAAATAACAAATTCTTTATTGCTCTGATAAACTACTGTAGGCTAAGAGTGAGCCTTTATTTCTGTTCTAATAAATATTCGGTTTTTCAAACAAAATATTAATATTTGCACAGCTGCTATAGTCTTGTCATAAGGAAGTACAAAGTTGTAATCAGATACTGTGAAAGGACCCCTAGTACACCAAGTTGCTTTGGTAATGCCTTAATATTAAGTATCATTTTGTAGCAGGGAACAGTTGTACGAATTGTGCCTCAGAGGTCACTTTCTGACCTTTTATGCAGTACCTCAGGAACTTGAGTTCTTTCTTGATTTTTTAATAATATATTAATTATATATATATATATATATATATATATA
>CM075010.1:19210688-19234451 GCA_037576675.1 Pangasius sanitwongsei
TATATATATATATATATATATATATATATATATATATATATATATATATATATATATATATATATATATAAATAAAAAATTAGTCAAATTATATATTTTTGTATATTTTATATAATTATATAATGAATTATTATAATTATATTAAATTAAATATTATTTTAAAATATGGATTTTTTTATTAGTTCACTTAATTACACTACATGATGGTTCTTAATTATTCACTATGAAGTCTCAGTGGACATTCACACCTATTAGCCTGTTTGCAGACTCTAAATCAGAGCGAATTTGACACTTATGGTTTGTTTACTATTTGGTTTGATTTGGTTTCACACTGCACATAATTAAATGAACCCAAAAACAAAAAACATTGGCTGAGGTCTGTGTCAGGCTGAAAACATACACGTTAAACTATTTCATTCCTTGGTCAGAAATATGCTGACCCCAGGGTTTGATTCAAATGGACTAAACACTGCATATGAAATATGCCTGAATGCATACTTAATGTCTTATTGCACAAACCCATGAGTAAGCACATTGTTGTACACAGTGGGGATTTGGGGATCATAAGTTGTGATGTGCCTATAAAAAAAAGGGAGCTGAATTTTCTTTTACATGAATAAGCATTACTGATCTGCTATAAAAAGAAAAAATAATTACTCATGTCTGTAATTTAACAAAAAATATGTCTTAAATATCAGTTGCACAACTGGAATTATGTGAGTCTATATGCATTTATACATTTTTGCATCAGTGCCTAACAAAGCATATGTAGAATCTACATTCTGGCAGTTCAGTGAAATGAAATGTGCAGGTTGGAGGCAATGCAAACTTGTTCACATTACTTTTTGTTCATGATGTCTTGGTGACTACCATAGAACTGAATATTTTTAAACAGTTTATTTGGTTAGAAAATAATCCAGGCCAAGAACAAGAGAGAAAAGCTAATGTACAAAAACAGATTGTCCATCGATACAAAACTGGCAATTCTGGGCAATGAGCTACAGGCAGATCTCAGAATACTTCAAATAAATTGTTATTGAACAAAGGGTACGATGTCATGTACACAAACTCACTATATGAAAATAAACCATTTTAATTAAAACCTTTACACTGCCTCTTGCAAATTCTCTTTGTAACATAATTTGACACAATTTTCCTAATAAAATGGCTGTTCAATGCAAAAGGACTTGTGTACACTTGAATGCCCTATAACTAATTTTAAGGATTTAAAATGACATGAATGGAGCAAATGGCAAGGAAATATATTTGAAATATAAATGACTGCATGTGAATTCTGGTGTTCCATTTGATATTTAGCTTTTAAGTTTGGTATCATTTCTATAACCTCCTGCTGCTATACAGCAGTCCTGGCTTATTGTGTTGGCTTAAAAACAGCTAGTGTTTTCTCATCAAATGCATATTTTTGTATAGCCTGTTTGATGCATACATATCCAAATCCCAAATATGAAAAATGAGATCACTGAGGACATTGCAGAGTGGGATACCAGAAATGTTTCTCAGAGCCCTTGTTGGTAAACAAGTGTTTCAAAGTGTGGTGCAAAGCAGTTCGGCTTTGTGCAGGTTTCAAGCATTCGTGCTATGCAAGTGATGAAGATGGCATGGTAACTATGTAGAAAAATAATAAAAACACAATTCATGACAGAATCAGTGAGTGTGCCATGGCAGTGAGTGACAGATGCAGTGTTCCCAGCATCTCATTCATTTTTTTAAACAGAATTCATCCCTGGAGTTTTAGTTGAACACGAGATGACAAGCCTTTTAAAATGGAGCATATAAACTGACTGTGCAGTACAAAACTATGATATGTCCACACCTGGACCAACAAAGTTGTGATGTAACATGACATTTCATCAAATGGGCTTTATAAAAGATTGTCTTTGTGTACAGTAGCATGAAAAGTGCAAAAAGCAATTTTAGTTTCAAACATCTCTAGGCAAGAGTGAAAGTGTGAAAAAAGCTCTATGGCTCAGACAATAAGTCAGGTTTCATTTGTCAAAAGCAAACATCCTTGGAGTTTATACCCTTTAAAAAATGGGTTAAAAAAAACAAATACCTGTTACAGCTTTCTTACATCCTTATGGCTGGCAAAAAGATTATGAAAAAAGATATAAGCCAAACCTGAACACGAAAATACTGGAAACTGTTTTCATAACGCTAGTTACTTATGTAACTGTGGTTTAATGAACCCCGGATAACCGTCAGGTGCAGCGAGAATCACCTGGATACGTTATTGTGCACATGTGCATGCATACCGAGACCTTTTTATAAAGTCACAAAGTGGCATATGAGAGTATTTGCAATACATTTACAATAAATACCACCAGCATATAGCCAGTTGTCCCTGGAATTTTCTCACTTAGTTCTTGCTGTTGGCACACTGGTTCAGAATAATGATAAACTCTGGCAGTTGTCCATGGTTCATAGAACCATATTTGCATATATAACTAGCGTTCCCTCCTTGTAACTGCCAGGAGATGTTAGAATCACCAGGATACGAGGTTGCGAGGAACTGGACTCACCTTAGGACTAATATGAAAGCCCACCACACTTGCATCCCTGGAGGGATAATATTAACATTTTCGAACCTGGAGAAAGGTGGAAACAGCACAGACTACCTGGAGTAGAACTCCTCAGAATGCTGCCCAAGAGGAGGAGACAGTCCACTTAGAGTGGCATATCATGAGGTCACTAGCGGGCCCATCACCTATTGGGCTGGTCTCTGCTTAGACAAGGGAGCCCCTCATATCTTTTCTCTGTGTCAGATGAACAGTTGGTCTGAGCATTGGATAGCTGCCATGTGGTATAAATAGTACCATAGGGTGCGTATCAGGCACAGCAAGGATTGCTTTGCAGGTTCGCCTTCAGTGGAATGCTGCAAAGTTAATCAACTGATTGACGACATTGCCTGATATGACCTTGAGCAGGAATCCTGGTTTCAACCTCAATCCCAGAGTAATCTGGTCACCAATACATGCAGGGTGAACTAATCACCAGCACATGCAGTTCTCCCATTTTTTGCTGCAAAAAGGCAGTGGTTGTTAGCAAAAAAAAAAAAAAGGCAGAGACACTCATTTCAGTTTGGCATCTTACGGAGTTTCATAAGGATGGCTTTAAAGGTGAGATGGCAGCCACATACACCTTTAGCATACATGGGTTCTTCTTGCTGTGTGTGAAGAAAAATCGGGATCCAGGCAACACAAGGGATCCAGTCTATAGGGTTAACACCATTCACGGAAAAGCTTCCATCTAAGGGCATACAAGAACTGTGCTCTAAGAAGGCAAACCTTATAAAGCACCTGTTTTCTGGCGCATGAAAATAAACATCACACAGGTCCTTAGAAGAAGAACCAATTTAGACTTCTCAAATCTACAATTTGTTGAAAACCATCGTCCTTCTGATGAAAGAGGTAAGTTGATTAATACTCATTGTCTGAACTGCAGGATCTACTTTTTTGGTCATGCCTCTTTTCTGAGAGAAAGAAATTCTTGGGTCAGTGCAAAAACTTTTTTGGGATCTGATATTGATGGAGCCCCATGGCTCAAAAATGTTCGGGTCAGTGGGAGTGACACTCCTGTGCACTCCTGTGACACTGATCTGATGATCCGATGTGCTCTCACTGCCCAATAAGCAATGTTTCTGGCTGTAAAATGTCCCTATCTCCACCCATCCTTGTGGTGCCTATCCACCAAGATATGGGATGGGAGGCACTCGGACACCTGCTTGGGGCCTGAGGGCATGACCTGCATAAGGCTTGAGTAAGGCCGATGGAACCATACTTGTTCAAGCTGGTTTTGTAATTCCGAATTATCCGACGGATACATTTGCATGTCAAGCAAAGGACGGTGTTAACTACACTTGAAGCTGTGCATAAACCAAGTTGGCCCCATATCTTAGCCTGGATGTTCCATCCTAGGAGTGAGTCAATCAGTTCCCTTACTTTCTGGATCCATTTCTGTAGATAGGAGTGATTGCACCAATCCTAACAGTAAGACAGCTAATATATTTCCAGTGCACGCCACAGGTGATGCAGTGTATGTCATGAGTGCACCAGCACTCAGCAGTGGGCATCTGTATGTAGTGCTTTGCACATGCATATAGGCAACATCAGTATGTTACAGTCCGAACTGCTTGGGATCTATTATATCTCTTAGAACGCACACAACAGTATGGGCATGGGTGAGGTATCTGTCCAAATCCCTCTTTAAAACTCAACTAAAACCTTGCACTTTGGCATAGTGAATTTAGATGGGACCAGTGTTGTGTGAACGCGCGCGCCGGGTCCTGCGGGTTGCCTACCACTATCTCATCCAACTCAGGCCACCACCAATTTAAGAGTGGCTGTCTGTTTCTGGTTCCTGCAAGCTAGCAGGGACCGACCCAGACCTATTTTCAGATGTGACTCAGCCTCGGGTTGAACATGGCGGGTTTAGCTGTATGTTCCAGTTAACTGCACTGTTTCAGCACTGGCTTCACCATTCAGGGCACGTGAGAGTCAGAACCTGTATTTTAGATTTTCAACAGTAAGGCAGTGAGCACATAGCTGGTACCAGTCTTAGGCTTCCAAACAATTCAGACACCGGCTGCACAAGTGCGAGTCTTGCAGTATGGCTCCTTAGGATAAAATAAAAATGGGGTAGTACAGCCCAAGTGAAGAGAGCAAGGGTTCTGTGGTGTTCTATGGGGAAAAAACGGTGGTAGGAATGTATTTAAAAAAATTACACACACCAAGGCAGAACAAAAAGAGGAGACTATCCCCAGCTTTAGAGGACAGAAAACCTGTATGGATCTATATGATGTACATTTGGTCCACCATGTGTACAAGGTGTGCAGAAAGGGAAATATGGCCGTATAACAGTGATATTTATTGCTAATACAGCATAACATGTCCCTTGAATGTGCGCACACTCACAAGAAGGTGCCCAGGTGATTCTCCCTGCACCCGGCAGTTAGGAGAGGTGAATTAGAATGTGGCTTCAAATAACTAGACACATTCAATAGGTTGGCAAATAATTTAACCATAATTACATCTACTATTTTGTTAAGAGACTTTCATTGGATTGTATGGCATTACTTGAAGGGTTGAGAATTGTTTAATTTCTCATAATGCTATACTGTAAACAGTGACTGCAAGTTATTATTTTGAGCTGTGCATGTGACATTTAGAACTGACAAAGAGGCAAAAAGAGCCTGTGGTCACCCCATAAGTCCAGCTGTCTAGACTTAACATTATGAGAGATTAATAGATGCTGGTTAGTGTTACACTAATAAGAACATTCTAGCTGGCCCACGCTAGCTTTAATTTATTCCTGGACTCAGTTTTGTGTGAATTATGGACCCTGTTCATCTGGACAGCCTAATAAGAAAGCAGCTTGTAAATGACAGTATGATACACTCATGCAGCTGTTGTGACAGTTGTTTTGACAGTCTGAAAAAGGGCAAAAACTGTTTCACTCCCCATCCCAATGTCTTTGGTCCCTAAGGGAACATGCTGACATTACATTAGAGCCTGACTGGTAGAGGTAGCAGAGGTGCAGTGTGGAGTTAGCAGCTCTTGGGTAGTGCAGATGTGTGTAGGTAGTACTTCACATGACTGGTCACCTGAGGAGTAGGAGTGTGTGATGAGGACAGCAGGAGCTTTCACACACATTCTTCAAAACCATGCAAAAATAAAACAGAATCTTAAAGGTATAAAGCATGAAAATAAATGGTATTTGAATGTCACTCAATGGTACAAAATGTCTTGTAAAGCAGCATTGGTAAATCTATTATGTACTTATGCACACGATATGCACAGAAACACACCTTCTAATGTGACTAACTTCCAAAATGTACCAATTATATATATATATATATATATACTTTGCAGAAAAAAATGTTTTGCCTGCCATTTTGAAAGGTATCATACTAGAAGGACAGAGTGGATCTTATGCATATTGTGTGCATTTTGCATTCACACTGGCTCAAACCATGGCTAGACTGAAATGTTATTCATAAATCCTTTTAGTTCTGGGTGTAATATTAGTGTTTGTGCTAAAATATTTTTTTCTTTATTATATAACATAGTGTGTAATTACAGAGAGAAACTTGCCTAGACTTTATGCTGTATTGTCAGATTCTCCCTTATGCATATGCAGTAAAAATGTGTTTTTCATGTTTGATAATATTGTTACGGGGTGATATTGCTTAACAGTTTTATCTGGCTGTTTTGTTGACTCATTTTGAATGACACTGGGAATGGACAATGAATGGCAGTGTATCGAAGCTAATTACTAGCTTTTGTGTATGTGGGTAAGGCAATGGAGAGGGATATGACTGCAAAAAATTTTTTTTTGGTTGATATGTAAAGGATGTGGAAAAATATTCTTGTAAAAAGCTGTTGAGAAACACACACATGCACACACACATACATACAGTTGAGAGCTCACATTTCTTGTGTCTAATTTTTTCTGCAGCAAGCCCATGTCCCAGTTAGGTGACAGCTGTAGAATGGGATAGAATTTTGCTTGGTTGATCGGCCCAGAGAGTTGTTTGTCTCCACTCCCCTAGAAGGCACTATTTCTCCTTTCATCTGTTTGTTCATTTTTAGCAAATGCTATAAATTTGAGATGCATATAATTTCGTCTGTGAGGTCCTCCTCGTATTTACTGTTTGGCTCTGTCTCCTCATCGCTGTAGTTGTGGAGACTGTGGCCTATGATGCTCTGGGGCGTGCCAGTGCCATCTGATCCCATGCTATTGCCCAGACTTCCATTTAGCAAGTTGCTTGCTGCACTTTCCATTTCATCAATAGTCATCTCGCATGCATCTGCGATCTCGTGTTTGGCTGCTGCCACAAAATTTGGGTCCTTTGCATATTTTCCCAGTCCCTCTGATATCAACACCTAGAGCAAAGATGACAAAAAAAATTATTTCAGTCAGCTGCTGTTTTACCACAATGGCTTTATGGCATAGATGACGTTTCCCTACCTTCTTGCCTAAAATGACCAGTTTAATTTAAAAAAAAAAAAGAGGGTTGGATGAACGTAAGCATTGTATTATGCACCAAGAAACAGAAGACCAAGCAATAAAATTGACACTCACTGCCTCCACCAGACTATGAGCGCTGCCTCTCTGCTGCAGATACTGACTGCTGTAGGCGGGTGGAATCTGTAAGAGGGAGGAAGTGGGTGTGACCGATTTGGGTGACCAATCATGGCCCTTCTGGGTGTACCAGGAGCTGCGGCGAGCCAATGCTGGAGTGCTGCTGGCACTGGGTGGAGCTCCATGCCAGTCCACCTGGATGAGAGGGGTGTAGGATGGGGGTGTGTCCGGGGGCGTGGACCATGAGTGGATTGAGCGTGTAGGAGACAGTCGTGCTCGGCTGGAGTCTAGGCCAGCTACAGCCATCACCTAGGCAACATGCATGGGATGGATGATTTTCAGTAGTGGAGGTTATTATGTAATAAATAAAAAGTGTAAAAACAAAGCAGTGGTGTATGTTAACATTTCATATGGTTGTTCTGGGCACTTTTTTTTTCTGAGTTCCATGCAGGAGGCAGATGAACAGCATTTTTGGTTGTGATTTGCACATCCCTGATATAAAGGTTGACCCATTTTGAAAGCAGGATAGGACTTAGTTTGTATTTATCTAAAAGGGTGTGCTATGTTATCAGCTAAAATGAGAAGCTAGCAAGAGAAAACAAACGGCACATGCACAGCATGCTAGAACTGATGACGTATGTTGCGATTCCTCATAAGACTCCCTTTTGGTTAAAATGAGAGAAGTACAGGAAAACATTTTGGGAATCTGTAAAATTCCATCATAATGTCATAAAAGGTTAGACAATTAGTGTGATATGAAATGCGATATCAGCATATTTACAAACAAAAATCACAAAATTATTGATTTATTACTTCTTTTGGTTATACCCATGCTATCGTATATTATCAGGATATTATGTTATCTTCAAGTGACATCGAAGCTTTGATCATCAAAGAAAACAGGCCTACACAAGCTATAAAACGGATTCGCAAGGATCACAGGCTGTTTATGGGAGGAGCTGCCCACTCAGATATTCACAAGATGACCCAATATTTGACTCAAATATTTACCATGTATATCTGAATATCACTCAACAACCGGAGCCTAAACCAGGTAATCATACATGGATGACTCAAATAATGATTCAGTCATTATTCATATAATCTTTTAGTGATTATGTTACAGTTAAATACTATCTGAAC
Organism: Pangasius sanitwongsei; assembly: GCA_037576675.1. Lineage (NCBI taxonomy): Eukaryota > Metazoa > Chordata > Actinopteri > Siluriformes > Pangasiidae > Pangasius > Pangasius sanitwongsei. The sequence continues at coordinate 19,218,933 of CM075010.1, forward strand.
AGCTGCGCAGCAGTAAAACCCGAAGAACCAGTTTAGTTCATGACTCTGCTCGGGTTATAACTTCGAAATCCTATTTTTTAAATTAAAAAAAAAAATCTGGCCTCCATGGTTTACTATAGAATAGAAGCTGCTGTGCAGTATCACCTGAGCTCTCTCTCTCTCTCTCTCTCTCTCTCTCTGTGTGTGTGTGTGTGTGTGTGTGTGTGTTGAGTGAGGCTACCTGATGCTGCATTAGTTGCAGAGGTAGAGCAGTGTGCTGAAGAAAGGAGGGAGAATGAGGAGTCTCATCCTGGCTTCTTTGTCTGCACAGACACTCAAAGTTGAAGGAAGGTCTATGAGGAGCTGTGTGGTAACATAGGCAGAGAAAAATCACAATGACCTTTTTAACAATACTTTCAGAAACACTCATCAAAGAGAATAAGGTTAATCCGTCTAGAGCTTTTTCACACCTTAAAATGGCCTGAAGCGAAAAAGGTTGTAAGGTAGTAATACATTTTATTAATTTGTCCATCCAGATTATTATGCAGTATACAGTTTAAATATATATTATATACAGTTTATTATATATAAATCTATATATTTTTTGCTTATTAGGTGCTGTGTAGCAGATGAAAGTTTCCCTCGGTTCCATTTCAGTGATGAAGAAACACAGAGGAAACCACTAAACCTACATTGACGTAACTGTAGAATGTCTTCATGTAAACAGATCAAATCTTTGTGCAGACTTTAGATATAATCTCACCCTGAGGTGTTGAGGGCAAAAGCCTTCTCATTGGCGATATCTTAGGTTCCTGGCAAATTGGCTGCTCATCATCATCAAAGAAACACTCAGGGTCTTGGTTCTCATGAGGCGGCTTTGACTCCAAACTGCTCACTGTGTCCTGATACTCTCTATATGACTTCCTGGAGCCAGGGAAGTAAGAAGAAGCATAAAGACAATGAGCAAATGATTGATTCAAATGCTTTCATAATACTTGCTATTAGGGCTGTGTGATATGGCGATACATATCATAGGATGGTAGAAAAATGTCTATTGATAGATATTTTCCTATATCGTTTATATAGTCAATGTCACAAAAGCTACTTTTTGGCATCCGACACAGAACAGGCATCATCCAAACTAAAAGATGATTATCCATTATCCAAATTATCCATATCGTGGTATGAGATTTTGTCCAGCCCCACTTGGTATGACCATGCCAGTAAAGCTGCTGTGATTTGAATAGGAGCGTCTGCAGAAACAGGGTAACATGTCACGGAGATACCTGTCTCCAGCCAGCATGAGGTCATCCTCCTGAAACTCCTCCCCACTGTAATACTCCACTGAAGCTCTGTCATCGTCGCTGACATCACCGTGGAGGGAGGCTTGTCGGCAGATGGTGGGGTAAAAACCAGCTGTTGAGTCTGACCTGGAAGTGATTGGATAAATGAATCTATGAAACCTATGAAATTAAATTCTTTATTCATAGATTCATAGACTGCACATATACTAACATTTATAGCAAATCATTTGCTAATCTGTCAAATTTGTGAAAAATATTAGGATGATTTTATTTACATAATAATAACAACGGACCCCTGTTTAAGTTTAAGCCATTTTATGCCATGTAAACTAATGGATGAACAGGTTTATATAGGCATTACAACAGCATACAAGTACCTAATATAGGTCTCATAGTATCGTGGTCTGTCCCGTCAGGCAGGCAGAGAAACAGGCAAATGTGTGCATACATAGACGGATGGATGGATGGACAGACAACCATAAAAGATAAAATAGAAAACAGTGATCAGATGAGGAAATATTTCTAAACAAAGTATTTCTTTTAGCAAAACCTGACTCAGGTTCAGTGTATTAAAATTGAGCAGTAATGACAGGTAGCAGCACCACACATTCATTTATAGGGACAGGATTCAGAGAGGATCGGGTTGATCAGCGTGCCATACAGAATTATTGGCACCCTTCATAAAAATGACCAAAAATGATCTACCATTTGCTCTGATGTCTTGTTTCTCTGGGATATAAATATAAAGGCAGCACACATGGAAAAAAAAAGACCCTTTGTAAGACCCATCTGTAACCGTAGGAAAAACCAAAGAAATTTCAAACTAAAGACTGATGGTTGTTGACCTGCTCAAATCAAGTAACGCATATAAAAATGCATAAATTGTTAAAAATTTCAATAAGCACAATAAGGGCCGTATCGAATGTCTAAAAACTGGAATTGGATTTAAGCACACTGTTCCCCGACACGGTGTGAAGCATGGTGAAACAGGAAAAAACAACCTAAATATCACTTGTAGAATTGCAGTTTATTTGATTTTTGTGGCTGTTAAGTTTCAAAATCAACTGTTAAATATCACTTTCATTATAATAAGCAGTTTGGACACTTTGCAAGAAAGGAGCCCTTCCTGATAGAATCTGTCAAAATGCTCTGCTGTGGTCAGATTAGAGCAAAATCAAACTTTTTGGTCACCATCAGCATGTTTGGCAACAAAAGGGGACCGCGTACAAGGAAAAGAAGCATTCTGCATGCGGAAGGGAAAGCAAGTTCAAAAGCTCAAAATTGCTGACTTGCGGTTTACACACAGCATACTACATATGGACTCTGCAGGTAAGCTAACCGGATTTATAAACTGAGATAACTGTGAAAAGGTTGTCTTATCTACTATAAATGTGGTCAGTGCACTCACATATTCCATGTATCAGGCCCAAAACACGTGTATGCTGCATTGAGTTCTGCTATATCTTACTAATATCAGAAACAAGCGTTTGGACAAAGTACTCTACTGGAGAAAGTGTTCTCCTGGCTACATACATATGGTATGTTACATATACAGTACATGGGCCTAAAATCACTTTTGAAAATAATGTGCACTTTTGGTGTCACATCATGAGACCAATAATTTGCTGCACACTTTAACCAAATGCCTATGAAGAGTCCAGTTCCTCAGGTTACATATACAGAGCTGTCAAACATCTATGTTTCATTTGCCTATTGTTGCCTTTAACCATGTCCTGTTTCCGTGGGGCAGAATTATGAGGCTGGACACATGTAAAACAACATTGGAAAAACCAGATATTTCAGCGCAAAAAAAAAGGAGATAAAGATAAATATTTAACATCTTTCTTTAGTCTAATTATTTCATTTTCATTACATCATTGCTGTTAGAAGCAAAACAACATCCACATATGAACATGAACATGGATTCAGGTCAGTACTTCAGTCAGGTTGAGGAGACCAGCACACAGTGCTCTGTAATAGTGGCGCTATGCATCAGTGACACATTGTCCTTAACCTTTAGCCGGCAGGATATACATATTTGGAAACAATGTAACTGTAGAAAAGCTAATCCTGAATATACACTCTACACTCCAATATGCATTAGATTTCGTGTCAAACAAAACTCAACCCACCTCTTAAAATGAGACTTTCGCTGTGATTCTGAATCACTCCTGAGGTTGAGGTAGGAACCCAGGGAAGACACCCGGCTTCTGGTGGGCCGATCTGTGTGAGGGCGGTACTGCCCTCCGTTGGTCAGGACAGGCATGCATGGCACATTGGCATTGTTGAGGTTGGAGTTCGAGGACTTAGGGGACTTGAAGTACAAGTTGGGGTTTGAATACGGACGGTTTTGGGCATAAAGGGGCTGTGGAGGAGGCTCAACTTGCACATAAAAGGGAAGGGGTGGAACGTGGAGGGGTCTCTGGGTGACGTTAGTGGAGGTGGATGAGCCTCTGTGATCCCCATTGACATGATTGACATGGTTTCCAAAGAGGCCACCATTTCTCTGGGGGAGACAGTGTAAAGATATACTATGATGTTATACATGATAAGAAAAGCTTAAAATAGTTACACAGTTAAAATTAGACATGTAAAGAAAGACCTATATGAACACCATGGAACTGTATTTCTATATTGTTTGATGAACTGCTGAAGACTGCTAAATTCAAACCTCGCAAGAATCTCCTATTAAAAATTAATACAGCATTTTCCTCTGACCCAAAAATGTAATGTTTATAAGCAGATGGATACTGTCATATAATGAAAGGTGTTATACTGGGTTTGATAGTTATTGCCACTTCTTAGAGCATCTTTATAACCTCATTTTAACCAGCTTCAAGGATTTGCACCCTACTCATAACACATTTTTAATGAATCAACCATCATATTCTTAATTCTGTTGTTTAGTTCTTGAACCAATTTTATCCCTTCAAACATAAGATAAAATCACATATCTACAATTTCAATGATTTTTTTTATAATCTATTGTAAAAACTACTATGAAATGTGATTGAATATTTAAAACGTTAACTTAATAACATATTTAGTATTCAGCATGTTAGGTAAAAATCTCTCGCTCAACAGTTCAGGCACAGGATGAAGAAATCAATGGAGTAATTGTTTCCATTTCTTTCCCTCACAAGTCCAGTGAAAACAGACAGTATAAGACCTTCAGCGTAATCAGAACCTCAGAATCTGCAACACCGTTTCTAAAAATACTGATGACTGAAAAACTCATTTTTACCCGATATATGTCTTCTTCTTCATCAGGGTTAAATTCTACCAGGTCTTCATCTTGTAGGTCACATGATATGGCTCTGCGAATCTCAGGGCCTATGTCATGCAGTGTCCGGAGACCAGCCTACCATGAGAAAGACATATGAAATCACACACACGTATGGAATTCTATCTTTGTGGGGTATATCCACTGACATTTGTTAATGCTATGCCTACACCAACACCTACCCCACCTGTAACATCACTAACCTAGCAAAAGTCTTTTGGCTCTGTTAGTTTTTAAAATAAATGCTACAGTTTTTATTAAAAGAATACCTCACGAGGACGAGCCAAATGGCCCCACAAGGTCAAAACTGTAGCATATTCCTACCAAAAAAAACATGGCCATACACGCATACAGTAAATACTCATTTCGAGCTTTTGGCTTTTTTGCCCCATATTGTACATTTTTTGTACACAATGTTTTCACTTCAGATATCAATGTGTATATCAAACCCATAAATATGGCTATAGGTCATTATGCAAATACAACAACAAACCCAAAGGTATTAAAAAATTCCCATCCATGGCCAGGAGTCCAAGAGAGCAAAATCGGCCGTGCTCTCAGGGCAGGAGGGGTGGCATACTCTCTTTCCCCTATCAATCCCCTATCAATCATAGTGATACTAGCCAATTGTGGGTGTCTGTGGACTCATGCATGCAGAAATGGATGGACAGTGCATTCTTTACACCGCCCCCTGACATTGCATGAACAGCATTTGGAAATGATGCGGTCGGCTAGCTTCACATGTGTCGGAGGAAGCATGTGATACCCTATGCCTCTATGGTCAGTAGCTGTCGTGTGATAGGGGAGACCTAACTGGAGGGTAGGAATTGGCCATGGCTAAATTAGGGAGAAAATCAGGTGTCTTGGTGAGTCATTACTCAACATACTGAAATGCCAATGTTTGTAGCTTGAAAGGCAGGTATTGTCTCACCTGTAGTGCAATGGCAGTGTTATGACTGGCAGGGTGCCGTCCCACAAGACCTAGCTCTTTGCGTTTCTTGAATTTCCTAAAGTAGTCCTGTATCAGGAAAGTGGCATAGAACTTCCCCACTGTAACCTCGTCATCTGAGTGAACAGACCACACAACCACTTTCTTGATTAACACCACAATGAGTCACTGAAAAGTTTCTACAAGTGTGTAACATGTAACATGTCTGAGGTAGACACAGAACACCTTATATTACTGTCAAAAATGCACAGGCATCTGCAAAACCAAATAAGTCTTAAGGTACTTTTGTTTCAAAGGTTCAGCTATCTAATCTAATGAAGTAATCCTAATATGTTCATAAGTCATAATGAAATGGAATCATTGTATATCCCAGTAGCTTTCATAATATAGTTTGCATAGATATTATTGCTATTGATACAGTCCTTGGAGTCTGCATATAAAAATGTTATGTTACTATACATTTCTTTTGGCAAGTCAATTAGTGCATCTACTTTGTTCACATCACACTATGATTTAAAAGAATCAATTAAAGACAGACTTATTTCAGATTTAATTCACTTTATCAGAATTCCAGTGGGTCAAAATTTTACATACACCAAGTTGATTGTCTCTTTAAACAGTCTGGAACATTCCAGAAGCTTCTGATTGGCCAATGGCATAATTAGGAGTTAATCAGGAGTGTACCTGTGGCTGGATTTTTAGGGCCAGTGCTGTTTTGCTGTTGATACCATTGGAAGATCCAAGCAACTCAGCCAAGATCTCAGAAAAAAAAAAAAAAAAACTGTGGATCCTCCTTAACTGGTTCCTCCTTAAGCCAGACTGACGTTTACAGGTGATCACCAGCCATATGGAGAACTGTTCTTTGGCCAGATGAAACAAAAATTTAACTGTTTGGCCTTAACAGTAGAATGTGTGGGGAGTAAAAAGGTGAGGCTTTTAATCTGAAGAAACCATTCCAACTGTGAAGCATGGAGGTGGCAGCATCATGTAGTGGGGGGTGGATTGGATCTAAAGTTTTAACAAGATGGCTTAAAGACAACAAAGTGAAAGTATTTGAGTGGTCATCACCCTGACCTGAAGCCCTTAGAAACTGTGTGGACTGAACTGAAAAGCATGTCAGGCCCACAAACCTGTTACACCAGTTCTGTCAGGAGGAATGGGCAAAAATTCAAAGTATTGTGAGAAGCTTGTAGAAGGCTACCCCAAGTGTTTGATTCAGATGCAAGCAATTAAAAGGCAATGCCACCAATTACTAACAAGTTGTAAACTTCTGACCCACTGAAAATCTGATATAGTAAATAAACGCTGAAATAAATCTGTCTCTTAGCTATTATTTGGAAATGACCTTTTATGGAAATAAGTAGATACCCTTGACTTGACACAGGAAATGTATAGTAACATGAAATGTGCGGAGTCTTTATCCTAGACATATGTAAACTGCTGTCCTCAACTGTAGCCTAAAATATCAGATTACTACTTGTAGAGCAACAACATAAAGCAAGTTAAAGTAAGTCGAGTGATAACAGTAACCATGTGGCCTAACATTCAGCAAAGCAAATGTGTGGGAGTTGCTCTCATGCTGTGTGCAATCTTTTTTTGGAAAAGATTTTTTTTTTAACTGGAAATGTTTACATATAAAGAGACTTGATAGTATTTTTTGTTAGGACCGATTTGATTATATATTATATAGCAGAAGATCATCAAATAATTGCTAACAGAAAATGTTAGGATTGTGATGTTATTTCTACATAGTTTATTGATCAGATTCGTCTATGGTTTGAATAATCCTAAATGACTGAAGACACAGATCAAACATCTAGTGGCCACATTTAGACTGAGAGACAGACTGAATCTGAGAAATCATTCAAGGAAGCAGTTACAGGAAAGCAGACTGTGCATGTTCCTTTCATGAGGGAGGGTTGTTTTGGCCAGTGAGGGTTGAGTTGGAGACAGAGGATATAACCTCTTATCAAGTTTGCTTCAGCGAGCTCGAGCATCTTACTTTTCTACGAACGAAACACAGATAAGCGTGTGACTCACACAAGAAAAAGAAAAAGTATTTTTGTAAAAAGTATTTACAGGTGACAAAGCATGCAAAGACTAATCATGCAAACACAAAGATTAGACTCTAGAACAACCATGACTACCTCTTCAAAGCAAGACAAACAACTGTTTTAGGAAACAGTGTAACTTAACAATATATCGGTACCCAGATTGAGCACTGGGGTGTTTTAATGTGTCAGTGCTTAATGTGACTAACAAGACATTTGCATTTAGGACCAGACCAGATACAGAATGATGCAAAGCCACAAAGTAAGGGTCTCTACTTCCCTCGGTTATCTTTAAGTATGCAAGTATAAAATGAAACCCCTTTTTAATGTGCTGTTATAGATAAATAATCAACAATGGGGTGGTGTGATGATATGTGAAGTCTGTTACCACTTCAATGTTGAATATTTTCCAAAAACAGGATGTCCCAAAGTGTTTTATTCATTGAATATCACAGCAATTCGTCAATGCTAACATTCTTTTATGTATTAAAGAAAGACATGTCATACTTTTTAACCATTTATAGTTAATGTTACAGTTGATGAAACAACTGTGAAACATGTTCTAACCTTCTCAGGCCTTTTTACACAGCCTTTACACGGCCTTTACACGGCCTTGCACTGCTGTCTCCAACTGAAATGTATTCTGCATGTTTAGCCGCATTTTTTCTCTACCTTGTGTTTAGTTTTTAACTTTAAAATGACTCAATTCAGGATCAATGGGTCAATTCAGGATAATTATAGAAACCCAGCTCTCTAAAGTGTGTATGTGTTACTTCTATTTAAAAAAGATTTGTATGAATCTGAAATAGTTAGGTAGTAGAAGTTTGTTTGTTTATACTGTATAATTGAATTATGTTGTCCAGTTCATGTGGGGTAATAGGTACTCCTTCATAAAAGAGTATAATTAAAATACTTTCTGACAGATTTCATAATTGAGAAGACAAGTGAGAAATCAAAAAAAAAAAGAGACAAAGAGAGAGAGAGATTATGTTTCTGCGTATCTGTGTGCACGTGTGTCTGTGTGAGTGTTGCGTGAGAGACAGCTGCACGTCTACTCAGGAAACATTTATTCAGCTCTTCAGCACAAAAACAATTTCTGTTTTGTACGAAGTACTGTTTTGCTCTCATTCTCACGCTATTCACATGGAAACATATCTTGTGAACTTGTGTTAGTGTGTTAAAACAGAAGGATTTGAATAAACGGTAAGCACGCATGCATGTGCGTTTGTGATCAAATGCGTCTAACCTCCTGCAGGTGGTACCACTTGATCCAGGAGTTTTGAACTAGTTCTCTTCCAGATCTTCTTGATGACAGCCCTCAGTTCCTCATTGGCCTGTTCCAAATTTCCTGATATATACACATATATTTTTTTTTGCAGACCCAAACACACACACACACACACGAAACACCACAAATTCTTGATTTAGGGTTGCTTGAAAGAATTAAAATACCATATTATGATTATTCATGAAATATATGATTTATACAACATATTGTAATTGCTGTGTGCTTAGTAATATGTTTGCTGGTTGGGGAAAACCTGTTGGATGATGAAAAATCTTTCTTTTCCCTGCATACAACATGCACCAGACTTTAAAATGCTTTACATCACAGTGCCATTGAATTATAGAATCAGGTAGTTAAAGTTTTTATTTCTAATTTGCTGGCTGTAATTCCAATCACATATTTATATTCAAGTGATAACAGAAACTTGTCTCACAGACACTCCACGGTATTAAATGTAACTATAAATATATATACACTACATGCCCAAAAGTACATAGACAGTGGCCCGTGAGGGCAAATCATATTAACCAAACAAAAATGCTCAGCAAATTAAAAAAAAAAACAAAAAAAAAACACATCAGCAAATTCGGAAACATTAACTCAAATCAGCTCGTTGCTGATTGGGCTCTGTTGCTGATTATATGACTATCACTAGGAAAAAGAACTGCACATTTTCAGTCTGTTATTTAGTTAACCTAGAGAAAACAATTTAATGGGTACTTGCTTATGCTATTATAGTGAGGAGCAATTCTTTTGTGTGAATAACTCGGCTTCCTTTAAGCAGGTTTTCAGCATTCTCAGTATCTCTAAGTATATCTAAAACAATATCATATGAATGCTCTTGATGAAAATAAGTATAAGTAACAGGATCAGTACATTCATTTAAGCTCATATTTCCTCCTGAGGTAAACATCCTCCAGCAGACTGATATATGCTGTAGCCAATCAGCAACGAGCATGTGATGTTCAATAAGGGCTCACCCTTTCCATGTGGAATGAATGCTATCGTATTTCCAAATGCGCTGCCGTGTTTCCATATTTCCTGTTGTGTTTTTAGTTTTGTTGTTGTATTTTCTGATTTGTGCTTGCGTTCTTGGTTCGTTAACGTATTTTGCACTTACGGGCCACTGTGAGATGAAATTCCCTAAAACAGAAATTCTGTAAAATAGACTACAATGCACCGCTCACCTTCAGTTTTGATCTTCAGAGCCGTTCTGACCAGAGCAAAAAGGGTGGCATTAAACATGACAGTACCGTCGCTGTTTAGAGGCATGTTCATGGCAACCAGTCTCTAAAAAACACAAAGCCAATGTTATTTCAGGGTCATGAACAAAGGCACACAGGTTTTGTTCCAGATTATGTCATTACCAGTGTGTGTGTGTGTGTGTGTGTGTGTGTGTGTGTGTGTGTTCTTGGTTGTGTAAGTGTTCCTTCTGTGTGCAAGTGGGTCCTACGTAGTAGCTAAATCTGTTTGCATACATGTTTAGGTGTCTGCATCTTAATTAGTCTCTAAGTATATTCAAATTTAATTTTCGATGTAATCTATGTATTATACAATTTACCTATAAATTATCTTGCCCTTATATTCCAGGTCATGTGTGTTTCTTTGGATTCAGGTTTCATATTTGAGTGTGTCTTCATTCAAAAGTAAACGTTTGTATGTGTGTATGTGTTTTACATGTGTGTATGTGTTTTACTCTCACCTTACATGCCACCCTATGGGGACAGAGTTTACCAAAGCCCAGTGGTGGCTGAATCCTACGCAATAATGTCACAACATCCAAGTGTTTAATCCGCCCTCTGAAAAAGATACACATGCACTCTAAGAACAGAAAACAACACATACACATGCTCATTTACGCCGATACAGAATGCTGGGGATCTCACTTTGCCTCTGGGTCATATTCAGACCAAATCCTCTTGAATTCATCCAAGTGATGCGGTCCAAGGATTGACCAGTCACGTGTTAGATAGTCAAAATTGTCCATAATGACAGCCACAAACAAATTGATGATCTGGAAAAGATTTATAAGCCTCTGCAACATAACTGTAAGCTGCACATTTAAATATATAACGTACAATATTTTTCTCAAATACCAGAAAAGCGCAGAGCATGTAGAAGCTGATGAAGTAGATGATTGCAAAACTATTGCCACACGATTTCTCCTCTCCAGGGGTGATTTCAGATTCAGAGTCACACAGTTTACCAGGCATACATGCTAGCATGATCTCCTGCCAAGCCTCTCCTGTAGCACACCTAGAGACAGAGAGAGAGAGAAAGTAAATGGGCATTAATGGCATGTATTTAATTCCATACCGTATCGGCCAACTTGCAGCAAAATGCACTTTACACGCACAGTCCTGACCAAAAGTCTTAGGCACTCTAATCTTTTAATTGAAGTTTAGATTTTAGACGTTTATTTTATGACTTCTGCCTTATTGGCTCAGTTAAAAAAATTGAGTACTTTTCCAAAATTACATGTTACAGAACAATGTTTGTATGTCAGTAAAGAAAGTAACAAATTACGGAATAGACCACTTTTCAGACAAAAAAAAAAAAAATGCTGGCTGTCAGGTTTTACCTGCGAAAACAGAAACAAGTGAGAAAGTCAAAATCTCCAGAAGAACTGTTGCACATTCTCCAAGAGGTTTAGAAGAACTAAGCCAATTTCCTTTTAAAACTGCACGAATTGTACGTGAGACTACTGATGCATTTTTAAAAAGTAATGGGTTGTCATGCAAAATATTGATTTTGTTTAGTTTTTGACTGTTTACTGCTCTTTACAGTAGATTTTTTTTTTATGTACAAATGTTTATTTTCATTATTTTTGAAGGTATCTTTTCTTTACAGTATTTCTTTAGATGTGCCCAAGACTTTTGCACAGTACTGTATATAAGACAAATCAGTGTTATGCATAACAAAAAAAATTACTTCCGGGTGGATAACAACAGTATTATCTTAGTTATGTAAGTATACAACTACTGGAGATACAGACTCAAATTATAAAAAGAAAAACCAATCAACTTTCCGCTATAGTGCAGGGGTATTCACAAAGGACAGATAAGCAATTACCATGACTGAATGGGGACAGCAGTTCACTTTAAACGTTTAACAATAAAGGATTAGTTCATACCCTACGTGGCCCAAAGTATGTTGACACCTGACCATTTCAACAATATGTGATTGTTAAACATCCCATTCCAAAACCATGGACATTAATATGGAGTTAGTCCCCCTTTGCTGCTACAACCACTTCCACTCTTCTGGGAAGGCTTTCCACTAGATTCTGTAACAGTGATGTGGGGATTTGATGATTTAGCCACAGGAGCATTAAAGAGGTCAGGCACTGATGTCTGGTGAGAAGACCTGGGGGGCGCAGTTGGCGTTCTAATTCATCCCAAAAGTGTTTAGTCGGGAGCTGAACACTCCAACTCCATCCTTGGCAAACCATGTCTTCATAGAGCTCGCTTTGTGCGCGGGGCATTGTCATGCTAGAACAGGTTTGGGCATTGTAGTTCCAGTGAAGAAATCATAATGCTACAGCATACAAAGACATTCCATACAGGCCAGAGAGGGTAAATAAAATAAATGAGATTGGCTGCAACAGACCATAACAGAGGATCTGCTACAGAAGATGCGATTCACTGAAATATAGCCAGTTCATATGTTCATCATTTCTGCTATAGAATTGAGTGCTTGGCTCGATTTGCTGAAATACTTTGCTGGGTTTGCATGCATAACGTAGAAATGAGAATCCAGGTCTTAAGAGAACAGTGCATGATATTAAAACACACACACACACACACACACACACACACACACACACACACACACACAGAGAAAAGTAGCTATAACCTTAAAATGAGTTACTTCCACTGTTGGCCATTATCCACCTGGAAATACCTGTATGTGCATGAAAATTCATGGCTTTGTACCTAAACAGCAGGAGTACAGCTTGTGGAAAAGTCTGGAAGTTGTTGTTGCGATTAATGTGTGTGCCATCCACCATCGCAATCTTCCCGAACACCTGAACCACAAGCGAGACAGATCAACATCACAAATCAACATTCTGGCTTTCAGATTCTGCACTAAAGTCGAACCTACTGAACCTATCAAGTACCTCATACACAGTCACTATCACACACTGCAGTCATACATTATCAAAACACAAACATGTCTTTAACCTGCATCCCGATTACTGCGTAGATGAAGAAGAGCATGGCTATCAGCAAAGCGACATAAGGCAGAGCCTGAGGGAAACACAGAGGAGAGGTAGAAAGGAGATAATCAGCAATGCTAATTATATCCATTCACCATCACTATTCCTGTTTGTGATGAGGTGGTGGATGAGGCACACTAAAGCACACCTGAAATGACTTGATGAAAGTCCAGAGTAGTGTCCGAATACCCTCTCCTCTGCTCAGCAGCTTGACCAAACGCATGACTCGAAACAGACGAAAGAATGTGATGGAAATTCGTCCGCTATCCTCTGTGTTCTAAGACCAAAACAAAGTAATTGAGAGAATGTAAATGACAAAAAAAAAGCACAAAAAAAACTTTATCAGCGAATGATAAAGTTATAATGGTGATGGGAAATGTATGTCTTAAATGCACTTCAAAGTCCACTTTAGACACAAATCCCATCATCAAGCTCTCTCAGTAGAGGAGAATCACGAAAAGAAATTAACATGTAGTGTTTTGTGAAGTACTTGTAATGTGAGTCTGTTTGCAATTCTACGTCTGAAATATTACAAACAGAGATGCATGCAGAAGAATATCATCCACATCCACTACTGAATGGACTCCACGTGGACTCCATTTCCCATGCATCAGCTACGGCTATCCATGCCTTCAGGTCAGTCTATTTTGAAACATGCATTCAGCAGTTTGGACCTCTCAGGCATCTCGACATCATTCTCATCAAAGTCCCAGAAATAAATAAATAAATAAATAAATAAAACTTTCCAAAGACTCCACATCTGGGAAAAAAAAAAAATCAAGTATAACAGAACACTTCACTCAAAATGCTAACACTGAATGACATTTAAATAAAGGTGAACGAAAGGTAGTAGGGGCTTATTAACTTATTAACACTCAAGCTAAATGACCCTGCTAGCTTTCATCCATTCATTGCCATTCTTAGCTTTGCTGAATGAAGTAGTCCTTTCAAAAGTAGCACCAACAACGGAGGTACGGGGCTTCTTACCCCTCGCTCCACTGCCACTACTGGGGCTTCAGTCTGCTTTAAAACCAAAGTACTCAAGTTAACAACTCCCTACATCATGGCTTTTACTGAATAACAGCTAGTAATAAAAACATTCTACACTTTAGTTTAGCCAGTTTACTATTAAATTCAACATGCGTAACAACATGCACACTAACAATATGAAATAACACACTACTTTCTTAACCTAGCATGCCTGATGTCTGATGATGAGATTTCTGTTCAGAATATAATTGTTTTAGGTATTTACACATACAGTTGAGTGCAAAGGTTTGCAATACCTATGATTTTAAGGTAAAGGTAAAAGGTAAAAAAGTATTTTTTTATTTTAATTGACAATTCAAAAGAAATTTCAATTAAATTAAACACGAAATGTGTATCCCACAAGAAGACAAAAATGTAAAACATAAGGTAAAATCAACAGGAAAATACAAAAAGTTTATTAACGAATTTATGAAATTAATTAAATTAGGCTCCTGAGTGGCAGGAGAAACAGAAAAGTATTCACTCTACCATTGGGAGATCTCGAGTTCTGTCAGCAACACTAGCCAATCGTAAGCATCTGTGAGCTCATGTATGCGGAAGAGGGTGGATAGCACTGTCCTTCGAGTGTGTTACGCTGCACTGTGGTGCAGCATGAGCAGAAGATTGAAAAGATGTGGTTGACTGGATTCACGTGTCTCAGAGAAAGTAGTTAGATGGTGGGTAGGAATTGACCAAATTGGGGAGAAGCTAGAAGATATTTATATTACATTAATACATCTTCCATCCATCCATTCTCTGTACTGCTTATCCTATACAGGGTCACAGGGAAGCCTGGAGCCTATCTCAGGGAACTTGGGGCACAAGGCAGGGGACACCCTGGATGGGGTGCCAACCTATCGCAGGGCACAATCGGACACACCTGTTCACACATGACAATTTGGAAATGCAACAGCCTACAATGCATGTCTTTGGACTGGGGGAGGAAACCAGATTACCCGAAGGAAATCCCCAAAGCATGTGAGAACATGCAGTCTCCGTGCACGCAGGGTGGAGGTGGGGTTCAGTGAGGCAACAGTGCTAACCACTAAACCACCATATACATCTTGATAATTAAAAAAAAATTCCACTATTTATATCTTAACATCAACTATTTGACATTTTTGTTATTTGTGATAGTAATGTTCACAAATTCATGTTTTTGTTACATATGATAGCGATAGAACATCTGTCAAACCTAACACACTATGTCTTGTTACTATAAATTACATTTCTTTTTCTTCATTTTCTCCTAAAGGTTTGCAAAGTTTGCACTCAAATGTAGCTTGGGAATGTTAATATTTCTATAATGACTTCTTTACTCTACTTCTACAAATGCAGATATATACAGTCAGGTCCGGAAGTATTTGGACAATGACAGAGGTTTTGTGATTTTGCCTTTATACACCACCACAATGGA
>CM075010.1:19234551-19248777 GCA_037576675.1 Pangasius sanitwongsei
TCCATTGTGGTGGTGTATAAAGGCAAAATCACAAAAACTCTGTCATTGTCCAAATACTTCCAGACCTGACTGTGTGTATATATATATATGTATGTATGTATGATGTGTGAAGGTATGCTGATTTTGAATTTTCATTTTCATCTCTATAAATGACTTCAGAAAACACACACTTGCAAATAGCAAATATCCAGAATATATGAATTCAACATTACAGTGCAAAGCATGGGAACATTAATACATCAAGTCTGCGAGCGTATGTGTAGGGCCTTGCAGATATCCTGAAGCATTTTTTTTTTTACAAGCTGTTTATACATATTCAAATGTGAAAACACATCAGAATAATCATTCTTTGAATTAATTTAGGTGAGGCTAGTGCCTGCTAGGAAAAGACTGCAAGACCCTTCACTCAGGAGGGGGAATCAGCCAAGCAAACAGGTGCACCACTACTTACATTGATCTCTGTGATTGCAATGTCAACGACGCTACCAACAACAATTAAGGCATCAAACGTGTTCCATGCATCGGTAAAATAGTGCTGCTCACACCCACCAAACAAGAGATGTGGGACAGGAGAAGAAAGAAAGTGTAAGGGGGGTAGAAAGAGAGACACAGAAAAGAAAGCCAAAGTTATGATGGTGCAGCCATTGAAATAAGAGTTGAAAAGGGAGCACTGTGTTTCTACACATTAACTTTATGGAGTTGCTAAATGCTAATGTGTAATTTTAATGTAGTACATGATGCATTTTTCATCATACACATGAAAGAAAAATGCATGTGCAACCCTGCACATTATTTCATCTCCTTTACACCACAGCGCTGATGAATTCTCGATTCTGATTGGTCAGAAGGTGTGTAGTGCCGGCTGTAATTCAAAGGAACAGGTTTATATTAATGTGCTCGTTCTAGTACATTACCATTTCTACAGTAATAGTTCATTCACAGGGACTTGTATGGTAGACATTCTACAGTACTTAACAAAACCATGTTATTTAACAAAAAAAAAATTACTTTAGATATAGTAAAATTATCTGTAAGGGAATGTTTATTTAATAGTTAAGGAAGGATTCTCTAGTGTCAGCACTTTGTAACAGTCAATACGTTTTTGCAGAGACAAAAAAAATTAGGCTGGTGAAGGAACGACTGTTTTTCACTGTTATGAAGTAAGTTAGTTGTTCTCAAATTGGGGTCTGGGTCCCCCATGGGTGATTCGGCTGTAGGTAATCACAGCTGTGCCGATATGCCAAATACGGCCTATATTCAATGTAACCTCACTTTTGCTTATGCAATATTGCTTAATTGATTTCTTATAGTTATTTGACTGTTCGTCTGGTTTAATCAAAACCAAATAACTCAAAAACAAGTAGGTCTATAATTAATATCAACATGGAACCAATGTGTTCTGTAGGTGGAAAGTTCAGCAATAGAAAGCTCTATGGCGCTAATAAATAGCCAAAATGTTATTGTCCACACATAAATAATATTCATTAAAATAGATCCGTACTGATGGGATTCGCGGAATGTATTTTACAGTTAAAGGAGTCCCTGGCTGCAATAAGTTTGAGACAGCAGCGATAGTGATAACAGCAGATCTTCCATCAGATTGAACTATAAATGTTTAAAAAGTGTAAATTAAATTTTGTACTGGTCGTGGTGTAATAGGTATAATCACTATTGTATAAGTAAGGAATAAAACACAATGGGTCATGCATTTATAAGTAAATAATCAATGACGGTGTTGTATGATGTGGTTCGACATGAAGCGGAGTTACTGTTACTATCCTCAAGTCCTAACAGTCATGAAGTGCACTACTTTAGTTCTCTAACCTGCTGCAGTCTTTATTACAACTGGATGTAAATTCTGTTTAAGACTCTTGCAAACACAGTGCCCCCCCAAGCAGAGCATGGTTACCATAGATACAGTTTAGATAGTTCAGCCTCAATGATGAACCACTGAAGAACGTATTGACACTTTCTAGTGAGGCCTGGATCTATGGTGTCCGCTCTGGTGGTTAAACTCAGTATACATAGAATTTGCAGAGGTGATATACAGTACAAGGCCTGTGCCCTACATTGACAAGCCCAGAGTGAGAGAGGGGTAAGAGGATGAGTGGAGTTAGGGGAGTGGGGGTGGGGGGACTGTACTCACATCTACCTGACTCAGAATGATGTGTACTACGCTGCCAATCACGACCAGGGCATCAAACACATTCCAGGCATCTCCAAAATAACCCTAGGCAAAGAGGGTTAACATCCAGCCGGAGAGGAGGAAGGGGGGAATGAGGGGCAGGAGAATAAATATGGAGGGGTTAACTTAACAGATCTTGGGACAAAAGTAGAAAACTAAGGGAACCTTTGGAATTTGGGAAGAGAGGAATACCCTACATTCTTCCAGTACCACAGCAAAACACGCCCTCTAATTTTTAAAATCCTATTCTTGGGAAGAATCCTCTAGCATGTAATTGTAAAAGGTCTCTCTGACACAAAAGTTCAGATATCATACCCTGGGTTTGAAGGCGATGAGTTTAAGAATCATTTCCACCGTGAAGACTCCTGTGAACATCATGTTGAGAATGTCCATAGCATAATTAAAGTGATCAGACTGGCCATGATGCTGTATGGGCAGTAACAATGAGGGAGTTAAAAGAAATAAATATATTAACATATTGCAGGATGATTCAAACCAAAATTTCTTTTCAAGTTTCTGCATAAAAGATGACACATTAAGGAAACTTTTCCTCCTTACCTGTACAGCCAGACAGAGTGTGTTGAGGATAATGAGAATGAACATGACATATTCAAATCCAGTGGAATTTACCACATACCAGAACTTATACTGGTAGTGGTTTTTTGGAATGTATCTCCGCAATGGACGAGCTTTCAAAGCGTACTCCACGCACTGACGCTGTTGAGGAAGAGACAGAGGTAGAAAGACATACAATAAGTACCGTAGAGTACCTGCATATACAGCAACTTCAGGAGGAGGGAAGGGAAGGGACAGGAAAAGAGGATAGGATATGAAAGGAGATAATAGGGAAGGAAATGAAATAATAGGGAAGGAAATGAAAAAGGGTGAAGGGAAGGAAAGGAAAAGTAAGGGAGGATTTGATTGAGGATTTGAGGGAGGATCTGGTAGACCACTACCAGCAAATACCACTATAAATTCAGTCATTAGAATGTGACCTTTTTTCCCTACATTTCAGCATCAGCAACATTCCAGTAAACATTTGATGCACATTTTTACCTACTAAAGTTAACAGACCAGAAGTGTGTGTAAGACTTGCTATCCTGCTTGTTTGATAAAACCAAGCAGAAAACAAATGCCCCATCCTGAATTAAATAAATCTTATGTCACTGTCTAACAAGAAGAAAAATATTTCACAATTCATCAGCCTTCAGACCTGGTTTTTGTCCAGCTCACAGTTCTTGTACTCCTTCTCTCCCTGCTCCTGGAAGGTGACGATGACAAAACCCACAAAGATGTTCATCATAAAGAAGGCGATGATGATGATGTAGATGATGAAGAAGATGGAGATCTCGATTCGGTAGTTGTAGATGGGCCCCATGTTTTCTTGGTTTGAGTCTATAGCCTTGTATAAGAGACTTGAGAGAAAATAAATGCATACAAATAGCAAGGTGATACATAGGTAAAAAAAAAAAAAAATTACATTGGTAAAGCTTACTATATATGTGACTCTATGAATGTATGTATGTGTGCGTTTTAAAGACAGAAGGTGCTCTTACGCTGGCCAGCCCTCAAAGGTTGACACAGTGAAGAGAGCCATCATAGCATTTAGAACGTTGTCAAAGTTGAAGTCACTGTTGGACCACTTCCTCTCTCGCACTTGTGGCAATGCATTATCACCAATATTATACAGTATGTATATCCCCCTGTAGAAAGGATAGTAGAGGGTCAGATTACAAACACACAAGGGGTGGAACACAATGCCACTATTTGTATCTGCTTAATGCTCCAAATATTTATACATGTATTCTGATTTTTACAGTTATTAAGGATGAATGAATGATCCAGATAAAAGGTCTGGAGTTGATTCCAATTGTTGATTTGGCATTTGGTAGCTGTTCATGGCAACTCTCAATATGCAGTCTAAACAGGTGTTGATGCAAGTGAAGGAGGCCATCATTCAAGGATGCTGAAAACACAAACTAGACCAATCAGATAGATAGCAGAAACAAATCAACAATTTGGTAATTCTTAAAAAGAAGGAATGCACTGGCGAGCTCAGCAACACCAAAAGGCCTGGAACACCACAAAAGACAACTAAAGTGGGTGATCCCAGAATTCTTTCCTTGGTGAAGAAAACCCATTCACAAAACATCTAGCGAAGTCAAGAACACTCTGGAGGAGGTGGGCGTATCATTATCTATCAAAGCAAAGGCATATCATTATCTATCAAAGTCTATAATCAAGAGACACCTTCATGAATGTAAACACAGATGGTTTACCTCAAGATGCAAACCTCTGGTAACACTCAAGAACAGAAAGGCCAGATTAGACTTGGCTAGAAAACAGCTACGAAAAAAAAAGAGCCTGACCAGTTCTGGAACAAGATTCTTAGGACAGATGAAACCAATATTAACTTGCACCTGGAAGATAGGAAGAGAAGAGTATGGAGAAGGAAAGGAAGGGCTCATGATCCAAAGCTTACCACATCAACTGTCAAACATGGTGGAGGAAGTGTTATGGCATGGGCATGTATGGCTGCCAGTGGAACTGGGTCACTGCTGTTTATTGATGATGTGACTGCTGATAGAAGCAGCAAGATGAATTCTGAGGTGTATAGGGCTATACTCTCTGCTCAAATCTTTCCAAATTGGTAGGATGGTACTTCACAGTACAGATGGAAAATGACCCAAAACATACCGAAAAAAAAAAAAAATCAAGAGCTTCTTAAGGCAAAGAATTGGAATGTTCTTAAATGGCCGAGTCAGTCACCTGACCTCAACCCAAGTGAGCATGCTTTATATTTATTGAAGACAAAACTGAAGGCAGAAAGTCCCACAAACAAGCAGCAACTGAAGGCAGCTGCAGTAAAGGCCTGGCAAAGCATCTCAGGGGGAGGAAACTCAGCATTTGGTGATGTCCATGGTTTCCAGACTTCATGCAGTCTCTGACTGCATAGGATTCGCATCCAAGTATTAAAAATAATCCTTATATTTATCATATTTCTAATTAGGCTTGCCCAATTGTACCCGGCTAGCTCGGTCAGTAGAGCATGAGACTCTTAATCTCTGGAGCGTGGGTTTGAGCCCCACGCTGGGTACCAAAAGCTATGGTGCTAATGGAGATGGGTGAGCCGCTTTGACGAGCCCTAACAGGAGCAGCTGGAAGAAGAAAATGTTAGTTTGTCCAATTACTTTGAGCCTGTGAAAAAGGAAGGACTCTGTAAAAAATGGCTGTAATTCCTAAACAGTTAATACAATATTTTTGTTAAACCACTTGAATTAATGCTGAAAGTCTACACTTCAATCACATCTTGATTGCTTCATTTCAAATCCACTGTGGTGGTGTACAGAGGCAAAATTACGAAAATTACATCACTGTCGAAATGCTTATGGACCCGACTGTAATTGTAGACTCTTAACACTCACTTGCATTCTTCTTTACTCAACTTGGCTTCATCTGTACAGCGGTAAAACTTCCCCTAGAGAAAACAGATACTGCACTTTATACCTCAATTCAACTGTTTGTTAGTATACTGTGCAAAAAGTCTCAATATTCATAATGTTTGATCAACTTACCTTGAAGAGCTGCACCCCAATACAGGCGAACATGAACTGTAGCAGAGTGGTGACGATCATGATGTTGCCGATGGTTCTGATGGCCACAAACACACACTGCACGACATGCTATAAAGAGCAAATTGCATCAGATTAAAGGTCAGAAGTTTCATATGAAATGACCTCAGTGTTAATTTTGACGCATAATGTGGACTTAGTTTTAGTTTCAAACAAGTTCTGTAAGGAAGACATAAGTGTTAATAAATTGAGTTCTTATTAAATAAATACTAATGTCAGAACAAGTAAACAGTATACAGAGTAAGCTACTTCAATTTAAACTCCCTTTTTTTTTTTTTGGGATTGGCAGCAACTCCTGTAACATTTAATAAATTGGCAATGTCACAAAAGCCCTGTTTATTGTGTTAATGTGAGTGTATTGGTATATGAGTTTCCTGATCTGACAAAAACGTATCATAAATAAAGAACATATATAAGAGTAAATGAAAAACAACCCCTGTTGGCAAAAGCAGCCCAGATCTCCAGGAGGCTTTGTGAATTAGTCAGCCTTGCTAAATGAGTCATGAAGGTGAACAAATCGATATCAGCCATCACAATGCACTGAGTTGTTGCTTCTGCTGCTGACAGGCTTCACAAGTGCAAACTGCAACCACACTCATTTGATCCAAGACTGACTCTAGCATCTGTAAATCAGCAAATAGCCTTATAGTTGTGGACCTGTCACTGGCTGGAAAAACTGACTTATACACTGAAGAAAACCAGGGTGAATGTGACCTTTCAGGAACGTCCAAAAAACATGCAAACGCAGAAAGTTTCAGTAAACTCAGAACAACTCGACAACTCGTACATATATACATATATATATATATATATATATATATACATACACATACATACAGTATATAAAACTGACTTTCTGTAGGTTTACATTACATAGTCTATGTATATCTTGGTGTTTGGTCACGACAGAGATTCGCTCCTCTGTCTTTCAGTGGGTCAGTGTGTTTCCCAGGTTGCCTTATTCAAGCATTTCAGTGCATGCAACAGTAGTCTGCATTCGGCTAGTTGTGAAAAAGTATTATTTTTCTAAACATGGGCACACAATCATTATATAAAGTAACACAAAATAGCAAATAGTATTTACTACGTTATATTTCTTGAGCTGATTGTTGTCTTAGACAGTGGCATGATCAACTGAATGAATCAACGAACAAATCTGAATGACTCATTTAACACAATTGAAACGACTTGAATCAATGAAAGGACTGACGTTTTTAACTGCATTCAGTGTGACCTAAAAGATTTAGTCTTTTTTTCCTACAATATGTTCTTTTTAATTTTCCAAACGGCAAATGCAATAATTTCAACTGAACTACTTCTTAAATGAAACGACCGATCATTTTACAAATGCGTATTACTGAAGTGCTAAAACCTTTGGTGTGCTTTGGGTTAATCAAACTTCTGCAGTGAGTGAAACTATCTTACCGCAAAACCGTGTCATTAACATGCAGCATAGAGAAGTGGGTGATTGGGCACTTTAAAAATGTGTCTGTACTTATCAAATGCATACACTTAATAAAAGTAAATTAAAGTCAATGACTTTGACTGGGTGTCATCAGGCACGTTAATTCTAGTTAGCTAGTATTATATTGGTATAATAGCACACATAAGTGCTTATTAGATACAACTAATAATACATAAGTGATATGCACACACACTCAAAAACAGCCAAGCTCTATTTTCTCTTTTTATAAACTGAGCACTGGTCTTACTTTCAGCCCTTTGGCCCTGTTGATGGCTCTAAGAGGACGAAGCACTCGCAGTACTCTTAGAATCTTTACCACGGAGATGGCTGAGGACCTGTGAACACAACACACAATTGACAATAAACCCTTCTATCCAACTTTCTGTATAGTTGCAGTTAATCCAGGGTCCAAATATATTTGTATTTCTTAGTAAAAGCATATCTGAGGCCTTTAAACAATTCAGTGAAGCTATGAAATGTATTAAAATTTAAAACCATATTATGTTTCATACTTCTTTCTCATCTCATAACAGACCAGTCATAATGAACAATGTAACTTGCAAATATTGCTGTTTTGTTGTGTTGTTAAGAAGCTTTGGGGTTTTTTTTCTATGGTTGTGTTATTCTCTCTCTGCTGTATGGTACATACTGTATGCCAAAGGACACCAAAGAGACTCCAACAACTAGCAAGTCCAGCAGGTTGAAGTAGTTTCTGCAGAATGCTCCTTTGTGCAGGAATGCGCCATAGGCAGTCATCTGAATGAAAATGTCACACAGTATGAATAACAGCCCAAAAGACACATAAAAGACAACATACAAAAGTAAAAGCCTTGACCAGAAATGACTGCCTTCAGCGGGCCAAACACACTACTGCAGTCTTATGCAACAGCGTATACACGTACCATCCTCTCAAATATAAAAGCTTATGTGATATTAAATCATTCAGAGCAGTTATGGTACTATTTCAATAGGATTGTGGTACAGTATCTGAACGGGACTTCAGTGGAAAATTCCAGTGTTTCTTTCAACATCAGCATCAATCTACTGCAACTGTGTAATTACAACAAATATGAGTTTCCTGTTGGCCTGTTTTGAAAACAGAAAACATGTTTACTCCAAGTCATAGACCTCAACTATGACCCTGTGTTCACACTGGCAGCAACACAACACAACAACGTGCCTGAAATGAAGTTTCAATGACAGCTGGAGACTTCTGGCAACAGCTGGATAAACGACTGGTTTGCATGGCCAGGGAAAGTGTCAGTTATTATCCATATATTAATCAAAACTACATCTCATCAAAACAGCTTGTTTCCACCAGCAATTTCTGTTAATAATCACTACAATGCTGAAATGCCAGTAACAAGCAATCGTGCACTAAATGTTATTACGAATAATTGTAGTCCTGGTTCCTGCACTAGATACTTACATATTATTATTATTATTATTATTATTATTATTAGATTTATTTTTAATTATTTTACAAGTTAAATATTATTATTTTAAATATTATAAATGAACAGTACTATTTATTACTATTTATCGAATATATTATTTATTAATATTGTCATTACTATACATAACTTCAATTATTTATTATATATTTCACAATTGATTCACTCCGTTTAATACACTCTGAACTGCATCCAGCTGCTAATTCTACCACCACCGTAATGTAAATTACAACTGAGCCTACCATTTCCGCTAAAGGTGTAATATTTGTATATTACTTGCAATATTTGTATATTAGGATAGTAATTGTGTTGTGTTGTCCCAGATATGTGTGTTGAATGTATTGTGCTGTGACCAAAAACACCATGAAAAATTCCTAATACATGTAAATGTACATGTACATGTACATGGCAAATAAAAATATTCTGATTCTGATTATTCCTATGTTCCTACTGGCAGCTCCTGAGCTAGCAGGTGAGACTTACTGTACTGCTACAGGCTTGAAGTGTTTGATTTGCCCAAAATACAACAACACCTGTGTTTTTTGCTGTTCTATTTCAGCACGTGAAACCATTTAAGCCCATCAAATAGGTAGCAGAAATCATGAACAGGCTCATTCTGACACTAGTAGACAGGGATGCACTACACGGATGCATTTTATACACAAGCATTTCCCTGCAGAATTTTTTTATTTGTGGTCAGATGGTGGAGGCTCTGTAAGCTTCTATTGTCGTTTGTATTGATGCTACCAATGAAGCCCTGTTTTCATCTAGCAGTGAACTAAAGATAGAAAATCCCATTAGTTACCAGCTTAGAGCAATATGAGCAACGCAAGATTAAAACTCGCTGCTGGTGTGAACACAGGGTAAGGCCAAACAATGCTCTGTCCTTTTCCGAGTACAGGAAAACATGGCGAAATTCCTGTTTGTGGTGAATATCAACATGCTGTGTATGGGGTAGACAGGGATTAGGTTGAAAAAAGGCTGGAATTTTCGTTTATGGGCAAGTACATTATTTCATTTTATTTACATTATTTCAATATTCAATATATTACTGGTGTAGTTTATATTCAGATATAATATGCTGACTGATACTTCTAGTCATTTTGTAAATATGGGTTTATAGGTTTATAAATGGTCCATAATAATGTGATAAAAATCAATAGATGGGGCTTTTGACATTATACGTCTTTCTTATAATGTCAGTGTGTTAATTGCTGGTTGAGATAAGGAATTCAATGACATCTGCATGAGAGTGATTGGGAAAAAAAAAAAAAACAGATCAGGGCAATCATAACTGTGATTTATACTCTCTTTATACAGATCCCTAGTTTCACAACTTGGCCTTGGGATGCATGAAATGCCTTTCAATCCCTCTGAACTCCACCAGACAAAACACCACTCAGAAGCACAACACGAAAACAATTAGACAACATAACACTGTCTCCAAGTCAAACAAAGAGGGTGTTAAATCTGATGTGCACACCATTCTACCATCCACTAGCCCCTGCAGGCAACACTGTTCAGACATCAACCAAACAAAAGTCAAACTAGACGGTGTTTTCAAACACAGTCTCAAAAGTCTACCTGGAGGGCTATAGTTTTTTGTGATAAACATGCACTTTTAAAAAAAAAGGGATTGGAATTATTAAAAACAGACAAAACACAAGGTAAAGAACATTCATTTAGTACAAAATGGCAAATCAGTCCATTCCAATCTAGAAACACTCTACTGAGAGTTTCATAAATGCTGCTAAAAATCCCACATCTGGTTCCAGAAGAGCATTTTTTTTCACTTTTGATGCACTGAAATACAGACAGATGTGCAGATGCAATGTTTCATGATGTGCATGAATACCATGACGTTTATGGGTATGAATACCATGCAACCTCTTGCACCGAAGTAAACATCTCACAGTAGGCAAACCTGTAGCTAATGTTTTAGACCTACCACATATTCCAGAAAAAAAATAATGGAGTGTTACTATGGTGTTAAGCAATGGTGTTGGTTTGAAGACTTGATTTCCAAAATTTACTGAGTCAAGTTACAGTGCACTGTAACAAGCCACTATAATTGCCAGCAAATTACAGATCTAAAAACAGACTATAAAGCATAGTTTTTCATATGCCAAACAGGAATGCTTTTTAGATATCTTCGTTTACTTATGAAGAGGAGCAATGCTAACAAACACATAACAGTGCAATGGCCTCTGTGAGACGACTTGACACAAAACGGTGATGCAGCAAGGCCGACCATGCCAGAGAAACGAGTTTACCTTTAATACGATCTCAAAGGTAAATATACTAGTGAAGACATAATCAGCATAGCCTAGG
Organism: Pangasius sanitwongsei; assembly: GCA_037576675.1. NCBI lineage: Eukaryota > Metazoa > Chordata > Actinopteri > Siluriformes > Pangasiidae > Pangasius > Pangasius sanitwongsei. Next base: position 19,245,619 of record CM075010.1, read on the forward strand.
ACCTGTGGAGGCAAGAGTCATACCATTAACAATGCTTAGCTAGTACAAAACTTCAAGGCATGGAGAAGCAATTACCTTCAGTAGGATCTCTACTGTAAAGATAGCTGTGAAGGCATAGTCAAAATAACCAAGAATCTGTAAAAGGGCAACATTGACAGTTAAGCACAGACAGCAGGGAGTGTTGGTGACAAGTCTAATTTACAGAACTTTCTACTCACCCCAAATGAAGTTAAACAACCATGACCTTGGATATCTAACTGGAGCTATGAGGCTAATGTAGATAACAAGTCATGAAAGTCAAACAAGTAATGAAATACAGTGCCTTGCATAAGTATTTGACCTCCTTTAACTTTTGCTATATTTTGCAGAGATACAACCTGAAACTGTAGAACCTTTGGAATTGGAGAAATTTTGCAACATGCTTTCTGGCAAACTCCAAATGGGATTTTAGATGGCTTGCCACTATGCAGTGGCTGTCCTGTGAAAAGCTTCTCCCGTCTGAACTGTCTCTCCAGCTTGTTCAGAGTTACCCCAGGCCTCTTGGGTGTCTTTTTGACTAATGCCTTTCTTACTCGGTCACTGATGTCCAAGAATATGGGGGGGGGGAGTACTTATGCAAGGCACTGGATATGCCCATGCACTGACCTCAAACCAGAAGCCTTGATTAAAGACTTACTGATGTGGCACAGTAACTGAAATATAGAAAATAGAAATATACAAAACGTCACCATGTATCTGAATACTGTAACTGTAAGAAACTGCACAACAGTGGAGAAGCTGAATCCAAGTGCAGAACTGACCAATCCAAATGACAAAAAAACAGAAAAAATAAAGATGAAATAACAAGGCTAAGGCTAAGGAGTAGGCAAGACTTCGCACTAATGTGTAGACCAGTGGTTCTCAAAGTGTGGTCCAGGGACCCTCTAGAAGCATAGTCAGGTGGGCTCTGTTTATATTTATTTTTTTATTTTTTATTTTTTTTAACATTTTGCTACAGTGGTGACAATCACAACCCACCATTATTAAAGATGCATTTATAATTGAATTCTCATAGTTTAATTGAATTCACATAGTTACTACCCTGTTTGGTCACTTGAACTGCAAAATATTATTGTAGACATTTAAATGAGCCTAATATTTAAATAGTTGGATTATGTTCAGACAGGGTTAAAGAGGTCCCTGAGGGCAAAACATTTGAGAACCCCTGCTGTAGACAACTGGTGGTAAAAAAGCAGATTTATGTGGAAGATACAAGTTATAGGTACTAGTTAAGATGACCTGGAAGTGAGTTAGTATTCTGGCGATGAGGATCTTTGGTGGCGTAAAATGGAATTGTCAGGTGACACCCACGTTATGAGGGCAGAATTCATGTTTTTTTTTCTTACTGTACTTTGATATCATCCTAAACAAAACAACAAGTAGTTTTGGTGGCTGTGTTTATACTAGTGATGTTGACAGCACACCCCCCCCAGGCCCCAAACTTTGAAGGCAGAATAGTTCAAATGGTTAATTTATCTGCTATTTCCCCATCCATCGATCGATTTTCTGTACCGCTTATCCTATACAGGGTCACGGGGAGCCTATCCCAGGGGACCCCGGGCACAAGGCAGGGGACACCCTAGATGGGGTGGCAATCCATCGCAGGGCACAATTGCACACACACTCCCATTCACACACTACAGACAATTTACAGACGCCAATCAGCCTACAACACATGTCTTTGGACTGGGGGGGGCCCTGAGGAAACACCCGAAGCATGGGGAGAACACGCAAACACACAGGAAATCGAACCCAACCCTGGAGGTACAAGGCAAATGTGCTAACCACTAAGCCACCGTGCCCCCAAATTATCTGCTATTTTACAAAACCACTTATTTGAAAACAATATTGCATAACTTATATAGTCCTTTGAAGCATGTATATGAAGATGTGTGCTTGTATTAATGTAAAAGATTTTTGGTAAGGTAGACTTATATTAGTTGTTAGCTACATTAGCCAAAAAGCTCCAGTACAAAGCCATAGAAGAGAATGTTTGCAACACAAAACAGGTTATATTTGATTAACTACATTTAGGGTGAGTAGAAAATTTTGTAAATTTGATTTTACAAAAAACCATTCCTTTAAAACACAATTCATAAATGATTTAAATGAATTGACCGATCTATTACACACAAGAAATGTTTCTTAGAAAGGAGCATTTAGTCTTGTTATTCTTTCATTTCTGCACATAGACAACTGCATGAAGAAAGTTAATAAGCCATGTGTTTTCAGATGAAGCTTTGGAAAGATTTCATGGTGTTAGAATAATCATGAATAGAAATAAAGTTATAATAAAGTAAATGCCTTTGAGCATCTTCAAATTTACATATAGATGATATAATTTGTCTACTTGCTTTGCTAAGGTTTCTGAAGGTACTTAAGGTAAGATCTTACGATGTTCCGTGCTGAGAGGTTCCGAATGGGGTCCTCAGCTGCCAGCGAGAAGGAGCTAAGCATGATGAAGACAAGGGTAATGTTGGTGAAGATCTGGTGGTTGATCAGACGATAGCAGCCCACACGGAACCTGTGGAAACGTGAGAATGGAGATCAGCTAATGTACATCACCCTCCAGAATTACTGCCACCCTTCATATAAATACCATTAAGCACAATTAGGACCATAACAAAAAGTTACGCATGTCTGAAATTGAGTTGGAACTGGAACAAAGATGTTTGGAAGCATTGCAAGAAAGAGCATCTCACAAAATACAGTACCTGGATTTCACCAAGCATCATTAGAACTACTCAGATGAGATAAAATTCCAGTATTTTGCTCATGCACACCATCAGCATGTTAGCTACAAAGAAACCGCATACAAGGAAAAGCACCACTGATGCTTTAGGGATGTAGTGTAGAAGAGGCTCTTGTGAAGATTGAAGGCATCATGAATTCTCTTAAGTACAAGGATATTTCAGCCCAAAACCTGGTCGCCTCTGCTAGGAGGTTCAGATTTGGCTTTCAACAGCATAAAACCAAACATACAGTCATGTGAAAAAATTAGCACAACCCATTAAATATTAAATATTAATTAATGTAATATTAAAAACAACAAAAAATCACTTTGTTTTCACTTATTAAACAAAAGAAATCAACAAAAATGAGTATTTCAACTGAGGAAAA
>CM075010.1:19248877-19276448 GCA_037576675.1 Pangasius sanitwongsei
ATGATGGTGAGCTGGCCAGGTCCTGCTGCAGCAAAGCATCCCCAAACCATAACACTTCCACCTCCATGTTTCACAGTCGGTATGAGGTTCTTTTGCTGTAACAATGTTCTAATAATTTGCACCTGATACACCTGTAGGTAATTTTAAGTACAAATAAATGTGCGGGTGTCCTTACTTTTTCCTCACAAGAAATTTGATTTTTTTTAAATTACATTTTACATTACATTTTAAAAAGACTTTTCTTTGGTTTTATTTGTTTAGTTATATTACTTGAATCTCCCAATATTGCTAAAATGAAGATCAATTGTCCCTATGTTTAACTCTGTTAAAAAAACACAGGCTTTCATGGGGTATCCTAATTTTTTCACATGACTGTACTTCCAAATCAACCGAGAGCACAGGTTTAAAAAAAAACAAAAAAAAAAACCCAATGGTTTGCAAAGATCATTTCATCATTAAATATTTATTGTAAGATTGCTGATCATTTTGAAACCATTGCTGTGTAGAAAAACAATTTCTTAAAAATTCAGATCATGTGCGTGGTACGCGTTCGTGTGCTCGTCTCACGGATTTGTGTGGCTGAAGATGAAGAAAGCGCTGCCCTCTGGAATGGGCGGAATCTTCTCCTTGAGGCTAAAGTCCGACAGCCTCTGAGGACGGGGTTCTGATGGAACATCTGGGTCATCATCCACATCTGTAGATGCGCACACATACAGTATCAGGAAGCATGTCTTAAAGTATATCGGACTATCTTTATAGTGCAGACTGAATAGAATCCATTTAAGCAGAAAGAGCACCTGTAGAATTAACTGCCTCTCTTTCCTCATCCCCGGTGTCCTCCTCTAATGCACCCTGTGAGACAATTAACACATATTTAAACTGTGGACACCCACCAAGAACATTTTTAAATGAACATACATATGGAAAGCCTCAAAAGGAACTACTGCATACCTTAGCTTCTCCATCTTCACCTCCTTTATCCTCTTCTTTCTTGTCTATGCTACCTTTCCTTTTGAAAGAGACACCTCCGATTATTACAAAATAACGTTTTCATTGTAATCTCGATCTAAGAAATCTTTAGCATTTGTATGAATACCATCAACATGAATTTCAATACATTTCCCTGTACTAAGAAAAATGGGAAACATATTTACTCAATACACCTTCAATAGATATCTAAGGGCAGTTGTTGATGCAGTAAATAAATGCTTAGGCAAAGCAGGTATTTTAATAAAACCCTCTATTTAGTCAAAGATATTTACTTTCCGTGATGGAACTACTTTTTCAGAGAAATTATTTTATGTGTACACGTGGCTCTAAGTAAACAAGGAAGTGTCTTGGTTTTCACCTGACTGCACGTGGATATTACATAACTTCAAGTAAATTAGTTACACTGCACATTGTATCAATCTAGTGTTCAAAAGTTGGGTGAAAGCACATAAGAGTAACTCTGGTAAGACGTTCTCTCATATCCGTCACATCACATGACCTTTATTGATAAAGTTTAAAGGTTGTAGTTTTGAATCTGTACTATATAGTCATGTACAGAAAAATGTCAAAATTCTGCATTGTTGAACTTATGTTACAAAACTGACATATTACTCTTAACATAATAATTACTCTTAGACTTATTTCAGAGTGATGATGAAAAGAAAGTCATAAGCAGGCATATGCATTATTAAAACAACTTTTTGTTTCCAGGCTTATTGTTATTGCATTATTCTATTTGTAGTCAGCTGCCTGATGCTCACTGAGGAGCATCTAAACCGAAATCCAATCAGACATTCACTTTGTGAAACCAATTACCTGGCTCTCTTCTTCCTCTTGTTCTCCTCCTCTTGCTCTTTCTGTGCTGAGTTCAGGCTTTCGGCATCAGCCAGGTTGTCCACGGCAATGGCCAAGAATACATTCAGAAGGATGTCTTATCCAAATAGTCACGGATCATAAATAAATGCAAGATACAGCGACAAACCCCATATCACCTTCGATAAGCAAAAAAGACTGTGAATTCTGTGAGTGAAATACAATAATCTTCCTAAACATGTCTGAAGTCTGAAGATACAGGAATACGTATAGAGTAATCTTTACAGAATATTAAACAATAACCGTATATTTGGAGCACTAAAGTCATAGAAGTCACAAAGAATAAAAACAGAAGAATGGCATCTACTGTACACATATAACATGAGAAAGACTATTTTATATTCTTTTTACACCACAGCACTGCTCAGACAGTAGTTTCGGGGCTGCAAGGTTTATATTAATGCGCTCGCTCTACTATGTCATTGTTTACTAACAACTACTTGTATGGCCAATGCTCACGTAACTGGATCAAAACCATGTGTAATTGTTGATATGGTGAAGTTTTCTGTGAGATGTTGCTCATTTAGCATTTTTGGAAGGAGTCTCAGCGGTTTTTAAAGGTCAGAGATAAAGCTGTAACTTTTAGGTTTTCCAGCACATCTTCAGAATACAGAGCTTTTCAGCTTCTCAGTAACACAACAAGATGCAGTTTTATTTGTCTTATTAACTACAAAAGAAAAAAAAGAAAGGCGGCTGAGGGAACGACTGTTTATAGCTGCTCTAACACAAGTGATAACCTGAACTGACTTGTTTCTCAACTGTTTCACAACATTAAATGTAAATATAAACAAATAATTCAGGACCATGCTGTTATTGGAAAATAATCAACTTGGGCATCACACCAACCTGTTGTTGATTATTATATATATTGTATTGTGCCATTGTCATATTCAGCTACAAGACAATATATTCCTCCTTGTGGGTGGACATCACTTGAAGGATACAGTTTCCACAGATGAAAAGAATGATAAAGTAGATGCACACCATCATGCCTGAAGAGGAAGGGCCTCCATATGCCATGATCCCATCATACATCACTGTGTTCCAGTCCTCACCTGTCAGGATCTGAGAACACACACACGTTTGACTTAATATCCTTGTGAGGACCTTCCACTGACATAACTTTTACTGTATAATTAATGCTACACCTAAATCTAACTGTAACCTTAACCTCAGTAACCAAAAGGAAATATTTTATAATATATATATATATCTTTTTTTTTTTTTCCCTTAAAGCTGCAGTTTTCCTCCCGGGGACCTGGCACATGTCCCCACAAGATCAAAACTGTCAGATATTCCTATTCTCACTACTCTTCCTAAAAAGACTGATGCGGCAGTGCTTTAGTCCTTTATTCTGTCCAGCTATCTCGTTTCCTCATCTGTACACTCTGCTCAAACAGATCAGGTTCCAAAGCTTCAGCGGAGCTTATTTATAATAAGACGGAGCCAATTCTCTGCCATAAATCAGCATCTTTTAGCTGCATTGCATTCTGGAATTTTGTCTTAATCCCTCTGCCAGGCCTGTCTCTCTGAAACCTTATTATTTATAATTCAACTCATAAGCTGATTATAATTATTAATTATGTTTGTGCCAAGCTAACAATAGTGCATCTTTCCAAAATCTTTTTTAGATAAAGTTGTTAAAGCTTTAACTACAGGAGATAGACGCCTCGCACCAATGACTTGATACACATCAACAAACGAGTAGGTTAGCTTAAAAAGTACACTATTGTAATATATTGATAGTCAGTATCAGTATATATGAAAGCCACACACAGGCACACACACACACATACACACACACACACACCTGAAAGACAGTGAGCAAGGCCTGAGGGAAGTTGTCAAAAGTGCTCCTTTTGGTCACTGTTTCATCAAAGTTGAATTTGCCACCAAACAGCTGCATGCCCAGCAGGCTGAAGATGATGATGAAGAGGAAGAGCAGCAGTAACAAGGAGGCAATGGACTTCATGGAGTTCAGCAGAGAGGCAACTAAGTTACTCAGAGATGCCCAGTGACTGAAGAAAAACAAAAAGCAAAGAGGAAATTTATAAGATGGATTAAAAAAAAATACACCAAAATGAACAATAAATCTATGTGAAACGGGCTAAAATAATGAGAAACACTTAGAGGTTTTATACTTGATTAAAATGATGTCTTGGGCTTATTCACTGAAAATACAAAACTTGTAACTGGTATCATAAGACTCTACAGGCTTAATAAAAAGTGTTGATAGATGATGTATTCTTTATCTCACTCACAAGTTACAAGTTTATTTGTCTCCACTACTGTTCTATGTACAGATATATGAGATATATTAAAATACAAAAAAATAAATAAATAAAGAGAGAATAAATACAAAACTGAAGGAACTAATTTTTTAAAATTTAATTAAAATAATTGTATTTTATTTTTAAATTAAGTTATTTTACATTTATTGTAAATTAATATTTAAATTACAATTCTTTTTTTGAAAATTAATTTATTTAATTTTGCAATTTATTTAAATTTTGAATTGCATTTACATTTATTTTAAATTAAAGCCATTTCTATTTAAGTTTCAATTAAATGAAAATAAATTACATTTAAAAATACATTTTAAAATTTAAATTAACCCCATAAACCTCAAGTCTTTTATACAGCTATTTCGAATGCATACTATTCATTAACTATTATGAATTATTTAGTACAGCAGGGAAACTAATAGGACAAGTATGTATGATAAGGGTAAGCAATATAAGTTTAGGCTAATGAATTCTGGGAGTTTAAGGGGTTAAAAAAGTAACAAAATGTGTGTGCACAATCCACAAAGTAGTTAGCAGCCCTGATAAAGTTTAGATTGATCGAATAAAGTTCTGCTCCTCACTCACCGAGTGACTTTAAAGATGCGGAGCAGACGGACGCAACGGAACACGGAGATGCCGAGAGGCGACATGATCTCCAGCTCTACGAGGATGGTCTCCACAATGCCGCCGCACACCACAAAACAGTCGAAGCGGTTGAACAGAGACACGAAATACGCCTGCAGGCCCAGGCTGTACATCTTAATCAGCATCTCACAGGTGAACATGGCCAGCAACACCTTGTTGGCTACATCTGCAGAAAAATTGTGTCGTTCATCATTTTTTACAGCAATTATTGACAAGCTGGATTAGATGACTTCTCTTTCATGTTTTCATGACACTTTAGGTCATAGTAATAGTAATAGTTTGTTGTCTGTATCCAACCTTAACGATACAATCCACCCTGAAAGACTTTCTTTATAATTAACATATGACCTTCAATTACATCCAAGATTTATTCTGTAATGAAATTCCGGGTTGGCTTTTTTAGTCTAGATCCTACAATACCCACAATGCCGTTCGACTACCTGCTGATAGCGGTGCAGTGGGATTTAGCCCTCACTACTTTTTTACCTAAAGAGAGTGATGCAGCAGCGCTTTAGTCCAGCTATCTCACCCCCTCATCTGTACACTAAACTCAATAACTGCGTTTCTCTGCAATAACTCAACACAACTGTACCTTTTAGCTGCACTGCATTCTGGAATTTTGAGTCCGATCATCATTGTCTAGACTACTTCTACACTGGATTTCTTATTAATATGACATTGAAAATGGTGAGTAATAAAATAATCTCTTGCCCTTTTGTCTTTAGGAGCTAACAGCAAATCCTGACTGTTATCACTTATGGTTGAGAATGCAGAAATTTTTTTTCTTCTATTAAATACCAACTGAGCTAGTAATGCCCCCGTATGACGTCAGAGCGGGAGACAGCGACTAAGGAGTAACAAAAATATATCAGTAAAAATCTAATTGACACCATAATCCCTAAAGAATATTTCAACATAGACATATTTAATGTGTTTATGAGTGGACTTTAAAAAAAAAAAAAAGATCATTTTGTTTAATTCGAGATTTTCAACTTTTAATATAAAACTTTTTATGTAATGAATGATTTGTACTGTAATGATTTGAACAAATGATAAAAATGATAATTTTAAATAATGGTTAAAAAAAAAAGATCTTAGTCCCTGTCTCATGACCATTAGTTCTCGTACACACACATGCTTGCCATCAGGAGATTCCCTCAACACGTGAATGGCTTTTGGGTGTTTTCCATAAACATTGCCCAATAATCTACGATGCGTTGCAGATTTTAATTAATCTTATACTGTATTGTTATAAAATCATAACAGAAGGCTTGGCCCAATGGGAAATCCATTCAGTGGTGTATAGACTCTGAGGGCGAACTCATTTAGCCGTGCGTGTGCATTTGTGTACCTTGTACTTCTGTGAGCCAGACAGGTTGGTTGTAGTGTTCAGAGGATATGGTGAGAGTGTTAAGGAACACCAGGACAATGACCAGCCAGTAGAAAGTGGTAGATTTCACCGCTGCTCTACACTTCCTGCGACAGAATCTGTTCCAGCGTCGCCAGCTACGGCTAGAGAAGGACGGAGGCGTCAGTGAAACGCTTTCTTTACAGTAGGTATAAAAGTCATGCCACATTTCACAATGGGTTCAAAATGAGTATGGACCAATGCTGTATATTTGTGTGTACTCTTGTTGGTGATTGTTGGTGGTCACAAGCAAAAAAAAAAGTGCAACTGAATAAAGTAAAAGTGCATGATATAAAGTACACATGTTTATACAACTACACAATCACTGGCATGCAGAAAATGTGATTTTTATTTTATTTTTTTTACAGGAAATGAAGATGAGACATGCAAGGCTGAGGTTGAACACAGCATAAAAAACACTTACTTGTTTACTGACCTGAACTTTGACTTAGTAATTTTTTGACTGAAAGAGTGACAATAATAATGCAGTTATTATAACACACTTCAAAATGCACTGTTATTAAAGGACACTGTCTTACACCACAATCCAAATACTGGATCAAATCCTTATTTAAATGAAGGAAACAATATTATGAGAAAACAAAACTCTAACACTTTCTATGAAGCCCATATTCATAAATCATTATAAGTGTGATTGCTTGTACGCATTTTTATAAACTCTAATAGTAAAGCTTCCTACAGCTCCAGTAATGTGCTATATCTAATTCCTTCATTACATTTAATCATGTTGTAATGCAAGCGTCACTATTCATTATAATAGCATGTGCTGTATTGTGAGTTTCCTTGTCATTTTTTTTTTTTTATGTTTCAGAACAAAATACCCACAATCCATTTGTAATGTGACTTTTTAGGTGACCACATCACATGACACTCACACCTGTTTCCTGTTGTACCTATTTAGCACCCCTGTTTGAGTTGCGGTTTCTGTGTGCTCCTTTGTCAAGTTTTTGTCATGTGTAACCTATTTTCGTCTGTAGTGTGTACGTGTTTCTTGCCTCATGATCATAGTTTATGTTCATGGTTTTTGTATTCTATAATAGAACCACCTGCATTTGCATCCGCCTCCAATTGGTGAACAGTTGTTTTTATTTTGTCTGTATGTGTTTTTGTCATTAGGCTGGAATTAAGTGCTCAAACTAGAGATGGCACGATACCATTGTGTCTTTTTTTTTCAATACAAACCTATTCCCAAACACTTATTTTCACCCTAGCAGTTTACCAACACAAAATTTTTTTTTTTATAAAATAATAATTTTTTTTTTTTTTTTTATTTAACCAATTTTAAAAAAAAAAAAAAAAAAAAAAAAAAAAAAAGTCTTACATTTTACATATAATGTGGAATAATTTAACATATGCACTTTGCCTGATGCCTTCAGTGATGACATTTTATAATGTTTATAGTTTTATAATCATTCACGTCGTTATTGGTTATAGACATTATGCAGTACACCACACGTCATTATGATGTGTCACTTGTAGTACAGCATGGTTATAAGTTATGAAGGAATTATTTATAGCACAGTATTAGAACTTTATGAGGCACTTTAAAGTGCTTACAATGAATGATTACCAACTTACAAAGAATAATAAGCAGTGTTATGATGATTCATGAAGTTGGGCCTCATAAAAAGTGTTAGCAAAACTTTACTTAGATAACTGATAGTTCCATGTATTGTGTATCTATCAGCTTTATGTCAAAACTGCCTTTTAGGAGCAGTGAATTAATATTAATGTAATAGTGTCATATTATTAATATAGTTTGTATTATACTCCATTTTCATTTTTTGCAGTGGAACAGGAAGGGTGCGTGTACATGTCATATAAGTGTACATTTTTTTTAAAAGAAAAAGAAAAGAAAGAAAGAAAGAAAGAAAGACACAATGAAGTGGCCAAATAAACAGAGTCTAAAAACTGTTAAATAAACAGTGTCTAAAAGGTCGTTAATTCTCACCAGACTGGTCCACAACAGCAGATCTTGTCCTCGTCTCCATTTGGACTGTCTGTGTTAACAGACTCAGTCTCACTGGTTGGCATACTCGCTGTAGAAAAGAACACACACACACACACACACACACACAATCACACTACAATATGGGCCATGCTTCATATTTCAGCTTTACAGAAAAAAAGAGACAAGCATTTCCATCCCAAATAGTGAGTAGTAATAAATATTTACATAAGGTAAACAGTGATGACACCACTATAATGTGAGGCCTGTAATAAAGCTAAGATGAATAGCGTAGCTGTAATCTGCCAAAACTAAGAGGAAAAGGCAGTCAGTATTGGAAATAAGACCAACGGCAATCTGCCAGAGAGTAGCATATGTTCTAGATGGCACAAACTATTCGTGCCGACCATGCTGAGTAATTACGCTAAGAAATTCCACTTAAATTAAAAAAAAAAAAAAAAAAAAAAAAAAATCAAATCCACCTCTGTTTCTCTGTGTCACATACACACACAAACAAACTCAGTTGGCAGGATTTACCCTGAGTCTCTGTGGACTGACTGAACCAGCCCGACTTCCCTGCCTTCTTCTCCTGGGTGAGATCGGCCATCGTCACCCCTTTTCAGTTTACACGCAGTTCATGCATGCAGGCAGTGGGGGGAGACACAGAGACAGAAGAGCGGAAAGAAATGCCGCTATCAGCATCTACTGGTTAAACACACCAAGCACTTTACAGCACTTTACAGCAGAAAGAGAAATGCAGAAGGGGGAAGAAATTTCAGGAAAAAGATCTGCAAGAAGGAACACTGCGGGTATTTCAACAGGGTGAGAGAGAAGAAAGGAACGTGATAGACAAAAGCAAACAGGCCTCTGTTAATAGCAGCGACTACATTTCAAAACTAGCATGCTCTTGAGCCATATTATAACATTTACTACTGTAAAGCTTTTAAAGCTACAGCAAAGGGACACAGCAAAAAGTTGTTCCTGATTACGCAATCACATGGCCAACTCTCAGAAGATGCAAACATGCACACATACACGCTTAATGTGTGGAGAGTATTTATTCCATTAATACATGTCTAACCCAAGTCAGGACCAAAGTTGGCCAAGTCTTGACAACACTGATACATTAGATGTCTGATATATGATTACCTGTAGTAGTGGGTGAAATGACAGTCGATCTGATTTACCGCTTGTAACACAACAACCCGTCTCTGTTTCAGTGACATTTCACTCGTCTCCTCTTTCCTCCAAAATAACAAATCTACATATGTGCTTTTATGAATATATTATTATAGAGAATGTGGTTAGAAACCTGCTCATTTATTCATTTTGAAAAAGGGAGAAAAAAAAATGCAGCATCGGACCTGCTCACTATGTTGTGACTGACTTGCGTGTTTGTCTTTCACAATTATAAACAGAGCAGGCTAAAACAGATTACGAGGCAATTTCATAGTTCTGAGCCAAAGAACAGCAAAATATTTGTCAGCAAGCACGGTTCAGGAGAAATTAAAGGGACATCATATCATATCGTGATATATACCTATGCTGTGAGCATTTTAAATTATACTATGATATAAATTTTTAATTTAATGGCTAACACACAATATACAATTGAGTTCAAAAGTTTACGTATACCTAGGCTAAAGACATTCAAGCTCCACACATTTCATGTTACTATACATTTCCAGTGTTAAGTCAAGGGTATCTACTTTATTTCCATAAAAGGTCATTTCCAAATAATAGCCAACAGACAGATTTATTCCAGCTTTTATTTACTATATCAGATTTTCAGTGGCTCAAGTTTCCATATACCTCGTTAGTACTTGGTGGCATTGCCTTTTAATGGCTTGATCTTGAATCAAAGACTTGGGGTAGCCTTCTACAAGCTTCTCACAATACTTTGCTCAAATTTCTTGCCCATTCCTCCTGACAGAGCTGGTGTAACTCAGGTCAGATTTGTGGGCCTGACATGCTTTTCAGTTCAGTCAACCAATATCCTATGGGATTCAGGTCAGGGCATTGTGATGGCCACTCAAATACTTTCACTTTGTTGTCTCTAGGCCACTTTCTTACAACTTTAGAGGTATGCTTAGGATCATAGTTTCGACTAAGTTTTAACTTTCTGGCTGATGTCGTAAGGTGTTACTTCAGTATTTCTAGATAATCCTCCTTCCCCACTTTTCTGAAGTGCACTAGTCCCAAAACACTCCCCCACCATAATGCAGCCACCCCCATGCTTCACAGTTGAGGTGGTGTTAAAAGCATTGATCATTAAGGCCAAACAGTTCAATTTTTGTTTCATCTGGCCAAAGAACAGTTCTCCATATGGTTGGTGATCACCTGTAAACTTCAGTTTGGCTTAAGGAGGAACCAGACTTGTGGAGATCCACAGTTTTTTTTTCTGAGATCTTGGCTGAAATAAATCTGTCTTTAATTGACTGTTTTAAAACAAAGTGTGATGTGAACAAAGTAAATGCCCTAAAAACTTGCATAAAAAATATATGATAATGTGTGGAGTTTTGAAAAACAGAATCGAATATCTTTAGCCTAGGTGTATGTATGAACTTTTGGCCTCAAGTGTAGATGTTTTGTGACAGAGAAATACTAAAAGAGAAGAGGACGAAGGAGCCAAAAACAGTGACGTTGCACTTGTGGGTTTTTGCGCATTGCGTCACACCGTGCTTACATAAAGAGGATTGGGATTATTCTCTCTCTCATCCCATCACTCCGCTTCTTTCCTCTACAAGACATACTGCTTGGCTGGTATAAAATTTTGCTCCGTCTGCCCTGAAAGCAGTCCATAATAAACCGAGCAGAAACAGATTAAATCGGAAATAGATTTACCCAGAACTACAAGAGAATTCCTTTTAAGGTTTTGAATGAACAATGAGTGGCACAACTGGAAGGATGGACTGGAATGACTTGGTGAATAGATGGTAAACAAGAGGAATTACAGAAAAGTAAGAGGATTAAGAATCTACTATGAAAGAGAGAGAGATAAAGCCTGACACTGCTACTGGAAGATTATGTTTGGTGGTTGAGGGCTACCTTGTGCATTATGCCACTAACATCATACAAAGTATTAGATACCAATGAAAAACATGTTTTCGTTCAGGAATGATGATCAGCTCCATAAATTATAAATCTTATAAATAAATCCTGGAAATATTATGTAATATTTATTTTTATGCCAACCCAAAATTCAGGTTAATCATGGCATCTTGGCAATCTTCCAAAAAAAAAGCCTAAACTGACTCTCCGTTCTTCGATTCCAATATGCACAAGGAAATTTGGCAATGTGCTAACTGATCTCCACAGCTGTCTGGACAAACACTTTCTTTATCTTTTCCATCACAGCAGACAAGTTACTAAGCTGGATATTTGGGCCTGCTGCTTAAAGTGCTGCTTGTATTAACACAAGGACCAAAAAAACTTTGGGAAAGATAAAATAATTTTTGAGTTATTCTTTGGAATACTGAATAATTCTGGCAAATGGTGTGGAGGCTGTTGGGTACATGAGGTGTACTACAGATTATACGTGTGTGTGTCTGTGAGACTCACGGTTGCGTTTTCCCTCTTGGTCTCCATCCTCATCATTCTCCGGGTCAATATCCTCTGCCTGTGTGATCCAGTCCAGGTAGCCTTTCAGGTCCTCCTCCAGCTGCTGCTTCTCTCGCAGCTTCTGGAAATCTCCACGTGCCTTAGCTTTCTCACGCTCCTTAGAGAACTCTCTGTGTTCCCCCACCCCCACACACACAGACACACACACACACACACACACCACAACATTTTGCATATAAAAAAATATATACTCACCAGCCAATTTGTTAGGAACAAATATAAATAGGAATAAATGCAATAATAAACGCACCTAATTCATGCAGTTATCCAATCAGCCAATCATGTGGCAGCAGCTTAATGCATAAAATCATGCTGATACAGATCAAGAGCTGCAGTGTTCATACAAAACACTGGATTTCCATTGAATTTTAATGCACAACAGTCTCTAAGTTTACACAGAATTGTGCGAAAAACAAGCAAGCGGCAGTGATGCAAGTGGAAACTTCCGGTTGATGAAAGAGGTCAGAGAAGAATGGCCAGAAGGGTTCAAGCTGACAGGAAGTCTACAGTAACTCAAATAACCATTTTGACTTTACAATCGTAAAGCTTGTCTGGCATGGTCACTGAAATAAACATTTTTCCCTCGATTATGAACATTATCTGAAGCTCTCGACCTCTATCTGCATGATGCGCTGCTGCCACATGATTGGTTGGCTGGATAATTGCATGAACGATACATTGCATGAATACATTTATTACACACACATATACACACAGTACACTGTATATACAAGTTAAAGACTTCAAATTACTGAATGGTCTCTCACCCACTAAGAACACCCAAAACGAGATTGAGGACGAAGAAAGAACCAAAGATGACCAGACTGACGAAGTAGACCCATGGCAGCTCAAAACCCATGGCATCATTCATCTGTGACACAGAGAAATACACACAAACACACACACACACACAATCCATTTAAACTGAATGTTACAATGAAACAGAAACAGAGATTCTTAGTCATAGATGGGTTTAGGGTGAAGGACTGTTGAGTGGTGAAAACTTAAGGAGTTGCAGTTTATTATTAATAAAACAAACAAGATGGTGGCAGACTTCAGTCGTATCGCCCCTTATCGATGTCAGTATCGATGGCGCTCATGGTGATGTCGAAGACATATAAATACAACGGGGTGCATTTTGGATGACAGGCATCTAAGATCCATGATGAACTGTCTTTCAGAGGTATAATTTTTGGCATGCACATCAGATTATTTGCTGTTAACAAACATCTTAAAGCAGATTATTTATGGTATAGAGTGCAACAGCACCACCAGTGGTCGTAAGAAAAATACACACAATGGCATGAAGAAGCAAGGCTGGGGCTGATTTCTAGCCCAGACAGTAGATTTTTCAGCTTACTTCACTAACACATCTGTAACATGTCGTCAGCAGTGAAGGACATGTGAAACACAGTCGCAGGTGTAATGATCATGGACAAAATGGACAAAGTGGATTATTTACCATTATTTATTTTTTCCCCCAAAATTCCTTTGAAGGAAAAGGTGAGCATATGTTATTCAAATTACACAAAAGGACAGACAACAGAACTGTAAATTTGGTGTGGTTTTTTTTTTTTGAATGAAAGGGTTAAAGCTTTTCTGTTTAGCATGCCTGGTATTTGACGGAACATTACAGACTTGAAATACTATTTAAAAAGTTAATAAATCATGAATGCAGCTGCCCATCTGTCTTTAAACATGTGTAATAGTTTGCCCCACATCATTATTATACCATCAGTGAGACCTCATGATATAATGCATTGCTCAACTCTAACAATTTCACTCTCAAACTATTGAAAGCTATTGCATTTTTAGCTCTCCCATCTAATATCACAACCAGATGTCACTGTGAAGGGCCATGGCCACCTCTATTTCTTGTGCTGACTGAGGTTCTTCAACGTATGCAGATCTCTTCATTGGCTTCCCTTCTACCAGTTTGTGGCAGTTAGTGCAATATTTGATGCTGTAGTGTGTTAGGGCAACAGCAAGTTCAATAAACTGATTTTAAAAAGGCTCGTTCAGTCTTAGGAAACTCCAATAAACAGAGCAGCGTCTTAGGTAACAAATTATAGACCTAACTGGCTCTTTGGGTTTGTTCCTTTAAGACAATCCATGAAGGTTGTATGTAGAACACTTTAGGAAGCAAAGAACCCTAAGGAGTGCTCTTTTTTTGAATAGTAGCACATTGCATATCATTAATACTAGTTACAGACTTCTTACAATATTGTAGTAGTCTGACCTCTCTAAGTAATCTGGACTGGACACAAAGACCTAAAACTGTTTGGCTGTACGTACACAGTTAATTAATTAATTTGGTTGATGTCAGCTTTAGAAAATAAATATACTAATGCCCTATAATGTTATTTTTACATCACTTTTTTTTTTTGACAAAGATGCTACATGCTGCTTACGAATATCAAAATTATAGATATGTTTTCATCCACACTTTTCTGTATCTCTGTTCAATCTATAAGTTAGAGTTTGCTGGCTATGGAGGAAAAAAAAAAAAAGAAGCGGAGGAGAAAAGTGAGAGAAAGAGACAGGGACAGTCAACTCATTGCCAGTCTCAACTTTTCTCCTCCATTCCCACTCCACATGTTTCTTTGCCACCTTCCAGTGGCCATAGCTTTTTTTCTTTTTTTTTCCCCTGGAAAGGCTATGTCAGAGCCGCACACACTTTCATAGCCTCATTTGCATTTGGAGAATTTGCCATGGTAACAGATGCATAGATGGGAAGGAGGGGGAGAGAGGAGGAGAGAGAGGAAAAAAGAATGAGAGTAGAACAAGCACAGTGGAAGTGACAGTTGCTGTCCACAGTAATATTGGCGCATATTCTTGCAGGGAAAAAAAAAAAAAAAAAAAAAAAAAAAAAAAAAATCACAGGAGGATGGTTATGTTGGTTGATTTAAAGTTCTTTCTTAGTACTTTTGTTCCATCCATAATTTACACATCCCAATGCAATTAAGGAATAAATCAAAAACCTGAAATGATATCCATGCACCTTTAAATATCCTGGGTGTGTGCTTCACTTGCACAGGGCTCAGCATCCACGAGTTAATAAATGATATATATTTTATGCTGACACTAATCTACATTACATACCTTTAATAACTGATGACATTAATATTGATGTTGATGATTTAACTGAAGTAAAGCAGTTAAAATCAGGATAAAATATTACGCTGAAATTTACACACACTCGAACCAGACATGACTTTGATCGAACAGATATTCTAAATTGATGAATAAAGAAACTGACTGTGGAATTTGCATACACTTCTTTTTTTTTGGATCATTTTTCACCACACACAACTGTGATGAATATGGCCCTATGCCCCTGCTGGGTTTTAGAATAATCTGGCAACCAAAAATATATAGCCAGTGGCAGTCATGTTGTCAGAGATTGAGACGTACACAAATTGTGAATGAAAAAAGATAAACTATAGTGTCTAACTGTACAGCTACAGGATAGACTAAAAAGGTTGGTGTGTTCAACAAAGTGCACATTAATAATACACACTGTTTAAACTGGCAGTGAGACACATTGTTACCAGCACCAAACAACAGCAAGCGACAACTGACCACTGTTTTTCTACGTATGTGCTACAATTTCAGTAATAATAACAAATAACATTTCAATTGAGATTTGCTCAATTCTATGCAAATTAGTAATTTGTTAAGCCAAACGATTGGCTTGAATGAGTTCTCAAACCAATTCTGGCACTTGTGGTCCAACATTTTTTCAGTCTAGTCAAATAGGTTGGCAGACGCAACTCAAGGTTGTGAGTTCGAATCCCTATGATGCCACAGCCATCTGTGACCAAGAGCCCAAGAGAGCAAAACTGTCTGTGCTCTCAAGGAGGGAGGGGTGGCATACTCTCACCCCCCTATCAATAACAGCGACACTAGCCAATCATGGGGGTTTGTGAGCTCATGCATTCACAAGGGGGCGGATAGTACCTTCTTCCGAGTATGTTACTCTGCCCCCCTGACATGGCGTGAGCATATGATTAACTTACCCTACTATGACTACTGAGTATTTTTAATATCATTTCCAAGTGTGACCTGTATGCTGGTTCTCTAGTGAGCTGCAGTAATTTACCCAATACAGCACTTCCGTCCAGCCCTCCATGGTGATGCACTGGAACACAGTCAGCATTGCGAACAGGAAGTTGTCAAAGTTGGTGATGCCATTGTTGGGCCCCTGCCAGCCGTCTCTACACGTGCTGCCGTTAATAGTACAGTGGCGTCCATGACCTGACAGAGTGCAGGGGGTAGGCTCTTCCTCGGCTAATGTCCCTGCAGAAGAAGACAGAGAGAGAGAGACAGACATAATGAGAAGGAAAACATGAAATCATGGAGCATTATTTAATACTCATAGCTCCACAAATCAGCTCTTTTATGATGCATTACCAGAAATTAGTAACAACATAGATTCCAACTAATGATCGCAGAGAATAAGAAAGACAACTGAAAAGAAAGAAATGTTCTATGTGGAGGACACACACTCGCCCACCCACAGGGACACTCACGTGTGCCATTCATGTAACAGGTTGCGTGCATCTTCCCAATGAAGAGCTCCAGACCAATGATGGCATAGATAATGATAACGAACAGCACGAGCAGAGCAATGTGCAGCAGAGGAACCATGGCTTTAATAATGGAGTTCAGCACAACCTGTAAACCTGCAACCACACCGCAACATATTAGGAATATATCAGCAACGTCTTCAGTGTAGGAGCAACATATCAAAAAGCTTCGTTTCATGACATGACCATTTCAATAATGCAACAAGGATACATTAATACATATCTTCTTGTTGACTACATATCTTCCTGTATGTAAAAAGAAATATGTCAGACTGAATGGCACCAGTAGTCTGATGAGAAGGAAATGCTTATCAAGGCTATTTTTACCCAGCCCATTTTAAAAGAGGGATTATTGTAAGATGATTCACATGATTAAAAGCAGGAAAATCCCCAAATTATACAGTGCTATTATGCAGTGCTGAAAACTACCAACACAACAGTGGCATAGGCGGAGTGTGATGAATCGTTAGAAGAGCATATTTCTAATCTAAAGACTCCCGCCCTACTGTTTAACAAAAAAACAACGTATTGCAATATATTTCCAGGTATGTGCCACACTTAGAAATTATGCTCGTGTGACAGCATTTTACAGTGTAATTACAGTGTAATTAATATTACAGTTATTCTCTACAGTGAAGCATGGTGGTGTTAGCATCATGCTGAGCATTACCCTTTGCCTTTTGTTTGTAAAAAATTACATCCATTTTCCATGTGTATATACTAACGTAATGCACTGCATCTAAACTGATAAACTACAACAGTAATAGTGTTAATAAGCCATTTTAGATTTTCTGTTTGACTCACTGGGCACTCCTGAGACGAGCCGGAGTGGTCGGAGCACGCGGAACGCTCGCAGAGCTTTGACATCAAAGCCACCCGGCTTCCCTCCGGACTGACCTGAATCTCCCTCTTTGGTCATCAGCTCCAGAACCACGCTGAACAGCCTTCACACACACACACACACACATACACACACATAAAATACGGATTCTATTACTTTTAATGGTCAGTAACATAGCTCTTCTGTAGATACTATCAAGGAATGTAAGCTGAGGTGAACTCCTAATTTGCTGGGGTTACACTGATCACTAGGGATCATCTTGTTCACATCTACTATTTATCTACAAACCGCTTTCCCACAGGGATTCTATAGACATACGCACCTGCCTCAAAATCCTGAACATCCTGAACATCTTGCAACCCAACAAAGAGATTTAAATTTGTGTGCTATATTTTGGTCTTGTTCTTTGTACTTCAGGATTTCATGGTATACCTAAGAATCGTTTAAGTGAGTGGTACATCAAAATGAGAACTCCCGGACATGTTGGGCCATAAAATATTATATATTTAAAAATAAATAAAAACAAACAAACAAATAAATAAATAACTTATCAATAATTGAAGATAACAAAAAATATGTGAGAATCAGGTATAATTATTTTCCCTAGCAATTACATATACACGTTACACGTTGTTGCATTTAATATGAAGAAAAATAAAACAGCCAAACTCTTAAGTGTAAAATCCACAGTAACATTATATATATATATATATATATATATACACACACACACACACACACACACACACATACATACATATTAATACATACATATTAGTCTCTGTACACCACCACAATGGATTTGAAAGAAAGCAATCAAGATATGATTGAAGTGTAGACTTTCAGCTTTAATTCAAAGGGTTTAACAAAAATATTGCATTAATCGTTTTTTATTACAGCCAATGGACATCACCAAATGCTGAGTTTCCTCCCTTGAGATGCTTTGCCAGGCCTTTACTGCAGCTGCCTTCAGGTTTGTCTTCAGTAAGTGAAAAGCATGCTCAGTTCTTCCAATTCTTTGCCTTAAGAAGCTCTTGGGGTGCTTTCGCGGTATGATTTGTGTCATTATCCATCTGTACTGTGAAGCGCTGTCCTATCAGTTTTGAAGCATTTGACTGAATCCGAGCAGAAAGTATAGCTCTGTACACTTCAGAATTCATCATGCTACTTCTATCAGCAGTCACATCATCAATAAACAGCAGTGGCCCAGTTTGATTGGCAGCCATACATGCCCATGCCATAACACTGCCTCCACAATGTTTGACAGATGATGTGGTATGTTTTGGATCATGAGCTGTTCCTTTTTTTTCACCATGTACCACAGTTCTCCTCCTATAATTCTGGTACAACTTAATCTTGGTTTCAAGTCTAATCTGGCCTTTCTGTTACCAGACTTTGAGAATGATACGCCTTCCTCCTCAACAGTGTTCTTGACTTAGCTAGTTGTTGTGAAGGAGTTTTTCTTCACCAAGGAAAGAATTCTGCAATCATCAACTTTGGTTGTCTTCCATGGTCTTCCAAGCCTTTTGATGTTGCTGAGCTCGCCAGTGCATTTCTTCTTTGTTGTTGATTTGGTTGAATTGTTGTTGAATTGTTGATTTGGTCATTCCTAAAGTTTCTGCTATCTATCTGACAGGTCTGTTTTGTTTTTTTCAGCCTAATGCTGGCCTCCTTCACTTGCATCAACACCACTTTTGGAGCACATAGTGAGAGTTCCTATGAACAGCTACTAAATGCAAATTCAATGCTTGGAATTAACGCCAGACCTTTTATCTCCTTAATTTGTCATGAAATAAGGAGGAAACAGGATACACCTGGCCATGAAACTGCTTACCAGTCAAGTGTCCAGTTATTTTTGAGCCTGTGAAAATGGAGGGACTCTGTAAAAAAAAAAAAAATGGCTGCAATTCCTAAACAATAAATGCAACATTTTTGTTAAACCCCTTGAATTAAAGCTGAAAGTCTATATTAGATTCATATTTTATGACTTCTATATTATCGAGTCAGTACAAAAACATTTAGATTTCCAAACATTAGTTGTCCAGCACAAAATTCAATGCTACAGAATGTTTGTATGTCAGTAAAGAAAGTAGCATATTACATAAGAGACCTCTTTTCAGACAAAAAACATAATGAAGGCTGCTGGGTTTTGCTGCATAAATAAGAAGCAAGTGCGACAGTCCAAGTCTCCAGAAGAGCTGTGGCTGCTTCTGTAAGATGCTCAGTAAAACAGCTACAGCTAATTTCAGCTAATTTCCTTATAAAACTGCACAAATTGTATCTGAGACTACTATTTTTTTTAAAGCAAAGGGTCATCACACCAAATACTGACTTTGTTTCATTTATTACTGTTTACTCTTCTTTCTAGAATTTTTTTAAAATGTAGAAACATTTAATTTCATTATTTTTGAAGGCATCTTTGCTCTACAGCATTTCTTTGCATGTGCTTAAGACTTTTGCACAGTACTGTATATCGATATATATACAGATTTTTTTTTTTAACATCAAAAAAATCTTACTTTTTTTAAATAGTTTTAATTGCATCTGTAGAAGTCTTGGGCTAGGAATGCTCAGGAACACGACACTTGATAAGATATTCTTAGCTTGCATGAGAGAGAAAACAGACTTAAACCACGGAGTGGGAGGCGTCACTATGACAACCTGATGTTAGTGGCTTCAACAGAGAGGGTAGCAGCATTATGCTGGTTTAATTAGGTTCTGCATTTAGAAACTAAATCTCTCCAGTACGAAGAACATACAGTAAAATTCACAGATCAGAAAATCTACTTTCTTGTAGATTTTACAGACAGGAAGTGATCTATCTGTGCAATCAGGAAGTGGATTTATTAAGTTATTCCAAATAGCATTACATGTATCACTCAAGGGTGGACAAATCAGAAGCTTAGGTCCCTGGGACAAGCAGATTTCATCTTTTACAAATGACAAATAAGTTTTTATTCATAGTTGGACAAGTAGGCTTAACAACCAGAAAAAAAAAGATTTCTTTTGACTTCTGCAAAAACAAAAGTTTTCAGTTGGTGGGTATGTTTGAACGTAATGTGCTTCAGCGTGGTGTGACGCACCTCAATGCTGTAACTATAACACGGGCTTCCGTATCCCACCGCCTGCTGCACTACACACATCAGCTGAGGTACGATCTGGCTAACAGCAGAATGGTTTTTGCTCATCTGATGAATTAGTGTGCACAGATGACAGATGATTTTCAGATTCAGAAGCATCTAAATGTTGTATGTGGAATGGAGTTTGTGCAAAGTGAGCAAGATAAAGTGCAGCGCAAAGCCGTCATTTAACTCTCCTATTTACATGTCAAGAGAAAATACAGATGCTAACCAGCCTCAATTAATATATTTACGCATCATGTGAGGAGAGAACACCACATCTCAGGCAAAAAAAAAACAAACAAAAAAAAAACACACTAACAGCTTGGAGAGGTTTTGTCGAGGTGGCAAACACGATGTGCTACACTGGAAACATGCATAGGCCATACATTATCACTTTATTTGTTTGCCTAGACAAAACGTTTGCCACACAACCAAAACATGGGACTGGGCAGATTATTTTCAACTGCCCATTGAAAGCTAGCTAATGAATTTAAGATATTTCCACTTCTGATCACTGATTGATTCTTCTGATTGAGGCTTTTTCTAAAAGAATGATCAGGTTTAATATATGATTGACTTACCCCACTATAACTATAATGAAATCCAGCATGTTCCAGCCGTTTCTAACGTAGGAGTTCTGGTGCATTACCAGTCCGTAGGCTATGATCTTCAGAAAGGTCTCAATAGTAAAAATGATCAGGAAGGCATATTCTACTGTCTCCTGTGAAGAGGGAAACACAAAAGACAAGATCTGCGTTACACCCACAACATACTAACATACACAGCTTAATTATGCATTAGAATTGATTTTGTACATTATATTATATTATATATTTTACATCTGTAATATATATTATATATAAAATGGAAGGAGTAAAATACAAGGAGATGTACTGTTATAGTAAAATAATCCACACTGGAGTGGAGCGATAAGGCCCAGCACGTACTACTACTAGCAGTAGATTATTTTTCTATAACAGCACATCCGCAAGTGTTTTATTCCCCACAATTATTAAGTATTGTTAATAATTTGCCAATGATTACAATTTTGAATGGCACATCATACTTTTTATCATTTAATGTTATGGAACATCCACAAGACAAGTTAGTTCCTGTTATCACTAACGTTATGTTATTACAGCTATAAACAGCTGTTCCCTCACCAGCCTCGATTTTTTTTCTCTCTTAAAATGCAGCTTGTCATGTTACCGATTGAAAAAAACAAAAAAAACAAAATCAACTGCTGAAAACTCTCCAGTGGCGGAAAGCGCTGACACTGGAGACTCCTTCCATAAATGTTATATAAACATCTCCTTACAGAAAGCCTCACCACGTCAACAGATATACATTTGGCTTTGTTTCATAACAATACATTATTAATTCATCAGTTTATTACTAGCCTTAGCTTAGGTAGAACATCTGCCAAACAAATCCCTCTGAATTAGATGTTACTATACTATGCAAAAGATAACGAATTAGAACAAGCACATTAATATAAATCTATCAGAGCCAGAATTACTGTCAAAGCTTCTGTTACACAAAATTAATTAACACCCTCTGACGACTCAGGTTTCAGAATGCAACAACGCTGTGATATAAAGATATATAATATATTAGACTATATTAGCATAATCTTTATAAACAATACAAATGGATGTACCTGATTAAAAACAGGCATCAATAACAAGAACAAGACAAGGAACACCGTGAGGAAGACGGGATGGAGAAAGCAGACAAAGGTACAAGAGGTCTCTAATGATATCCTCTCAGAAAAAAAAAACAGCTTTGACACAGGGATGGGAGGTCATTAATGCACCGAGAGCAGAGAGCAGGGAGTAAATGAACGTATGCCTGTGACTGAAGCCCTGTGGCTGAGGAGTAAAAATAGCCACAATGTGGTGAGTAGATTAATCCCATCTGAACAGTGAAAATCACAACCCATAGAAATAGCCTTTACTCAGATTTCCTGTACTTTTGCAGAAGCTTTTCTTTTTTCTTTTTTCACTATGGATTATACATTTGGGGTAGAACGAATGCATCATTTAGCATTCCTAAATATCCTGAGGAAAGGAATTTATTCAGTAGTGAGACTCAAACAGGGGTTTTGTCGACTACTCTGTCTTTCTCTCTCTTACTTACTGTGATCAGTAAATAAAGATTTTGCAAGATGGTCCTCAGAACACTTTCCTATTTTGATGTTGCATAGTATTTTGAAATTCTGAGCTATGCCATGAAGCATATGTACTATGGATGTAACTAAAAATGTGAATACATTATTTGCGTTTAACAGATATTGTGTCCTAAAAGAATACAAATATGAATACGAACAACAGGAAAGTTTTCTTTTTTTAAAAAAAATCTTGCCAGAAAGCTTCAAGTGAGCTTTCTACTTTAATGTGGAGCTTTAAAGAACAGCTTATAGAAGCCTGTGTGGAGGATTGACAGGTTTCAGCAATATTCCCACCTCCAATACAACTCAAAAAAAAAGTCTTGAAACTAGCCTGAAAAGTTTTTCCTCGTGTCGTGTCGAGGGAAATAAGTGGGGCGCATTTCTGAATTGCAATACACTATATCTGTAATATGTGAACATTATATGCAGAACCTTACAACCTTGCAGTGGGAGATGCGCTGTTCGGTTTTAACCTGAATTAAACACTGCCTTAAAAAATAATACCACACTGCCATATCTCTGTACAAACAAAAGAACTATGCTTTCATATATAGAGAGTCGCTGCTGCATATTCTAGGTCACGCAGACCACATGGATGTGCACAAGGCAATACAACTACTCTGTAGGGCTCAAAAAAAAAAAAACACCACTGTGCATGTTTTTCTTGGAAAATCATATAGTCATTATAATGAAATGCTGCTTAAAGGACCCCAGTTTGACTCACAGCAACACCGCAAGCGTTATCCAGCTTTATAATAGATACCAGTGAACTTTTCTGATTTTTCTGCAATATAACAATTCCTAAAAGTAAAATAAATCCGGTAAAGTTTTATTAGATGGCTGTTGTCAGCTGTAGCCTAAATAACAGTTTCTTGATTTGGGAAAGATATAAATTAGAAAGCTTGCCAGAAAGTTCTGCAAGGCATGTGGTTCAGGAGTTGAATAAGGTTATGTTCTGCAAATTGCTATTTGTTGTTATATTCAACAACTAATCAAGGCCTTCTAACCAATCAGAATTTGAGCATATGGTAGTGTAAGACTCTCTGTAAACTGAAAAATGTTCCCACTGTCAACTATCAACTATCATCAGAAAAGACCAAATTTCAAACACAACAGGCTCTAGAGTTTACACAGAATGGTGCGAAAAACAAAAAACATCCTATGAGCAGAGGGTCTGCAGGCTGAAACAGCTTGTTGATGAGAGAGATTGGAGGAGAATGACCAGACTGGTCTGAGGAAGTCTATAGTAACTGATATAATCACTCTTTACAACCGTGGTGAGCAGAAAAGCATCTCAGAACACAGAACACATCAAATCTTGAGGTTGATGGGCAACAACAGCAGAAGACCACATCAGGTTCCACTCCTGTCAGCCAAGAACAGGAATCTGAGGCTATCATGAGCACAGATTCACAGAAACTGGACAGCTGAAGACTGGAAAAAGATGTCTTTCATTCTAATCTTCAACTGTCCAGTTTGGGTGAGCCTGTTCTCATGATAGCCTCAGATTCCTGTTCTTGGCTGGGCTGTTTCCACCCATGGAACTGCCACTCACTCAGTGTTTTTTGCTTTACGCACCATTCTGTGTAAACTCTACAGAATGTTGTGTGTGAAATTCCCAGGAGATCAGCGGTTTCTGAAATACTCGCACCAGCAACCACTCCACGATCAAAGTCACAGAGATCACACTTTTCTTCATTCTGATATTTAACGTGAACATTACGTGAAGCTCTTGACCTGTATCTGCATGATTTTTTTTGCATTGCACTGCTGCCACATGATTAGCTGATTAGATGACGGCATGAATGTGCAGGTGTTCCTAATAAAGTGGATGGTGAGTGTACTTTTACATAGGAAATATGAAAACAGTTTGTGCATCGAGCTGAAGCGCCTGCCACAGAACTATTTTACAGAATTCTGTCTCATCTATATTATCTTTTGCTATATTTAATACAAGATCTATGACTGCACTGTACTTATTATCAGTGCTCTTCATAAAAAGTGTTCTTGCAGGAAAAGGGCGGACGTATACGGGCTCAATCGATTTTATGTCATTCCAAGCGCAACATTTTATTTTGACCCACTGTCTGATATGACTTTCCTGTTGTACCACATTTCATTTAGTCATACATAATCTTAAAAACGCTTATCCACTGGCTTGACTGCACAGTTCTAGATGTCACGATCTATCTGTGCACTGTGACCTTATACCAGAACCTCCGTAATGTTTTACATATTAACCTTTTCATTTCGGGATGTGACTCATCAGACAGCAAGAAAAAAAAAAAAAAAAAAAAAAAAGAGCAGAAAAGAAGGGCTCACAGCTTCAACCTCATCCCTTTGAGCATGTTTTGAAGTTTTCACCAAACCTCATTATGTTCTACGGTACATAAAAAGACCCTGAACACCAAACTAAAGCCCTGTCTGAGTCGGAACTACACAAGGGGGGGGATCCTCCGTTGTGTAATTCCCATGGTTGCCCCGGCAACCTGCTGTGTTCTGGCCACGGTTATAATGAACGAGGAGAAGTGTGTTTATGTATCTGTGCTGAACCCTCACTCATCTTGAGGAGATTTCAGAAGCATTGGGTTACTCAGAGACAGCTGTGTGTGTGACTTTATATAGCCGGTACACATCGGTTTATGCAGGTGTTGATTATTTAATGTTAGGTTACATTTGGTGCATTAATGTTAAATAATGTGTTAAATAATGTGAGTTAAGGGAACCTTAAGGTCTAATTCTCTAATAAAAATGCACTTGCATGACTTCCTAAGGTAAAACACACAGCCTTATTTCATTTGTTTTTTTGCATGCATGGAACGTCCGTGCATACAAAAAAATTTGCAATGGGACACAAATCAAACCAAATTAAAAAGATACAATATGACCAGAAATCAAACTCGCTGTGAAAACAGGTTAAGCTCGTCTTACGTAACAAGAGGTCTCAACCAGGCAAGCGTCAGCTCTCTCGGACACTGATAACATGCAAAGACGCGCACACACACGCACACACACACACAGACACGCACACACACAGACACGCACCCCTTTCTGTATTACTGGGATAAATGACCCTCTGCTAATGTATAATGAAATATAACTATCATACAGCTGTACTGCTGACTCAAAAATCACGCATTGTATATTTTCAGAATTGACATTCAGCAGTACTGATATACTGTATCATGTGACTCTTTTCAGACGATTAAACTGTATCATCTGACTCACTGTAGCCAAAAGACTCTCATACATAAAGAGTCATTCTGAGCTAAGAGTCTCTTCTGATCACGTCTGCTGTAAAAAGCTTGTCTTAAGCACCAGCCACTGGCAACCATTATCAGTGAGCCTCAGTGTGAGTGTGTGTGTGTGTGTGTGTGTGTGCACAAGCATAACAAGAGGTTGTACCATGACAGGTGTCAGCACTGTCTAACACTGATAACACATAAATCCACATTCATACTTGCTTCTCTCACTCTCACTCTCTCTCTCGCTCTCTCTCTCTCACACACACACACATCCCTGAAGGTAAATGACCCTCTTTTCTTCAGTGTATAAACAGCTGACAGCAGAGGGCAGAAGGCCGTGTGTGTGTGTTTGTGTGTGTGAGCTTAAGGCCACTCTGTTGTACTTTAAAATAACACACACACACACACACACACACTCAAATATCAGGGTTAGTAGTAAATCTGAGGCTGTAATTACACCAAAAAAAAACTCTTAAGACTAAAATTAACTCCTAAATGTCTGATTTAGCAGAAACCCATGAGAAGTGGGTGTTGCAAATGGACAGCAGTTCATCCTTAGATGTTAAAAAAGCTTTCGGTGGTGTGGTGTACGTTTTACATCGATTTTAGTTTGGGGATGAATTCAAGAGATCCTCTAGCTGCTGTTGTTAGTTATGACTCCAGATCTAAGAATTACCCTGTGAGAAGAGATACCAGGCAAGGCAGCTCTCTCTCACACCATTACCTTTCGCAAAATACACAAAATCACACTCTATACAGATGATACCCTTTTTTTTTTTTGGCTGATTTAGATTTATCTGTACCAAGACTATAAATCTATATTATTATTATTATTATTATTATTATTATTATTATTCTCAGGATACAAGATTGATTGTACAGCTTTGGTACGTAATCTCATAAACAGATCACAGACCCTTCCTTCACATCTTTTAAATGCTCCATTTCTGGTTTTACATCTTTGTGTGGCGGCCTGGGAAAACCCTTCACACGGTCATACAGTTCTAATTATACTACAGATTTTTATGAACTGAAATACGTTTGTCTTTTGCATATATCTCAACCAGAACTAGGCAGAAGTTTTCTCATTTGAAAATCTGGTTAACCACAAAAAGTGGGAGAAAATCACATTTAAAGATTGGATTTCGCTCCAATTAAACTGAAAGATGCCCCAATTTAATCTACTTATGATAAAACATTACTGCCACAATTTTCATTTTGGTTCGTTTTTATTATGTGCAGCCTGAAACCGCAGTAAACAAACCAAACATATGAATTTCGCTCTGATATGGACCGAGCAAACAATCTAATAAGTGCCCTAAAATGCTCTTAAAAGGTCTTTATAATAGCTCAATAATACAGAAAACATGTGCTATCTACCCTCTTCCGCATACAAGAGCACACAGACAGCCATGATTGGCTAGTGTCACTGTGATTGACAGGGTAGACACACTGAGTGTTCCATCCCGGCCACGGATGACTGTGTCATCATCAGGATTCAAACTGCTCTTACCCCAGTCCAAAATAAACCACACTCTGTAGTGGGAGAAACAGATTCAGGATTGAATTCATGGAGGATTTTAGGTGATAACCGATCTAAAAAATATGGTTGATGATCTGGTTGGTATCTCTTATGTCCTTTGAGCAACTATCCTGATGCAACACTTTTTTGGTACCAGCAGCAACTTCATCAATAAAAAAGACCACTCTAGCATTAATATGTGAAAGCATTAATTAATATATATATATATATATATATATATATACAGTCAGGTCCATAAATATTGGGACATCGACACAATTCTAACATTTT
>CM075010.1:19276548-19313996 GCA_037576675.1 Pangasius sanitwongsei
CCTTTTGTCTGCTTCATTTGTCTTGAAGTAATGAGGGAATGGACCACACCTGGTCAATTAACTTCTTGTCAGTCAATACCTTTGAGCCCCTGAAAATGGAGCTACTTTGTTGAAAAGGGCTGTAATTCCTAAATGGTAAATGCCATATTTTTGTGGAACCTCTTAAAATAAAGCTGAACTTCGATCATGTCTTAATTGTTTTATTTCAAATCCATTGTGGTGGCGTATAAAAGCAAAATCACAAAAACTCTGTCATTGTCCAAATACTTCCGGATCTAACTGTATATCATATTATTATATTATATATACATTAATATATATAAAGCATGCTATGCTTTAAAACAGTTCAGTTTCTGCAGAAGACAAAGCTAGCAGACAGATTTAAGAAATAAAGAACTTACAGCTGACATTGAATATGATGACCGGGAATTGATCGGGGACTGTACTAGGATTCGAGCCATCCAACTCAGAACATTGCATCACCTGCGTATCACACCTCGCATAAAAATAAGACCGAGCCTACATGCTCCCGTCTCTGTCCTTGCAAGGTCACTCAGAGTATACAGATTTATTGCTTTATTTGTCTCCTTGCTATATCATAGAAGTAACTTATTATGTGCATTATCATTAATTTATGATAAATCGAGACTCATTCTAGCCTGACAATTTAAGAATTTATCACACAGAATGTTGTCCTCCATCTGTAGCAAGTGGATCAACCCTATGCCTAGCTCAAGGGTTCTTCTGAACTCTTCTTTGTTAAACGTCTGCAGTTTTGTGAATGGGTTTTAAAAAGATATTCTTAGCTAGGAATTTTTAGTGCCACTTAGCAGTACACTTAGGGTAAGATAAGAATACGTCCCCTGGATCTTTGGTAAAAGGTTTCAACTGAATACCAGGCATGAGGTGATACACTAAATCCACGATATGAGACATATCCCGATACAGGCTTCATTAGACGATACTGACGCGAGACGATATTGGCACAAATAAAATATTACATTATAACGCATTTATTTTGTAATGACAACAAATTGTACCACTGCAATATCAATACATTGTAGTGCAAGAAAAGTAGATCAGGATTTATAATATAAGGTGTAATTTCCCTTATTTTTAACGTTATTTTAATCTTTTTCAGTGTCATAAATGTATCTCATGGCAACGTTATTAACACAAAAAAACTGTTTGTGGTAAACTGTGCCTTATGATTAAATAACAAAACTCATGTCATCACTGCTCCTGCTGTTGAATTGCACAAGTTAGTCACACTTACCAATTTAACTGTACAGATGAGAAAAACAATCATGATATTATTTTGTATATTTCCTCATTCTGCTGTAATTCTGGCTGCGCCACTGCCAGCATGACAAACCACATGCTTTTGATTTGTTTTTAGACGTGAGTGTGAGTTACGTCAAGCGCCGCACACAGGCTTTGATTTTAACCCGTGTTTCAGACCATGGTCAAGGCAGCCGGAAAGCAAGCCAGAAACCAGCGTGCGCGTATATACAGCGGTTTACGGTAACTACCTTTCAGATGGCAATCAGATTTGCTGTGAAATCTGGACATGAATGAAACAAGGCCACGTGCCAGTTTTGGTCCAGGGCTCTTGTGTGTGACGGGTTTAAGGCAGTTAGGTTCCCAATCACAAACTTTGTGCTCTGTATGCTACTACCTCTGGTGCTGCCGCTTAGCTTGTAAGATAAGGTAGAGCTCATAATGAACGTTAAACGGAAATATCGCAATACATCTCAGAGAAGCAAAATTCTCAAAATTCAAAAAATCTCATGATAATCGAGACATGATATTCTGTCTCGTGCCTGCTGACTACAGAAATGGAAAGTGCTAAATTAGCCCAGAGAAAGCATACAAAAAAAGGAACATTACACTCACAGTGCAGGCAGTGAAGGCGCACCCACACATCTGTTGCTAATTTTGTGTGAATGTGTGAAGGATGATGCAAGAAACTGTCAAAAATTGAAGCATCCTCTCAGGCTTCCCTAACTAAATGACTGAGAATTAAACTGCAATGCGAGCTCTATTATAAGAGCTGAAATATATAAAATGACTAAATATTACATTCTCTTATACACCAGCGCTGTTAAATTCTCGAATCTGATTGGTCAGACTGTGTTGATTCATTTTCCATCACAGCAGCTCTGAGAGTAGCGCCGGCCGCAAGACAAATGACAGAATTATATACAGTAGTAACTCATTCACAGGGACTTGTACGGCAGACACACTACATAATTTTAACATGCGGGACAGATAGACAGGGTGCAAGTGTGTGTGAACTCGGCGTGACGTTTATTTTGGGAAGTCCATGACTCATAGTCCACAGCATGGGTCGAAACACAGGTAACACAAATTTACAGCAGGATTTTGTTTACCTTCTACAGCTTTCTCAATGTGTCATGAATGTGCTGTTAGGTAATAACTTGCAAGATATGAATAAAAAAAATAAATCAATCAAATCAGTCAACTCACAGTGATAACTGACGGCTGTTGTTCTCTCGTCCGTGTAAAGCTGCATAAAACCTCCAAAATCATTTTACACATTTTGACATAACCCTTTCATAAATTCTTCAGCAGGGCTTCATAATATATTTATGCAATGTGTATACATGTGCTATAAAGGCCCTATTTATGTAGGTACCCTTCAGATAATGTGGTACAATTTTACTATTATTATTATATATTATAATATATACAATATATATATTCTGTTCTGTGAGATGTTTCTTTAACACTTTTTGGAAGGAGTCTCCAGTGTCAGCGCTTTGTAACAATCAGAGGTAAAGCTGTTTCTGAGTCTTCAGGACTGACAGTTTTGCACTTTGCAGTTTCTCAGTAACCAGATGCAATTTTTTTTGTCTCATTAACAAAAAAAACGAGAGGATATAATTAGGTCTCTATAACTGTTATAATGTGGAAACAGGAACCCACTTGTTCCACTGACGTTGTGTGACATCTCGTTCTTTAATAATACAGGGAATGAAACAGAGAGACGGAGAAATGGGGAGTCAAAGGATAAGAGAGAGAGGATGAAGGAAACACAAAGAGTAGAAAAGGACACACTGGTGGATCACTTGCGTAACTTGTCGTGCCACACTTTTTCTATCTCTGAGTTCTTTATACAGGAGCTGACACCCAGAGATCCTGACAGACAGATGCAGTTGTAAGAGTGTGCTTTTTCTCAAGTTATCCCAACATTTGTTTCCATTCAAACACCCCAATACCATTTAAGAATTTTTGCAAGATCAGTCCGGTTCCGGTTATTTGTAGAAATGCAGCGGAGCACGATATAGAAAGATAGCAACCATAGAAACAGTGAAACGTACTCTCAAAAATGACAGCCAATCTCTTTAAATACGATCTCCTACCTGCATTTTACCATCACTGTCCCAACCCAACCCAACCCCCTCCTTCAAATCCTCCATAGCTGCTTTTGACACACACACACACACACACACGCCTTTTCTTCTGCGGCTCTCCTTTTCTCTTAGCCAGCCAAAGGCTATGCAAGCAGATGGCACAATTTAGAAAATCCTGCAACGATAACGTACAAAAGCAAGTGGATTACCCTGTGTTTAATGTGTGTACATGTTCTCCCCACACACACACACACACACACACACACACACACACACACACACACGCACAAGGCTACACACATACAGCTTATCTGAAGAAATAAAATATATTTTCACAGAGAAACAAAAAAAATTGAGACCAAATAAACTCGATACAGCATCAACACACACACACACAAAATGCACATATAAGATACACAGGTAAGATTAACCAGTGTGTAAGAGGGTATACTCTGTACATGTTTTTGTGTGTGTGTGTGTACATGTGTATTTTGTGTGTGTGTGTGTGTGTTTGTGAGTGTGTGTGTGAATAGAACAGAATAAGAGGAAATCTTGCATGGTATTTACATGTTTATACATCGTGTAACAGTTAAAGTGTGCTTGTCTCCCTCATCCATATGCATCTGAGGGAGAAGCACACAAAACGTGGGAAGTCAGCACAAAAGAGTGGAGTGCAGTGGATTTATTTAGCTACTCCGCTTAATTTATGTAACCAGCAGAGGCCAGTTTTGCACAGGATTTTCTCCGCCTGCCAAAACCAGGTGTAAATTAAGCAGCATGTGCTGATCAGAACAGTACAGCTCTGTTGCCAGAAACACGGTTTTCCTACACAATTGGGTTGCTTTATACTGCCAGTGTGTGTATAACTCTACTACTGAGAATTTACCGGCATCAGCCGGAGTAATGCCCTCCGCATCTTTATTCGTTCTTCATTTATGCATAAAGGCGTCGTCTAAATTTGGACATACACTCACTGGCTACTTTAACACCTGTATATTCATGCAATTATCTAATCAAGCAATCCTGTGACAGCATAAAATTATGAGAAAAAAAAAAAAAGTCTTCTGGTCTTTATCCACTCTTCAGCCTTCCAGTTTTGATGAGCCTGTGTCCAGCGTAGCCTCGGATCCCGGTTCTTGGCTGACAGGACTGGAACATGATGTGCTCTTCTGCTCTTGTATCCTATCCACCTCAAGGTTCGATGTGTTGTGTGTTCTGGGATGCTTTTCTGCTCACCACGGTTGTAAAGAGTGGCTATTTGAGTTACTATAGTCTTCCTGTGAGTTCAAACCAGTCAAAAAAACCAATATTTTCTGTTCTTCTCACCATTCTGTGTAAACTCTAGGGACTGTTATTATAAATCTGGCACTTCATTTTAGTCAGCTTTTTTTTTTTTCCTCTTTTAGTTGAAAACTGAACATAACATTTTTGAGCATTTCCAGTCACATTAGTACAGCAGTTCTTAAGTACCCACTAAACAACCCACTCCTCACTGCGCTTCCTCACGTACACACATCTGTCCCGTAGTGTATATTGACTCTTAGTGATGGCCAGTGACCAATGGCTAAACTGGAGGAATCACCACAGAACAATTATTATGTACATGACAGTATTACACACTGCACTGACAACCATTATCAACTCAAACTACAACTGCAACATCCTTGCAATTCAGTTGATTTAGAAACACACCTATTTATCCTATACTTACAGATCCTCTTCCTAAATTATTCTAGCAAATTACATAAAACTGTTGTCCCCCTTTCGCTTCTTTTACATGAGCTGTCCAGCCACATGAACCAGAGTATGATATTTCGTCTACATATCTGATTGAGCAGCCAGTATACGTGTTCATTTGTGAAAATGGCTAAGTTCTCAGGAATACAACATGGGCCGAGGGAAAGGTGAGGCAACGAAGAGAGAAAGAGGAAAGAGGGAGGGTGTAAATGAGAGATGTAGAAAGGGCGGAAGAGAGACTGAATTAGTGAGAAAAAGAGATAATCCATCATGTCCACCCTCCCTCCATGCTTAAGGGCTTTACAGCAGGGTGAGGATAACAGCAGCACAATCCCAGAGCTGTTCCTGCACCACACACAAGCTTGAGCTGTTTGTATCTGTGTGTGTGTGTGTGTGTGTGTGTGTGTGTGTGTGTGTGTGTATGAACCTTATTCTTTAAGATGGTTCCAGAAAAAAGTCATACTTTTATTGCATGTTATATATGACATATGAACAGTGTACTTTTTGGGATTATAGGTTTAATTCCCATCCTCTTTCTTCAGAAAAACTGTCTGATATGCTTCAAGGAGAATGATTGACAAACGATAAAAGTCATTAGACAAAAGTCATCTTCTCTGTACACTATATCTTACTCTGTACACTATAGAGCAATAATCAGCATTGTAGTCAGTATGCACTAATTTGTCTGTGCAATGAGATCAAGTGCATATGCAAGTAGTGGGTGTGCTGCAGATGGCGCACAAAGAATACCTCAATTACATCAAGTGCGAAGTGTAAATGAGCCTTTTGTATGCACTAAAAATTCACGGTAGCCATGGGGAGTTCAGATCTCACACAGATGACTTACAAATCTGTTCATGATAGCAATAAACGAATGAAATGGTGAAGACGTGAGCGCGCATTTTGTGAATAAGGTACGTGTGAATAAAAACCTTTCCAAAAGTTCTGTTTATATGCTGCTGGCATTGGCTGTGTGGTGAATAGCGAATGTAATAATCGCTCATCATTTTGAGAAACTTTCGGATTATTCTACTAACGCATGATTTAGCTAAACTTTCTCATTATTAAGATTTCTGCTAATTTAATACATTCCCTCCGGACGTATTAATTTGAGCACATAATCACGGCTCCCAAAGTGACTTTCAGGCTTAGTAACTGGTACTGCAGATTAATTTGCATTGATACTCCCTTCCCCCTTGAGGTAGCAACACCCCAAACTACACATTCATCAAAGGCACTTAAAATGGACATCTTATTATATTCATGTGAAAGAAGCAATTCAATTGAGTCAATTGAGTCTGTTAGTAAATCCATGTACATGATATTTGCAGGTGCTATTAAAGTTCGTACTTATTTTTTTTGTTCGTACTTATCATCATTTCATGTTTTTTTGCACATGACAACCTTCTGTAAATCAGGGTGCAAGAGTCTGTAAAGTGAGCTTGTGCTACTGGATATAAATGTGTTTTCTGGTTTTGTCTGCATGCAGGTGTTTTCCCACATCAATCATTATTAATCAATAACCACATTCACTCTTGCTTATCTAAATGCTCAATACAGTACCAGTTCCTACCTAACACTGGGCCTCATTTATCAAGCTGGATATGAACAAATTTATTTGTAAATTGTTTGTTGGAGCATTCACACAAGAAATTTGGTTAAAAAAAAAAACAAATCTTGCTCAGAAAAAACAACATTGTATCCTACAAGAGCTCCTGAATTTGTGTAAATTTACGCATAAGGATACTTACAAATGTAAACCTTGACTGATCAGCTTCATATCATATAATTGGCAATGAGTAACTGCACTTTTATATATATGGATTACCCTGTCAATGTTTAAATATCTTATTTATTTCAATTACACACATACATGATCACTACTGAATAGTGATCACGAAACCCAGTTGTTTCATATTAATATTGTTTTAATTAAAGCCATCATGTTTGAAAAAAAAAATAATTACAGAAAGCAAGCCAACACAAATCCATAAATTAAAACAACCAATACAATTGCAATGGTTCAGCTAGTGCATAATTCGGTTGCGTTTGCCATGGCATTTTCTTTTAAAGCCACTAAGAGCCAGGACTAAGTGATCTGGTATATCCCAATCTGCAATGTTCTGTATACTCTCTAGTGTGCTGTATGCCCCCATCAGGTGCTGCTAGATGATTTTTCATTGGTGTAGATGTGAGTTAAAATAACTTCCACGTCTGCCTCTGAGAAATTGTTATTTAAGCCATTTTGTCTTCGTTTTTTGCACTTTCAGCTCTTTGTGCTTTGCCTTTTATGGAGTTTTGTTGGCATCACTAAATGCACTAAATTCAGCAATACTGAAACTTTTTATATGTTGTAGATAATGGCTCAATCTAGCAGTTTTTTTTTTTTTTGGTTCGATTTGGCTTGCTAAGACATTTACACACAACAGCACAACAGGGGGAGAAGCATGGTAAATGAATGAGGAGAAGCATGGTATAGCAGCTGGCTCACTGTTTTCCTACTATGGGAACTGTGATCAATGTGCATGATCAACCTAAAACACATGAGCAAGCTAACAGCCTAAAGGACATGCACACACACATACAGAGAGAGAGAGAGAGAGAAAGAGAGATAGAGCGAGAGAGAGGGAATAGTTAGTGAGATTCAGGGCTGCTGGTGTCACTGGTTTTGCTGAAACTAATTACTCTGGACATGTCTGATGAGGCCACACACGTGGTGGGGCTGAACAGATAACAGCCTCCTGGGATGGCAAAGAACACCTCTAACAAAAAAGCCTCTCAAAGCCAAGACGTTTATAAGCTCCCAACAATTTGTAAAGAAAAAAAAAATCCTTGCTAAGGAAAATATACTAAGAATATACATAACTGACTTGTAATTCAGTCAAATGAGAACCCAGTCCTCTTTAGTGGGTGTGTAGTTCTCTGTAAGCTTGTGAAAGTTTCCACTGCCATGGTGGATTACAGAATTCTCATTACTATTCATACTGCATACTGTTCCATTAAGCTGTTCATATTTTTTGCGAGATTTATTTCAGCAGGCACTTGCAAACTTCCTGTATATGAAGAGACACCCTTCATGACTAACACACAAAAGCAACCTAAAGTGAAAACATAACTCTTGTTCCAATCCAGTCCAATATACAATTATTCACGTTGTGAGAAAACCAAATCAGTGGAGTTCACATGAACCTACAGTATGTTTGGGCACCAGACTTGATTCAGTTTAGTCCCTTGACTGTCACTGTGTCCCTACCATTATAAACTAGACCTTTATTATCCCTATTATACCATAAGCAGCTTGGTATATCAATTCTGCTTAGTGTGTTAGCATATTGTATGACCAAGCCTCAAACAGCAGACCTACAAAACTCTGTGCCTCTCTGATTTAATCCAGCGTCAGTGTGTGGGGGTTATCTGGAGACATTATCTGTTCTGTGACTGGCCTAAACAGATTAATAAAAGCTCTAATGGTGAACAGGGATCTGCACTTACCTGTAGACCACAGATGAAAGACAGCTCCAAATTTCATATCATTCATAAAATAAAATAAAAAGGTATTCAGCCCACTAGTAGGCCAGGATATTATGCAAGGCCTGGCTGTGAATTTCCATAATGAAGAATTCAAAAGCAAGAGTGTTAAACAGCACTCCGCAATACTGCCAGACACAAGTGAGTGGCCTGATTGAGGTTTGTGCTCTAAATTAATCATCCCAACAACAGCTCTTTTTATGAAACTGAAAGCCACACAGAGGTTGGATAACACAACCACACAGTTTCCTGTCCCAACTCATCCAGTCTCACACTAAAGCCGGTTTTAGACTGTGCGACTGAGATTATTACTCGTCACACTGGACAAGATGATCCTAATAAAATCCCGGTTGAATTATAGAACAGAGTCTCCTATAACCCGAGTTCTCCACGAGGGATTATAGGACGAGGATCCTCTAAACATAGACCTGTGATTAAAGAAAATTATGTTCCGCGTACGTCATCGATCAGCACGGTCCAGGCTCACGCACAAAACTGTCAGTTCCTCTGTTTCGTTTACATTCCGTCATTGCCGCTAGCGTACTCGTAGTTGTCCCGTGGGTTCCACATAACCCTATGCCAACAGTGTTGTCGGCTCTCGTTGTTTGAAATGGCAGTAAATCAGCCACCGCTATAATGTGTTCCAAGACCACTGATCTCAAGTCACGGCTGAAGTATCTGTAAACAGTGTGCACGTTTTGTCTGTGACAGGAAATCAGGCCAAAATTCATACAGTTTAAAGACAGCTTTAAGCAGAGGAGCTGTTTAAATATTTAAATCAAAATGTAGCTCAAAATATCCTAATAAAAATGAATTACATTTTATCAGTAGACATTTTAAGGCTACATTTCTATGATAGATGATACCTTTAATGACACTAGGGATATGATGGTATTCCTGTTCGTTAATACACAGTGGATATAAAAGGTCTACACACCCCTGTTAAAATCAAGTCAAGACCTTTATCCAACATGTTATATAGCGACAGTGAAAAAAATTAAAGAAAGAAAAACAATTGCCTCGCACCTGCAGGGTTGGGGGTTCGAACCCCGCCTCCTCCCTGTGTGCGCAGAGTTTGCATGTTCTCCCTGCGCTTCAGGGGTTTTCTCCGGGTACTCCGGGTTCCTCCCCCAGTTCAAAGCCATGCGTTGTAGGATGATTGAAATGTCCAAACTGTCCGTATTGTGTGTGAATGGGTGTGCGAGTGTGTGTGCGATTGTGCCCTGCAATGGGTTGGCACCCTGCCCAGGGTGTCCCCCGCCTTGTGCCCTGAGCTCCCTGGGATAGGCTCCAGTCTCCCCCCGTGACCTTGTGTAGGATAAGTGGTATGGAAAATGAATGAATGAATGAACGAATGAATGAACGAGAAACATTCAATAACCTGGTTGCATAAGTATGCACACCCTTTTATAAAGGGGCGTGTGACTGTGCTCAGAATTAACCAACCACATTCAAACTCAAGCTCATGTTCAAAGGAAATGATCATACTATATCTATACTTCCTCACTACTGTCCTACTCCTATATATTGGATATTGTATCTGTTTATAGATGAACAATTGACACTGAGTGTGTTAGAGTTATAATGAAATAAATGGTGTCATACCAAAAGCAAAGGGAATGAACTTTACTTGTTTGATGTTCAGATATATTTCAAATTCGTACAAAGATTCCTCAAACAGCTAAACCTCATTTCCTTCGTACAATGTAATAATAATAATAATGCATTTTATTTGATGGTGCCTTTCAAAACACCCAAGCTTACCTCACAAGCAGGAAAAAATAAAAATACAAATCACTACACAAGACAAAGGCACACAACAAACAAGCCTGAATAAAAAGATGTGTCTTAAGACGCTTTTTAAAAGTCCGCAGGCAATCGCTGTTACGAATATCGAGGGGAAGGGAGTTCCATAGGCGAGGGGCAGCTAAAAGATCTGGCACCCATAGTAGTTAGTCGAACCCGAGGTACCACAAGAGAAATTGAAGATGAGGATCTGAGGGCACGTGGAGGGGTGTAAACATGAAGAAGTTGAGTAAGGTATTGGGGTGCAAGATTATGAAGTGCCTTGTAAGTAAGTAACAGGATCTTGTATTCAACTCGATACCTTACTGGAAGCCAATGCGACTGCTGAAGAACTGGAGAAACGTGCTCAGTAGAAGGTGTTCCAGAAAGAACACGTGCTGCAGACATTGTATTCCTGACAAATCGACTAAGTGAGATTTTGTATTATTTTCTGGAGCTGGTTTGTGACTTCACACATGTATACAGTATATATAGCTTTCAGTGGTATTTCAGGACCAGGGACAGCGCTCTTTACTAACACCTACCCTCTCTCTTTCTGCTACGCAATCTATTAATATATACTAACAAGGCCAGCAAACTGTGTATGAGATACACATCGGACTTCTTAACGCGAAAAAAGGAAGAGGCATTCACACGATGTAAAGAAAGGTGGAAAGGTTAAAAGCCTTAAAAAAAAAAAACCTTTTATTTTCAATGTAACACATAATCCTCAAAGCAAATTAGCTTTACAAGCTGGCCAGTAGGATAAGGTAAGAGGAGTTTTCGACTGTTGTATCGACACACACGTACGCACACACACTCTATCCACACAGTAGGAGTCTCCAGTGTCAGTGCTTTGTAAAACTCCCATTAACCTCCCAGTAAATTTCCTAACATGGGAGTTAGTTTCCTGTCACTGATTACATTTTTTAAGGAGTCATTTCCTCACCTGTCTCTTGTTTTTCCTCTCTCTTGACGTTAATGAGAGAAAATAATAAAAATAATAATAAATAAATAAATAAAACAAAGCTTGTCAACTGGAACATGCAAACTTCTCTGTCCTGAAGACTAGAGTCTTGCAAATGTTCCATAACATTAAATGCAATTATATACAGTTCAAACACATGATGTGCTGCTCATTTAAGCAAGAGTGCGGTTATACCGAATATTGGCATGGCTGTGATTTGGCCGTAGGTAATCACAGCTGTGCCAATATCCAGATAACAAGATAACCATAAACAAGAAATTAATATCGAGTCAGTGACATTTCGGACACAATATGGACAAATGTCCTGTTTATTTTTGCTCCTCTAGTGAAAATATTTCCCAAAGAATCCACGCACTTTATAGCTAGCTCACACCGATTTCTGCATTCCCATTAATGGTGCTTCGGGTACAATTGGCGTCCTTTCTTCCTTTTCATCTTCATCTGATCAGCTTTTATATTTTAAGTCAAAAATTATATTCCTGAAAAGTATCGTCCGCCATGTCCTCTGATGATGTCGCTAATAACACTGTAGCAACCTTTTCAAACCAGGAAGCGGAATATTTACGTGGCAGACGAGGGGAGTGATAAACACAGTGAAATATCCCAGTGCAATTACAGGGGATACAGGCACTCTTGGAATGCCGCTCGACCAATCAAATTAATGGACCGGAACCAACAGTTGTATAATAATAAAAAATTTCAATTTGTAATCATTGGTAAATCATTGTGGTATAAAAGCAACACTACATCCAACATACAAACAATTTTAAAGTTTGTTTAGCCCATTTCTTTATTTGTTTATCTATAGTTTAATATATTATTTTAGTAGTTGCAGCTGCAGTTGCAGTTAAAGAAATCCTGAAACTTCCCGTGTCTTTG
Organism: Pangasius sanitwongsei; assembly: GCA_037576675.1. Taxonomy (NCBI): domain Eukaryota; kingdom Metazoa; phylum Chordata; class Actinopteri; order Siluriformes; family Pangasiidae; genus Pangasius; species Pangasius sanitwongsei. The sequence goes on from CM075010.1 coordinate 19,288,843, forward strand.
GATAACCCTGGTTATAGTATAGCCTAACCTCTAGCCTAACCTATTCTGAAACGATAACAGGCCCAGGTCCGAATGAGCTAGCTAATTATAGGCCAGGTATTAAGCAACACACTGGTTCGGCATAAACATTTGTTCTGGCAGCCTCACGAATCTAAGACACAGAACAGACAAAAACAAAGCATCGTTAAGATGTTCTGTGTATTCACTCAGCACTCCATCTGCGTGGAGGCACAAACTCAATCCTGAAACGACTTATGTGTTAGCTATGTTTCTGGAATGACACTGTTTATGTTCCAGAGTCATTTAAACAGTCGGTGCCGAATGTTTGGTGAAATCTGATGTGTGTGATTATGATGACGGTTGTTATATTAAGCACTGATATTAAAAATCTAAAGTCTAACATAATTATGTTTTGATTGCTGTTGAAGATGAATATCTAATTAAAATCAGCTGCCTGGAAGGGGGTTGTAGACATCAGAGAAGGATTGTGCGCGTGTGTGTGTGTGTGTGTGTGTGTGTGTGTGCGTTTTCCAAATAACTATCTGTTTGCTGTACCTAATTTGTGTAAAAGAGAACAGAACAGTTTGTCCTCATCCTTGGGACTATTAGAAAAGAGCAGAAGAAAAGGCAATGTTTTGCTTGGGCTAGCTGCATGAAGATTAAAATAAAATGTAACTAGCAACAATGACAATGCTAAGAATTTTGCAATTCTGGTCCCTACCATCTGTTTCGTGAATTACAGATCTTCAAATACGGCCCAATCCCCGCCGCTGCGATTTGCTGCGTGGGTGGAAACTGAGAACTGTGAGACGAATGCAGTAGAATGTTGGAAGAAGGTGTTAAATTAGGTCACGCTACTTCGTTTGATAAAAATTTGAACAAATCTGTTGCAATGAAAAGGGCAGAGACTCAAAGAGAGAGGCAGAGAGACATCCCCCCCTCTCTGTTCAACACCTCTGATAATGCAGGTACTCAGGAGGGGAGCTGATACTGTTCAGCTGGAGAAGCTTAATGGCATCTCGCATTTATATTGCTTCTAAAGGTTTAGGTAGGAATCAGATGTGGAATTACTGACAGCAGCGGCTCGTGAACATAGATTTTGGTGGAATGGGATGACATTAATAATGACACAGCCTCAAACAAAAACAAAGTTGAGAGTATATTACACTTGACTTATGCTATAGGTTACGATCTAGTGAATTTTTAGAGTAACCCTGTAATAGTCAGTTGCGAGTCAACAGCTACATCGTGCAGCATAGAGTCTAGCGGCGCGTTCCGAGCGGTTTTAGACACAACTTTGTTCAGCTGTATTTCCTGTTAACCATTAACCATGGTTGCCACTTTTTAGCCAAATTTCCAGCCCAACTATATCTCAAAAATCACAGCTATTGGAAAAAGGAGACACATTTTACTTGTTTTTCACCATGGTCACCGTGGTGCACACGCATTTCTGACGTACAGGTCCACTTCATCATCACCCTTTCCCTCTCCAGGATATTTGCAGTATATTTTACAACAGAAATGATTCTGTACATCATAGACACACTGTCTGCACTTACACTTTGCCTCTGTTTGAGGATTTTTAAACTAGCCCAATCTGGCAACCCCATTAACTGTCCTGTCAGCTTCTCCTCCCCCGAGCATGGGGCAGCGTGAGTCCTGTCCCAACGGCTTCTATTAGTGTTTGTTGCAGTTAACATCTAGAAAGGCGAGCAAATATCTTTTATATCGGTTAAACAGCAACATTTTTTAATCCTTGGTCGCTCAAAAGAGGTTGAAAAGTACGTCAGTGGATTATAAATGTATGTACATTAAAATATTTTAGGTGACAAGCATAAATCTTTTGTGGAATCACTCAAGCAGTGACCATTTGCTGCTTCATTGTGGTGTTGTATATTGTAGTCACTTAGTTTAGTCAGATGACTATATATTGAATCAAGTGAGTGAAATAGAGTGGGCTCCAAAAGTCTGAGACCACACACATCTTTTTTTAATAGAGATTTTTTTTGCAAAAAAAAAAAAAAAACAAAACCAAAGTTGTTTGTTAAAACATTTTTGAAAAATTTAAAAGAAAGAAAGAAAAGTTCAAAATCTTGATTCTTAGAAATAGTGAAGATTCTTTGTTATTTCTAGGTCACTATTTAAATTTATGATATCGACCATGTTAACTGCTGTATACAAAAGGTCCGATTTTCCGTGAGTCTTATCTCTTCTACTGAAGCACGTGTTCAGAAGACATGGCGACGGATTTGATCTAACATAGATCATCAGGATTTCCACAGACTTGTGGAGTCTGAGCCAGCTCGAGTGCACACTGTCATTAAAGCAAAATGGGGAAAATTACTGACATATTTGTTTGTAATCATTTTCAGTCATTTTTGTAGACTTTTTTTTGCAAACGCAATACTACTGTTTTGTTGGCAGTTGGTCAGCGAAGCTATCATGCTAACCCTCATAATACACATCATGTCTTCAGGATATGATATTTTTGTCATATCTCCCACCCCTAATAATATGTTTTCGTTTTAAAAGGTTAACTGTAGTACCCAGGCCCGAGCCTCACCGGCTCACACTACAGCACACTGTGCACTAAATCTTCAGCTTTAGTGAAATACTTTCATGCTCTGGATTTAAATTATTTTGGCATCATGGATGACTGCAGTCCAGCGCTAACAAAAGCAGTACAAAAGCAGTAGAGAGAAATACTTGTCAAAATGCAGTTCAGATCAGCCGACATTCCGAAATCATGGAGAAACAGTGTGTACCATCGCTGGCATTAGGATCCATACAGCCTCTTAATAGCCTGTTTCACTCGTTACTTACTCTAAGTTTAGCTCTCTCTATCTGTCTCACACACACACACACACACACACACACACTTAGTAGTCAAGGAAACCAGGCTGGAGTTGAAGTAAATTCTAGATTCTTTTTTTTTTTATTGATGTGATTTATTGATGTTATTTATGTGAAACTGTTTCTGTACTCCTATGATGTGTCATTTTGTATTTCAAACTCTTGTTTCAAGATGATTCAAATCTCAGAGTCGACCTTTAAATCAGAAGGAGGAGAGTAATGCCAACCTCCTACCCGGACATCATGGACAGCGTTACGCTCTCACACCATGGATCGCTGTAGCATCCTTAAGATTCAAACTTGTGATCACCTGAAGCTATGGCGAATGCTTTTCTGTTAAGCCACTCATGCGCGAATGCTGCGCAAAAATGCGCTCTCCTCCTGGACACACCTTTTACTGTGCTCTATCAAGCAGCAGAAAGGACCTAGCGCATGCATGTAACAAGCATCAGCACTCCTCTAACTCTAAACACTTACTAGGTTAGAAAAAAAAAAAAAAGTAAACTATAATAAACATGGAAAGCTTTGCATCCTCAAATTACAGAAACCTGGCACAATATACAAAAGAGAAACACATGAGTATGAACAGTGTATTGTGATTCCCGTTAGTGTGAAAATAACACCTCCAGTGTTAAACTGGTCCCCGGTCTTTATTGTGTCAGTGAGAATTATCACAATGATGATTGTTCTGTGAGAGTTATTATCAGCTGACCAAACCCACGGAGATACAGTCTAATACACAACAACATACACCACCGCCACCGCCACCACCACAGTCAGTAACATCAAGGAAAAAGACTGATGTTTCCCTGATGGTACAGTTGAAAACTGCCATCTGAAATGTAATTAAGTAAGTAAAATTTTACTAGGATCCTTTGACAGAGCTGATAATAAATACACCTTATATATAAATATATATATCACAACCTGATGCTGGAAGTATTCAGCCTTTTTTAGAAGAATTAACCTGATTGAGTCATTTTCCAAGCTGAACCGAACTTTAGTATGACGTATGTGCTTACAAAATAGTTTCCACTAGAAGGCTTTCAAGCTCAATTAATACTAATTGTGATTTTCATAAAATGTTGTAAAAAATAATTACTAATACACGTTTAAAATCATGTTTTCCATCCATTCTCTGTATCTGGACGGGGTGCCAATCCACTGCAGTGCACAATCTGAAACACACACACACACACACACACACATACCCATTCACACACTATGAACATTTTAGAAATGCCAATCAGCCTACACCCACTGTATTATTTGGAAGCTTATAGAATAGCACCTGATCCAGCACAAACTGTTATTTTGCATTTCATTATTTTTTATACTGTGCTCTGACAGGTAATTGTGCACACAGCTTAATAAAACCACAAGATAGTAAGTTAAGGTCATGAAATCATAACGTATGTGCAGGATGTAGGCCATTTCATACCTCTTTTAATTCACTATTTTGAGTTTTGAGCAAATAATGAATTCATATAATGTCAAGGTTTTTGTTCATTTGATGCATTCTCCTGTAAAAATACAAAAGATAAAAAAAAAAAAATAAAAAAAAAAGACACACCAAAGGAAGTCCTCCGCAGTGGAATAAAAAAAAACATGTTTTTGTGGACTTTGTAAGTGATAACACTCAAATGGGCCTTAAATGATTTTGTGTGTATTTACAGCCCAAGAACATGAATTTAAGCATCACAAATTAGATTACATCAAATTATCAGACACTGGCGCTAGTCCTCTTCCTCGCTTGAGCCGATATCACGCAAGAAAAATGGGTTTAAGTCCACGGACACAATCATGCATAACTGAGACATGCCTCTGTTTAACTAACACGTAACTTCTGAACAGCATTTTCGTCTGTAGTTACATCTGAGGTCAACTCTAAATACAGCACATAGTATTAAGCTGGCGGATTCACAAATGTCTACTATTTCACAAAAGATTTTCTTCAGGCTATTTTCCAAATAACATTTGCGTAAGTACGCTAGGTACTGAATTATAAAATACCAGCTGCACCTAACAAGGCTTGTATTGCAATTCATTTTTGTTTGTTTTTTTTTAAGAATTGCCACACAGGACTCTGGCTACAGCATTTGATCACTATTAAGTAATACTCAAAACTAATTTTGGTGAATATTCAAAAAATACTGACTCATCTCCAAGGCCAGAATGTTCTTCCTTTATTCGGAACATCCTGTTCTCTCTATAGATGTCTTGGCACATACACATGTACACGGAGACACAGAAAGAAGCACGCACGCATGCACACACACACACAAACCCAAGAACATTCACGCAGGCTTTCATATCTCATGCATGTGGAAGATTTATGAGGTCACGTTTCAGAGCAGAGGATGTCTGGACATGCCTCGAACAAGATTAACTAATACGACAACGTCTCGGCCCTTCAGTACTACAGTGATAAATGATGATAAAGATCAAAGTGCGAGTGTTCTGCTCTTCATAATGTTTGAGTGCGTGATGTCCAGTCATATAAACTAACATGCTTGACTAACATTTACGTAGTCCATAGAGACAACAAGACCTTGACGAGAGGGTTCAGTAGAGTTAATATGACGTACATGTTTATTTGTGTGGCTGTGTGAGGGTTTCGTGCGGCTTCACGCTGTTGAATGTTAACACCACGGCTCCTCATTTCTTGTGATCGCTACAGACAAAATTATAAGCAATTTCTGCCCTTCATGCCATCATGAGTAAAGGACCCTAAAACATCCCCACACCAAAATACCCTCTCTGTCCACCAGAGGTCTCAGGCACTACAGTTCGAGGTTTGTTGTCATGGTTACTCAAATCTCTCCTTTGTGTTACTTGACTGAATGCAGTGGATGCAGTAAAAGGGGTGTGAACTTCAGCAAGCTCTGTTTGCCCAAAGAAAGCTGATGAAGGCTTACTTACAACAGCTACGACAACTACAGCAGGGGTCTGAGGTTTGACCTCTCTCTTCAACCTTAAGCTTTATCCCAAGTCACAAACTTCATATCCAGAAGACAATCTTTCCCCAATTTAAACAAGCAAATTGCCTATTCGGTTTGGATTCGTTTTACATGGAGATGTGGCAGTAAGTTTTATTATTACTGGAGTATCTCTAGGATTTAGTCCTGTCCAAATCTGTCATGTCAGTACATTTTTTTTTATGGACTGTACAAGCACGCATCTGGAAAGATTACACCATATTTTATCTTCTATAAAATGAGGTAATATATATATAATCACTGAGCACTTTATTAGGAACACTATACTAACAATGGGTAGAGCCTCCCTTTGCTCTCAATTCTTCATGGCATGGATTCCACAAGATGTTGGACACATTCATTTGAGATTCTGGTCCATGATTGCATCACGCAGTTTCTGCAGATTTTTCAGGAGCACTTTTATGCTTCGAAATCTCCCTTTCTACCACATCCCGAAGGTGTTCTATTGGATTCAGAGCCGGTGACTGGGAGGCTACTGAAGAACACTGAACTCACTGTCATGGTCATGAAACCAGCTTGAGGTGACTTTTGCTTTGTGACATGGTGCATTATCATGCTGGTAGTAGCCATTAGAGGATGGGTAAATAGTGGCCATGAAGAGATAAACATGGTCAGCAACAATACTCAAATAGGCTACACCACCTCCACCAGCCTGGACTGTTGACACAAGGCAGGTTGGGTCCAAGGATTCATGCTGTTGGTGCCAAATTGTGACCCTACCATCTGTGTGCCTCAGCAGAAATCGAGATTCATCAGACCAGGCTACGTTTTTCCAGTCTTCAGCTTTGGTGAGCCTGTGCCCAGTGCAGCCTCAGCTTTCTGTTGTTGGCTGACAGAAGTGAAACCTGACGTGGTCAAGGTTCGATGTGTTGTGTATTCTGAGATGCTTTTCTGCTCACCACAACAGTGGTTATCTGAGCTGCTGGAGCCTTTCCCGTCAGCTCAAACTAGTCTGACCATTCTCCGCTGACCTCTCTCATCAACAAGGCATTTCCATCTGTGGATGTTTTTTTCCTTTATTGCACCATTCTAAGTAAACTCTAGAGACTGTTGTGTGTGAAAATCCCAGGAGATCAGCTGTTACAGAGATACTCAAATCAGCCTGTCAGGCACCAACCATCATGCCACAGTCAAAATCACTTAGATCACATTTTTTCCTCATTCTTATAGTTGATGTGAACATTACTCAAAGCTGCTGGCCCGTATCTGCATGATTTTATGCACTGCACTGCTGTCACATGATTGACAGATAGACAGATAATTGTATGAATGAGGAGGTGTATAGGTGTTCCTAATAAAATACTCCGTGAATGCATATCCTATCTGAATTGAAATGTAGATAAAGATTCTGTGAGATATCCAGCGAGAAAAGAGGCTTTAAGCATTTTCTTCACTCCGGGAAGCGGCTGCTCTTTTCTGTCATCTCTCAACAAAACCAAACCGAGCATTGGCTGAGTTTGAGCAGGACAGCAAATATATATATAACTGACATTTAAAATGACGTTTTAGAGAAACGACACATCCGGGGGTTTTAGCTCAGTTATGTTAAGAGTTCCTAGCACAGTAATGCCCACATACATGTTATGGTCATGTGATCTACTAACAAACAAGCACAAACGACGCACCCTAAAACAAGCGCTTATATTAAAGGTCATATATCGTATTAAAATGAGTGTGATAACCACATGTCATCATGAAGACACTCATCTTTGTGATTTAGACAGATTGCATATGCTGTGTGCATCGATCATAATTATTACAGTCCTCCTACAAAAAATGACTTAACAGACTTGTGTCCGGAAATCGCGTCCTGTCCGAACAGCACTAAATCTTTGATCGCTCGTTTGGAAAGGAAGTTAGCAAGCAGTTACAGTGCCTTAACTCTTTGGGGTTGAGAGCTTAACCAGTGCAGCTTGTCAGGAGCAGCTTATATAGCCACCTCCAAAAACGATGATTTCCTCTTTGTTTCAGGGTTCGTGACCTGCTGGGAGAGTGTGTGGCTTTCACAAACACCATTAAGAGTGACGCTGACTTTTCAGAGGCTTCAGGTGGATGAGTCAGGGCCGCGAGGTCTATTACCCATTAAACCCAGCCTAAAAGCAACTACTAAAACCACACAGTTTTCCTTAATTAATTCACCCATGTCCTAAAACGGTCTCTTATTATTACATATAGTGGTACAGCCATGGGACACAAACCAATTTGCTGACATATAACATGATAAGAGTCATTCAGTAAAATTTGTCTACTGTAAAATTGGTCTACTGTTTTTATGTCATATATTTTATTTACACTAATATTTCCACATGCATGCATCATAACAAAATATGTTGACTGTATGCATCCATTCTACCTACTTCATTTGCTAAAAATGTTATAAAAAAAATCAGCTCACTGAAGCACAGCAAAAAAAAAAAAAAAAGCTTATATAATGTAAAAAAAAAAATGCTTGAATTAGCAAAGAAGTGTCTGAATTAGCATTTTCTAATTATCATATGAATAAGGACCAGAAAATGGTGCCATACATCAGCATATCTCAGTGCTCTAATGATGACTCCGGGACTAAAGAGAATTTCATTGAATGACACCTAATTAAACAATTAAACACTGCCTAGTTCTATGTTACAGTGATGGATGACCATCTCAAAATCCAGGCAAAAGCCATCGCTGTGATAGCGTTTAGACAAAGGGCCAAAATGAACATACAGACTCAGCAAAAATATCATTTCCACATAGTAACAGGATACATGCCACAAAAGAGAGTAATTTATTTGATGAATATTGCTTCCTTATGTGGTGACAAAAGATGTGGCCTAAAGAAGCTTGATTTAATTGCGTTAACAATACTATGCTATAAATATTGTACTGGGGTGGACAATCACTAGCCTGGACGCCTGTGTGTCCAGACTATTTTTTTTTTTATTCGTAGTTTCCCTTCAAGTAGGTTTAGCACGTTAGCAGTCTGTGTCTTTTTCTCATTCAACAACGAGAGAAAGAATAAATACATACTCATTATTCACCATCACAAACCAAAAGGTTTTATGTGGTTTATTTGGTGTACGTCCCCCTTGTGCCTCCAAAACAGCTGTGACCCATCAAGGCATGGACTCCATAAGCTCTCAGAAGGTGTGCTGTGGTATCTGGCATCAAGATGTTAGCAGCAGATCCTTTAAGTCCTGTAGCTAGTCAGGGCTTTGTGATGGCCACTCCAAGATGTTTGCTTTTTGTTACAACTTTAGAGGTATGCTTGGGATTACTATCCTGCTGGAAGACCCAGTTGTGACCAAGTTTCAACTTTCTGCCTGACGTCTTGAGGTGATGCTTCAGCATTTCTAGATCATCCTCCTTCCTCATGATGCCATCTGTTTTCTGAAGTGCAACAGTCACGTTTCCAGCAAAACACCGCCACAACACGATGCTGCCCCCCCACCCCCCGCTTCACAGTCTCCCCAGGCTGTTTGGAAATTGCGTTTAAGGGGAAAAAAAAAAAAAAGGACTTGTGGAGGTCAACAAAGTATTTTTCTTAGGTCTTGGCTGAGTTGCTTGGATTTCCTCTTGGTATCAAGGGCAAAAAGTTACTGGCCCTTAAATACAGCCAAAAGGTACACTCCCAATTAACTCCTAATTATGACAATTGGCCAATCAGAAGCTTCTAAATGTCATTATATCAATTTCTGGAATCTTCCAGACAGTAAAGTTGGTGTATGTTAACTACTTACCCACTCGAATTCTGACAGAGTGAATTAAAGATGAAATAAATCTGTCTCTAACTGATTGCTTTAAAATGATCTCTGACGTGAACAAAGTAGATGCACTAACTGACTTGCTAAAACAAATATACGGTAACATGACACATGTGGAGCTGTGAAATACTGAGTGTGTTACTGCACTTAACTAGCTAACTAGCTCACCATACTTCACTGCATTACATTAGCTACCTTTTTTTTTTCTTTTTAGCCATGTCAATTTGGTTTCCAGGCAACCAAAACATGGGAGTGGGCAGCACATTAGATCTTTCACTTGCCAGATGGGCTAGTTAATGAATTTATGATATGTCCATCCTGGCCAAAAATCTACACTCAGGTAGATCCTATTCTCAGAATGATCTCTGATCATTTTAGTCTGGACCAGCAATGCCTGTATTCGTAATTTGTTTCTGTTTAAGTGGAAAGATAAGCTTTTCACTTGAGGTGCAAGATCAGCATTATAGCACACAAACAAGCGACAGCTTGCGTTTGCTGTGAGGCTTGTGTAAATCACCTGTGTTAAGTGCTGGTAAGCTTGCCAACACATCCACGCTGAACCTTTAAGAGCGAATGGAAAGAGACAGATGGGTGAATGGATGGATGGGCAGATGAATTGGTAGAAGGATGTCTGGGTGGATGAACCGTTTGCTAAAGCGCCAGTCTAAACGTTTGAATGGTTGGAGCAACGGATGGATGTTTGAAACAGGACAATCTCAGTTCAAGACTGCGCCTGAATGTTCTTTTTTTTCTGCTCTTCACTCAGTGTGTAATTTGAACAAATTGTAGTTCATCTGGAGCCGCCTCAAGTCCGTCATCCCCACTATTGACATTTCACTCGGATCAAACACACAAATGCACACACGCGCGCACACACAGACGCGCGCGCACGCACACCTGTGAAGCCAAACACTGTTGACACCTCTACAGGCCAGACACTCCTGACACATGTGTGACAAAAAGCTGTTGACATTTCATCTACACACAAGCATGGATCCATTCACACACGGGTCCACGCTCGTGTGGTGTGATGGGCTGCTACCGACGTCTCGAACACACACCATGAGCCTGACTGGAGCATGCAGCAAAGAACACAAGCAGAGGACATAAGAGTGATTAAGAGGAAGCAGTAAAACACACACAGCTAATTTAGCCCTCCAGCCTAATGTTAATGGAGACCTTTACTACTGAGAGGGCAACAATTTGAGAAGTTAATTTGGTTTTAAAATATTGTTATTTCCTGTTATGTCTTTTAGATATGCCCAGACTATTTAGCCAAGATATCTGTTTAAATCACCTGCTATAATGCTTGTGTTCACGGGTTAGCCATTTAAGTTAGTACAACTGGATAATAATCTCTTGTGTAATTTTCACTAACGTTTCAATTATTTTATCAACCTTGTTTTTGGATATTTAAGAGCTTTATAGACACTGCATTAGAAAACACTTTCCCCCCCCTCATTTTGGTTAACGGTGGCTAACCAGAGCAATCGTTTGGAGTAAGGGGTGGCTACAATTTAAACCAGTTAGTTCACAGAAAAACAAGGTAGGAGATTCGATGCAAAACAAGATTCTTAGTTGCAGCTAAGCAAATCCTCATACTACTGAGTGCTAAGAAACTCAATAAGAAATCATATAAGTGCCCAGCTAGCTTTCACATCAGAGACTGTGGTACTCACAGGTCAACATCCTAACAAACACTATTGTTTGGCAATAAATAGCTAAGGGTGTCGTAAGGCAGACGACACCCTGGACAGGGCACAATCACACACACATTCACATACCCATTCACACAGTACGAATAGTTCGGAAATGCCAATCAGCCTACAACGTATGTCTTCGGACTGGGGAGGAAACCAGAGTGCCCAGAGAACGTGCAAACTCCATGCACACAGGGTGCAGGTGGGATTCGAACCCCCAGCTCAATCCCCCAACAAGATCAATAAATAGTCGTTTGCATTCTGTCAAAGCCTGAGACAGAACACTCCTCAGAGCAGAAACGACAAACCGGTGATTTGCCTTGACACTAGCATCAGAGCTGTGCTGTTAGAGAAAATCAGTCAACTCCTTCTGACCAGTCAGATTTGAGAATCCAATGGCGCTGTGGTATAGCAACACTTAATACTCTTTATTACCTTTATCTAAAAAGATTGGATGTTACACTTATTCCTTCTCTTTTTTTTATACTGTTTTTACCTTTTTACATTCAATGAATAAAGAATTTTGTAGTCTGCAGTGTTACTTGGACTTAATGCCTGCACGTCATTACAATGGTAGACTGCACAAAAGAAGGGCAACGGAAACCATCATAGACTTAATACTGTGCATACTGGAGCCAACTCCAAGCAAATCCAATTTCGAGTCTGTACGAGAGTCTTTGAATGAGGTCATTTTGCTTGTAAACAATTTTGTTTGGCCATCAGTGAAGGACGGGAATGAGTCAGTGGATTGCTGTGACCGAGATCATCTTGTTCATCAAGACCCAATCATTCAACACTCATCTCCAGGACTATCTGTTTTTAAAACGTAATTGCAATTATTAGTCTTAACGATTTCTCGTACTGCTTACTGAACCATCTGCTGCATATGTATAAAAGATAAATGGGTCACAGTTGTTATGAAGTTGTTGTTATTTTGCTGATATGTTTGTAAGTGACTGTGTCGTGACTCACTTGGAAGGATCAGGTATAGACAAGGACAGCAGATTTGCTGGATTATACAAGATTTTGTAATGTTTTAGAGATAATACATCTGTGGGTGATGTGATATCATGTGAACATTCATTCTAAAACTGATGTCAAAAATCTGGAGAGGATTCTAGGGGGAAAATGTGAAACACAATAATTGATTTTCATTTGATTTTCATGACTTTGCTTGAGAAGTGGAAGTACTTCTCTGGTGCACTCGCATTTCATTTCCATCAGTGCGTTGCAGGCGAGCCACTCTGAAATGCAACCACTGTCCAATCACAGCCCTAAGCCGCACTCGGGGAAGGTATCTGTAATCGGAGAAGGACTTGAACGCCTTTTAAAAGCTTATTGTTTCTTTATTCCTGCTGTTTTTCAGAATTATTACTGAAACATGATAAAAGTGTTAATGTGACTATAATATTTACAGTTCACAACAGGACCTAGGAGTTTTTTTAAATTCAATTTATTAGAATTACCTTTAACATCAACATTTTTCAATGAAATTCCTGCCATGTTTTAAGACAGTATATCTAATTTGGCAACTGAAGTGAAACAGGTGAGGCAAAAATATATCATCCAATAGTATACCGTGTTTCAGGTAAGGACAACATAAACGACAGGGAGGTGTAATGCTACGTGAGGACTATTGCCATGGCAAAGCTGTCTTTAATCCTCTTATACCGCAGTAAAGTATCAATAATTATTTTTTTTTTTATAAATTAGAGAACAACATGGCATGCTGTTTAGCCTATTTCATGTTCTGGAACGTCCACGAAACAAGTTCCTTTTATCACTTACATGATAACAGCTATAAATAGTCTAATTGTTCCCTCACCAGCCCCTTTTTTCTCTCTCTATTCAGCTTAACAAGACAAAAAACACAGCGTGTCATGTTACCAAGAAAGTGCAAAATGCTCCCCTCCTGAACACTTTAAATGCTTCACAGACAAATAAACTCTTATTAACTAAAATTAGAAATTAACAGCAGTCATAACCTCCAGTCATAAATCTATTTTATTTTTCATGATGGTGATTTTGTTGTGGCTTAGGTTTTTGGCTGTTTACACACTGCATGTGTGCTATATTTATTTCACAATAAGCTTCATTAATCTCCAGTCAAGACACACTGCGCTCATGTCCGATGCACGACTGAGTACAGTGTATGTAGTAAATAATCCATGATAACCTTAGAGTATACTTTTCTGTTATTGTTGCAAATTCCAGTTCATTACTGCCAGAATTTCATTCCAGATGAACTGAAGACCAAATTAAGACAAAACCTTTGCTCGGTGATGGAGTGCCTAGTCACTATAGGTCAGTTATGTAAGCTAGATGAGAGTAGGCACGAAGTACTGAAAGGCTATCATGCCTAATAATGAGAAATTTAGAATAAAAATCATAATAATAGATCTATCTGTCTATCATGTAATATCAGCTGAAATACTGATTCTTAAAAACTGCAATCAAAAATATATATCGTGGCATGTAAATTATGGAGAAGTTCCTGTGCCAGGTAGCATTCGTACCAGCAATCACACTGGGGGGGGGACATGAAACGCAATATACAGATGGTACTGCTTTTCTTTTGTGACACGAGGGCAACGTGTCACACTGAAAAGCAAAACTTTCATCGCGTAGCTCTTATGCTGTGTTATCTCTCAGTGAAAAACGATTAACAGGGGATTGTTGTTTAGGACTGGCTTTGCATCAGTTTTCTCGTTGCATTGTATTTCATATTCATCAGTGTGCTGCAGTTGTGCCACACTGAAATGCAATCACTGTCCAATCACAGCCACATCCAGGGGCGTGGCTATACATATATATATATAATGTCATTAGAAAAAAACACATAATAGCTTACTGATGAACGGATATATGATTATGGCAACTGGGGACACAATGGCAGGTCCAGACTTACATTCTTGTATTCACTCAATTTCCTGTTAGCTTCCATGGAAGTACTGAATAAAAACATTCAGCGCTTGTACCTGTTGACGAGTTTACATAGGCAGGGTTTCGTGTGCATTTTTCTATTGACAGAAATGATGACCTGTTGAAAAAAATCCACTACTGCCATTTTACACAACCCTCAGGCTACTCAAGCAGGAAGGCTGTGCAAGGTATCACTGGTGTGTGTGTGTGTGTGTGTGTGTGTATGAGGGGGTGGGGGATGTGTTTGTATCTTGGTGGGACCAGCCAAATGTCCCCACAAGGAAAACAATATCTGACAGTTCTGACCTTTTAGCTAGACCCCACAAGGTAAACTGTAGCTTTTATTTAAATAACCTTAAGAGGCAAAATGTTGCCTTTTGGTTACCGAGGATAAGGTTGAAGATCGATTTAGATGTAGCATAGCATCAAAAAGCTGCATTAATAATTCTGTCAGAGGAAGGTCCTCACAAGGATAGTAGGATAAATGTGTGTGTTTGTGTGTATTAATGAGAACTGATCCTCTTGTTGTCACACACCCACTCAAAAAACATACAGTCCCTGCGCTGAAGAGCTCTCATATACTGTAGTACAAGATAGAAGAAGAAGAAGAAGAAGAAGAAGCCTTTATTTGTCACATATACATTACAGCACAGTGAAATGCTTTTCTTCGCGTATCTGAGCACAGAGTCAGCCATGATACGGCATCCCTGGAGCAGACAGGGTTAAGGGCCTTGCTCAAGGGCCCAACAAGGGTGCTGGGGCTTGAACCCCCAACCTTCTGATCAGTAACCCAGAGCCTTAACCGCTGACAGACAGAGTTATGAAAAGACAGGAAGAGAGACCGGAAGAGGCTCAAGAGTGTCAGCAGGTTATCATCATCCACGTTTTACAAGATATCCTGTTAGAGATGTTAAATATAACATAAACACGTAATTCTTGACTAAAAGGCGTTTGAAGAGACAGACCGCACTTTATATAAAACCACTGAGGAATCGTCACTGTGGTACTAGGAATATTTTTATGGCTTCAGGATTGGTGCCTGCTATCAGGTTATAAAACAGACACGGATTGGCTTAACGTTCATCGGGGAATAAAGAAATTGCAGTGCTGCATTCGGTGAGAACACTGGATCTTCTCTAATCAACTGTTTCCAAGTCAACCTGATCATTCGTCAGCTTATTTCGGTATGACAAGCAATACTGTTTTAGTTTGCCAGCAATTTGTTTATCTAGCAAAATATTTCAAATGGTACAAGGGATATGTCAAACAGCTAGCCTATGAGTGCCCTTTAGGTATTTATTGCGGTAGCTCACACACTGCAGAGCCAAAGACTAGTAAACACTGCCCAATACAATCAATACACACACACACACACACACACTGCCTATGTTATATACAGTACATCCACATATCCTTTTCACTAATGTGTTAACTAAACGGTGTAGAAAAAATAAGACGGATATAAATTACATTATTCAAACACCTACAGGACACTAAAATACACCCCTTGTAGTGAGATCCACGCGCACACAAGTACATACATACACACACGGTACTGCTTATTCTGACTCATTTCTGTCTGCTCTCTGGCTAAACTCTTAATCCCCACAGTTAGATAGACACAACCTGACATTTTCTGGGAATACTTTCTGGCACACAGGAATACACACACACACACACACACACACAGGCCCACTCCACTTTCTAAGCTGCTCTTCTTGAGCTTTATTTATTATCTGAAAGCCTTCCAGTGAAAAATCTCAAAACACATGCGTGCGCACACACACACACATATATATACACACACACACACACACACACACACACACACACACACACACACACACACACACAAACACATACACAATATTTGTCAAGCAGTGGCTAAGATACCTTTGTGTATAACTGCAACTCTATCTGGTCCCAAAACCTGTGCATGTACAGGGAAAAGAAATCACAAAATGTTATAACACTATTATTTACGTTTGATAATAAAGTGAATAAAGAAAAACTTTCCGCTCTGAGACACTTATATGTTTATACTTGTAATTTGCTGTATTTTTGTTACTCTTGTGAGAAATAATGATCACGATAGGGATAATGATAGGGATAATGATCAGGTTTTGGTGTTACCTCCTAAAACTAAAAAAAAAGAGCAGGATCTTCTTTTCTCAGGAATGGTCAATGTCATATTAATGAACAATACAACGCTGAAGTAGTGGAGACCGCAAAAGCTGGACTCAAAGTTCCAGAATGCAATGCAGATATCTGACACAGTTGAGTTGCAGCAGAGAGTCAGCTGGGCTAGTTAGCAAGCCACGAGATCATACATAATGATGGCGTTGAAGGTGGTATTAACATGAAAGCTGAAGCTTTGGAAGCTGATCTGTTTGAGTGGAGTGTAAAGATGAGGAAGTGAGAGCGCTGGACAGACTAAAGGACTAAAGTGCCACTGTATTGCTCTCTTTAGGTAGAGATGAAGCAATGGATAAATCCCACTGCACCACTTTCAGCAGGTGCTCGAATTACGTATTACGTATTACGTACTGTGACTTATTGGGATATTGATCGTTATCTTGGCGCCACAGAGTCTGTCTACAAAATAATGCCCCTTGCCATTAGAAATAATATGTTTTTTTATTCACTGTAACATACTAAATCTTAATACTTTAAATATTATCTGAGTTGAACGGTCCAACTTTTGTTATATTTATTTCTTACTTTTTTTTTTTTTAAAAAGGTGACTTTAAACTCGCAAAATTATACGCCAACTCAGGCACCAGGCATTTTAAAAGACAGTTGGATACATAGAAATAAGAAATCATATTGTATTACCAGAACCTGTTAGCTACATTAACTATGGAGCTTTATCCTGGTCAGGAGTGTGGTGGATCCGGAAATTATCCTGGGAACACTGGGCAAGAGGCTGGAACACATCCTTGATGGGATGTCAGTCCATCGCAGGACATCATGCATATACACATTCACACTTACGGACAATTTAGACTGGACCACTCACTGGCATGTTTTTGGGAGTAGGAAGGATACCCAGAGGTATCTGGAGAACCCAGAGGAAACCCACAGGGACACTGGGAGAACATGGGAAACTCCAGACAGACAGTATCCCGAGTTCAGGATTGAACAATAGACCCTGAAGCTGTGAAGCAGCAACGCTACCCTCTGTATCACCATTCTGCACCGCTCTCAAGCTGTCCATTACATATTAAAATGATAATACTTGCCACATATTACACCATATACTGGTACATTCTCTGTCTGAACTGGTCAGAAGATGTTGATTGATTTTCTAAAACAGCAGCTCTGTCAGTATTGCCAGCTGCAAGGCAAATCACAGGTTTACATTAATGCGCTCGTTTTAATATGTTACGGTTTCTATAGTAACAGCTAACAACTCACTGACGGGGACTTGTATGGTGGACGCACCATATAATAAAGGACACATAACCCAAAAAAATTAGCCCAATTCTACAGGATCACCGCACATCTGGAATCTATGTGGACAAGATAGTTTGCACAAAGGCTATTTTAGTAAATCGAATAGAACTGTAGTTAGGCGCAGGCTTGAAGGACCGGTAAGGAATAAATGAATGGAGCAACAATAGTCTATCTTTTTGAGGACAGAGCTTAAATCATTTCAAACTTGTTCTTGATATAGTGCACATTTGCTTAATGATGGGTGTCACTAAAAAGTAGCTGTTTGCTGTGAGAAATGACAAAAGTGGTGTTTTGTGACAAAACCACTGTACCACTTATCCTACACAGGGTCAGGGGGGAATCTAGAGCCTAGCCCAGGGAACTCGGGGCACAAGGCGAGGACACCCTGGATGGGGCATTATGGACAATCTGGAAACGCCAATCAGCTTACAACACATGTCTTTGGACTCGGGGAGGAAACCCCAGAAGCACAGGGAGAACATGCAAACTCCACACAGAGGCAGGGATCGAACCCCATGGAGTGTCAGATCATTAGGAGATTGTGTTACTTAAAAGACAGGAATTTTAAGTATATTTATAGCTCTCTATGAACCATCACTTGTAGTCACTATTGTTAACGTTTATTTGCGATGACTACAAATGATGCAGTATTGCAGTCATTGTTCTGTTGTGCTGTAGTGCTGAAAACACACTTTTTGTTCAAGTGGTTCCACACTGAATTGTTTTAATGAGCTGCACACAACATTTACGAGAAAAAAATATGGAGACTGCAATACAATACAGCAATAAAGATGACATATGAGACCAGGGGCCCTATTTTTTTGTGAACATAACCTGAATGCAGAATTAGATCTTGCTTATGTGGGTAAGTGAAGCAAAATCATTGTCAGGAAATAGGCTTTAAAAAAAAGGTAGGATTGAGTAGGATTTTTAGTTAAAAATGGAATGAAAAAACTTTATGATAGGATATTCCTGAGCTGCTGTGAGTCACCGTGTCAACCCTGTAATAGGAATTCACAGTCACAGCTGTGTCAAGGGTGTCGTGTCGTAATCAGTGGGAAAAATACACATACGTCATACGCCAACTCAGATATGTCAAAGGTCACCGCACCTCAACTTCAGCCATGAAAGAAGTCTGACTGCATGGAGGTAGGCTACCAATTAAAAGAGAAAGACAGAGCAAGAGGGCATGGGAGTGTAAACAAAGCAAAAAGGAGTGAGAGAGTCTGACATTATACAACTTTAAACATTCAATTAACTGAAAAAAACGTGCAAGGAGAGGCCCAGTTACCGTGTGACCAACCAATGAACGTGTGACACACGTGAAACCGCACTGCAGTAAGAGCAGCAACGGGACTCCAGTACCACATAAACCAAGACATACAACCTTTCCACAGGCACGTACTCTTTCGTACTCTGCTGTCTTTACTATATGGATTATGTAGCCCTTTGTGTACGTCTGCTGTACACAAGAATGCTCGAATAAAAGCAAACAAACTTTGACAACATTTAATAATAATAGGCAATAAATATAGCCGTAATTGGCGATATGAGGGGTCCAAGCACCCTTCGCGCATAGTGCCCCGGTGGCCAGTTACTGCTTCGTGCTTGGACCCATAACAACAACAACAACAACAACAACAGAAGTAATAAAAGTACAGGAAATGCATCATTTTAATTACTCCATAGGTATAGGTGATGAAAGGGGAAAGGTACAGTAACCTCCCATAACCATAACACTTGTATACACACAGATGCAAGCATGCACTGTCTCGGCGGCATGTATACACACAGACACGCATCCTTCCTCCATCACTAATACCACTGTGACAGCAGACATGTAGTCAGCGATGAGCTGCTGACGATGATCCATTCTGTCTGTGTGGACATGTGTGTGTGTGTGAGAGAGAGAGCTTCCACTGCATACACCATTTTTGCTGTCCTGTGGTAATATGATAAAGAAAATAAAGCTTCTCTGAAGACATTTGCTTGCATGCAAAATAACCACAAACATCTTACATGTGATATTTGCATATCTGTATTTCCGAGCACGACTACAGTTACTACAGTTAAGTCCAAAAGTATTCATCCCCTTGTTTTTCTGAGTATCTTCACCTCTCTGATAATATATGGTGTCTATCTGAGTTACAGTCAGGTCCATACGTATTTGGACAGGGATACAATTTTTGTAATTTTGCCTCTGTACACGACCACAGTGGGTTTGAAATGAAGCAATCAAGATGTGACTGAAGTAATTGGACACTTGCCTGATAATTCCTAAACGGTTAATGCAATATTTTGGTTAAAACCCTTGAATTAAAGCTGAATTGCTTCATTTCAAATCTGTTGTGGTGGTGTACAGAGACAAGATTACGAAAAATTGTGTCACTGTCCAAATACTTATGAATTTCAAAGCTAATCTGCAAACATTGTAGTGAGTCACTTTTCCCTGGAACATAGTGTATTGTTTGTGGCTGTCCCATTTCCTCCATCTCTTATTCATACTCCTACTGGCTGTGGTGCTACCAGTCATTAGGAGGCTCCCTAAGCATGGGAACAATTCCATAAGTATTGTTTGTTTTGCTCATCAATGATGAAGATAAAGATATATTGTATTTTTTTAAACTAACTAATTTATACTAAATGTCACAGTTGTATTTCTATAAAATCTAAATCTAAACATATATGATCTAAAGCAGTGGAATATGAACCAACAGTTTATGCACAAGATACTAGCTTCAGGGAACAATCTTGTCTGAATAATGAAACCGAACTGCTGCAGTAATCATAAAGACTGCCCTGTACTCATCCCAGACTCAATACACTCAGCACTGTTTGCCTTTACTCTTCTTCACCTGCATACTCGACTTATTTATAATCCCATTATCAGGTGACGATGGGATCCATTTTGAGTCTGGTTCTTCTCAAGGTTTCATCCTCATGTCCTCTCGGGGAGTTTTTCCTTGCCACTGTCACCTCTGGATTGCTCTTTATGGATGTAAATCCACCAAGTCTTATCTGAAAGCTGCTTTTAACAGTGACAACATCTACTGTTAAAAGCACTATGCAGAGCAAAGTAAATTGAACTGAATAGAAGAAGTAGGCTGGATTGTGAGTTCTACACATAGATTAACAGAATTTAGCAGAAACATAATCAACAGCACAAACTCTGGCCTTTGTGTTAACTGTTCCTTGCTTTACATCATTATTTGGATTGTGTTTTAGGTGCAAACAAGCATTGTATTCTGTGAATACAGGTTATTAAACGGCCAGACCAAAGAAACATGATAGCACAAGTTGTACAGCTCTAGGAACAACACTGAGTAACCAATCACAGCCAAACACAAAGCACAAAGCACCAATGATAAGCGATCTGAGTAAATACAGGCAAAGAACCATTGTGGAACACCTGTAGGTTTTGTGCCGCTCACAAGCCGAAAGGGCTCAAATATCTATCTGAAGTGTAAAAAATTGGTTTATAATGAGAGGGAATCTCTGCAAAGTGAAAGAAAGGCGGTGATCTGTCAGAGAGAGCAGGAGCCGCAGTACTCACCAGGTCATGATTGGTTGAATTGGAATCGTCTTCAGGGAAGGGGATGTAAACAGCTAAGGCCACGCAGTTGGCAAAAATAGACAGCAATATAAAGATATCAAAGGGTCTGGAAAATGCATGGTTAAGGAATATAAAATCAGCTAAAGTTATCAATGTAATATCAAAATTATTTAATTCCACAGATGACTACTAGTAGCTCTAGTTTATTATCTAGTCCAATATAATACACACTTAATATCCTTTTTTTTTTTTATAATCTTCTGTTCGTTATATAATCCTGTGGAAAAATGCCCTTGCAAAAATAGATGTCTTTAAAGAAATACGTCACCCAAAAATGGTATGCTAACCATGCTATGCTAACCATGCTATGCTAACAATACAGTGCTAGAGTGTAAGATGGCTTGGTAAAATCTTTCTACAAGTTTTAGTTTGAGCATTCTGTTTTCAGAATTCGCTGCCTTCCTTTCCTGACTGCAACGTTTGGGTGAAGTATTTCGTTAGTTCGTCAGAATGAGGTCACTTTGGAGTCTGGTCCCAGAGGAGAGGTGATGGAAGGATACTTCCACTCCACCAGGCTGATGCAGGCCCTGCGTATCGGGTTGTTGAGGGTGAGGCAGAAGAGTGCCCGCGGAGGCCTGCTATTGGTGGCGCTACCCTGCTTCTTGCTCTTGGCATACTGCTGCCTCTTCCTTTGCGACAGCGAGCCTACTGGAGCGCTGTCCGATGTACTTATGGTCTGGGTGCCATCGGCCTTGGCGTTTCTCGCCGCAGTGATCGCAGCTTGCCAGGACAGAGCGCCAGACTGGGGGAGTGACTGTCTGGAGAGGGAGGGGCTGTCTGACCAAAGGGGCGGAGCGTCGCCAGAGGAAGCGGCCTGTGTGCTGATAGCATAGCTTGCCCCTGAGGATTAGAAAAAAAAAAACACTTAAGGTCAAGAGTTTGGAAAAATTAGATGGACATTATACAGCCTGTGAGATACTGAGTAATGACCCAAACTATTATAAATGACATATTTTGTTCTGGTTTGATGAAATTTATTCTCGTATTTGTATAATTTGTATAATAGCTGCCAGTATTACGGCACTGCTTACAAACCTGTAATCTCTTTGGTAACATTGTATATAAAGTTTTCATGTTTAACTGAAATGAAGAGAAAGAGAGACAGAAAGAATCAATATAGTGTCATGTGAAAAAGCAGAGCACTTTCCAGGTCACTTGATCTGCCACTTGCTGCCTTGCTGTCAAAAGAACTACGCTGTAAGCAAGTGGCATCTCATACAGACTAGAGTTAATGGTTAACAACTGCATTTTGTCATTTTTTACCTCCCAATGCAGTCATTGCCAATGTCAAGCCAATTCTCATCCACCAGCTGGGAGGGTGAAGGCTAACACGTGCTTTCTCGCAGACACATGCAGCTACTGCATCTTTTCAAACTGCTGCTCTTGCAACATCACAGGCAGCCAAACTATGCTCTTCCATATACATAAGCTCGCAAACTGGCTAGTGTTGCTCTGATTGACGGGAGAGAGAGAGAGAGGGAGAGAGGAATACCATACTTCCCACCCAGACAGCAGGACCAGCTATGTTCTCCTGGACTCCCGCCCACAGATGGTTGTAGCATCGTTAGGATTTGCGATCCTCCCGATCCCCTGACAACAGCGCAAACACTTACACTGAGGCGTAACTGCCATTCGAGTACGGATATATCA
Organism: Pangasius sanitwongsei; assembly: GCA_037576675.1. Classification (NCBI taxonomy): domain Eukaryota; kingdom Metazoa; phylum Chordata; class Actinopteri; order Siluriformes; family Pangasiidae; genus Pangasius; species Pangasius sanitwongsei. The sequence goes on from CM075010.1 coordinate 19,311,779, forward strand.
ACACGCATGCAGTTCCTCTGCTTTATTTGTGCAGAATATCACACACCCACTCAGGTACACTTCATGATGTAAATCAAATCTAGAAACACTTTATATGAAATGTACTTGGCATGCTACAAGACTATCACAAGACTATTAATATCGTCTTGAAAGAAGTGTTTGGATAAAGTGAATCTCCTTGACAACGCCTCGCAAACAGCAGCCTCAATGCTCTAACTGCGAGGATGCTCCACACAGAAATGATATGAAAATTCTGGTGTTAAATGAATCCATGGTTCCAAGTTAGAAGCAGTTTAGTGGTATAAAGACACCTGTTTATTCCAGTGATGCAACATTATCTGGAATACGCACGTGTCAGTAATCACAATATTGCCACCAAGGATGCGTCCAAACGTTGTCATTACCTCTACACTGCATTCTCAACAAATACGTCCTGATTGTCAGCAAAAGTTGTTCAATTCACCTTGCTAACGAAACCACTAGACCGACAGCATGTATTACTTGTATTACTTGCTAGTTAGATTGTGCACAATGAGAACAGGTCCAAGTAAATACAATGCCTTCCAAAACTATTGGTACCCTTCAAAAAATGAGCGGAAATGATTGCATGAAAAAGATTACACGCAATCGTTTTAAATTTCCACTTAAACAATAGGAGTAAATGTTTATTTGTTCTGTTAAAAAAAAATCGTGAGCATTTTTGACACCCCTAACGAATATTTTAAATAAAGGCAAACATATTGTCATTCTTGGAATACTTGTATTAGTTTTTCATTTGCTCTTAGTCTCCAGGAACTCTGTTGTTGCCTTTAAGCATGTCCTGTTTCCCTGGTGTATAAATATGTGGTTGCACACATAAAATAAATATCTTAGTAAGATATCTTTGTCATCCATTACCATGGGGGGAAAAACAAACAAAAAAAAAAACATTTTTCAGTGCTGACCTGCACAAATTAGGTAATGGAAATATAAAAAAAAAAATACATAAGCAGTGAAAAATCACATTAAGGACAATTAATGCCATAACAAACAGTTTTCACATGGCTGAAATAGTAGGAAATAGGAAACTTGCCAGGCATTGGACCCATGAGTACACTGTCTCTGCACACAGATCTGGTGGATGGTGGAGGAGGGAGAAAAGAGCCCAAATATTACAGTTACAAAGTACACAGTTTAGCGGATGGTGGCTGTTTCAAGTTTCAAAAATTGACTGTTTCAAAAAAAATGCTACTCTTATAACAAAAGGCTGTTTGGAAAGATTGTAAGAAAGAAGCCCTGCTTAAGAACATCTCATAAAATCCGGTGGCTGGACTTTAGCAAGCTTCGTTATTACTACAACTGGCATTATGTGTTGCGGTCAGAGGTGACCATAACAGACTGTTTTGTTCATGCACATCATCAGCATGTTTGGCTACAAAAGAAGACTGCATACAAGGAAAAGCACCTGATAGCCAGTGTAAAATATAGTGCTGGACTACTGATGCATTGAGACTGCTTTGTGGCTGGTGGTTCAAGGGTTCTTGATTGCGTCATGAATTGTGCTAAGTACTAGTATATTTCAGCCTGAAATCTGGTTGCCTCTGCCAGGAGGTTCAGATCTGACCATAGAGTAGATAGAGAACAGGATATTGAACCAAACGGATTTCCAGCTCTCCAGAAACGATTCAAGAACAACACAATATCAATGTTTTGCAATGATCATCTCAGTCTCCAGACTGCAAACCTGTGAATATAAAGGAGTTTCAAAGGATCTGCATGGAGGAGTGGACCAATATCTTTCAACAAGTGTCTCCAACCTTGTTAAACATTACAGGAAGAGACTTAGTGCTGTTATTCTCTCAAAGGAAGGCATCACAAAATATTAACTGAAAGGGATCGTATTAATTGAATGCTGATCGTTTTGAAATGAGTGTTTTGTATAAAAAATAAATAAATAAATAAATAAATTTTTTAAAAAAAGGAAATTACTGCACTACTTAAGAAACATTTTTAAACCTGGAATAGGAAAAAATATGTTTAAATGAAACTATACAATATAGGAAGATGTGCAAAAGTCTTAGGCATCCTCTTTTTTTTTAGTACAAACTTTGTTATAGATGTTTATTTGATGACTTCTACATTACCGAGTCAATACAAAAACATTTAGATTTCCAAACATTAGTTTTCCAGCACAAAATTAAATGTTACAGAAGAATGTTTGTATGTCAGTAAAGAAAGC
>CM075010.1:19314096-19326062 GCA_037576675.1 Pangasius sanitwongsei
GCAAGATGCTCAGTAACACTTACAGCTCATTTCCTTATAAAACTGCACACATTGTACCTGAGACTACTAATTTTTTTAAAGCAAAGGATCATCACACCAAACATTGACTTTGTTTCATTTATTACTGTTTACTGCTCTTTATAGTATTTTTTTTAAAATGTAGAAACATTTAGTTTCACTATTTTTGAAGGCTCTGCAGCATTTCTTTGCATGTGCCTAAGACTTTTGCACAGTACTGTATGTGTGAGCGTGCTTGTTGGATATATTTTATGTTTTATATGTAACTGTTTGCTTATTTGCATAAAGGGTGCCAATATTTCTCGAGGGCATGGTATTTAGTGACTTGTAGTACAATACTGTGATAATATCATAAAATATGATTACATATGATTATATTTGATTACAGTAGTCAGTTATAATGTAGTGAAAATGGTAGATGTGTGCTGTAGAGCAGGATTTGGAAGCGACCGTCCGGTTTTTTTTTAATTCATACCGCAAGCATTCCATGTGCACTTCCGGCACGACAGCACGCTTTATTTGCATTAAGAAAACTAACACCCAAATACACAACCTTGTCAATGAAATGTCAATGGATGAGGACAGGCGAAGTTGGGCAGCTGTGATTACAACACAGCTTAATGAAAAAAACGTGGCATGAGACAGTGGGACACTAAACAAGCAGCCTATTAATTTTTTTTTTTTTTTAAATCAATAAATATTGTGAGTAACGTACAAACATTTTCAGTGAAACTACAGGTTGCACGATCGTGACATCTTTGTAGATTGTGACTTTAAATAAAATTAGCAGCGTGAAAAGATGTGCGGGTGTGATTTTTATACTAAACTTAAGCAAGCGTCTGAAAAATAATACAGACGAGGCGTAAAACAAGGGCGGCGTGACGTGCGCGCCTCTGACGCAGCTGGTGCGGACTGAAACGCTTGTTAAAATGGAAGCGTAACTGCCGCATGTGACATCTGGTGTAAACTGGCTTTATGATAGATTTCAGAAGCATCAAACCGTGAGAGCATAATTAAGAGGTCTATGAAGTCTCATTCATCTAGGCCATTAAAATGTGTAGCAGTAAATCAAAGTGAACCTCAATGAACTTCTCTCGTATTCACGAGCTATGTGAAGGTAAACTCCCAATTCCAGCATGGTTGATGAAATGTGTATGATTTTTTTTTTTTTTTTTAGTTGTAATATTTAACATGTAACAGCACTGAATCTGGTGAAGACAATGAGGGATGAAAAGTCAAAACGTTTTTAAAAATTACACTACTCATTCAGAAATCCCATGCTACAGATAGCAGTCTAGAACCTAAATCTAGAACCTTTATGTGTTTTCTGGTTTGTCTATAAGGAGAAAGCTTCAAAGGTTCAACATACAACCCCTTCGGGAAGGTAATAACCACAGAGAAAGAGTGGAAACGACAAAAATAAGCCTTGTTAAGTGGGTAATTTTAAAGTTCTCCAAAGAACTTTACTTGCCTTACTCACACACAGTACCTCTTTCCATTTTCCAATAGTCTCGAGGTGCGTTCAACGTTAGGGCTGGATGATATACGATTACACTGTTGATATTGCGATGAATCACAGCACAAAATGCTGTAAAGCTGCTTTCTGAGATATAATGGGTTTCGTCAGTATGCCATTGAATCCTTCTAGTAACAAGAACGTTGGACATTAAAATCCTATTTTTGTACAGAATGGTTAGTTTTCCCTTCTGTTAAAAAAAGATGTTTTATATAAAAGTATTATTAAACTCATCCATCCATTTTCTGTACTGCTTATCCTACACAGGGTCATGTGTTATCCCATGGGGCTTGGTGCACAAGGCAGGGGACACCCTGGATAGGGTGCCAGGCCATTGCAGGGCCCAATCACACACACACACACACACACACACTATGGACAATTTAGAGACGCCAATCAGGCTACAACACATGTCTTTGGACTAGGGGAGGAAACCGGAGTACCCAGAGGAAGCCCCTGGGGCATGGGGAGAGCATGCGTGCTCCGTGCAAACAGGCAAGAATCGAACCCCAACCCTGGAGGTGCGAGGCAGGTGTGCTCCCCATATTAAACTCATCATATTCATATTTTTAAATGTAACACAGGCACAATTACATAGTGATATATATCACAAAATGTCAATGCAGTGCAGATACAGAGCATAGGCTAGGCCTAATATAATTAGTGTCTTGCCCAGATCTTGCTCAGAGACACCGATGTCCCACCTGTCAGTTGTCGTGTTTCCTGTTATCACTGATAAAACCGTAAAATGGTGTATCGACACATTCCTAATCCTACGGTGCGTTTCGAGGCGCTCTGATTTCACTTGTCTGCTAACCTTAAACCACCTTTTTAGCACAATTCGAAGCGGTGGAGACGCCGTGCATGTGGCATTCGAGTAAACACACGAGGTTGGATATTACATATCGGAAAACGCGTGAAAATAATGAAGGAAGAGCCGGATAGAGAGAGAGAGAGAGAGAGCGCGCGCGAGCATCCCTGCCAAGCAGCGAGTGTTGAAGTGCCAGGAGGCGCGCGCCGCTTCTCGTTTACCTTCAGTCGGTTCCTCAGGCTCGTCCATGCCTTCCTCCGCATTGAAAGTCCGTTTAATGAGCCGGTTTCACCGCAGGAACCAGGAGACACACGTTCAAATCGCTATTCGCGTCGTTAGAAAGTGCCTCCAGTCCTCGCGTAGTTCCCTGAGCGCCATGGAGCGCTTGCGGCAACATCCGGGTGCTGTGCTCCTCACACCGCGGCTTTCCTCTCATCCACACCAGCTTATATCCGGTTCCCGCGAGCCACAAACTGCTCTGAAAAGGCAGTTCTGTACACTTCAGTACCACTACACCATCCTCGGCTGTGTGTTTAGAGAGGAGCAACAGTTTCTTGATGGATGTGTGAAGTAGACTACAGCGCCCCGCTTTCCACACACTTCAGTCAATTTTAAGTCCCATTACATCGAAGTTTTACGGCACCGCGGACTCATCTCTTGATTCATCTGCTACATTCAGGCATATTCAGCTATTAAAAATGAGGAACAGGCACTATTCGTACATGGATACTCCAAACATTACACGTCATAAAAGTCTTCTTCAGTCAATCATCTCACCTAAATGATAGTACCTAAGAACTGCTGCTGTAATCATTATGACTATGATGCTGATGAACACTGAACATTATGGAAGCCCTAAGGGGACATGGTGATGGAAAAAAAATATGAAATGGGAGGAAAGTTTATATTTCAATGCTTTTGCATTCGCTCGCAAAACGTTTGCGTTCCCCTGAGAAACTTCTGTGTTCTCTCGCAATTTTTTTTTTTGCGTTCTCTCGCAAAGATATATGCGTTTGCAAGAGAGCGCAAATATCTTTGCGAGAGAACGCAAAAAAAATTGTGAGAGAATGCAAAAGTTCCTCAGGAACACAAATTGAACACTACGGAGCCCCTAAGGGGACAAGGTGATGGGAAAAAATATGAGATGGGAGGAAAGTTTATATTTCAATGCTTTTGCGTTCCCCCGAGAAACTTTGCAATCTCTCGCAATTTTTTTGCGTTCCCTTGCAAAGATTTTTGCGTTCCCTTGCAACCTCATATATCTGTGCGAGAGAACACAGTTAGCTTTGCGAGAGAACGTAAATATCTTTGTGAGCAAATGCAAAGTTTCTCAGGGGAACGCAAAAGTTTCAAGCGAACGCAAAAGCATTGAAATATAAATTTTCCTCCCATCTCATATTTTTTCCATCACCATGTCCCCCTCCAAAGGACACCCTTTCAACACACTTTAGTAGCCTACTCCCTGAGAAACTTTTGCATTCGCTCACAATTTTTTTGCGTTCTCTCACAATTGTTTTGCGTTCTCTGGGAAAGATATTTGCATTCTCTTGCAAACGCATATATCTTTGTGAGAGAACGCAAATATCGCATATATCTTTGCGAGAGAATGTAAATGTAAGAATGTAAAAGCGAGAGAACGAGAATGTAAATATCTTTGGGAGAGAATGCAAAAGCACTGAAAAATAAATTTGCCTCCCATCTCATATTTTTATCCATCACCCTTTCAGCACACTTTCTTAGGCTCCTCTTTTATTTTATAGTATTCAGTTGTAGAAGTGTAATGATTTATACTGTGACACTGTCAGGTGGCACACAGAAGAGGATGGAGGATGTTTCACTTAGAGTCTCTCAAGCGTTCTTCCTCATGTCCTCTCAGGGAGTTTTTCCTTGCCACCGTCACCTCTAGCTTGTTCATTAGGGATCTACATCGACACCGGGATTTCCGTAAAGCTGCTTTGTGACGATGTCTATTGTTAAAAAGCGCTATACAAATAAAATTCGATTCAATTCGAACCTTGTAGCCTGTTGTGTGAAAATAAGCAACAGGTAGGTTTTAGATTTGCAACTAAAGGCTAGTTTGCAGTATTGCACAAAACAGCACGTAAAAGCTTACTACTAATAAAATAGAAGTTGCCTGAGTTTACTTTAGACCTACTTGAAGTAGGTCTGATAACCTCTCAGATACAGATACTCAGACTTCTGACTTCTGTCCGTGAAAGAATTAAGACAACATTCAGTGAGAAACAGTTTGCTGTGCTTCCCAACAACAGGTGGGTTCATAACTACATTCTTACCAAACTTAGTCTATTAACATGTTTACTATTTCATACACTACAACAAAAATATCAGTTTAATCATAACAGATTTAAATTCCTAATGTATTACTGAGTTTAAATTAACCTTAAATGTAAAAAGGGTTCACCTAAGATACATTTCATATGAACTATAAATAAATAATATTTTAAAAAAATATGCACCAAAGGTTATATATAGTGTGTAAATCACTGCATGATAGAAGTCATGTTTTACTTTATACATAAGCAGGCCTTTCCAAATCTTTTAAATAATTTAATGCTGTATGCTTATTTTCAATGTCTATGACATGTTTTTGAGCAAAACATGTATTTCTTGTTATTTATTATTATTATTATTGTTATTATTTCTGTATTCTCTGGAGAGAATAGCTTAAAAGATGTACTTTAATTTAGATTTAATTTAGAAGAATATACCTAACTGAGCAAACTTTGCTCGAGAAGAACAATGTAGCCAGACAGGGTTTTAATGTTAAACAAGTCAACATAAAGTCCAAGCCAAACACTCTTACCTCTGCGCCCTGGTCTCCAAGATATAAACGCCATTCACCTGGTGCTCATATGGAACCAAAGGACGACATTAGTTTGCCACATTCCGTAAAGCAAGCTGGAGGAACAGCCCATGTGGAAATTTTATCCTACATGCATGAATGGCCCACTCTAACAGACAGGCGAAGAGTTAACACAGTGATAATCCGCCAATATTAATCCTGCTAATGTTACCACGGGGTGGCAGTGACCTATTTCAGCCCTCACTGACATAAAACAGGCTTCTCCTTTCTAAATAATCTCATTGATACACTGTTTATCACGATTATTGTTTGATTATTGTTGAGCTCATATTATAAAATGACCATTAATAGGCTACACGACAGGCTTACGCACATGAATAATTTAGGGCTGTGTGGTAAACCTGCAATCTTTTCAGAGGCCTAGCATACAAAAATCTGTTTCATAATTTCCCTGCCAAGAAGCCGATGTATCTCTGCAGACCGCAGATCTCCAAATGGGAGGGTCTTGAACTGTAAGTAGATACAGGCGTCCAAGTAGGAGGGTAAGTAGGGTCATTAAAGAGACAGTGGATTAAAAATTCAGTCTTGCAAATACAAATAAGTGGAATTGCATTTAAGAAAATTATTTTATATATATGTATTATATTACTGCCTCCCATTATTTTGAGGGGTGAGGGTTGTTTGTTTTCCATCTGGAGTTCTTTTGCCTCTGGCTCAGACAATTTTTCATGTAATTTTGACAGGTATTGACCCTCAAGCATACTCTCTACAAACCGTGACATTTCATCCAACATGGCAGAGAGAGATCTGGACTGAGTACTCAAATTTTTCTTCAGAAAAGAAAATACCCCGCTGCAGCTGCAGTTCATTAATAACACAGCTACACAACATAAGCATATGTATTTACTATCTACTTTTCTAAATATATTTAAATGTGCTTGAGATTTTACTTTCATAATTTGAAATCTTGTTTCACAAATGTACTTTAAAAAAAAACAAAGTTAGAAAAGTCACTGGAGATGTTAGGGTTAAGATATAGCCTATTAAAAGCTACTGTCTTTACTGCAGTTAGACAATTCACCATATTTCATTTGTTTTACACTGACATCTTGTGGTGAATTCTTGTCTTAGCCTACAAATGCTAATGCCATAGAGTATAGGCCACTTCATGGAACAAAGTCTCAAGATAAATAAAAATCACAGTTCTTCTTTCTCTCCAAGTTTTTAAAGTGTTCTTTATTATCTTTATAGCTATTTTTAATGACGTGCCCCATATTTAGAATTGCTTTTGGCGCCTTCCCTCTGCAGTTTGATATGCAGCTCAACTATGTCGCATGAGTGGTCACTTGCAGCACAAAAAGAGGAGGCTATGACTTATATTTCAGAGCACTGTTCTTGCACTTGGAAACAAGAATGTATTTGAAGTAGGGGTGTAAAGATACACTCCGGTCACGATTTGATTCAATTTACAATATTGGCTTCATGATTTTGATTTGATTCAATTCTCAGAATATTTTGAACAAAATGTAAATGAAGAAAAATTATGACTGAAAAGAGTTTTATTTCTGAATTATAAGTAATGTAAAAACAATGTGCATTTTCCTCTGTATAAAACTAAATAAATCAAAAATTGTTATAAACAGAGGTTTAATATTTTAACTAGAATTTACTAGATGTTCTCCATATTTTTAAAATTCTCCCAGAATTTTGATTGAAAAAACAAAACCTTATGAAAATGATCGACTGAAACATAATGAGCTCCATAACAGAAACAGAGCTCCAAAGTTGGTTAAAATGGCCGGTTTCCTTGGCGTCTGTTGTTGTTTGAAAGCTAATGAAGAGTTCTTTTTAACTGTGGTTCTTTTTAACTAACATGGTAGTGTATGTGTACAACATGTATGTGTATGTGTGCTGTTGACTGAAATCTGGACTTTCAGACTTCACAAGTGTTGATCTCGCAGGCTCTATATCACGTATACATATATGGAGTAGCTGGCTACTTAAGACCCAATTTGAGAATAAAACAAATATATTTTTAATCATTTTAATTGTTTACATCAAATTTAAACAGTTTCATTTTGAAAGATGGTTTGAAATGTTCTGCCCCTCAAAGCTATTTCCCATTTGGAAAATCCCTTGTACCAGTTAAAGGATTTATTATGTCAAAGGGAGGGTTGTTTTTTTTTTTTTTTTGGATGACTCTTTGGAGGCCTGAGGGGTCAAGTCAACACCAGGAAGACAAATTTGCCCAGAAAGTCCTATTTTACCCAGCAGAAAGTAAACTGTACGGCCGCTCATAAATATAAAGAGCAATTTTTGTTTTTTATGTAACCATGGGTGTATTCCCGCCTCGCTCCTAGTGTTCCTGGGATAGGCTCCGGATCAACCATGACCCTGACAAGGATAAAACGCTTACAGAAGATGAATTAATTAATTCCTCCATCTGTACATGATATCTGACAAAGTTTATTACTTCATTTTGCTAGTCTAAACAAGCTAAATTAGCAAACCACACTAGATTAACAAGTAAGACTGTACAATATTGAAGAACAATGTGATATGTGATAACTTGTTAAATAATGTGATATGCAGTACGATATATATATATATATTTAAAAACTGAAAATGACATAACCAAATGTTTCATGTTCTTTTGAGGAAAAGAAAGCATTCGTTGCTATCTGCATCACCCTAAAACATTAACGTTTCGTAACTATTGGAAATATTAAGATCATTCAGTTATGGCAAGCCCTTACAACATTTGCGATATTTCGATAATTTTGATATATTGTGCAGCCCTATTAACAAGTCAGTTAGACAGCATACTAGCTAGGCAGGCAATATAAACAAGTTCCGTCATTATACTCTCCTCACCTTGTACTGCAAGTGGCCACTCGCATAACGTAGGTGTTAAATACCTTTGAGTCATGGGGCAAGTCGACAAGAGAAGTATTATTAAGTATTTTATAAGTACTAATCGTGTTTCCCAGTACTAAAGAGAGAACAGAATACCTGTTTCGAAACTCAGTTAAACGGACATATAAGGGTAGATGTTGAATTCTATCAATAAATACTTAAAATAAAATAAATGTGTAAAACAAGTGTAAAATGTGGGACAGTTTAAAAAATTTTTTGTGTAGTTACTGCTTAATTCATAAATTACTATGACAACATGTTTCTGCAAACCCATGTTTTACATAAACATGTTCTTAGGACAACTGTTCTTAGACTTCTCTTATAAATTAGTGTTTGAGTAATCAGGTTTTTCATTCTTTTCTCAGTAGAGAGCAATATGTAAAAAGTCTTGTAACTGCGCAACACTGTTTTTTCTTTAAACACCAAACTCAATGGTTTGGGCCGCCAAGGGATCATCTCATAAACACCACTCATGTATAATAGACATTTAATGCATATGAAGAATTATATCAATAAACTGAAAACACTGGAGAATTTCTTTAACTTGACTCAATTCTTTGGGCCTCCAATGGGTCATCTAACAAAAACCACTCAAGATAATGAAGTATTAGAACAGTCAGGCATTCCCAAAATGGAAACATGTTTGTTAGAAACTGAAACACATCCTTAAATCTGCTGTGTTATACTTTTTTTCTCGTTTCAGTTGAAATATGCCTGAGCTGTTGACCAGCTAATAAACGCTGCGAATGCGGAACCATCTCTTGCGTGCCTTGGTACAACCCGGAGAGAAGCATGAATCGGTGGTGTCCTCGGAATTTCTTCCGTGCTGCCGTATGCTAGCGTTCAAGATGGAGTCCGTCAACAAAGCTGGACATCTGATGAGTCTAGCAGCTCTACAGCAGTATGACCCTTATATTAACAAGCTGCTCGATGTTACCGGGCAAGTAGCGCTGTATAAATTCAACTCAAAAGCAAACGAATGGGTAAGAAGTCATTTCTATTCCGCGTCATTTTGTAATGCTCACAGTAACGGCGTTAGCTAACATTAGCCAAGTACGGGCTAGCTAAAGTGCAACATGGCTGTATGCCTTGTTCCCATATCCGTGCCTATAGCTAAGTGAAGCACACATAGTTAGAAATGATGACTCGTACTCCCTGTGTAGGGCACTAAGTTTCGAAAGTTGCGCCATTTCGGATTTAACCGGGTTTATTTCTGGATTGGTGTGAGCTAATAGCGAGGCAGCGGGGTGCGTTCAAGTTTACAAAACGTCTCAGCGCTGTCAAGACCGTTATAATAGAGCATCCATGACCGTGTTAGCTAACCTCATCTTCCTCAAATCCATCTCAATACACAGATAAAAAGTTTATTATTGCTGGCTGTCTTGCTCACAAAATAACAGGGGGAAAAATCAGTTTTGTACCAAAAAGCGCGAGTATCCGTCTGTCTGGAACTATCCCTCTCAGTGAAAGTAAGGAAAAGTTCACCAAACATGACATTTCCACAATTTTCCTCTTACCCCAGATGTAGTCGATCAGCCACGACATCATGTGTGCTGTGTGAAGTTTACTCCTTTAATTCGGTACCGGAGCTACGATGCTAACGGAGCCAAAAAAAAAAAAAGTTTATAGGCTCCATTTTTAGCATCGTGTCCACTGCATTCCCGCATCCTCACACACTCCCATCAAACCTCGCCGAGATTTAAAGAAAAAAAAATCACTCCTAGACTTCCTAATAGTTTCTACTAACACTGTACAGCGCCATGTTAGCTATAAAAACAACCAAAAGTTAGTAACAAAGCTAAAAAGTCTAGTAGCAGCCATCTTGCAGCCGGAATTACTTTCTTCTCCAGCACTTAATTTGGTATCCCTCCACGCCTTGGATGGAGGTGTGGCCCAAAGTTCTTTTTCTTTTTTCTTTCTTTCTTTTCCTTTTTTTCTTTTATTCTTTAACTGAGTCATGTTTGAGGAGTTTTACAGTCGAGGATAAAGTGTAAAAGGACACAAAACGCAATAAGTTTGAAGGAATATTTGTGTTAAAGTGTTTTGCGGATGATAATATAGTTCCTAGGATGATGATGATGCTTGTTGTTGTTGTTTATTCATTTCTATGAATACATTCTGCTGTTTTAGGTAACTGTGTATGTATATACCAGTTATAAAGAGTACCATACTTTTTTAATTTTTTTACAGGAAAAAACTGATATTGAAGGCACCTTATTTGTGTATGCCAGGTAAATATCATCAGTATTTATTCTCATGCTATAGAATAACATGACTACCTTTCACTCACCTGACTATTCCCTTTAAAGTAGTGGAAATGGTTTTTCTTAGTATATAATGCACTTGTTTATGAGCGTAATCCTGTTATTTCTGCAGGTCAGCATCACCACATCACGGTTTCACTATTATGAACCGTCTAAGCACGGAGAACCTGGTGGAGCCGATTAATAAAGATTTGGAGTTTCAGCTTCAGGATCCTTTCCTCTTGTACCGGAACGCCAGCTGTAAGTCTTATTAAAATATCCACATGGAGAGTTAGTGCCCACTTATAATTCCTGCTTCGGCGTATGCTGCCAGATTTCCATGTAACAGCAATTGTCTAACTATGCAGCTTTTCTTCTCAGCAGGATACAGTGAAGATGTATTGAGCCATCACTAATAACAGGGTGATTTTGTGAAAGCGGTGTCGTTTATCTATTGTAACAGTGAAAAAACTAAATTTTGTATTATTTTAAAAATCAGTTCTCAACATTGGATCTAGGACGACATTTTTTAAAAAATATAAATGTGTGTGTTTATCCATCTGAGAACCAGTCTCATTTTATACAAGGTTTGCGTTTATGCAATAGCTGCATTTTCTCATAAATGAGTTACTCATAATTTTAAGCATAGAATTATCAAATGCACTAAATGTTGTTAACTGCACCCATGCGAATGGCATATGGACATTCAACCGAACTCTGAAATGATACTTTTCATGAATAATTAGACAAAGTAACAAAGTTTCAGCGAGGGACCTTGTCAGTAAATATTGCTATCATTTGAAATAAAGACCAAAATAACTTTTCCTTAGTTTGATTTCCATCTCAAGTCTAAACAGGAAGAGCATGAGCTCTTCTCCGTTTTTCCGCACCACACTGTAACGAGCTATTAGGAACTAGATATTAAATTACATTTGCTTTTGTTACGTCCTCGTGAACATGACTGATGACTGATGAATGTTTTGTAATAGGAAGACATGATATTTAACAGGGTGTAGACTGGTAGTAATTTATCATTAAGAATCATATCGTGTGCCAGACAGAACGGTGCAATAACATGCAGCACGATGGAAACGTGATCTTTATCTTTTGCAAAAATAGATTTATTATCAGCGCTGAGATTTTTAATTTCTTTACCAAGTATGGGTGAACTCTTTACACTGAGGGTTGAAAAAAAAAAAAAAGAAACCTTTTGGATCCCGCTTCAGTTTCACCAAAGGTAGGAATTAATTTAAAATTTCCCAGATTGTCGATATGCACAAATTTCCAGAATCTCTCCTAGATATCAACTTTATGCTTCTGAGGCATTTAGTTCTCCTCAAATAATCATTCTTTTCTGATAGTTCTGTTTTTTTTTTTTTTTCCCTCACCAAGCTGTATAACTTGATCACAACTTGTTTCTACAGTCAGGTCTGGAAGTATTTGGACAATGACAGAGGTTTTGTGATTTTGCCTTTAAACACCACCACAGTGGATTTGAAATAAAACAATCAAGATGTGATCGAAGTGTAGACTTTCAGCTTTATTTTTAAGAGGTTCCACATAAATATGGCATTTACCATTTAGGAATTACAGCCATTTTCAGCAAAGTACCTCCATTTTCAGGGGCTCAAAGGTATT
>CM075010.1:19326162-19361407 GCA_037576675.1 Pangasius sanitwongsei
CTAAATGGTAAATGCCATATTTTTGTGGAACCTCTTAAAATAAAGCTGAAAGTCTACACTTCGATCACATCTTAATTTGTTTTATTTCAAATCTGTTGTGGTGGTGTATAAAGGCAAAATCACAAAAACACCGTCATTTTCCAAATACTTTTGGACCTGACTGTATATTATTGTGCTGCTAACTATCTGAAATCTCAATCCATGAGCTTAAAAGAATATATTTGGCATTGATTTTATCATCTCGGGTTGTAGTGTAGAGAACTGTTTGTATATTTTTGGTGGAATTTGTGTTTAGAGACCAAAAGATTGTGAATTTGAATCCCATTAACCCTCACCTTTATGCTTCGGTTGTGCTCTGTCTCAGTCAGAGGTTGCTTTTTGATTAAAGCATACGTTTACTTAATTTAAAAATTAAAAAAAAAATACATTGAGTATGGTGTAACGATGTCAATTAGTAGCTGCTGTCCTGCTTTACTAGCACCACAACATCTTGGGTAAAATATAGGAATAAAATCTAAAACTAAATTCTCAGCTATCTGAAACTTTCTGTGAACATCAGATTGGGTTCTAGTCAGTGCAACCATGTACTGTGAAAAGGAGACATCTTTGTGACTGAAAGTAAAAAGAATTTATTCTTCATCTTGGAATGCTCAACATTAAAGCAGGTCCTCAGGAATGAGGATTACTGCCGCTGGCTGTATATACACACTTTATATCATGTCACAGGCCCAGTGCTGTTCGTTTTCCGGGAATAACATGAAATGTTCAGGTCAATCATGAGAGCTTCCAGACCTTAGGAAGATGGATGGTGGTTTACACTCTATCATTTGTGTTTTTGCATTTTAAGCTAGTTATAGCTATGAGAGTGATATTATTAAATATATATACAAATGATGTTTATCATTTAAACGTGTACATAAAAACTTACTCTACAACCATACTCTACAGGCAAGCACAGCAAAAAAAAAAAAAAAATGGCACTTTAAATTATGTAAAGTTTCATAATGTTTTACCACTAGGTGAAGAAACAGTAATATATGATCCATTTATAACTTTTAGTATGGGTTTATGACTGTTGGTTCTCACATTTGAAGATTATTCCACCAATTTTAAGAAATGAGACACAAAAGCTTTACCTCTGTTGGTACCGTTTAAACATCGTCCGAGCGTCTTCTGAAAGACAATCTTCCCCTTGCGCCGGAGGTCATGAAGCTCATGATTGGGGTTCGAGGCCAAACCAAGCAGAAGCATCCTCTCGCGGTTGTCACCTTTGGCGAGCTCCATTCTTCCTCCAGTGCAACATGTCCTTCAAAATGTTCTAAAGTTCCTTGTGAGCTCCGGTTTCATCAGCTGATCTCTTGTCGTGACCTGTCGTTCTGCACGCTCTGATCAAGCTTGGATCTAAATCAGGAATTACAGACTAATTTAAAAAAAAAAAGATGTTGAACAGAGGTCTGGAGAGCGGCATAACATTTAGCTGTGCCTCTCCTAGCTGTAGAAAGCTCTGGAGGGACAACGAAGACAGAGGAGTAGGGGCTGAGAGAACGAGATAAAGTCCCCAAGGCTTCCACAGAGAGCGTGTTAGGATTGTGTGCTCTGTCTCAGCGGCACGTGTAAGGAGAATATGCCGGAGCTGTCGGTGTGAAAGAAGGCAGAACAGAATTCCTCTCTTATCTGACTCGATCAGAGCGGAAATAGGAAGGGGTTACTTTTGGAAGGGTTATCAGTGTGTAAGACTAAGCTTGAGTATACATGAACACACACACTGTTGATAAAGCAATGTAATACAAATTAAGGGATATGAGAAGATGTAGATGCTATGTAGACAGATTTGTAATTGAATCTCTGTCTCTTTTTGTTTTCAGTGGGAATCTACAGTATCTGGTTCTACGACAAGGCCGACTGTCAGCGCATAGCACAGCTGATGGTACAGTAAGTGTCATGTTCATGAGCTGCAGAATATTTTATGAAGTGCATAAAAATAGAACTTTTAATTGCTTGAGCACAACGTGCACTGCAGTGTGACGAGTGCTGGGTAAAAGCAATTGCTGATCGCACACCGAGGAACCCTCATGGGAGCCTAGCAACAAGCTGAACTTGTTGCCATGGGTGCTTGTTACCATAGTGACCAGGTTAGCTCAGATGTACCATCTGGGTGTAAGGAGGTGCTTCTTCTGCAATCAAATAAATTGAGAGATATGGAGTTTTGAAACCTCACTGAGTATAAATGCTAGCTTTGCATAATAGTAATCTTATATCATGTTCTCAGATAGGCATAATACTGTATTTTTTATTTATTTATTTATTTATTTATTTATTTAAATCTAGCTTTTCTTTTATAGCCCTGCATTTGTCCATGTCTTATCAGATGAAAGTGTTCATCAATACACCACTGCCATCTAATGGACAAAATGTGCAATTAACTCCAAAACCAAATCAAAAACATATCTCAACAGTGTTGTGCGGTTTCACTTTCAGATTTTGTTCTTTGTGTTTGTGTGTATTTTAGAATAGTGAAGCAGGAGACATTGAGGGCGCAGCAGGCCTCTCCAGATCGAGGGAGAACCAATGGTTGTGTTGAGACGAGACCGATGGATATCCTGGAGCTGCTGAGCAAAGCCAAAGAGGAGTACCACAGGGTAAGGCTGCAAATCGCTCTGGTGTGATTTGCTCATTTTCTCATTGATTTTAAAAAGATAGAATCGGTAATGCCTCTGTTTGTGTCTCTGTCTCTCTCTGTGTGTCTCTGTTTCTGTGTGTCTGTATAGAGTCAGTCTAATGATACCGAGTCGCAGGTAAACACAGACGTCACTCCACCTCCAGACCCAGTTAAAGTAGAGAGCATGAAGCCCACGGTTATTGCTCAGCAGGAGAAGGTACTGCTGCAATCACATACCCAGTTTTTTTTTTTTTTAATTTAAAAAGACAACCAGTTAAATACAATAGAAATAACTTCATTTTTACTGATTGCAAAAAGATTACATAATTACTTAATCACACTCAAAATAATGGTATAATGAACAAATCGAGTAATCGAGTACTATTAAAGAGCCCATGAAAACAATATTTGTGATTTTAGAGCTTCTTTTGAGCTTTTGGGGATTGTAGACAGAAATACAGTATACATCAAAAATATGTTTCGTTGATATTCTTATTTAAATTTTAGTTTTTCACAGTGAAAAGATTTTGATGCGTCGTCTTGCATAATTTGAGTCCAATCAAGTGTTCACTAGAACTTGTATGTCCTACCCCATAAACAAAGATGCTGTGTGTGTGTGTGTGTGTGTGTGTGTGTTCACATTCTACCTCCAAAATCTTGGTCTTGGCTCAAACATGTACGACTTCACTCATCTGCATGACCTCGTCTTGTTTCACAAGGAAATACGTCAACATACAACATCAAATCATGGCTCCTAAGCCATTTCATGAGCACTTTAATAACTATTATTTATATTTACTACAACGTTTTTGATCTAATCTCTGCCCACTCTGTCTGTATTGTTTGTGATTAGTATGTTCATGTATCCCTATACTGAAAAAGAAGCAAAATCTATTCAGTTTAAACTCATCGTATAATGGCCTAAGTTGTTGAATTCTAGAAATAACATTTTCATTTAGTACATGCTTTTATAAATTCTTTAGTCAACAGTATTTGTACGCCAAGTCTGGATAATCAGACATCATTTTGGGAAGGATGAGTTTGTGTTTGTGTTAGCACTATGTTAGAACTTTGCAGACTACATAATACACATAACTCGGTGCACACAAAAGCATTAGGAAATCATAAGTCAAGTCAAGAGCTTCCGTTACTGTTCACATCAGACATCGGAATGGGGACAAATGTGATCTCAATGACTTTGACTATGACATGGCTGCTGGTGCCAGACAGGCTGGTTTAAGTATTTCAGAAACTGCTGATCTCCTGGGATTTTCAAACACAACAGTCTGTAGAGTTTACACAGAATGGCGCAACAACGAAAAACATCCAGTGAGCAGCAGTTGTGTGGGCGGGAACACCTTGTTCACCCTGTCAGTCAGGAACACGGATCTGAGGCTACAGTGTACACAGGTTCTCCGAAACTGGACAGTGGAAGATTGGAAAAAGACAAGGTGATGCTTTTCCAATCTTCCACTGTCCAGTTTCAGCTTGGAGTATATTTTAACAATTTATTGGTGCAATTTAACATCTGTGCTTAGACTTGCATTATAAGTGAGTTTTGTGGAAGTGGGTTCTTAGATTTTTGTTTTTTGTTTTGTTTTTTCTCAGTAACAAAGACATTTTAAAATTGTTGGCTGTGGTGATCACACTTGTGCTACAGATGCATTGGATGGCGTTAATGTATTCCTTTAATCTCCTAGCTCAATCATTCGCTTCGTCCTTATGAAGACATTTTGAAAATGACTAAAGCTAGCTAGGATGCATTCATGAGTTTGCACATGTCCACACTAACAGAGCGTAGATTTCATTCACTATTAACCACCTTAGCGTTTTCATTTGACCTGTCTGTCTGACCTGTTTGTTTCCATAGCAAACACACGGTGTGGTGAAGCAGATCACAGTGGAGGAGTTGTTCGGCAGTTCTTTACCCAAAAACCCAACCCCTCCAGCCGAATCGATTTCTGGCGAGAGTTTCCTGCGTGGAATGAGCTACGGCCCTCCTCCCGTACCCCTGGAGCCCATCCTCACACAGTGTCTCTCAGCCAATCCCCTGCTCCCTCAGCACTCCATCTCTCCCGGGCTAATGGCTCCAAGCGGGGCCGAGAACGTTCCAGCACTTGGCGGGCATCGTGGGCAGGCTGGGCCTCAGGCTGCGCCTCAGTATATAAATCCACTCAAAAATGATGGCCACGGGATCCCCAAGCCGACAGCAGTGCCAGGCTTCATGCCCAGCACGTTGGTCACGCCACAAAGTTTCCGAGAACCTACTCCCAAAGCACCAGCAGTTTTCACCAGCAAACCCGCAGCGTCTGCACAAGTAAGGAGTGACGGAATAGAATTGGCCTGTATTTCTTTGAGTGATCGTGCAGTAGTAACACTCTTGTCCTGTGTCTCTGACTGCTTTTCTTTGTGTCTCTTGCTCACTCCCATTTGTCTCATTTTCACACTGTCCATCTTTCTCTTCTCT
Source organism: Pangasius sanitwongsei (assembly GCA_037576675.1). Classification (NCBI taxonomy): domain Eukaryota; kingdom Metazoa; phylum Chordata; class Actinopteri; order Siluriformes; family Pangasiidae; genus Pangasius; species Pangasius sanitwongsei. The sequence continues at coordinate 19,331,289 of CM075010.1, forward strand.
CCATATGATGAAGACTAAAGAAGCTGGTACTTTTGCACAACCACAAGCCCCAAATCTTGTCAAACCTATTCCAGTGAGTATACGCACTAAAACACTGTAAGACACTTTAGCTTTGCTGCATTCCGAATGCCAACATATGCAAAATAGTCAGCTTCTTGTGAATATGCATTCTTTTTTGGAATATCTGTTTTTTTTGTTTGTTTTTTTTTAACATGTTTTCTTTTATTTCTCACTGACATGTATTTGACTTTTTTTTTGTTGTTTTATTGAAGAGCTGGTGTAGGATATTATATGATGTGTGAACTGGCTGTCAAGTCAAAGTCATCATTGGGTTGTAATAATAGTTGGAAAAATAAAGGTAATATAGTTGTAATGTAGTTACATGGAGGAATATGGAAATGAAGGGTACATATGAAATGCATATTTTGTACATTTTTTGTACATATTTTGTATTTTGATCCCCAACACAGAGTGATGACAAATTCTTATTGTTTTGTAAAAAAATAATAATAATTAAAGCGAAACCTAACAGTTGACTGCATTTAGTTTTTACACACTATTGGTGTGCAGATCTCAAACATGTACTAGTGGCTGAGAATTTGGGACTGAAAGTGTGCACTGTGCATGTGCTTTAATGACTTGCTTGTCTTTTTTCAGACCAAGGCGGGGCTAGTTGTGCCAGGGGAGGAGCCGTCATTGCTACTTTCCCCCAGTGTGTTCCAGCAGTCCACTACAAAAGCACCAGAGCTGCCAAGAAATCCTGCTCCTCCACCGTCACCCCCTGCCTCTCTGGGGGCTGGAGAGCTTCCCTCAACAGTGTACAGCAAGGCACAGCTACAAGACGTTCTGATACATTTGATAAAGGTACACTCTCAAATAGAGTATTAATAAATGTGTATATATATATATTTTTTTTTAAGTTTAGGTTTGTGGATACTGGTCATTTTTCTGCTACATTGGGTAAATTTAATTTCTTAAATTTGGATTTGTTTCTGCTTTGTCTCTTTAAGAACGATGCCCACTTCCTCAGCACAATCCACGAAGCATACATGCAGAGCCTCACCAAAGACCTCAGCAATGTCAAACTATAGCCACTGACCCCAAACTCCCAGACTGAGTGCTCTTTCTATCAGCCCAGGGGGCTGTATTAGGACAGAACCACCGCATACTGGTGCACTGGTTCTCTCACTGTATCTTAGTCACAGAGGGATGAATCCAAAGGCACACATCACTCCTTTCTTTCAGCGCTTCTCTGCAAGAACGCAAGCTTCAGGATGACTACATAGCCATGGTTGCCCCACATCTGAGCTCCGGCTATTCTGAATCATGAGGGGGAACACACACTTCTTTTGTCTAATCGTTGTCCGTCTCATCCTGTCTGGTCCCTCGTTGCCCTGTCTGTCATTCCATCTCTAGCTACTGGTTATGGCTAAGCTTATGAAAGCAGGTGCAATACAGGCATTTTTTTGCCTTCTGTAACAGTCATGTTTAGGGATGCATTGATACTGTTTTTTTTGTTTTTCAGATTGAGAACATATGTTTTTTTGTTTTTTTTCTCGTATTTGTCAATAACAATACTAATTCTGAAATGAGAAACCTACTTGGTATCAATCAGTGACGTCATGGAACATTTTATTTAGTTCTATTTATATTGGTTGCTGCCGCAATGAACTCATGCTCAGTTTTATGTTTGAGATGTTATGGTGTTAAAACAGTATCTTTAATAGAGCGCAACAGCAGCAGACCAGAGCAGTATCAGCGAGTGTATTGAAATGCACCTCACAAGCAAAGTACAGACCCTGGACCCAGACAAGGTGCTCAGTGCTCGCACAGGTGAAATGCTTTCTGATGCGAGGCAGTTCCTCTCCATGCTCTCTTCACTAGTCCACCTCAATAATTGTGTGCGTCCAGTTCACAGCACCTTGCACTCATTTTTAATGCTCGCTGACATTGCTCTGCTCACTCGCGTAAGACATTTTATCAGGATACTTGTATTGTAGGAAGTTGCTATAGTAGCTCCTCTTGATATTTTCACAGAGCACTGATGTATGTCCACATCGCTTTCATTTTGTGCCATCTGTTCATTAGCGTGACAATATACACTAGGCTTACATCACACAGTATGACGTGGTATCGGCTGTTGGTATTGGAGCATGTTTACGAGTAAATGAGAATGTTATCAGACCGATACCCAATACCAGTATCGTATCGCTGCCTCCCGATTAACCATGGCTCTTTCTTATAACTAAAATAACGCCCCACGATTAAGTTTTGAACAGTAACCTGAGGGAAGACCTGCACCTTTTCTTGAAGTAATATTTGGACCCAGGTCTTGAAGTGAGATATGATAACCTTGATGGATTACAATAGTGCTCGTGATGCATTTTAAACTGCAGTAGCGTTACTGCAATAAGGTTTATTATTTGCACTGGACAATAGGAGTACAACTGCTTATTATATAGTGATAAAGTAGTTTGATTATAAATAAGGTGTTATGAGTTATGAAGTACCTTTCGAGCTCTTGGATATGTTGGGCATATTTCAGTCATCAAATTTAATCTGCAAGTTTAGGATGAGTGTGAAGTTTTTGTGCCGCTTTGTGATTTGGGATAGGTTGATTAATAAGCACAAGGACAAGACTGTCAAGATGAGCAGGTCATTTAAATAAAGTGGATTTGAGTAAACTTCAAGGACTTGCATTGAGTTGTTGGTTTTTAAGATACGAAACAGGTGTAGCTAATAAACGTTCAATTTGGTGTGCATCCTTTTAAAGGTTAGTCAAATGCCAAATAAATAAATAAGCAAATCTGCAGTAGCATATGATGATTGCTGGTTTAAAACCTTTTCTATGATATTGATTAATTCCTCCACTATGTGGCGCTTTTTGGTTATTTTTCTGTTTGGTGGTTTTTTGGTTTGGTTTTTTTTTTTGGTTGTTGTTTTTTTTTGGGGGGGGGGGGCACTAGGCTTTAGTAATTCTGTGTTTAGACACGTACAGTCTGTGAGAATTTAAGTAAAGTCTTTTTAATGAAAATATTTTATCTGTATAATGCTCCCTTTATGTCTATTTTTGGTCAGCTAAATTACAAATAACATTCTGTGATTATGATGCATATTTTGATTTTGTATACACATGCCAGCAGGGAAATGGGATGCATTAAGAAACGAACCATGCAATGAACCATGCAGTTCAGATTTGGTTGTAATGGAAATCTCACTAAAGTAACCAAGAGCAGCTTTAAAGTGCTATACTCGTTTGGAAGCTTGAATGCATCTTATGGGCAGCTCTGTTCCCCCACACCCTTTTTTCATTTGAAGGCTATTTTAGGGGGAAAAAACATATCTGTTTGGCCAAAAAAAAAAAAAGGGTAAACGATTTTTCACATACCCCAATTGTAATCTAGCTTTTGTTTCTTTACTTAGACATTCAGCTACATGGTGAAATATTGTTGAGGTTTATAGATACAGTTTATAGTCATTGCACTACTTAAGATTTAAATGTGGATTAGATACATTAGCTTCATAACTTCAGTGCAACACAATCAAACGTGCTGGGTGGCTGACTACATTTGAGTAAGAAATGCATTAGTACATGATACATCTTTAGTTTAGTTTTTTTTTTTAGTTTTTTTTATGTTAATTATGTTGTCCCACCTCATGAATGTTTTTCCCTCAACCTTTCCATTTTCTTCATCTTGTTATTTCCTGTCTCTTTTTTTTTTTTTTTTTCCAGAAAATGTAGAAGCAATTATTGCATCCTAGAACAGCAATCTCAGAATTCTGCTAAACTGCATGTCACTAGAGTCTGCACTAATGCAAAGAACTAGCGATCACTTGTCATTATCCTTTTTAAAGTTCGTTGGCGGGTCTGTTCAGCTGATTCAGTGTACAATAAAACTGTTCTGTTACCTCTCCTGATCATGTTTTGCAAAGTAGCTTATTTTTTAATGACCTTTCCCACATGCACAGTTGAATTGCATGGGTTGATTGCGATGACTCTGTATTGTTAACATCAAGCTCAAAACTGACAGGGAACAGTGTTCATTATGTTTAGGCAATTTGTACTTGTATGTGTTTAGCTTTTAGTTCATGAAGCCAAACATAATGAATTTGGAACTTCACGATGCGGGAAGCGTTAATTAAACCATCTGATTTGAATCCTTCATCACTTGACCAAGGTGTGCTTGTGAAATTAATTACATTTTATTTCCACAGAACTCCAATAGACATTGTCACAAAGCAGCTTTGCATAAATTTGGGTGTAGGTTTAGATCCCTAATGCGAGCGAGCCAGAGGTGACATGAAGAAGAAACCTTGAGAGGACCCATACTCACAAGGAAGCCCACCTCTTCTGGGTGACACTTGATAGTGATATTTTAAATCATTACAGTATATATGTGTAGATTAGTAAAGTCACACAGTGTGTTGAGGATGTTCAGTATGAGCATATTATGAATAATAGTCCTGGGATGAGCACTAATAACTGTAGTAATAATCTAATAACTGTAGTTTAATTACAGAGCATGTCTAAAATTGAATCAATTCTACCTCCTCAAGCAGAACTCAGAGACAGGAAGGCATCACCATAGCTTGCACATTGCTATTGTACACCCAAACAGATGTTTCTCAAAGACCGAAGCTCACTTGTCTTTGGTCCAAGTGGTTTGGTACATTTAACTGGAATTCACACACATTACAAACTCAATACAAGCACAGGACACCTTCCAACTAGACGGCTCAGAGAGTTTATGTATGTTGTCTTTGTGTCTTGAAGGATGATGGGGTGAACCATCCTTGTGGCTTAAAGGCAGGGGTATCATGGGGAGTGGTAGCTCAGTGGTTAAGGTGTTGGACTACTGATTGGAAGGTTGCGAGTTCAGATCTCAAGCCTGCCAGGCTGTTAATGCTGGGCTCTTGACCAAGGCCCTTAGCTACTCAGCTAGATAAAGGTGTCTTCACAAATTGCTGGTATGGATGCAGATTTTCTTTCCAATCAAGCAGGAGACACACCTGATTCTACCTGTTTACTCAGTTGATCTTGGCTTTCAATAGACTAGTACGTGTGGCTTCTGCTTGTCTGGAATGAAAAACTGGACCCACACTGGCCCCTTCTTGAAAAGACTGGACACCCCTGCTTGAAGGGAATGTAGTACAGAGGTACTACATAGATAGATGGGGGCTAGTTCATTTTAGTTTTACAGGAAAGTATCAGTGTTTTAAATCTGATGTGGGCAGCTACAGGAAGCCAGTGAAGGGAACACAGCAATGGGGTAATGAGGAAGTATTTTAGGAACCTTTACTGCTTCTTGCTGTACGCTTGGCTGGGAGTGTGATCTCGAAGTCTCAGTACTGAGAGCTAAAGCAGCAGGAAGAGTTAGATTTGGTTAATGGCCTGGGATAGGGAGGCACAGTGGCATAGTGGGTAGCATTGCTGCCTGACAGCTCCAGGGTCCCTGATTCAATCCTGAGCTCGGGTTCCTAAGCTCAGGTTTCCTCCCACCTCCCAAAATCATGCAGGTAGGTGGATTGTTAATGTGTGGAGGTGTTAATGTGTGTAAATAGTACCCTGTGATATACTGGCATCCTATCTGGGGTAAATTCCCCCCACTTTTACCCACTGTTGCTGGGATAGGCTTCAGATCCACCAGCCTGGACAGAGAAAGGAGGTTTATTTAAAGGGGTACATTTGTTGAGTATATAGAGGCATGAGTATATATGAATTTTCTATGAAACTTCAAATAAACTCTTCATTTCCTTAAGTTAATTCTGTGTTTATGTCTCATTCTTGGACTGGAACAAGCAGAAAAACCATACAATCCATCAACCACTAAGCATAAATTTCATTATAAATGCTTGCTGTATTTTAGGAATATTAAAACATACAATTGCTGTATTTGGATTCATAACTGTAGATTGAGCAAAAATGTTATTTTCGATAGACAAAATAATGCAAAGTTCAGAAAGACCTAAGTGGCCAAGAATTGTGTGTCCATTATTATTGTAAAAAATGTCTACAGCTCCAAGACAATATTCAGCTAATAAAAGCTTCCAAACACGACAACATGAAAAGTGCACACTGTAAGCCCGGCTTAACAAATATTGATAATCAGATAGCAGTTCAGTGGGCTTGCAACATGATTTCAATTATCCTGTCTTATATCATGACTGTATGTAATATTTGATCTCATTCCTCTGTTTACTTTAAGGAAAACTGTGCAAACACAGTGGTTGATTGGTAAGGCTTAGAGAACATTTTGTTTCACAGTCAATCGTTATTAGCTTAGGTCTATTCATAGCTCTATCATTCGTTTCTCTGTTTCTGCCACAACCCTAACCAGGAAAAAGCAGTTACTTAAGATGAATGAATAGTTCATTGAATATTTTTGGCAGCAGCGGTATGTCAACATTCTAGCTTATTATCTTACAATTTTGACTTTTTATCTCAATATTGACTTATTGTCTCAAAATTCTGACTTATAATTTTGACTTATCTTAAAATCTTGACTTAGTATCTCAAAAATTTGAGTAACTATCTCAGGATTTGAGTGTTTTCTCAATTTTCTGACTTATTACCTCAATATTTTGACTTATCTCAAAATTCTGACATCTCAAAATTATCTTATTCCATCTTATTTTGACATATGATGATGATAGGTCTATGCAAATAAAGTGTCTGTTTAGAAAGATAACCTATTTAGCTCGCTTTGTAATGGACTAGCTCACTAGTTTAATATCTAACATAACTAGCTGTTCAAATTATATATCAAATGGTGAATTCATACTTATAGTACCTGCTATTCCTGTTACGCATACATGCTTGCTTTTTGCCATCCAGTAAACAAATTCTCATTACTCCACTCCTATTGCCTGTGTGAATGGAAGGTAAAGGCAAGTATTCAATATCTGAAGACAGGACAGGTGATCAGGGGCTAGTGGTCAGGGGTTAATTTTTTTTTTTTTTTTTTTTTTAAATATTTGGCAGTTAAGAAAGTCTAAAAATAATAAATCATTATTATTTTAATTTAATAGTAAAATCTTCCAAAGTCAAAAATTTTTAACATTCAGGTCTTACAATACATAATGTTGATAATATTGTAATGTTAATGCAAGGAGGTAAAAAAAACACTACTTTAAAAATAAACATGCAAACAAAAATTTATTTCATTTTTCTGTTATTTATTTTTTTTAATATTATGTAGAAAGTTAGTAAAGATTGAGAATGATAAATAGTCTAGAGAGTTACAGAAGTTTATGTTCATTTACAATAATGATCTCAAGTGATTTAGAGTTGATTTACAGTTGGGGTCATAAGTTTACATACGCCTTGGAGAATCTGCAACATGTTAATAATAATTTTAAAAAAGGGATCATAATTGCATTTTGTTTTAAATTTGCATAATAACAATTTATGTTAAATAACAATTTACTCTGATCATCCTGTTCAAAAGTTTGGCTCTTAATGTACTGTGTTGCCTTCTTGAGCATCAGTGAATGTTTGCACCTTTTGTAATAGTCCCTCAGTTGTCCTCAGTGTGAAACGATGGATCTCAACATCATATAGCCACTGATGAAGGGGTCAAATATGCAGAAGATGCTGGAAAACCAAAGAATGTGCAGTACTTGGAGGATTTTTCTGAAGAACAGTGGGTAGTTTAACTGCTGAGGACAAACAAGGAACTTTTGAACTGGTTCATTTGTGTAAATTCAGTTATTATTGTGTCTTGTGGACTATATGTCAAACATCTGTATTCTGGTCAGAATAACTGACCTATCTTAAAGGGATACTTCACGCAAAAATGAAAATTCTGTCATCAACCGTAAACAGTGCAGCGCTTCCAGGTCCGGTTGTATCGCGAGAATGTCCACTCTTGCGTCAACACACCGCACATGCATCATGGTCCTCTCGTGAACGCGTGTCAGAGATCTATGCGGAAGTGAAGATATTTTGTGAATAAAGTCTTTACTTAATTTTTTTTTTACACACACACAAAGCATTCGTATCACTTCATAAAGTTTGAATTAAACCACTGGAGTCACATGGATTACTTTTACGATGCTTTTATGAACTTTTCAGAGCTTGAAAGTTTTGGTTACATGGACTGTCAATGGAGGGACCGAAATCTCCCAGGTTTCATTAAAAATATCTTCATTTGTGTTCCGAAGATGAACGAAAGTCTTATGGGTATGGAACGACATGAAGGTGAGTAATTGATGACAGGATTTTCATTTTTGGGTGAACTGTCCCTTTAAAATAGGTCAATTATTCTGTATTATCGCTGTTATACACTTTTGAATAACAAGAAGAGCAACTTGCATCAAACCTGCTAAAACTGAAGTCAAGATGCTTGTGAGACTTCAGTGCAGCATGGTCTAACTTCTCAGACTTTACAGACACACTCAGACATTGCACTTCTTATTTCTGTGATGTCTAATAGCTGATTTCATGTCTAATAGTGATATTCAAATGAAGTCCTGCTCTCTGCCTCAGTCTATCTCTCTACCCACGCCCACCCTCTCTCTCTCTCTCTCACACACACACACACACACACACTGCTGCATATAAACACATGCACACATAGTGCAGCGCGTGCCACCCACCTGCCTCTTCTTCTTCTTCATTCATTTTCCACGCTGTTCATCACTTAAGTTTATACACAGGACGCCATCATGATGGACTATCACAAACCAGATAAACAAACACTGCAAGAGCTGAGAAACATCGCGAACCGACTCCGCATCAATTCAATAAAAGCGACCACTGCAGCTGGCAGCGGGTAAGACACACACACACTGTCTCTCTCTCTCTCCACACTGACATACACTTACTGAAGATGCTCCAGAAGTCATTACTCTGCTCCCTATGGAGTTTCAGTATGAAATTCCGTAGATAATAATAATAATAAAGAAAAATATATAATAAACATTATCTCTTAACTCCTAATGTGGCTCAACATGACGCATGACTTTGTTTGTTGTGAAACTTGTGTTGTGAGTTTAGGAAAGGTTGTGCGTGCTGCCACTGTACAAGGCTACAGCTATAGCTCCTGTGCACGCGCATTGTGGGCGCGTGCATCAAAAGCGCGGGTCACGTGCTCGTCGAGGCTCACACACCTGGCCAGACTCTAAACCGGTTTAAACTAGAAATCAATTAAAAAAAAAACAAAAAAAAAAAAAAACAGGGGCTAAAATGGACACCCTGTTGTCAATTGTTTGTTTTGTCACATTTCTTTCACTTTATCTCTATTTCGTAGCCTAAATAACACAGTTTTGTTACTGTAATAGTATGCTGTTTATCTACTTAGCTTTTTATTTTATTAGCCTTTATATAGCACATATTTCAAACACATTTCTTGGATATGGCAAGTTATAGACTAGTTGTAAGTTATAGACCTACCTGTGTATAATCATTATGTAAATACTGGACATTAAAAAAAAAAAAAAATCCCCTGCTGTAATTTCATCATCAAGAACAGGCAAGATTTACAGAATAAGAGTGTGACCATTCACACTAGTGGTATTATTTGTGTGGCTGCCTGGGAAAACCCTCCACATGATGAAATAATTCTGACTTTTCCCACTATACAGACCTCTGAAAACTACATTCTTTAAGTTTCTTTTTTTAGGGGGTTGGGCGTTTGAACCCCGTCACCGCCCTGTGTGCATGGAGGTTGCATATTCTCCCCATGCAGTGGTTTTCTCCCCCAGTCCAAAGACATGCGTTGTATGCTGATTGGCATTTCCAGATTGTCTGTAGTGTGTGTGTGTGTGTGTGAATGTGTGTGCGATTGCCCTGCAATGAGTTGGAACCCTGTACATGGTGTCCCCTGCCTTGTGCCCCAAGTTCCCTGGGATAGGCTCCAGACTCCCCCGTGACCCTGTGTAGGATTAACGGTACTGAGAATGGATGGATGGAATCCATTTCCAGAAGATTGCATTTATGTGACTTTACTGTATGTTTATGTGTTATGTGTTTGCACGCCTTTTTTTATTTGAATGCAGTATGTCAGAGTGTAAAACTGTGTGTGAGTCTGGATAGTGTCTGGATGTAATCTTTGCACATTGTCTGTTCGGCAGGCACCCAACATCATGTTGCAGTGCAGCAGAGATCATGTCTGTACTGTTCTTTCACACCATGAAATACAGACCTGATGACCCTCGCAATCCCAGCTACGACCGCTTTGTTCTGTCCAAGGTAACAGACATATTGCTTTGCTGTAGCTAATAGATATAAATATATGCAATTAACATTGTATAGAACACCAAGTTCAATTCACACAGACTCAAAATATGCAAAAAAAAAAAAAAAACCCTTATCAATTGAATAAACCTCTCACTTTGATAACCTTGTTTCCAACACAATGAGCAGTCTGAGCAGTGCCAGATAATCTGATAGGGTTGCGTCACATTGTGTGCGTGAAAGTCAACACTAGTCCAGACCACTTAAGGCAGATTGCATAGGTTTGAGAAGTTTTCCTTATAATTTTTTTTTTGTTGAGCTGCATTCTTTTGAATGAAAACAGATTAGATATGTGGTGTAGACAATCACGAGTCAACATCACAGAATATCATGATATATAGACTCATGACAATTGAGTTGAAATTGTGACAATTTATTTTCAGTTCAGTTTAAATAATGTGCTGTCCCTTAAAATTTCATTTAAAACAGATGTTACTGCCAGTGCAAGGAGGATGAGGCATGGACCTGTCCATAACAATTAGACAATACATGATTTATTATATAATCTAACAATCCTTATAATAATCTAACATATCCTTCCCATCCACTTTATTATTGCACACCTGCTTATTCAGACAATTATCTTATCAGCCAATCATGTTGCAGAAGATACAGGTCAAGCGCTTCAGTTAATGTTCACATCAAACATCAGAACGGGGGAAAAAACATGATCTCAGTGACTTTGGGTTGTTGGTGTCTGTTGGGCTAGTTTATCTCCACTCCTGTTCCACTTCTCCGCGGTTGTAAAGTGTGGTTATTTGAGTTACCGTAGCCTTGACCTGCATCACCATGATTTTATGCATTGTACATATAATTACATATACCAGTATGTACTATATCAATGTGGAAAAACATTGATAGTCTATATTACGTATCATCTGGGCTTTGTGAGTTAGCTTTGTGTGTGTATGTGTTTAAGGGTCACGCTGCTCCCGTGCTCTATGCTGCCTGGGCAGAAGCAGGCTACCTCCAAGAGAGCATGCTGCTTAACCTCCGAAAGATTGACTCCATCCTGGAGGGCCACCCAGTTCCAGTAAGCAAATACGTATAGAGGAAATTCCACAATAGACTGTTTTTTTTTCTGGCTAATGTAATATGATTGAGAGTTATACAAGCACTTTCCCACAAAATACAGTAATGTTACTTATGATACAAGAAGTCTGGAAAGCACCACATAGAGTTATGACATCCTGCTCCCTGGTTAGCTGTTAGCTTTAGGGTGATCATTTTCTGTTTATTTTGATTTAACTATAACTCTGCATCTAACTGTAAGTGTAAGCATAACTTAGTAAACATCTGCAAATAAAAGTGAATTGTTAATAAAACTTAATGTAGAAAGAGAACATAACATTCAACAACATCTTATCAACATCTAAGTCTTATTAACTTAAAGAGAGCGAAAGAAAGAGAAGCTGGTGGGAACCACTGTTCATTGTTATTATGTAAGTGATAACAGGAACTAACTTGTCTCATGAACATTCCACAACAAGAACTAGAAACTGATAAAAAGTATGATGTGTCACTCTTTTTTAATAGAAAATTCATAATTGGTATCATTGGCAAATTGCAGTGGTATAAGAGGAACAAAAACACATAATGCAGAATGATCTATTATGTTATTTAAAATTTAGAATATTCTCATGCCAAATTGCACATTTGTCTTTCAGATTTTTGATGTTATACTGAAACGTATGTAGTCTCACATTCGTCATTATAGAATATGTGATAATATTAAACAGTGAAAATTGTTAGGGGGGTGTAGTTAGGGGGGTGTAGTTTTGTTCTTTTTTTCTTTCTCTTTTTTTTTTTTTTAAATAGAAACAGCAGTTCGTGGACGTGGCTACAGGTTCTCTTGGGCAAGGACTTGGTGCTGCATGTGGGATGGCCTATACTGGAAAATACTTTGACAAGGCGAGGTATAAAACAAAATACGTAAAAGTACTGCTAATGCTATCTTAATGTTCAGGGACTATACATTGATAAACAAGAACCATATTCGCAAGTAATTCAGTGTAGCTGCAGAGATGATTAAACCTTTTCATTCAGTCTTGATGTGAACTTATTGTTCTATGTGCTTTTTTGCATATTTGCATATCGCCTTCATCCTTTCTGTATTTCTGCATTCTGTCAATTCCTCAGCTCTAAAAAGATCCTGCCCACCCCTGCACCCTTTCTCTGGTTGGCTGTCATTCTCACTACCTCCATATTTTCTCCCTCTTCATCATCCCTCATCAGTTTATAGATTTATTCTTTCCATCTTTGATTTCCCTTGAACCCTGGCCACCCCCAAAGTTCATTCACAAGTAACTTTTTTTGCATCAAATATTCTAATTGTCTACAGTGATATTGAATGTGATGGTCAAGATTACGATTGATTTTCCGACATCACTAAAGTACAGCCCAAACCACCACCATAACTATAACCATATCTGATACCATCTGATATACTATACCCGATTTATATACATACTACAGTTTATTATCTATAGGATTACGTAGTCAGTGCTTATGTAGTCTGCTTAAATGTTATTCACTTACTCATTTTACATGCATACTATCAAATCAGTAAGCCATGTTTAGCCTTTGGGTGTGTACGGTCTTGCCAGGTGTGTTTGTGTTGGAGTGGAGTCAGCCTTTTCTTTTCATGGCGTGTGTGGAATGCGTATGATAATGCTCACTGTTCTGTCTAATCACACTACATTAATGCAAACATGTCTATTTGACTGGAAATATGTCTGAACCATTTAGCATCTAAAAGGAGCATGCGTGTGTGTTTGAGAGAGAGAGAGCGGGTGTCATTCTTTTGAAATTCATTCAAAAGAATTTCATTTAAAACTATTCAACTATAATTCAAAAACATCTCATTTCTTTCTTTCTTTCTTGTTGCCTTCTTATAACACTTTAAAACTTGATTCTGTCTGTATTTCTAAGCATATCTGTATAATTCTAATATAATACATATGTAGATTAAGCTAATATAGTTAATATCTATATAATTTTAAACATTTTGACAAGATGAATTATTCACTTTTAGTATCTAAAAAACTGATTTTATGATTTTAATGACATTTGAAATGAATTGTGTGTAACATTTTCTTAACTTAAATACACATTATACATTATTCTAAAGTTGGTTATTGATGCAGGCTGCTAATTTGTTGCTCTGTGAAACTAAAATATACATTCCCAGCATTTTGGATTGAATCTATTTATTTCTTTTTATTTCGTTCTCCATCTTTCTGGTGGTGTAGTTACCGTGTGTACTGCTTGCTGGGCGATGGAGAGCTGTCTGAGGGCTCAGTGTGGGAGGCCATGGCCTTTGCTTCCTTCTATCAGCTGAACAACTTGGTGGCCATTCTGGACATCAACCGCCTTGGCCAGAGCGACCCTGCACCCCTGCAGCACCATGTGGAGAAGTATAAGAAACGCTGCGAGGCCTTCGGGTGAGTGCGTACATGCGTGTTTGTGCATGGTGCTGTGCGATAGGTTGGTGTGCCATCCAGTGTGTATTCCCACTTCGCTTCCAGTGTGCCTGGGGAAGGCTCCAGATCCACTGTGACTGAAGACACTTTATACAGGTGGCTGATAATAGAAAAATAATATAATAATAACACAATGCATCTCACATTCCTTAAACTCCCAGGACACATTGGCAGGTACAGATTTACATTCCTCACGCTCATAACTACACACCTTTCCTTTTAGTTTCAGTTTTTCTGTGTTGTTTATTTGAGCTTAATTTTTTATATATGGTTAATGGTTCTTTTCTTTTCCATCTTTTGCTCCATTTTCCTCAGTATTTTGTTGTCATGAATTTGTGTATGTTATATTTAATTTGGACACAGGAAACATATACTAATGATTGTGGTAGACTCTGCAATATTCAGAGTTTCTCTAACACACCTTATTCCCTGTGTGTGTGTGTGTGTGCGTGTGTGTGTGTGTAGATGGCATACTGTCATTGTGGATGGCCACAGTGTGGAGGAGCTGTGTAAGGTTCTGTGTGAACACCATGAGCAGCCCACTGCCATTGTTGCCCATACCATTAAGGGCAAAGGCATTCCAGGTACAGCACACACACACGCACACGCGCACACACACACACACACACACACACACACACTGGAAAAACACAGTACATGTGCACAGAGAACACACAGTTTATGTATATTTATATTGTCCATCAACTTCTCATGTCCTTCCTGCATTGCTGTAATAGTTACTGTACTCTATATACACTACATCATACAAAAACAGTATGTAGGAAATGGATATAATTAGGTATGTACATTATGATCCAGCGTTCATCCAGAACAGACTTATAGAGAAGAAAGGCAAATAATGTTGACCCACTGACCTGTTAAACACCTTCACCTTTGCATTCTGGCTGTGTTGCAAGCAAATCTGTAGGTGCATGTGTGTGTGTGTGTTTTTTGTGTTTTATAGCCACAGAGGATAAGATGGGTTGGCATGGTAAACCCCTGCCTAAGGACATGGCTGAGAGTGTAATAAAGGATCTACAAAGTCAGATTACGAGCGGCAGCAAGCTGTCTCCTCTTACACCGACTGACGACGCACCTCCCGTCAACCTGAAAAACATCCACATGCCCAGCGAACCCAGCTACAAACTCGGAGAGAAGGTACAGCCAAGAAACAGGCACAAGCCAAACCCCGATATTAAGGTGGTGTTCATTCAGCAGGCTTTATAGACAACTCTCTTCACATTTTCTATTGGCACAAATAAATCTACCTAGTTTAATGACACATTTTATGTGTATACCTGAACAGTGCAGAAATTCCACACCCTATTCCTTCTCTTGGCATCAAGGATTTGCAGATCCACATGAATAAATACTAACAGAAGGTTGCTGAAAGGACAGTGGCTTAATTGTCTTTCAGATTGCTACAAGGAAGGCCTATGGACTGGCTCTCACAAAACTCGGCCGTTCCAACGAGCGCATTGTTGTCATGGACGCAGACACAAAGAATTCCACCTTTTCTGAGCTCTACAAGAATGAATTTCCTCACCGCTATGTGGAATGCTACATAGCAGAGCAGAATATGGTACGTGACTACAGAACCTTCATTTCAAATATCCATAATTACTCATGTAAACAAACAAGAGTAAAATTCGAAGTACAGCTTCAGATTCTTCCCTCAAATAAACTCTTAAATTTACTGAAAAGTACGTGAACCGTTTAGAAAAGAAAAATGTTTTTTCTGCCTCAAATCACACAGTGAATTTAGCTACTGATGATAAATTAGTGTCTCTTTCACCATGAGAAAACATGAGCTAAGGCTAACTAACACCTTTATTTCGAATCTCTCAAATGTTAGCTAGCATGATGATAATGCTGGGCCTTAATTATCAATCTTTGAGTAAGGTTGTGTGTAAATGTTTGCCAAACTGAATTCATATTTACACAAGATTTACAAAAGTTTTGTAAATCGCTAATTTTCTTAACATTTGTGTTATAAATTGCGTTATGTTGATAAATAACAATCACTTACAAATTACTAGGCTTGTGCATGCCATAGCTTGGTGATGCCCAGAAAACTCCATAAAAAGCCAAATGCACAGAGCGGCAAGCGCAAAATGGCCAAAAAGAGAAGAATTTCTCTGAGGCAGAAGAATTTCTCTGAGGCAACTGATTAACTGATTAAAAAAGCTATTACTGCATTAGTTCATAAATACTACATTTTTGTGTAAATGCTCATAAATCCATTCATATCCAGCTTGATAAATGAGACCAGATGTCTCCGACAGTACAAATTAGCTGCATGCTAATAGCTAGCTGTCACAATACAACCTTGATAAATACAGTCTGTAGATCAGCTCCTTGGAGCTGTCTGTGTAAAATAGTTACCTTACGACTTATATATATATATATATATATATGATATATGACGACTGCATATATATGATTATAGAGACATTTGGTGTTTAAAACTGTAGTGGGTGGAAAGTAAGGGTGGGCGATAGGACCAAAATATCAAACCACGATACGGGAAGACATTCCTACCATACATGTTATGCATTACGATATACATATGTAAATGATAATATATTGAAAGGAGAGAAAAAATTGCAATTTTAAAGATTTAGTTCAAAATCTTAACAGCTGCTTCCAGCCAGTTTGTATTGATTAAAAATAATAATAATAATAAAAAGATATCATGATGTTTCAGAAGAGTGTATTGTTACCTGTTTTATCACAACATGGATATTAGATTCTCACCCAGCCCTAGTAGAAAGTAGAGATGTTTCTTTTGAAATGTAAGTAAAAGACAAAAGTTTTAGGTGAAAGAAAAACTCAAGGAAAGTACAGATACCAGGTTAAGTACAGTAACAGAGTAATTGTACTTTGTTTGTACATTGTCACCTCCCATCTCTGACCTTACAATGACATTTAAGAAGCTTAATACTATTTTTTTATTCAGTCATAATTCATGAAATGTACTAAATGCATCGCTCTTAAACAAGAATTCAGATCAAGAATTTCTGACAATCATTAGCACATTTAATGAGCTCTGTTTAAGGCTCTTGGGCCACCAACGGTAGGCCACAGCTGATTATCATGGCCATCATATCAACGTCTTATGCTCTTTTAGCAAAAACTGAGGGTTATTATATAATCCTTTCAGGTACTATAAAGCAGTGCAAAATGATTCTTTTATTATAAGAATGAGGAGTCGAAGTGTGGTCTTGCGGAGGTTAAACATTAAAGCATCTTCAGCATCTTCAGCATGGCATTGCATGTGTGCTTCATTGCCTCAGTCAATACAGTAAGCTGTTAAAAACAGGTAGCTGCTGTGGAGCCATAGAAGAGGAAAGTGTTATAAAGGAAGTAGTATTGCTGAATTATTACTACACAGCCACTTGTGACCACTGAGGAGTAGTTGCACATGTTTGCGTTTTGCAAATATCTTAAAGCAACAGTAACATTAAGCTTGCAGCATTAGATGTAGAAACGTACTGCATTAATTGAAGCCACTGACAGACAAAACAGCTCTGGATTTATATAGTTCTCTTTTAATCTCTCAGTATTAAACCAGTGCAGTTCTAGTAGGATGTGCAGGGACTCGTGGAGATCTGGCTGCATGCCTGCATGAAATGAACTGCTCTGAGTAATATTGTGTTGCTTTTGTGTGCTTTTTTCAGGTGAGCGTAGCAGTGGGCTGTGCAGCTCGAGACCGCAACGTTGTTTTTGCCTCCACGTTTGCCACATTCTTCACCCGAGCCTATGACCAGTTGCGCATGGCTGCCATCTCAGAGAGCAACATCAACCTCTGCGGCTCACACTGTGGCGTTTCCATCGGTTAGTGTTCGTTGACCCCTGACCTCTGAACCTTAATTTTTCACATTATTGTGAACTATGTGAGTAATAAAACACTTACGTGTGTGTGGTTATAGGCAAAGCAGAGTTACTATAACCACCTGATTACTTTCCTATAACAGCATGGCACAAAGTGTTTTGTTCTTATACTCAGTAATTTACCAATCATTACATTTTATTAATTAAAGAACAACACATCAATCTTGTTTATCATTTTATAGTTACATTTAATGTTGCGGAACATCCATGAAACAAGTTAATTCCTGTTATCACTTGCATAATAGCAGCTATAAATAGTCAATCACTCACCAGCCTCTTTTTTTTCTCTCTCCTGAAGTAACAAGACAAATCAAAACAGCTTGTCATTTTACCTAGAAACCAGAAGGCACAAAGTCCTCTGTTCTGAAGACTTTCCCACTGATTCTCACTGAGATCTGATAAATAATGTTAAATAAATGAGGCTTTTTACAGAAAGCTTCCGCATGTTATCCCCAGTGATAACATGTATTTCTTTGTTAAATAACATAAAGTTGTTGTTTTTTTAAAAAATTATTTTATCATTAGATTATTGTGGAGCAGCAGCCATATAAGTTGCTGTGAATGAGTTACTATACAAATGATACATATTAGAACGTGTGCATTAATATAAACCCGTGATTAATCTTACAGACTGCACTACTGTCAGAGGTGTTGTTATAGAAAATTAATCAACACCTTCTGATCAATGGGATTTGAGAATTCGGCCACGCTCTGGTATGAAGTGCTGAAATCCTTAGTTTCTTATATGTATATTTACAGGAGGATGCATGTTTAATACCACAACACATTACTAAGTAAGAATGCACATTTCTGTATATGTAGCCTTCTACAGTGATAATCACAGTGCAGTTCAATCCCATAAACAACTCTGATGCACTTCTTCAAACCTGACCTTTAATGTGCAACATTCATGAGCCAGTTTGCAGAAGCCAAATTCTGCTAAATGCTCCTTTCGTGTTAGTAAATACTTTCTTTTGTAACAGTTCTTCTTTCCTTGTTCACTTCCTTCTGGTTAGTTTCCTCACATCTTCCTCTTTCTCATTTAACCATGCTTGCAATCCACTGTGGCATCAATATTGCTGCTTCTTGTTGAGAAATTCATCTTATGCTAATACAAACAGATATTTTGCTCCAGCACTTTAAACCCTTTAAACTAGCACTAGCACTGCTCAGAAAGTTAATGCATTGCTGGCCATTTATGCCAACACCACAGTGCAGACTAAATTGATCACGTTCTACATTTCTACTATATCAGTGTAGAAATACTGACATATTACATACCACCCGGGTTTTGTGTGTTGTTTTTTACGTGTTAATTCTTTGTGTGTGTGTGTGATGATATTTCAGGAGAGGATGGTCCCTCTCAGATGGCGCTAGAAGACTTGGCGATGTTCAGAGCCATTCCCACTGCCACTGTGTTCTACCCGAGTGATGCCGTGTCCACCGAGAAGGCAGTGGAGCTGGCTGCTAACACGAAGGTTCTCACAATTCTCTCCGAAGCCAGACTATGTTAAACGTGTTTTACACAGGGCTTGAAAGTAACACCTGCTCCCCTGCCAAACGCAGGATAAGATTTGCAACTGGCCAGCAACTTTGATAATTAATCAACCGTACTTAATTGATTAATTAAGTAATCAGTTAAATCAGTAATCAGTACAACCAGTACTATTGGAAAAAAAAAACTTGTATTGTGTCTCTGTTCACTCAGCTTGAACACTTTTGTCATGGTTTAAGTATTATTTATTGTCACCTTGCAGAATCTTACTTAGACTTGTGGAGACTTTAACGCTGGTATGAATCGACAGCGTCCATTGAAACGAGTGCAAGGGGAAAGAATGAGGAAAACCCCACAAATGCTCAAATAAAAAAGGAATGAATTGTCTGTTTGTTTCAATGAAAAAGAATAAATGAGTGATTAATGAATTAGTTTTAATATGTATTTAGTTACGATTTAGTGTAACTATATACGTTACATGTATATACATGTATATAGTTACAAAGAATTACAACCATAATTCTCCTTTTTATAGGGTATTTGCTTCATCCGAACCAGTCGCCCTGAAAATCCTGTAATCTACAACAGCGATGAAGAGTTCCGTGTAGGCCAGGCGAAGGTGTGTTGCTAAAAATTCTATCCTCTATCAGTCAGTGAACATATAGTTGCAGCAAATGTTTATTTCAGCAGGTGGTCAAGTACACACACACACACACACACACACACCTCTATACACACTATAACAGGCAGAAAATGTCCATTCTTATACTATTTTCTGTTATTCCATGTCTGGCACATGAGTAAGATTTATCGTAGTTTAGATGAATATCACTGGAAACAATGTATAATAGTATGTTTTTCTACATTTACAGTAGTGGTGTAATAGCTTTAGTTTATGGTCTAAAAGAAAAAATCTAATAGTACACCTCCTATTCCTAACTGTATTTGTATCTGTGTAGAACACATTATCTGTTCAATCCAAATAATATATTCCTCTCTGGTTCCATCCTACATTTACAGACAGAATGCAGCAGACACTAACACCGTGTATCAGGCATTAATAGATTAAAGATTTGTCTTGATGATGACTGAATAAGTTCTATATATTCTTGAATAAGTTCTATCACATGTTGTGGTGTTTACATGCAGGTTGTATGCAAGACCAGCAATGACCAGGTCACTGTGATCGGAGCTGCTGTAACTCTGCACGAGGCTCTTGATGCAGCTGAGCAGCTGAAGAAAGGTACAGCACGCAGAAAGGAGCCAAATACATACAGCACCTGTACATACACAAATGCACCTGTAAATGCATGACAAAGCTCTCTTACTATGAGATAGGTACTCTTTAGTTATATCAAGCGGAATTACAGCTATATACTAGATATTATGAGCAGTAAGCTCAGTGAGGTCCTTTATCGCAGAGGTCCTTTATCCAGAGCCATCACTGTGGTGTTGTGCTCACTGGCAGTGTTTAAAACTCTGATGGCATCCATACATTCTGGAATGATGTCAGTATGGGAAGGGAGTGTGAGGGTTGTAAAAAGTTTGTTCACTTCCACTGAAAACTTATTCAGTTATCACCAATTAAGCCATGGACAGGCTGACATAAAATGTAACATTTTGGCAGAAGGGCAGTGTTCAGTTCAGCTAACTTATACAACCCCATTTCCAAAAAAGCTGGGACGCTTTGTAAAATGCGAATAAAAACAGAATGCAAAGATTTACAAATCACATAAATCCATATTTTATTCGCAGCAGAGCATAGACAACATATGAAATGTTTAAAGTGAGACATTTTACTGTTTTATGAAAAATAGTAGCTCATTTGGAATTTAATGCCAGCAACATGTCTCAAAAAAATTGGGACAAGGGAAACAAAAGGCTGGAAAAGTAAATAATACTAACAAGAAACAGCTGAAGGAACATTTTAAAACTAATTGGATTAACAAGTAGTGAAACAATTTCAGAATAATGTTCCACAAAGTAAAATTGCAAAGAATTTAAACATCTCATCATCTACAGTACATAACATCATAAAAAGATTCAGAGAATCTGGAGAAATCTTTGTGTGTAAGGGACGAGGCCAAAAAGCAGTATTGGTTGCCCAATCTTTGGTCCCTCAGATGGCACTGCATCAAAAACAGGCATGCTTCTGTAATGCATATCACTGCATGGGCTCAGGAACACTTCAAAAAATCACTGTCATTAAACACAGTTCGCCATGCCATCCACAAATGCAGATTAAAACTGTACCATGCAAAGAGGAAGCCACATATGAACATGATCCAGAAACGCCGCCGTCTTCTCTGGGCCAAAGCTCATTTAAAATGGACTGAGGCAAAGTGGAAAACTGTTCTGTGATCAGACAAGTCCAAATTTTAAGTTCTTTTTGGAAATCATGGACGCCCCGTGTTCTCCAGACTAAAGAAGAGAAGGACCATCCGACTTGTTATCAGCGCTCAGTTCAAAAGCCACCTTCTCTGATAGTATGGGGACGCATTAGTGCGTATGGCATGGGCAGCTTGCACATCTGGAAAGGCACCATTTGCTGAGAGGTATACACAGGTTTTAGAGCAACATATGCTTCCATCCAGACGACGTCTTTTTCAGGAATTTTTGCATATTTCAGCAAGAAAATGCCAAGCCACATGCCGCACGTCCTACACCAGCATGGCTTCATAGCAGAAGAATCCGGGTGCTGACCTGGCCTGCCTGCAGTCCAGACCTTTCACCGACTGAAAATATTTGGCACATCATGAAGCGAAAAATACGGCAAAGAGGACCCCGGACAGTTGAGCAGCTGGAATCCTATATCAGGCAAGAATGGGACAACATTCCACTTGAAAAACTCCAGCAACTCATCTCCTCACTTCCCAAACATATACAAGCTGCTGTTAAAAGAAGAGGAGATGCCACACAGTGGTAAACATGGCCCTGTCTCAACTTTTTTGAGACATGTTGCAGCCGTCAAATTCAAAATTAACCTTTTTTTTTTTTCAGTAAAACAGTACACTATCTCAGTTTAGACATTTGTTATGTTTTCTGTGCTCTGTTGTGAATAAAATATGGGTTTGTGCAATTTGCAAATCATTGCATTTTACAAGGTGTCCCAACTTTTTTGGAAATGGGGATGTAAATAAAAAAGTGTATTTCATTGCAGTTTTTAAACAAAGTAGGCTTAAATACAGTGGCTGTTCTCTGAAACATTTTAGATCTTATTTAACATTAAATTAATAACAAAAGTTTCTCATAAGTTGAGTTTTCATGCACAAGTGTACTCTGTGTGTAAGCTTCTATCCCGAATGAATTACTTTTTTACACGTCTCCTCAGGGTTGTGGCTGATAAAACTCTCACTTCTGAAGGATAATGACGTTATCATGAGATGAACTAGTTTCCACGGGATTGTTTTTCTTACAAACCTGGCTGTTTGCATCACACATGGCCATATTTTGTTTCATGTGCATTAGTGCTTTGAATATAGAGAACATTACTGGATCATTTATGATTACATTTCGTTATTTGGCAGCATTTAACATTAGATGATTACTACCAATTGCACGTTGGTTTATTTCTAGAAAACGCATAATATTACGCTATATCTGAATTTAAAGTGTCTGTACCTGTACCTGTCATTATAATAACCCCTTAATAAGCCAATAAGCCTGCAGGATTGTGGTCTTCTAATCTGGGAAGTGTTCAATAAGCACGCTAGCAAGTAGCAGTGTAATGTAAGAAGCAGCATCAGCCTGCAAAATCACTTAATTGACTATTTGGACAGGATTCCTGTTATCAGACCACTGCAGAGTTGGTCAAAAACAGTAGGTAATTTGGTCAGAGGGAGAAAACACAAAATAAAATAGAAAAGAATAAAAGCACATGAGACAGATTAACAGTGCCTGCATGTGCTGTTTTCCCAACAATATTACATTTTGCTCCAGAAAAAGAGAACATGACTGAGAAGTCATTCTGTTGATTGATGGTCTTGAGTCCACATTGGTGCCATTGAAGAAGCCATTTGGAATCTCATTGACTGTAATGATGTAAAAAAAAATCAATTTCAGAAAATAATTCAATATGCATGTATGTGTTTGGGGCTCAGATTTGGCATGGCTATAAACCCCGCCCCTTCATGTTGTGGCACCAATAATTATATCTATCATCATAATGTCATTATTTGAAATGTAATTACTCAAAACATTGTGTAGGAAGAATATATTGATTGGGTAATATTATTATAGATTTTGGAGTTTTGTGCCCTGTGATAAACTGGCATCCTATTAAGGGTGTATTATTTTCCTTCAACTGGTGTTCCTGGGATACACTCCGTATCCACTATGACCCTGACCAGGATAAAGCACAGGATGAATGCATGAATGAACGAGTTTTGTAATCTGTTGACATTATCTGTAATCTAGTGACATTGTTTTGTCTTCTCAGAGGGCATTAACATTCGAGTGATTGATTTATTCACTATTAAACCCCTGGACTCAAAGACAATTATTGAAAATGCCCGGGCCACAGGTGGTCGCATCATCACTGTAGAGGACCACTACTATGAAGGTGAGTGTTATAAAATGCTAATAGAGATATATCACAAGCCGTTAGCTCTAACCATGGCCCCTTAAACTCTCAGATTATTATTAACCTTAAAGCATATTATTCAGTAACTACTATGAGTTATTCGGTTGCTACAGAAAAATGTGTAGATACTTGATGCATAAGACTGGATGAGACTTTAATTTTTTGTTTGTATGTGTGTGCAAATGCATGTGGAACACAAGTATGAATTTTCGTGCATATGTGAGGACAAGTCTGAATAGTGGAGTTGAGCGGAGAGTGAGAGAAGGGAAGGATAGGCTGTGTCCTGTAGGCTTACACCAACCTCCAAAACTGCCTCATAAATAATTTGTAAATATATTTTGTCCATTGGGGTGTTTTGACATATTGGAGTGTTCAGTCATATTGTGTACTTGTGTGTGTGGTGTCCTAGCTCCTGCAAGCACTTGGTATCAGTATCAGCAGAAATTTAGAAAAGCCCTAATTGGGAATGATTTGTAGCAGAGATCAAGAAATTCAGTGGTTAAATGCAGCTTTTTAAATGATTGCTTGTCCATTATTCCAAGTTTTTTGTTGGTTTCGGGGGACATTAACTCCTCCATGTTGATTATGATGTGTGATTGCGCAGGTGGTCTGGGAGAGGCCGTTTGTTCAGCGGTGGTGAATGAATACGACTTCACTGTGCAGCGCCTTGCTGTGTCTCATGTGCCACGCAGCGGGAAACCCAGAGAGCTGCTCAAACTGTTCAATATCGACTGTGACGCCATTGTTCGGGCCGTGAAGAAGATAATCAATGATACTGCCAACAAAAAGTAACAGAGAAATCAGGGTCACGGAAACAAAATAGTGAGAGGAGAGAAAGAAACGAGTGTTTAGTTGCTCTAAATCATGGACACTGGATTTGTGTTATAATTATCTTCGTCTTTTCTGTTGAATGGTGTGAACTGGTGAAATAACAAACCTTACTAAAGTTCGCGGTATATTGTTTTAATCAGCTGGACATCAAGACAATCTGGTGCTTTTTGTCAATAAATATGATTAAGAATTGCGTACTTTCACAAAAAGAGGTGTTTGACTGGCATTTCAAACAGCCGACCACGTTTACTCTCCACTGTTTCAAACAAATGTTTTGAATAATGTTTATAGATGTGATTCTGGCAAAAAAAAAATCCTTAGGTTCAGTGACTATGTCTTGCTCCAAAAGCTCATTGAGACATAGTGTACAAAGTTTGCAACCTCTACATATAAGTGCATATATACGAAAGTACAGGTAGCCAATCAGATTGCAACCTTGAAGATTCTAAAGCCTGTGGCCAGAAAAGTGTACAAAATTTTGAGAAACTTAAGCCGTGAGTATGAGATTAACATTACACTGAAATCTATAGGTGTGAATTTGTGGTTAAATTAAACTTGTTTTTATTGTTTACTGTCACTAGCATGGTTTTATCCTTTAACACTGGGTTGATCAACAGTGTGAATTCTGATTTCACTCTCTACTGAACCTGAATCCATGAGAAAGCAGTGTTGATGAAGCAATAAATGCATTGGGAAGCACGCAACATGAACTCAGAGTTTTTTTTCTCAAAAGCTATTGAAGGAAAAAGCCATTTCATTTGGTAAAGTATTTAAGGTTTCATACTTTTTTTAAGATTAAATATAATTTGAAATGAAAATATGAGACTATATTTAAATACCCTGAAGCAATCTTTTGCTAGGCTGCACTAGGCTCCAGGATGAATAAACACCTGCTTCTGGTCTGTTTGTGGTGTGGTTATTTCTGATTTATTTATTTATGAATTCTTGTGTACCATTATATTCCATGATTCACGAGATGTCAGAATATGAATCAAACTGAATGGTTTGATGAAGATGAAAAGGATGTGAATCATATGCTATATCCTTCAGGGTATCTCAAGTTAGTCTTAAAATTATGAGAGATTTTGAACTGATGTGTTCGACTAGACAATGCTCTCTTCCACCATCAAAACACCAACTGAGGGAATATCTTTTAAAAGAATGGTGCTCATCTTCCAGAGAGTTGTAGAATCTGTGCCAAAAAGCATTGAAGCTGTTCTGGCAGGTCGTGTTGGCCATCTTCCTAAAGACACTATGTCACCTATCTGTACTTGAACTTCATTGCTTAAAGCCAAAGTTTGACAAGCATTAATCAATTAATTAATTGCCAAAATGTCACACGATCCCTTTAAGAACAGTGCTTTTGCTGATTCATGTCGTCACACCTATCACTCTACTAGAAGTTAATGCAAATGGTCAACCAACTTGCTAACACTTGAACCCTTCCTCTCAGCTGGCTTGTTTCCTCACTACCACTAAAGTAAACTAAAGTGTGCCTTCGTTTTGGAACATGAGCTCAATGCTGGTAGAAGGCTTTTAATCAGATTGGCGAGGGGATTTATGTTCGGAGCCAAAGTAACGACATCAGGGGTGACTAAGCACATTTAGAGAACCTCAAGTTGGGAGCCAACAAGCCAAATAAGGCCATGTGCATGCTATACACTCTACATACACACACACACACACACCGGTTTCCACACCGTTACTCATTCACTATTCACCAGACAGCTAATTTTACTGTCTTGACTAGTTTGCATTAACTCCAGGAAGTGAAGCTTCACTCTTGTGCTCTTCAGTGTTGTGTAGATTGTATATGTGTTTATTATTCAGCTGCTGAAGCTTCACATTTTCCTTAGAAGTGCATATAGTAGTTGCCTAACTGTCTGTTCTTCACTTCAAATTTGTCTTACTATCCTTGTGAGTAACTTCCAGTGACATAATTATTAATGCAGCTATATATTATGCTACACCTTAATCTAGCCCTCACATTAATATCATTAACCAAAAGGAAACCTTTTCACCCTTTCAATTTTTTAAATGAAAGCTGCAATTTTTATAAAATTCCTTGTGGGGACATCTGGCTGGTCCCCACAAGGAATTTGATTTTTAAAAAATTGCAGCTTTCATTTAAAAACTATCAGACATAATTATACTTTTGTAGAAATTTGGTCCCCACCATGATATAAAAACATGCTCACACACAGAGAAAGCTGTGTTCTGGCTGTGTTGTGTCTCCTGTCAGAAAAGGCAAGAGAGAAATACCAGAATTCTCAGATGGATGTTTACATCCAGTAAATATCCAAAGCGAAATATGTCAAGTAAAGGCACTGCAAATCTCAAGAATGCTTCAGAAACGTCTGCAAGTCACTGAGCTCTGATAAACTTCACAAGTCTGCGGCTCCCAATGACTGCACATATTACCGCCTTCTCAAACAAGTAAACAGCAATGAAGCTGCTTTTATTTTATTTTATTTTATTTTATTTTTTTAAATATTTACTCAAAGTTGCGGTGTAGAGCTCAGCTCCTTTCAGGTTCAGACACTGCACCATGAGGAAACACTACCACCTGCTGGAGAAAGCTAAACTTTTTTGCAGTGCATGTTGTTCACATTTTCTGCTTGCCTTTCATTCATTCAGTTAGAAATTCAAAACTTATTTGCTGCTGTACATGTCTTATGATACTGAAAAATAAAAGGTTTAAGTGGCTACAAAGCACTTCCCAAACATGTTTTCTCAAACATAAGATTAAAAATTGTAGCTTGCACTGCATATACAAGTTAATTTAAAGAGTAATATTCATCTAAGAAATTAACCAAACCTTTGATATTGAATAAATACAGCTAGTAAAAATGTATAAAATTATCATTCTTTCTTACAAAATTCTTTCTCAGCTACTCAAGATGGTTGACCAGTTAAAGGAAAACAACGTGTTGGTGGAGAGTGCTGTCAGTCATCAGTGTTGCTCTCGTGCCCTGTGGATGGGGGCGGGGTCATCCTTGAAGAGACCACTCCCACTTGGAGAGAATATTTCATCGTAAGATAAAAGTGATCAGTCAGAATAACTTTAGATTGATTTGCAGTGACTTTCCTCTAAAGGGATGAGTGGACATAAACCATGCCAGCAATTTAAATCAGTTTTTTTTTTCCCCTCTGATAATCCGTCAGCCACGTATGTAATTGCCCCCCTCCCCCCATGTCGCGTCTGTTCAGGGTTAAGAGCTACCATCAGATGCATGTTAGATATATGGGTAATAATCAAATCGGACCTCAATTCATTGTGCCTGCTGATGAGGGTTTACCAATGTTATCTGGAGGAGGACAGAAAAACAATGCTTTCTTATCATTCCATACTCCTACACAGCAAACCCACCAGTGCTGAATAAAACCCAGTGTTCTTAAGATAAACACTATTGAACCAATGCAACAATAAAATACTGTTTTGTGAGTTGCTGTGAGCCCCTGAAAGAGCCATTAATATAAACATTAGTATGTGTGTAGTGTACAGACAGCAGCAAGAATTTCATTCACACCATTACAATGTTACCTTCTTCAAAGAAAACTCCATCCTGAAACAGTTAATGTTTATACTGAAATACTTGTGATGTGCTAAATGATTCTGGTGCTAATTTCTTGCTTGATGCTGTATTGTCATTATTCCTGTGAGAACTTGGTGGTTGTGTGTGGCGATGATGTCAGCAATGCTAGTGCAACGTCAATGTCAAACTCTTAAAAACAAAAACGCAAGAGCTTCTTTTTGCCACCATTTTCCTGCAACATCATATTAATGACGAATCCAATGCAGAAGTAGTGGACACAGCAAACACTGCCCTTAAAAGTTACAGAAAGCAGCGATACAACACACTTCCACTGAGGTACAGCAGAGACTGGGCTAGTTAGCGAGCCACGAGATTATACATAATGATGGTGTTGACGGTGGAATTAGCGTGAAAGTTAAAGCTTTGGAAGCCGATCTGATTGTGCAGAGTGTACAGAGGAGAGGTGAGAGAGCTGGACGGACTAAAGCACTGCTGCATCGCTCTCTTTACACAGAAATGAAACAAGGGCTAAATTCCTCTGGCACCACTATCAGTAGGCAGTCCAATGGCATTGTGGGTAATGTAGGGAAGTGGAAAATAGACCACCATATTGATGAAAGAATTTGAAACTAAAAAAATGAAAATCACCTCAAAATAAATCTTGAACATGAAGGTAACGTTAATTATAAAATTGTTCTGGGTTGATTTTTTCCAGATTTGTATCCTTATATAAAAAGCACCAACACTGAAAGGTCATCTCAAACTGCTTTATTACATCTTAAATAACAGTACATTTTAATATAGTTTCTATCTTGCATCCAGCTTTCTGTTGTACACTGAATTTAAAATTAAATACAAAAGATGGATGAGGATACAGTGGGGGTGTGCAGAGCTCTACAGTTATTTGTATGAAGAGAGACAGACAGAAAGAGAGGGAGAAAAGAGGAATTGATTTAATCTCTTTTTTTGTAGGTTTTCTTTATTTATTTTGTTGCCAACTCCAGGCCTAATGCACAACGACAGCACTTTTTTTGTACAGAATGTCGCAGAGGGAGAACAGAATGGAAGAAATGCCACTACCGCTAAGGAAAGAGCGCCTCTCGTTACACGCAGAAAGGAACAACAGAAAAATTCTGCCATTCAAATGCTGCAAGTTTTTTTTCTTTTTTTTTTATTAAAGGACATTAAAACCTGTTTGTTACAAAATGTCTCTAGCATTCTTTTATTTGTATCTGGAATTTTCGTCTTGCTACAGAAAGAATGAAATTTTTTGTTCTAGTTTGAGCGTGTGTGTGTGTGTGTGTGTGTGTGTGTGTGTGTCTGTGCGAGGGTCAGTGTACGAGTGTTTTAGAAACTCCAAGGTATGGATAGAACAGGTCAATCAATGTGTTTGCTTCTCGAGTGCATAGCTTTGCGAGTTTAATTGAATTATGTATGCACAGAGTAGCAAAAGAAAAAAAAAAAAAAAGAATATAAATATTGTGATGATCTATTTAACAGGTTATTTTCTTAAAGAAAAACATCAAAGGACTTTCCATATGCACCTCTTTTTAAGCAATTCTACAGCATGCGATTCTAAGAGTTAACCCACTCATGGCAGACAACCAAAATAAAAGTTTTTTTTTTTTAATTTTTAACTTAAAAAGTTTTTTTTTTTTTTCTCAATATCATTATTTTCAAACATTGATTTTTACAACATGTCATTCACAGAGAAGTAACTGGTTTTTCCAAGCATGGAACGGGCACCTGTGTTGAAACTGGGTAAAAATGGAAATCAAGTTACGCCCGAAAACCCTCAACTCCCACCCCAAACCCTCCCTCACCCTCCACACCAAAGCGCAACCAAAAACAAAAGGACATGGAGAAGAGAAAATAAAACTATTAAACGACAGGTTAATCTTCATTTCATTTTCATTACTCGAACCTCATCAGGCAAAAAAAAAAAAAAAAAAAAAAAAAAAAAAAAAAAAAAAAAAAAAAAGAGAAATATATTTAAAATGGACCTTTTGCATTGTTTTAAAATGAGCATAAATAAAAAAAACAATGTTCTTGTGTATAAAAC
>CM075010.1:19362157-19372588 GCA_037576675.1 Pangasius sanitwongsei
TTTTTAACTAAATAATCTTTAAAAAATTTTTTTTTTACACAATAATAAAACAAAACCCTTTTTAAACGGTTTTTAAAAAAAAAAAAAAAAAAAAAAAAAAAAAAAAAAAAAAAACCCAACAACTCATTTAGGGGAAAACGACTGCTGCCTATTTTCTGTTAGATAAAATGTTAGCGTAAATGACGACTGCAGTGTGATGAGCGCTTGGAAAATGGTCCCGGTAGGAATGCACAGTTACTTTTGGCCCCCTCCCCCTCCCCCCACCATGTAATGTCGACCCCACTGATTTCCGCGTGATGTACTGAATGAAATAATTGTGCTCTTTTTATGGGAAGGAGAATCATTTTTGCCCTGTTGTTTCCTCAGATAACGGGGGTCAGTTGTGTTGCGTTAAGAAGATTGGATATGCAATAAAATTTAACATTGTGTTGGAATGGTCTTCCAGTCAACTTTGGAGTCCGGATGCCATCTGCAAGGAAAACAAGAGCAAAATGATCATTAAAGGGACTTGAAGACCAGAGAAATCATATCCTGTTTATACCCACACACACACACACACACACACAGATATGAAAGCATGTTTACTGGAAGTTCCATTTCAGAGCTGCTACCATTTTCCTGTTTTTGACCTAGTTGCACCACTTCTCTATCATTTCCTGAGGTCATGCCATCCCTTTGTGCCAGCAGGGGGCAGCAGAGCAGACTGTGCATGATGACGAGAAGGCAGTAGTATATTACAAATCAAAAGTAGAATCATAGATGAGCCTACAGGCCATGGAATCGAAATTGGGAACTTGGGGTGAAACATGTTCTGGGTTTATCTTTTACACTGAAATCACAGTGCCTGAATTCGGGCAAATGTTATAATGTTGTAATGCTAACAAAATGAAAAAATTATTTAGCCAACAGGACACAACTTGCTGAATTACTCAGTAAATTTTTCAAACACACATGTAAGAGCAGACAGTAATAAGTTGACTGAAGTGTGAAAGTTCCTGTTCGTCAAACATCAGAAACCTCAGATAAGACTACAGAAACTGACGGGGGATGATACTTCCGATCAAAAAGACTGTACTTTCACGTTTGGGGGTAAACAGACTTTAAAATGCTAGAACTTTACTTATGATTTAGAATCAAATTTCAGAGAAACATGTTTAGGTTGAGGAAGGCCTGTAGCTCACACAACCATATATAGTACAAAACGTGGAGGGTTCACGACGGCTCAGTGCATAAATGATAAAACATATTGGCTCAGCTGATAGTTTACTGCAAAAATGTTTCCATTTATAAGCAATCAGTTGAGTGCATAAGCTAACCTTATACAACTGTGACTAAATAAATATATAAGATGGCTGCAGTCCAGTCTGTGTCCGTAATATACTGCACATAAACTGTCTACGACTGCACAGAAAGATATTTACTGTCTATCAACTGAATTATTTGCATCTCTGAGCCTTCAGTTTAGTGTAAAAACTGGTCTTTACACTTGTCTTTCTAGACCAAAAGGTCTACAATCTCATCTAGTTGTTTCCTATTGGGTCACAAGCTCCACCTAGCTGAAGTTGCTGCAAAGTGAAAGGAACTGATACCAGAAACGGAGGTGCATCTTTCATGCATCCTTTCCCCTTTGATAAATTCCCTTTTCAATCAGGCACAGTTTATTTGCACTTGAGCTGAGCATCTGAGAAAGCAGAAAAGTATTTCAGGTGTCTCCTATACTGCTGTAGCAAGGAGTAAAAAAAAAAAAAAAAAAAAAATAAGTAAAATAAATCATAAATGTGCCTAAACTGTAGATGTCGGCACCGCTGATAATGTGAGAGGACAATAAGATGAAAGTCAGTTATTTATTTATTTAAAAATATGTCTTGAAAGGAAGAGCTTACCTTGCGGCTTTAATTCCAGATCTTAAGGAAACTGTCCCAAGAGCCTGTGGCCACTGCCATTCCATCATCAGTAACACCCAAGCAGCTAACACGGTTATCATGGCCCGCCAGGACACCTGCAAAAAGGTATTTATATTCGGAATGTAGTCCATATGCCAACAGTGCCATCTGATAATCAAGGACAGTTTAGAGGAGTGTGTTAAAAACCTCTCTTAACTAAACAGTATTTGAAATGACACATGGAGCTTTGCTGTAAACTGCTAGTCATTTTCCCAACCAAATCACTGCACTAAACACACCATTACAACATGCTCACAGTGTGTAACTGGAGAGCAGAGATCATTTCAAAACATTCTCTCTTATCTGTTATCATAAATGATCACAAATGTATGGGTTATCCGTTGGCTGATCTCATCAGTGTCCGCGCTTGTCTTGGCCAGCGTGTATGAGCAAGTGCTTCTACAGTAAGATGCTATGAGAATTCAATCTCCATTTTCATGCTCTCTGATGGTGTACATAATTCATGGGGATGGTGGAGTGGCACTGTGCTCCTCAATGCAAATGCAATAAACTATTCATGTGCTGGTTGAGTGGGGAGACAAAAGGATGGGTGTGGGTGACATGGAACTTACAGCTAGGAAAATGTTCTCGAGGGTTTGGAGAAAATGTGTATCTCTCATAAAACACAGAAGAAGTGCCAATGTCTTCAGAACACTACTGGTACTTAGGTATGTAAATAATACAGTCTATAATTATACCATTATAATAAATTCTATAACTACAATTATACTTTTAATAATTCCTATGTAGTGAGGAAGACTGGGGGTATTGGTTAACATGGTTAAGGTCCTGCACTAGTGAAATTTTGCAGCTCAGTGCTTGCATTGTATCCTAACTATTACCATGGTAATTCAAAGGAATGTACATGAAACTCAGAGTTTACTTACTGTTTCATCTGCTAGCAGAAGGAACACTGAAGATAATGTATTTTAAAATATTTTGAAACCGGAGCCATGCGGCTCTGTGTGTTCCAATAGATGGCATCTAATAAGCATCAGCAGATGCATTTCCATCCATTTCCATCATCGATTGTGGTCTGAAGACGACCATAATCCCATTAAAGTACTGAATGTCATGTATACCCTTTATTACAACCCTATATTCTGTTTATCTCTATTCAATCGTGTAATATTAGCTCCATTAGGGTTTCTAATGGATCTAAAAATCCTTTCTGAATATCAAACTTCCTGTTCATTCGTCATTCGCTACATCCTTCAGAATCCCCTTACACAGCCCAGAGTACCTATTCCATACAGTGTTCCCTGCACTGACCTGCACGGTCGGCTTTGAGGGTGTCCCACACATTGCAGTTGAAGTCGTCGTAGCCGGCGAGAAGCAAACGGCCGCTTTTGGAGAAGGCCACCGAGGTAATGCCGCAGATGATGTTGTCGTGTGAGTACACCATCAGCTCCTGGTCGGCACGCAGGTCGAACAGCCTGCAGGTGGCGTCGTCCGAGCCTGTGGCAAACGCATTCCCGTTGGGGAAGAACTGGGGGGAAAGGAATAAAAAAAAGAAAAGAAAAAGGACATAACTATAGGCACAGGGTATTTTTCTGCATTTCCTTGCTGAAGAAGTTGCTTCTTTGCCCAAACATGACAAACTAATTAGTTACTAAAGTGTCGTTTTGGGAGCCTACTCGTGTCAAAGCAACAAAATCCAACAATGCCTCACAACAGGTAGTGCCCAAGCAATGCTGTCTGAAGACCACAACTACTGTGCAGAATTGGGTGTGACCAATTATGGTAAAACTTGCCCAGGATTGAACACCACTGACTAGGTTAAATGTGTAATACAAATGCTCAACTCCACCAGGGGGAGCTAATAACACACAAGTAGATTTTGTGTACAGTCATCATTGGGAAGCAGAAAGGAAAGCTTACTTGTCAAGGACTGTACCTGCTATCTACTAGTGGCTCAGTGCTGTATAGCACAACCAGGCATGATGAAGCTCAGTATATTTTCAGCCGACGCTATAAAATATCCTAACCAGTTCCATGTTCTATATGCTAAGTGACAATCACAATACAGTGGATGGCTCCAGCATTTTTCCCCTTATGTCACTGCGTCTGAATGAAAACGAGTGTATGTTAAATGCTGTAGCCTATAGTTAAGAGTAGAACCAATGCAATCAGAGAAGAGTCTTACTCTCCCCTGACAATACATACAGACTGGTCACATCCCTGCCGCTCGCACATTTGATTAATGAACAATCAAATGGCAGCTGTTTTGTGGTGTGCATAAAACAAGCAACGACAAAATCTGCAGAATGACATTGCAGATTATTTAATACCAAATATTTGTTTAATATCACTCAATCTTTCACTCTGTCAGTGTGCTATTCTAGAAAAAGGTGTTAGGATAGTCAGTGTTACTCCTTAACCAATGTAATGTGCTCCACTTCTGGGTGAAAGCTTTTCAGTGTATAAGGCAAAAACAAAACTAGGTACATCCAAATACAGCTGCAGAAGTGAAAGTACAGATAAGTTCATCTCTACAGCAAAAAAAAGACATTACTTAACCCTCTTACTAAAGAGAAAGTGTACGCAGCATTAATGATGGCCCTGCACATGCACCTCAAACTCCATTCTGTTATGAGGCCATGGCAGTACTCGGTGCCGGGAAAATTCCTGCCTACATCACTCATCCCACTGAATGTAACGTGTTTGAAAGGGCATCAGAAAATTTTCCATGAAAGCTGATCCACTCACTTGTTGCTGTTCACCTAGGCCACAAGACAGAAGGCTGGTTTGGATTTGAGGTGACAAATGACCTTAATAAACTGGATCTGTCAGAAATCAGTCATGGTAATAAGGATATAAACCTTATTTTACGTGAAATCGCTTGTCGTGTTTCCTATATTAGTGTGCTGTGTAACGTTCATGATAGTTTGGTGTAGGCAATAGAGAACAGGGAGATGTTTTGGACACTGCATGTGTGTGGATACATACGCAGATGGCATTGATGTCGGACTCATGGCCAGTGAAGGTCTGTCTGCACATGCCCTCTCTGATATCCCATAGCTTAGCAGAGGCGTCACAAGCACCAGAGACAAACAAGCGTGCATCCGGGGCCAGAGACAGAGACATCACATCCCCAGTGTGCCCTGCAAACGTGGTTGTCTGCTGCCCTGTCTCAATGTCCCAAAGAGCACTGCAGATGTAACAAATAGGATTAGTAACAGCACCAAAGAGAGAAGGAAAAATAAATATGAAATAAATGAAAACCAACTTTTTTAACAGTGTGTCACTGATGATCTGCTATGCAACCTGTGCAACAGTCAATATTGAAGTGAATGATCCTATATAGTCATCTAAATCCTACAGAATTGTTCAATTAAGCCATGTTAAGTAAACATCTAGAAACTGGAAATCCTTTTACTAGGGTAAAATGTATTATACAAGAAAGCTGCTGTGTGAAATATTCAAATTGTCTGATGTTAGGATTTGAATCATCATACAGCAGTCTGCCCAGTCAGAGCATCATGTGAGTCTATGTAAGTGTCTGTGTCTGATGCAAATGGCTAAAGCAGCAGTGCTTGTGCACTACCCCAAACTCACCAGGTGGTGTCGCCTGAGCTAGTGACAATCTGGTTGTCGTCCAGGAAACGACAGCAGGAGAGGTAACCTGTGTAAAAACACAAGGCAGAAAATTATACAACTGGACAAAGGAGGACAGACACACAGAGTGTAGTAAGATATGCCATGATGTCTAAAAATCCTGTCTTAAAAGTCCATAGAACAAGATCACTATTTCACCAGCTCCATCTGATTTAACCCATTAAACCTCTCACTGGTGCTGTAAAAACAATCCTCCAGTGGCAGATCAGATGGCTTTATCACAATTCCTCTGCTACATTAATGACCTAACCATGTCAAACCTTCATCACTGCCAGCTCAGAAACCCCACACACTAACCTGTATGGCCAGCCAGCTCACGGCTCACACGGACATTGCCCTCACGCGTCTTCAGATTGTAGATGGAGCAGATGTTGTCCAGGCCACCGCAAGCCACGTAGTTGCCGGATGGAGCGTACGCACACGTCATCACCCATGAGGAGCGCAGTGGGATGGCATGCACCTATAACAGGACAGTGCTCATATAATAAAGTCCAATAATAAAGCTCCAATAAGGTTTACCTGGAGCTGCACAATCAATTGCATTGAGAACACGACTGCGATTTCTGGCCAACTCGGTTAAACGTGGGTGACTGCAATTCTGGTGAAAGTGGCGACGATAAATTGATTAAATGTTAGATATCAGTTCGTTTTCACCCTGGTGCATTAAAATACCAAGCTACCCATTCGCATGGCTTAGCTGTATTTGGTTGTATAACAATCACACATTTATTCACAAAATTAACATTTACAAATAATGAATCAACAAAAATAATTGTGAATCAGTTTTGATCAAAACCTTTTAACTTTAGAGTTCACAAGACCTACAAAAACTTGAACAATGAAAAGCTGTTCAGGCTAACAGGTCAGTGATGAAAGAAACACAAACTTACTACAGTCTGAGCTAAGAACTAATGGAAAAAAAAAAACAAAAAAAAAAAACAAAGTTGTTTTTTAGAAAAATCAGACATGCCTATCAGTAATTAACAGCGGCGGTGAACAGGCTTTTGGGAAATCAGGCTCACCTTGTTTGTGGTATAGCTGTCCCAAATGATAAGTTTACCATCCTGGGAAGCACTGACAAGGAGCCTACAGAGAGAAAAATACAAAAAGATGAACATCTGTCATATTTTTATATAGTGTGGGGGCTTTCTGAACATAAATATGCCTAGTAATACTGACAAAAGGTCAGCTGTCAAAAATTCCTAAACATATTTGCATACATGCTTTGGGAACATTCTGGAGCATTCGTGTGTATGCAAGTGTGAGACATTCCCTGGACTCTTTATGGTTGAACTATACCATTATAAGATGATCAGACACCACCTCCACAGAAAACACTATCACTTAGTTACTATACATATTCCTTCTGAGTTATTTGAATAAACAAAACGACCAGGAATTTTTTGCACATGGGAGAGGTGGAAATGCTGTGACCATGACTACGACTACATTTTGCTACCAGGAGAATTAACATAAACTTTCCAGTGATTCATTATGATGCCATGATCATACCGTATGCTCTCCACCTACCCAAGGGAAAACGAATGAAAACAAAAGGTGAAGGTGGGGCTGACAGACTAGCTAAAACAACAAACAGTACACTCATTTACCATCTCAAACAACTGAAAGGAATTAATGGTGAAAATTTAATGCGAAATTTTAACTAGCTGCAACTTTTGTGTACAGTGCTAAGCTACACTCACTGTTGATGGAAAATAAGATGCTTAGCTGAGATTGTGTGGAATTATCTCGCTGTCCGAGCCCAACCCAATAACCCAGGAGTGGAATTAGAGTCTACTGCGCCAGTAGATTACCCACGTTCGGTTACATTACTACTGATTAACGATGAAAGTAACAATGAAACCCAAAAACACTGTAGCTAAATGTTCTGAGATACTAACTGCATTTGAAACAAAATGCTTCTACTCTGTCGGTTTGGTATGCGCATCACTGTGAATAGCTTCATCATGTTCCTTATTATGAAAAATAATCAAACTTCTGAAGAATGCAATTAGTTACACAGCTACAAAGAACAGAAGCTATTTGTTGTGCACCTTGAAGAATAGAAGTTAACAAACAACTGCTTCACATACTTCAAAACAATGAACAAAAATGAATGTTTGCGTGTCAAAGTACGGCCATTTTGTCAGAGCACGCAGAATGCATTTAGCAGAGGAAAGGAGCATGACAAAGCACACAGGGAGTCTCTGGGGCCTAACTTCACCTGCAGCCTCCCAATTAACCTCCTGGAGACCAGGGCGCATGTGTACACAACGAGATCTCCCTTGCGTGAGCACGCAATCTTCACCACTACCTTCATCTGAACGTCCAGAACTGTTCTTTTCATACCTATGTTTCCAAAGCCTAGCTCTAAACTGCATCTCTATCTCCATCTCCATTCAATCTTCACTAAAATCTTATCTTACGTGACTTAAAACAAACAAACGATAAAAACATATCCTAGATGTGGTGTTTGTTGAAATGGCCCTGGTGTTCAGGACGCAGTTTGAGTGAGATTACCGCGAGTCAGTGCCCCAGTGCATGGCGTAGATTTTAGCCAGGTGACCTCTCAGCGTCCGCCTGGTGCGCATCTGAATTCGCCCAACTGGGTCGATGTTGGCTGTAATCTGTACAGATACACAAATACAAGAAAGCCATGACGCAAATACCGTTTATAATTTAAATTAGTTATTACATTAGTTAACAGTTATCTTAAAAGTAAGGGATTATACTCTCACCTGAGACAGAGTGGCATCCGCACATGCTTTCCGTGCATCCTTAATAAATAAATAAATTTAAAAAAATAAATAGTCATCAGTTTATAGAACTGCCATTGTTCCAGTTCATATTATTTGCACCATGTAATTTAATGTGCCACATTTACATTACAGTTGTGGTTTTCTTTAATATCATTGAAATGTTAAAGATCTTTCTAATCCTGCAAACAAGTAACGAGCAATGCTAAGAGTGGGATGTAAAGAAAGCTACACGTTTTAACAAACTGTACATTTAGAACATGTAGCACTTCAGTTTCCTCCTTCCAGGGTGCGTTAGTGCAGCGATGCTCTAATGAAGTCCCACATGCACAGCCAATAACCTTCTCTTGTTAAATATTGCCGACATAATATTACGTTAGCTTCAGCATTAATATATACTGGCACTTAACGCCACATAATCAACATATTGCTAAAGAAACAACAACAAAGTGGAAAACCTACTGTGTTGATCTATTACTTTTAAAATGCACAAATCATTTAAATATGAAGATGTGTCTCATGCGTATGTTATATAATGCCTACACAAATTACAGGCCAATTACGTATATATGCCAAGTATTCTATATGGTACCCTGGACAAGTTACGCTGTGTGTAGACTCACTCTGATCTGGTTCTTCAGCTGCTCAGCCTCCTGACGTAGCTGGTCGAGTTCGCTCATTTTCCTCTTCTAAATGGTATGCTTCACTCCTGCCTCGCGCTGGGTCACTTACTGATCTGAGAACGACAGAAAAGGAGAGGGAGAGAGGGCGAAAAGGTGAGGTTAAGCCTGCAGTGTAAGCTTCAGGAGATACAGTGGTCAGTGAGAACAGCCAGTCAAATCCTTTTAACGTAATCTATCCTTTGTCATTTCAATTACTTCAGCAAGGTGATCTAGAATAAAAGCACCGTTTACCATTTGTGGAAGAGTTTTCATTCCCTAGCTATGAAACACACATTGTCAATTTTCAGGAATGCAATAAAAGATTTTTTTACAAAGCTCCAAACCAATACTGAGCAATGAAAACCAAAACATCTCGGCAAGCAGTTCTACCAGGGGAAATGTAACAGTGCTGTGTCAAGAGCGCATAACATTTTACAGGTCTGTGGTGAGGACCAGCAGTCCCACATACAGCTTTAAACTCGGCCATCTTAGCCATCAGGCTAAGCAAAGGCAATAAATTTGCCATAATAATAAAAAAAAAAAAAACTGATCCAGGGATGGCACACTTGCGCGCTTTCTCTCTTTCTCTCTCTCTCTGCCGGCGTGTGTCCTTGCCAACCCATGAAGCTGTTACTAAGCAACAGGGTTCTGCAGCAGCCCATGCTAAAGATCACCATTTCGGCACTGGTGCAGAGAGAAAGCTATTTACAAATCGAGACTGACAGATCCTACAGCAAATTCAGCTGGCTTCACAGCGTTGGTGTGCTGAAATGTGGCTAATTCAACCTTCGTCGTAAGGTAAATGTAGCCACTGTCGGGAAAATCTACAGGGTATGGTGCTGTGCTAGGCAAAGCTGGTTCTTGTTCATTTAAAAGTGGTCCAGCGATGCTATAAGAACGCATGTGGCAAATGTCCCATTTTGCAAATAACAGTATCCTGGAGACCATTATAGCCACCCTTGAGGGCAGAATGAGCTTTGATCCGTTCTGTACGTGTGTGGCAAGGCACTTAACTGTTTCATAACAAACCCTCAGATAGAAAGAAGAGGGGGTCCAAAGGTTTACCATAAAATATTCCAGCTGAACAGACTGGTCAAGAAAAGTGATTGTACAGCTGAAAACGGAAAGAGAAAAGTGTACAGCCCTGACAGGACGTGAAAGCTCTTCGCAGCTCTGGCCACTGTCCTCCTTCCCTTCCCTCCCCTCCAAAGTCACACTAGTAATCCAGGGACACTTAATTCAGCTCGTCCACACAAATCCGGTTAACACAGAATCTGCTGATGATCCTAAAAGGACTGACTCTTCTGCTGACCCAAATCCAACTGCGAACACGCTTACTGCTAACACTTTTACTTGCACAGTACTGCTTCACTGCTTTAAAAAAAAAAAAAAAAAAAAAAAAAAAAAAAAAAAAAAAAAAAAAAAAAAAAAAAAAAAAAAAAAAAAAAAAAA
>CM075010.1:19372688-19391829 GCA_037576675.1 Pangasius sanitwongsei
TTCCTTACCAAAAACCACCTTCCAACACCCTTATTTCCAACAATTTTAATTCCAATTTACTCCTTCAACTTATTAAAAAAAAAAAAAAAAAAAAAAAAAAAAAAAAACAAAAAAAAAAAAAAAGAAAAAGACGATAAAATACACTACCTCTACCGAATCTAACTTGCATGTGAAAGATGTTTCGGACCGGAGCTTGAAATATCAATCGGGTTGCTTGGTAATTAACCTTCAGAACCCAAAAGCACATGGACGTGCTTGGAGACGTACCAAGAATTAACAGCAGTCCTTAAACACCCCCCAAAAAAAATCTTTGTGTTAAACAGATTTTCAAAAACAGAAAAACCAAAAGACGAGTTGCAACCACTAACCTATTCTCTGGCTGTTGGTAGTGTTTGTAGTGTCACTGTCCACTCCAGCTAATAAACTTCCCTTTCTAGACTACAAAGTCCCAACATATATCTTGCATGACCAAACCTTACCTTGCCCCTTTCTGTTTAGCCACAGATCCTGTACGTCTGATGGCCAACGACCTTCTGAATGAACGCTGTATGCAATAAACACCTAACCTCGTTATGCTA
The DNA here is from genome assembly GCA_037576675.1 of Pangasius sanitwongsei. NCBI lineage: Eukaryota > Metazoa > Chordata > Actinopteri > Siluriformes > Pangasiidae > Pangasius > Pangasius sanitwongsei. The sequence goes on from CM075010.1 coordinate 19,373,267, forward strand.
GAATGTTATACGCTGATTGGCCAGTGGGGCTAAATGCAAACTTAAGCCTGACATAATCCAGGTGATAAAAATGTGTCATGCTAATATTGCTAATACTCTTTCACCGCCAGAAGCGCAACAGGGTCAGCGCTAGTTAGCCTCCTCCTCCATGACCTGAAGATGGCCTTCCTGCCTCTGCAACTTAAGCCGAAGCCCATCAAAAGACCAGCGAACAATCAAGCGTTCACGCTCCGTTTTGAGAATTTCTAGACTGCTGAAGGGTTAATATGCATTTACTAAAGCTTATTCCTGTTCATTTTGGTCACGCATTGCAGCAGTCAAGAAAGAGTGAAAGACTAAAAATGGAAAGTCGACAATTGTTAAGCAGTTCTCATCATGAGCTAGCATGGCTGAAACCGCTTTGCTCGTAGAGGAATAAAGAGAAATGAGAGTGAGAAGAGGAAAATGACAGCAGTAAGGAAAAAGCCGAGACTAGAGAAAGAGAGAAGAAGAGAAAAGCGGGAGGGAAAAAAAAAAAAGACAAGCCGCAGCTCTTATGCGCTGCCTCCCTCCTCTCTCCCCTTCCTCTTTTTCTCTGCACTATTTTTAGTCAGGTGGTGGATGGGCTCGGCTGAGAGGGTGGAAGCAGTCTTCACATTTTCCAGCAAGGCCTATCAGCTCAGTCATCTCAGCACAATGATGCCCCACCAACACACACACACACACACACACACGGGTGGCATAAGAAAGTCCAGGCCTGAGCCACACATTTATTTCTCCAAAAGGCTCTGATTATATTAGCAGCTAGTTATAGGCTGCCAGTGAGAGTTTTTTTTTTTTTTTTTTAGTTCTGTCGTAGGCAGGAAGGAAAGAAATGGGACTGTAAAAGACTTCCTTCTGGTCATAAGAGAGGTGGGCGATGCCTTTAACAGAGCTGGCTGACTGGAAACCAAAATCATCTTCATCAGATGCGATAACCAGCGCTCTGAAATTGATCAGCCCTCACTATTGATACCAAGATGGCTCTTTCATTGAAAGATTACATAAGATAGCACTTATAAAATTACATACTGCAAGTACATTTTACCAAGACAAATGAGGCAAGGAGGAATTTCTCAGACGGAATTTTCCATTTGTAGAAATTAACAATTTAACTCTATGAGCCACTAATGGGTCATTTCTTTAAGGAATTTTCATCTGTCTGTCAAATGCACACACTTTCAGCTTCACATCTGTGTAAGACGTGCACAGCCACACAACAGAGAAATCTACTATTCAAATTTGAGTTGTTATGGTGGTTAGGGTTATCAGACAGTGCATTTCCCTCTATTACCATCTTTTTTTTTTTTTTTTTTTTTTTAAAACAATCAAGTCCCAGTGGTTCTCATCCCTGTTGTGTCCAGCTGCGATGCCCCAAAAAGTTTACAAGCCCCTTTGTCTGGACTTCCCTTCAATCACACTACAGCAACCTCTGTTTCTCTGCACACGGGATGTGACTACACTAAAAAACCTTTGGCTGTGTAACCCGCTACTGTTGTGAACATGTTACACTGTTACCTCTGCTACCACAAGGCTATCGAACGAAAAGAAGAACACGGTACTGCTGACCAACGCTAAACCAAACAGAAAAAAGTCGTTCTCAAAAATGCCTTTCAAAGAAGAAAAATTGGTGAATTTTTATATAGACCAGAATGTCCACAACTGTCTCGTATGTTTTTAAACGGTAATTAATAACAAAATACCATGAAACCATCATATTTTAAGACTAGACTCTCATAGTGTGAAAATTCCAAACTGTAACACCGCTAATGCGAATAGCTTCATATTTCTGCAAGAACGGATTTGTGTATCTTTAAACCGGTCTTCAGATGGACATTCAGTTCCTTTGACTTGCAAGATAAATAGATGAAAAGTTCTGCTGCACCGGATTTCTCACAGGAAAACAGATGTCCTCAAAAGCGTTTGCATAGCGCATGTCAAATAAGAGAATCGCACAATGTTTATGGCTCCATTAAGAACATTAAACTTAGCAGTCTTTCAGAACTGTATACCTCCCCTATGTATAGCTCCCCATTATGATCAGAAATGCTAAGAAACTGGCACAAGCTGTAGTGTTTTCACATATCATTACAATCTGAGAAGGCAGTGTGCTATTTTAAGGCCATATCACTCACCTCTAACAGAGAGATTAGCCTAATGGGACTCTATACTCAAGAGGATGAGTCGGAGCACAGCTTTTCTAATGAGGACTATGGTGAAGGAGACTGGGGTGTGGTCACCTTCAGAGACAGAGACACACATACACAGATCCATCACCTTATCCAGTGCTGCTTAAAATGTGCATTCCTTAACCACAGTGGACAACGTACGTTTCCTTTCCTTTCCTTCTGGACAAACTCCATCAGACTAGCCTGATTCCCCAAACTTTAAAATTAAACGTAAGAGAGTCAGTGATTTCAGAGTTAGGTTTACTCAGTGAACGCTTCATTTAATCATTATTAAACACTAACATAAAGACATACTAACATGCTTCTGAATTCAAGTCCTAATCAAAGGATAAGCTAAATCATTCTTGAGGACTAGGTGACCGGTTCAAAGTTTGCAGCATAGCTTTTCTCACACTGTGCCATTCATTAAACATGGTGCCCCGATTCTGCTTCTGGGGGCTTAATAATTTAAAACCCCCCATCCCCTCCCTCTACCCTACAGGCTTATGGGTAGCTCCAAGATATTAACTCCTTATTATCCAAATCTGCAGCGAAATCTGCAAAGACAAGCCCTGATTCCATCATCCTTTTCTGGTCAAATGAAGTAAATTTATATGAGTGAGTGAACGGTCCCTTTAGACTAGTTTTTAGACTTTTAGACTTCCTGTAGACATGAGTAAGCCCCAACATATCCAAAGACTACAAACAAGCAGACCGAAGATAAAAACCTGAAGGGTGGATAAATATTCAGCCGTGATCAACAGTAGGAAGTGTGCTTAAATACATCACGCAAGGCGTTTACAGTGATCTTCTGTGAGGGCTTTTGTGTTGCAACTGCAGAGCAGGAAGTAGAAATGCTGCACCCTGCTAAAAGCCTTGGCCATTAACAGTGAGGAAAATCTAACCCTGGAGCTCACTCTCTTCCTGATGTGAAGTTACTTTTTTTGGAAGATGACCAAAAAAAAAAAAAAAAAAAAAAGCAGGGAAAAAAAAAAAAACCTTGACACTGTGCCACTTTCACTTCACAAAAGCATTCAGTAAACTACATCTACGTTAACAAAAGGGTCACACAAGAACAGCAGTAAGGACTAACTTTGTTCTCTCAAAATTTTTTTTTTTTTTGGTTATGCTTGAAACTGACCAGAGGCAACGTGTGTATTTTGAATTTGGTGCACCTTGTTCTTTTACACTTCAACCTAGTGACATCACCCAACCAAAGTCAGCTGAGTGTGTGCTAGTGTGTGTGTGTGTGTTACAAACAGGAAACGGAGGGTGGAGTGAGCCACAGGACTACAGTACACATAGGGCTCATGTTCAGAACCAAAACACAGACGTTTATATATATATATATATATATATATATATAAATAAAATATATATATATAAAAAGGTTACAAGGCTTTCCAAATACTCATCCTAAGTTGTTATGAAATAAGATGACATTTATTTTGCTAAAGGATGAAACTTTATATGGGGGGATGGATAGTGTTTTGAGCTCAGGGGGGAAAAAAAAAAAAAAAAAAAAGAATCTTGAAATTCTTCAGTGCTGCCTGTGCTCTGTTCATTGTAACACCAGAACAGGCTTTGGCTGGGAAATGTTGCTCTTAAAGGCTGACGGTTTGAGAGCGAGGAAATAGCACCACACCTTTCACACTTCAAGACCAACTCCTTAAAAACATTACCATTTCTCTAACATTCTCTCTTTCATTTAACATTCAGGGTTGGCCTGAATGGGTTGACAATACAGCACTAGTTAATCCACGTAACCTGAATGCACCAGGTTCTTCACTGCTCTTTGCTGGATGTAGCCTAAGGTAATACCGCACTTATAAAGGATTTAGTGTATACTGTGAATAAGTGCATGCAATGAAAGTTCCGGCTGCATGAGAGGCTCTAAATGGCTGCCGTGAGCATGTGTGTTTAGACAGACCAATGCGCTCACAGCCATGCGCTCGAGACAGACTATGCAATATTTAACAGCACTCTGCCAGCTGCCTCCCATTCCCTCCAACCATCCTCAATTTAAAAACAGGTTTGAGCGACGCAGGACTCGTCCCCTCATTCTTAGACTCCCTCCATCTTTCTCTCTCTGACGTAGGAGGCAGGCAGCAGGAACATCTCCATGTGGCCTGTTTCTCCAGGGGCATAAAGGAGCTCATGCATGTAAATATAATTGAAACACAAGGGGTCAGAAAGTGTGCTGAGACCACAAGTCCGGAGGAGGCTGATGGAAGATGCGCTAGTTGCAGGAAGCCACTCCTTAAAAAGCCTTGCTGTTTTGCCACTCCTTTCTTCTTCACTCTTCTCTTTTCACACCAGTGTACACTTCACTGCTTTTTCTCACAAATAACCGATCCAGATCATGTGTAAACATTTTACAGCAGCTGTATTCCTTATGCGTTAATCTTTTTAAAAAAAAAAAAAAAATGGTTTGGAGAGCAAATTCCCACCCACTAGCTGAATCATCCATAACGCACAAGGCACCCTATTTTGTATACTGTATCAACTGAACAAAAACAAGGCTCCAAGCAAGTCATCCAAATTTGGTGCAGGGGCTAATTTATTGATCGCTGCATCCACTTCATCTTAATAACAAGCACAAAATCTGCCATCACATAATCATTTATTCCAACAGCATCATTCTTAAGCTCAGCGCCAGGCTAAGTGCTTTCACTGAGGTCCAGATACAGAAGATGAACCCCTTGTGGAGATCAGACTGCAGTCCCTTGTACTTTTTGACTCTTTCCTCCCACAGCCTGACTGCTCTCCAAACCATGACATCATGCCATGTTCTCCACACAGCAGGCGCTCCAGACAAACCATCAACCACAGACCCACTGCCCTTGAACTTTTTTTCTACGCGTCTCCTTTCTATGTGATCCAGGAAGCAGCTAAGCAATTTGTACCAGGTATGCGGAACGGCTCAGACTGATGGAAGCTGGCCTATACGAGGGCATGAACCTACTGAACCCGCATGTACGGGGATATTTAGGTTTTTCTCTGACATCACAGCGTGAAACCTGTGCATGTCCACTGCGGTTTTGCATTTGCTATGAATGTGTTAGGATTCCATTCATCATGGCTGCTGACCAGGCTGTTAGTTTGCTGCCTAAATTCTTGTAATTTGATAACATGTTTGCAATTTAATTTCACTTTGTTTTATTATTGCTCCCTTGTGCAATGGCGTGCTCGTGTGTGCATTTTCAAATTGTTTTCGCATATTCGTATGGATGGAGATGTTTTCAAAGACTCTGTTCTTGTAGGTGGGAATTTTTAAATTTTTTAAAGGGTAAAAATATATATATATATTTTTTTTAATAGATTTTTATATATAAATATATATGGGTGGGACTTGATTGAGCAACGGGGACAGTCAAGCACACACCTAGGGATGTAAACCTGAGGATTCTACACAATATGACACTACTGTGTGTCCTTTTCTGATAATTAATTTATAATTAATGATTTATTTCAACTGTAACCTTTTAGATCAATGCATTATGACAAATATTCTAATATGCATGATACATAAGGTTTTCAACATACATAAGAAGGACACTGTTTATAATATTTGTTAAATCACTGGATATTCACTGATCACAAGTAGCCCTATGAAGAATTTCACACATTTTCAAAACGACTTTACAGATCTACAGGAGGGAATTGCCAATATATTGTTCTGCCAGAATATGATGGAAGACTCAAGAGGCCTGGGAGTGTGAGGTCGCAGTGCAGTGCTTGTGCTTTTTTGGACTGAGATTATGGTCATTCCTAGAATCGGTTTGAGCTTCTCTTCTTACAAGTGCGAAGCTTTTGTGTAACCATCAGCACTGGGACGACTTTAGTTTTGCCTTCCACATTCGCTCTACTTCCTCTTTCAGAGATGCAGTGGTTAACACCACCGCCCTGTGCACGGGCAAGGCTCTAAATCCACCAAAAGGCAACGGTACTTGGTAGAGTTGCACAAGGTACTGAAAGTTGCATACCCTGTCAATACTACAACATAGTAAACAACTCAATTCTATAAATGCAGCATAGACTCCGCTTTAAACAGACCATCTGTATGGTCTGATCTTATATTCTGCTTATTGCCAGGTCAAATTGTGGATGCTAATTTGGCTCTTGAGGGCAAGACACACAAAGTGGCTTGTGGAAAAGATACTTGGGCATGTTTTGGCTTACAGTGGTGATGACAAGCAGCCCGACAAAAAAAACCCTGCAAAAGGAATTCAAAAAGAAAATCCTTCCACTGCAAAACAGCTAACACCGGCAACTAGACTAAGCTACAGATCAACAAGCTTTCTGACCTCTACCAGCAGGTGAGATGGCTCTATGCTGACGAGCTGCCGTAATTATGAAAATATTTCATTGAAATTTTTTTTTTTTTTTATAGCTAACTCGCAGTAAACACATTTTTTTTTAAAGAGCCTGATAAAATATTGGTGTTCAAAACCAAGATTGATGTTAAACAGGGAGAACAGCTTAACCTCAAATTATGAACTGATGCTGTTTAACAGTACGTGTGGTGCGAAGGATCTCCCTCTGCCAACCGCACTTTTACTCTGTGCTTGGAACACTATTTTTAGCTTCATAACAGCGCAGCCTGGGGTCATATAGTATTGGCCTATAAATGGAACGGCTATAGCTAATTTTCTAGTTGGGGTTAACAATGGGGAAAACGTCTAGCATTTATGGTCAGACGACAACATTGTGCTCCCAGAGTCCTGACTGATCAGCGCTACACGCCTCCAACACATGATTTCAGAACATTCTAAATGAAACCATGTTTTAATTATGTAGTTATCGGTTTTATTTAACTTACAAAGAGCTTAATTGAGCAAATCATACTTTAGTGCTGACAATATGAATTTTTCATTGACTTCCATAGGTGTGTGCTTTGTTTTATTGACCGATTGCTGAAGTGTTGTTTTGGTATCAATAGTCACAATACTACATCTGTTACTGGCATCAAAGTCTAAATTCTGAAATCATAACAACCCCTAGTCCTTGTTTCTAACACAACAAGGGAGAATAAGCTCACACAGATTAATAGGTCCATGTCCAATTTTGAGGAACCAGGACAGCTCAGTGCTAAGTGGGCTATTGGAGCAAACCAAAAATGGACAGTGTGCGTGTGGGTGTGTGTAGACTTTCCGTGAATGGTGCATGAGATGGTGGTTAAACTTACCAAATAGCTACAAGGTGCAGGCCTTGAATCACTGAAGCAGGGAGAAATCAAACAAAAGGCATTATCTGCAGAGACACAGTGTCCTGCATCCTCTGGGCACAAGACTGGCCAGCCATTAATCGATTCCTCTTTCTTCATCTACTTTCTCCCATTAAATGGGATTTAAAGAACTGTTGCCATTTTGAAAGACATAAACGCTTTCTGAAGAAGGTAAGCTGTGCAACACAGAACCAACACCACCCTCTAAACCTGAAGCACACAGACCCTCAGAATCTGGCCACACCGTCAAAACTCTCCATTTCATATCTACATTTAACATGCAGCATCTGCCTTTAAAAAGAGAAGAGGGAAGAAAATCCCTGGTTTCAGGGCTTGCGGGCCACATTTATGGATAATGTTATATTATTTTGCACATATACAAAATATACAAAAAGCTAGTGCGAGTGGATTTGTCCACTTCTGGAAAGTGACTGTAAAACAGTCCATCAGTGGGCTTGATCACTGTTGTGTCTACTACCCAACAACGATTTCTCTGAATGAATAAAGAGAAAATAGTTTTTACCCCTTACACTTGTCCTCAGTAACATCTCTACCATACAAAAAACTGTAGTAAATAGAAAGCGTTCATTTGTTTGTGCCCCTCCCTTTCAAATTCATATCCAGTAATTCAGGCTGTAGGTTAAAGGAAAATCAAAAGACCTTGGGAGGGGCAGCCAGTGCAATTCATCCTCTTCCAAATATAAACAGGGTCATTTTTAAGTGTAAGACTTCATTTACCAACTGAACTTTTGACATGGAAATTATTAATAGACCTTAATATCTAAGGAGTAAGTTGGGAGCAAGTGCCACAGCGGGTTTATTTAGGTCACATGCAGCACGCTAAGAGAAGATGGCAATGACATGACAAGCTTTTGACCAATCACTGATAAAGATTTCAAAGGAACCAATGGATTGCCATTTCCATATAAAGCACAATTAAAAAATATTTCGTACTACGTCGAAAAGAGAACTATAGGTGGATTATTTGCATGTGATCTCAGTACAACCCATTACATGATATCAAAACCTATTAAAAATCCAAAAATATGAAAATAGGTAAAGAAATATCCTGTTCTTCTGTAAGGTTTGTCTAGACTACACTTGCTTACTAACACAATGCATTAACTGGTGCCTCTTGTAGATAGCTTGGCTAAGCCGCCTACAGGTATGCTTGCCTTGCTGCTAAACAAGAGTTCGAGCGTAAAGAGTGAACTCACTAGTCATTCCACTGCCCTTGTGTTGATGCCTCCAGCTAAACTGGTTCCTCTGGATAACGCTTGTGTTGTCTGTACCCTGGCCCTGAGACACTCACTTAAAATGCCAACACTACCAAAGATTAAAAATGTTAAAGACTCTTCCAGATGCAGCACGTCTACCATCGGCAAAGTGCAGATCGTTTTTCACAGAAAACAAATACAGGATCCTACTAGAACCTTTTTGGTTCTGGTACACACACACAAAAAAAAAATACTTGTTCTTGTTTCCTACATTTAGCTTCTTTAATAAAAAAAGGAATTCAAGAAAAAGCAAAGCTCAGAAGCCAGACAAGTTCATCTGTAACTACACAAACACCCGGACTCCCTCCACACGGCGCCAAACGTTTTAGAGGCGCTACTGGGTAAAACTGTCGCGTGACTCAAAGCTCATCGTTTTATTTACACACAAGGATAGTCTCATTTTGGACTTGGTTCTTCTGCTTCTAAACTAAGGGAAGCAAAATAACAGTGGGGGAAAAAACTTGGCAACATGTATGTGTATTTTTCTTTCTGTCACTCAGGCATACGAATGTAAACACAAAGCCAAGCCTTTATTCAAAAAACTCCTGTGGCAGTCGCATGCAAAAATTGCAACAGGTTTACACCACGGTATGCAAAATCCTCTCCCGTTGCCATAACGTTTGGTTATTCAAAACTGTACCGTAGCGTGCACCCACTGACCGGTTACAGAGGAAAAGTGAGGACAGTTTTATGCAAACCACTCCGTGAATGGCAAAGACGCAATTTACAGATTGCTTAGAAGGGCTTTCTCACAACTTTTACTACTGTAAAGGTAAATGGAAGATACAAGAAAAGTTTTGATTGGAAAAAAAAAAAAAAAAAAAAATCACATTAAAAGTCTAAGAACTGTACAAGCCTCAACTTTTATTTGGTGGCTCTATTTAATGGAATAAAAAGGCTAATATATAACTGTGAACTCTGCTTCATTTTCAAATCCTAAATTACCCCAAAGTCCAGTTTCATTTTCTCATCCTGGTTAAGCACTGGACATGGCGCTGAGCAAGCTGAAACAATAAACACTGCATTGCTTCCTGACTGGATGTATGCATTATTAATGCTTGACTGTATTGATAATGACTTGAAAATGGTTTGCATTTGTGTGTGAACACAGTTCATTTCTGAGATACAATTATGCTGTCTTGAATGGGTGTAGTATCATCAGCATTTTGGACTTGAGATCACTCCATGGCATTATATGTATTTCTGCTCTCTGAATTAGAAGGATTTTGTGTAAAAGTTTTAGACAAATGAGCAAATGTAACTGTGAAGGTCAACTATCGGTTTCGGCTTAATAAGTCAAACAAGTTAGCTCAACCAACACAAGTAGAATTTTATTGCTGGTATGGTTGACCATTTTCATATCAGTCATCAGTTAGCATTAGTGCTAACTAACTAAACTCTGCTAATAAATGCTATGGCTCTAACTGAGCGAGCTAAACTAATACACATTAATAATGCCAACTGAACAGGCTACAGTGTGTACTTCATCTATGAGGGTACCTGAACTATAGACCAGCCTGAGTCTAGGTACTCTGCACTGATACGGTGATTAAAGCGCTAAACTCCACCTGATCATTCTGTGCTGGTGCTGTCGTGCATGTTAGAGAATTGTTAAAATATTTGGCACTTTGAAATCTTTCAGTGCCTTGTTTTAAATACATTCATTCAGATATGACATGATTTTCCATCAAAGTCCACTACTCCACCATACAAGCACAGGAAAGTGTTTTAAAACAACTATCCAGTTTCATCTGTGGTGATAAACACCCACAGTGTTGCAATTAAAATCAAATAAAAATAGTACAAACTAAACTACAACTGTGCTTGCATGGAGAGAGTCTGCTTACATCAGGTTGGACGTGATTGCTGAATTAAGTTTATTACAATTCACAAGATACAGCCTTCTCAAATTAACACTATAGGCCTTTAAGCTCAGAAGATTATCAACTAAAGCTGTTCTTTTCCCCTTCCATAACTTCTACACTTCTAGATTTGGTATCTAATCGCTATTTTCAGACCTGATAATCTATCACCACCTCCGCTTGTTTACTTAAACACCTGGCTACATTCCTAATACATAGATACATATGGAACACTGGGGAGAAGAGAGACCATGGAAGCAAAGGCTTGAAAAAACAGCTAACAGGAAACACATGCACAAGCAAAAAGAACTTCCTGCTACAGGATTTTTACTTGGCGTTGTAAAAGAGGTCTACTGGGGCCATTTTCGCTGCTCAGGAACTGGGCATTTTTTCTGCACTTTGCTTGAAGCAAGGCAAAATGAAGAGTAAAACCTTTAGATTCAAGTCTGCATCTTGCCTAAAAACATCTTTGAAACATCAAATTTGATGTCTTCAAACTGGATTTAGGCAATGAAGAGTATACTACCATGTCCAAGACACATAAGGTCATACTCTCTCTCTCTCTCTCACACACACACACACACACACACACACAAAAAAAAAAATCAGGTCCAGTCCTAAGGTTTGGTGACTTCCTTACTCAAAGACACCGGGTTCAACTTACCAGTTCATTACCAGTACCAGGTTTATTTGGTGTTTCAGAGCACCATAAATCATCTGTACAGGATTCCAGTCGCAACCTGAAACGATGACCCCTGACAAGAAGAACAGCCATTTAACCCAACACAAACTGTATATATTACCAGGTAAGTTCAATGGAGCCAACAGATGCGTTTTTCACGTTGCATTATTACAAATGTTACATTCTAGCTAACACGTGTTTAACCGGCCTTACACTGTAATATGTCTGGCCCCATTTCGCTGTCACAGACAAAAATCTCACACTGTAAAAGAATTCTTTGTTTGCGAGCTGTAATCGGTGCATACCGGGACATGCTCACCAGCAGACGATTACATACCACTGCAGCTAAAGACATCCAAGAGAGACAATTCGTAATGCCAGTGTCAGAAATCTTTTTATTAAAATCTTGGATGGTCGGCACTGCTACAAGGCTCACCTAAAAGCCACCAATAGGAGAAAGACATAAGAATACGCAAAAATCACTGGACAGCTACAAATCAGCAGTGGCAACGACAAAACGTAAAAACGAAATATTTGAATGGACAGAAATATCCTTAGTACCTCAAGCTCACGTTGAAGGTTGCGGTTAATATTCTATAATCTGACATTTTTACAGAATGCAGTGAACATTTCACTTGTATCATCTTGTACATGGTGATGTAGTTATCTTACAAGACTGCTTAAAGCACGGGCTAGACCTGGCTTTTACGAGGAGAAAAAAAAAATCACATATTTCGGACACTCGAAAGACACAAACCTGACTTTCCTTCGGAACCATAATATTGGCTAGATACTTCTATCTGGAGAGAGTTCCTTGTTGAAATCTCACACACAGTAGGAGTGGTGCAGAGTTTCATTCAGAAATTGTCTAAAATTACAAAAGCTACTAAATGGGCTACAGTGAAAGTAGTGTGCAGGAATGAGAGAACGTTTTGGGGAAGAAAAAAAAACCCAAAAAACATTCAAACGACTCAAATCAGCTGCATCAATGACCAAACCCATAATCCTAAAAGCTGAGGTCCAACGACAGCAAGAATTTAATCCTATTCGAGATTGCAGGCAGAAAATGGAGTGGGATAAACACAGAGAGAGTGTGTGTGTGTGTGTGTGTGTGTGGGAGAGAGAGTGAGAGAGAGAGAGAGAGAAACATTAAAAACTAATGTCCACTATGTTACATGGGCCGGATAATTCTGAGCTGCTCATATGCTTCTCGCTTAAAGCTGATTTAACATCTGGAAGCACAGCAAAGGAACACATAGGTTAATATAATCTAATAACTTCTTAACAATCATCACCAAGCATTATGATACCGGTACCAGCCTTTAAGAAAGATGATGCCTTTATGCAAGCTATATAGAATTGTCAAGTGAAGCATTATTTTAAGGCATGGATGTTTAAAAACGGATGGCATGGTGCTGCACATTCTCAATACGGATGTGCGTGAGACTGAGCACAACTATTGAGCAAACAATGTCTTGTCTAAACGTGTGCAGAACCCGAGTCATGTGTGACTTCGCCTACATGGCTCAAAGAAAGAAAAAATTGGAAATGTCTCAGTTGCAGAAGAATGTACAAAATAGGCACTGTTATAACTGTGATTAAGTTCTACAGAAATATGTCGGGGAAAAAAAAACCCAGATAGCTAGTGCTTGTGTAAGGCAGCACAGATTCCTTAAAAACTCCTCATAGCAGTGCTAGACATCGGCATGATCTGACTTTTGACTCCACATTCACTGCTTTATCTACATGAAAGGAAGGAAAATATGTTGGTACAAGTAAAAGCCCCAATAGTTATTCCACTCCTCCATGTTGTCCTAAATCTGCTGCCATTAAACACAGGCTCGATCGCTTTGGGCTTAGCAGGAAGGGGGGGGTGGAAAAAAAAAAAAAAAAAAGAGAGAGAGAGAAATGGCATTTCCCACCACATCGGAAGCTAGGACGAACATTATCGGAATATGGTTTTTCCACGTAACCACAGTGCCCAACGCTAATGTGCTGCTTGGTCGGAGGCAGGAAAGCGGCGGAGGAAGAAGAAGAAGAAGAAGAAGAAGAAGAAGAAGAAGAAGAAGAAGAAGGGGAAAAAAGCGCTGCACACGCCATCTTGTTGGCTGCAGCTGCTTCAGGTTGAGAATACAGCGAGCCATTCATTGTGCGCCGGGGATCCATTCAGCACTGTCAGCCAGCGCTTTAGAGATTTCGACAAGGTTTTACGGTTGTGTGGATGAAAACTGCAAAATGGCCAGCTTTATTTATTTTTTTTTTAATCGTAGAGAAGTGTGTGTGTGTGTGTGTGTGTGTGTGTGGAGCGCTTCAGTATTACACCAGCCTCCTCTCTCACGCGCTACAGACACTGCAGTGACAAAGCGGTTCAGTCCAACACATCTTCCCTTTCTCCCAGTTTCTCACCCCGACAATTTCCAGAAAGCTCGGTTTGTCAAATGCTTCTCCGCTTCGGCTCGCTAAGATCGACAGCTTCCTTGTTGCAAAGAAAGCCGCCCTGTTTCCTCTACACCACCGCCTCCTCCTCCTCCTCCACCACGGCCGAGATTTGCAGCGAGAGAGAGAGATCACCCAAAAGCCAATTAACTAATTTCCAGCTCGTTAAAAGTGGAGGATCAGTTTGAAGATCCGATCAAAAAAAAAAAAAAGAGAGAGAGAGAGAAAAAGCATACGTTTAAGTTGTTCAGATGAGAAATGGCTGAGAGGAGGGGCGACATCAAGCTGTCACTCACATCATCCAACACACACCATTTTTATTTCTCATCATTTCTCATAATCCTCCATGCACTGAAGCTAAAAGCACCCCCCCCCCCAAAATAAATAAATCAATCAATCAATCAATCAGTGGCTAATCCAAGCTATAACTGCACCAACTATGACACACACACACTCCTCATCTCATCTGTGTGTGTGTGCTGTTTACTCAATACGGGACTTACATGATTATAAAATCTATTCAGATCAAATGGACAGCATTAAAGCAGAAATATCTGTAACTGCACCTTAAGATTTCAGAAGCTACGGGTTAACAGGATCCCCCCCCCCCCCCAAAATAAATAAATAAATAAATATCACACACGCCCTGAATTCAATCTATTCGTGAAAGCCAGTGATCACATGCTGAAAATAAGCAGCACAGGATCAGAGGGAGAATCATGTGGAGGTGGGTGGTGATGGGACTGGGCTTCATCCTTCCTGCACACAAGGAGCCATTTCCAGGGTTTTATAGTCAATGCATCTATGCCAAATCCTTCATTTGTTACCATCCCCACACACGAGTTACAATTTTAGCTGAAAGATTATCTGTGTGTGAGTGAGGATGGAGTCAGAGTGTAGCTGTAGCTGTGAATAGCTCAGCAACTTGGTTCCAAGATGGATCTCTATCCGCACCGGAACACTTCAAATGGAGGACGCAGGTTTCAGCAGAAAAACACTGCCTGGCAAATGTGTGTGTCTAAGAGAGTGTGTGTGTTCAGTATGAAAAACAAGGTCACCACCGCTACCAGGAATTTTAATAATACCACCACACAAAATAAAAAACAAGAATAAGGCATAGCGATTATGCAAAGCGTTTGTGAATGAAGAGAGGACTATTAGCTTGCTGGCTAACTAACACAGGAGGTGCTGTGAACCCGACAAGCTCGAATGCTAAACATTTTCTGGCACATGACCGTGATTTTTTACAAAGCTCTGCCATTCTCCAGGCTTGTCCTACAGGAATACCAAATGACTCCTCAACATGGAAACCAGATATCCGTATAACCCAAACTATTTAGAAGCTATTGAATAAAATTTGGCTAAATAGCAATGTGTTTACTCAGTTTACTAGCAGCTTCCCCCACCCCCGTCATACAAGCAGGGAAGTCAATCAACCCAATTAGCCGACTAGCTAGCTCTCTGCAGCTAAGCCGGAACAAAATCGAAATAATATTTGGAGAAAAGTCAAGGGAAACGTTCAAAATTGTGCCCTTACCCGTTTTCAGTCGTGGGAATCCGTTGTTTATATCGCATTGACTGGAAACAGCAAAGATAAAGAGTTCCCCCTTTCTCTCCGTCGAGCTAACGAGCTTTACCGAGGAGCGCCACTCCCCGCACCCAGCTTTCGATACGCCAAACCGGGGGAACACACACACCGACACACCGACACACCACGGGCGCGAAGACAGCGGCACGTTTCTCTCACACACTCACACACACATACACACAGTCTCACTCACTCACACACACAAAACAATTCAATTCAGCTGCTGAAACAACGCGTCTTTTTCTGACGGTGAGTCAAATCAAAGTTGTTTACTCCGGCCCCTATCCAAACGCAGCCTCTCTTTCTGTCCCGCTGTCGTTCTCGTTCTCGTTCTCTCTCTCTCTCTCTCTCCTGATCTATCTTTCTTTCTTTCTCTCTCTCTCTCTCTTTCTTTCTTTCTTTCTCCTCGCCGCGGTCTCTCAGGCGCTTCCTCCGGCCATCAAACGGCAGAGATGGGCGCGGTAACCCTGCGCCTCGCTCTGGGAAACCCCACGCTCTCGCCTGCGTCACCACGTAACGCGCGCGACTCAACCAGGGACGTAGCTGATGAAAGCTAATGCTACAACCTCACAATGCTAACCACCTTTCGAATATTTTACTTTCCACAGAGCTTAGTTTATTCAGACCAGACTCTTGTTAGTTGCTAGTTCTTACAAAATATTTCAATAACATTTACCAGATATAATGTGTAGGCTAAATCCCATTTCAATACTGATAGATAAATTATATATCTACTAGCTGCCAAAACGTAGGCAGAGCTGGTTAAGTTGGTAGTTCATCTTTGCTAGCTGGTAGCAATGCTACATCACAGTAAGACAATAAAAAAACAACTCTCAAACATTCATTGATCAATTTAGTGAGCTTATAAGGAAGCTGGAGAGTAACTCACCAGCTGGCAAAGGTGATCTACCAGCTTGACCAGCTCTCTCTGTCTGTTTTGGCATATTTTTCAGTAGAATGGCATCCTTACCAAATAATGGTGCCATTCTTACAGATCTTCTTCCAATAAATGTAAAGTAATGGTCACCAGGTTTGAACCCCCTGACAGGTTAATGTATTGGCTCCCCTTAAATGTTTGATCAGTTGGGTCCTCATGGGCCCCTGTCTAATCATTGTAACCTTGGAATCATCTCCATGAGTGTAAACTATTTGTTGTGTATTGTTCTCAATCTCAAACAGACCCCATATCCGCCTCTTGGTCTGGAGTTTTGAGACAGTAATGTGACCTGCCGCACCACCATGGCACCCATGAATAATTTTATGAACCTAATCCAACTATTCAAATATGTGGCACATTAGGTAAATATGCACCAAGTTACTTAATGGAACCATGACAGCGTTTTATTCCTGTACCTACCACCACAAAACCCAAACCAGTAACACTGTGTTAACATATGTAACATTATGGGGTGGCATGGTGGTGTAGTGGGTAAGGGTTCTTTGGTTTGATCCTGAGCTTGTGTTACTGTCTGTTACTATATGTTCTCCTCATGTCTGTGTGGGCTTCCTCCAGGTTCTCTGATTTCCTCACACCTCCCAAAAATGGAGCTGGTAAGTGGGTTGGCTAGACTAAACTGGTGAATATGTGTGTGTGTGTGTGTGTGTGTGTGTGTGTGTGTGTGTGTGTGTGTGGTGGCCTGCGATGGTCTAGCATCTCATATAGGCTCTAGATCCATCATGACCCTGACCAGGATAAAGTGGTTAATGAAAATAAATGAATGGTAACATTTTCCTAGTTTTGTAAAAAGATAGATTTGATTTGACATTGTTTATAACTTGCTTTTAAGGTGTACACTTTAAATCCCGTTCAATTCAAGTGAGTAATCAATTAGGGCTTATATTAACTATTTTAACTAAACAATACATATACAATGTATAACAACTTTAATAGTAATTGATTGTGATCTCTAGCTCTGTAATATTACAGTGAGAGCATATTTTGTGAGCAATAGGTCTTTTGTTTAACATAATAGAAAACCTCCTCACTTTTTTATTATGACAGCCTGCACTAAAATGTGTGGCTGCTGTCTATCACAGTTGTGTGATTACTGTTGATAAGGTACATCATTGTTTAATATTTATATAGCACTACACAATTTCACTTACTACATCACCTATTGTTCAGTTCATCAACAAATTTTAGAACATAAACATGCACAATCCTAAAGGCATAATCAGGAGCTTCTGAAACTGTGCAACTTCCATGCAGTCATATGGCAAGAATGCCCATCTCAGATTCTGAAGAGAGAGTTCGGCATAGTTTAGTCATCACTCAGCTCAAAGACATCTGCAAACATCATGATTAACTGTTAAGTCCAGACAGGTATGAAAAGGGAAATCACTGGATTGTATGATACACAGGGCCACAGGCTTTCCTACAGTGTATTAGTGTAGATATTAGAATTGTGAGTATGTAAGTACACTATCAAAAACAGGTTTATACGACAGAAAATAACCAGGCACCATCTAATTAAATAAGGGCTCTTGTTTTTATTGTCATGCTTATTTGTCATGCTTATTTGTAAGGGGGGCAGTTATTTCATTTTCCCTTCGATGGACAGTAGGCTATAACCTTTTCCTTTTTAATTTATCCATATTGTGTGTGAAATGACTGGCTGGCCTGTTTCATAAGAATATTCAAAATGTTATTTACATAGACAGCTAGACACAGCATCACTATCTGAAAATCAAAATTGAGGATTTAATTAAAATATTTTTTATTTTTATATATAAGGTATACATTTTAATTAGGTTTCACATTTGTTTAATGTGAAGTATAACCATAGCCATAAGTATGTAAATATAAAATACATATCATAAAGCTAAATAGCATAGCAACATGGTGACAACAACAATGTCCTGTACTGTCTATGCTTCCATGTGTAATTTGACTTGTAAACTTACAGCGTAATTAGACTCATGGTGACCAAATCAGCTGTCTGAGATGTTGCAGCAACGAGATATTTCACATGGTTGAGTACAATTGAGTACAACACGAATGCTGTGCTTACTACCTCTACAGTTGAGAATTTTGCTCTACAGTTCTTAACCTGGTACTATTCCCTGCTCTAACACACCCACTTCACCTGAGAAAGAGTTGTTAATTAGCTGGTTAGCTGAATCAGTTGCTTAGTTGTGAACATGAAAAACAGTAAAATGGTCAGGACAAGATCAGGTTTGGTAATCTGTGCTCTTTAGGTTAGGAGGTAATAATCCTTATTTATAATGCCCACTGCACCTTCTGTACATAAGTCATCCATTTCCCTGTACATATCACCCTCATAGCTGTATATCCTTATTTGTAA
>CM075010.1:19391929-19425442 GCA_037576675.1 Pangasius sanitwongsei
GGTTAGATGCTAACTGCATTTCATTGGCTTAGTACATGTACTTTGAACAATGACAATAAAGTTGAATCTAATCTAATTATTCTCGTTAACTTAAGAAACCAGACCTAATGATAAAATTGAGCTCAAAAGATAAATGTCTAAATTGCACAAATTAAGGATGATGTGTGATTTCATTCAGTACTAGGTAGAGGTTTATTTATACATTTATTGTTGTGGAATGTACATTAAACTACAATTAATAACTGCAAAGTCTACCACCCTGAAATGTTTCCTGTGTTACAGCTTTACAAAGTTACAGCTTTACTTCTGACCATTACAAAACACTGACATTGGAGACTCCTTCCAAAAATGCTACATAAATGTCTCCTCACTGAATACTTTGCAATATCAGCAATAATTTGTTACTATAGAAACTATGTTACAGCGAGCACATTAATGTAAACCTTGCAACCAGAACTATTGTCAGAGCTGCGGTTATAGAAAATTAACCAACATCTTCTGGCCAATCAGAATTGAGCATTCAACAGCGATGTGGTATAAAAGTGTTTAGGGTTGGGTAATAAAAACAAATAAGTTGTAGCAGATTAGTTGTTTGTTCGTTAAATATTGTCTAGCCAACTGTAGAAGTCTAAGCATTTTTGGGGCGACTCCCATGTCTTATAAAGCACCATTTACTTCCCAATCCCATGTTTACCAAAATAGTGGCCAGTAACTGAAGACTAGCTCACTTTCAAAGTGCTTCAGCAAACAGTGAAAGATACACATCATTCAACACGTTAGTTGCATCATGTGCCCAGCTTTCAAAGTGTATAATTGTGCTGTTATGCGCTTGCCTCTCACACTCATTTAGTCCCAGACAATCCTCACTGAGACCCACCCCCAGTGGAGGTGTTCTACAGGGCTGCATTCAAGAGCCACTGTACCTCTATGAGAAAAACAAAAGGAACAAAGTGAAAGGCAGGCAGTCAGGGGACTGTTGGCAGATCTGAGGGAGGCAGGGGAGGGAGTCGGTCTCCAACCCATAGCTAATTATCGCCAGCAGCATGAGTGAGATATTACTCCACAGAGACGATGAAGTGAGTTGGGTAGCATCGTTACTTAGAGACCTGGAACACAATATACCCTGATTCATTACCCAGTGGGTCCAGAGGGCTGCTATCATCCCACATACAAACACTTTGCCAAGGACAGAGGACCTCCTCTAGGAGTTCTTCACAGGTTAGGGTGGGGCAGCCACCTCAAGTGCAAGGGCCCTTGAGTATGACATAAGAGAATACTCCAGAATCTTCTGTCAAAACAAAAACACTTGCAAAAGATGTGTGGACTATGCTTTAATTTTTTAGGGAAAATTTCTGTTCATTTAAATTTGGGAATGACATACTGACATTACTGGCAACGGACTGGCATCCAATCCTGACTGTATTTCTGGTAATAACAATAACTAGCCAATAATATTCAATGATACCAGTCACATTAACAGCTGCAACAATAATGATAAAGACAATAGTCTGGGTAGAAGTTGGACTGGTTGGAATTAGCCGTCATGTGATTTTGGTATAGGGAATAGGATGCTTCTAGAAAGAGTTTCTGCACCAAACATAAAGAGACATTTGAACTCTAGAAACTTGAAAATTAGTTGTTTGCTCATTAATTATTTTTATATATAGCTTGTAGTGGAAGTGGCTCAAATGTGATTGATTGCAGCACATGTCCATATCCAAAGTGGATAGAAGCATCTGAACTGCTCAGAACCAACCAAATGTCTCAAAACCAACTGCATGGTACTTCATCTTGAAGCATAGTGTCCTGAAAAGTACTGGAATGTTTTTGACCTGACCTGAACCCCAGTAAGCATGCACTTTATTTACCATTTCAAATGGCTGAACCGAGTACCATGAGTGCTGTGCTCCAGATTGCTTATTGAAGGCAAAAAAAGCCTTGTTGAAAAAAGCAGTAAAATGGCAGCATTACAGGCCTTATATTGAATCAGCAGGGAAGATACACAGCATCTGGTGATGTAAGTTTTTGGCAGACAGTAATTACTGTTTTTAATTACTAAATGGATTACAATGTACACTATAAAAAGGGTTCTCCTATAGGAGTCACCCAATATAGATGTAAGTAACTTTAAATGAAAGCTGACGTTCTGCATTATTTCAGGATAAAAGTGATCAGTCAGAATAACTGTGTTGGTCTGCAATGACCCTTCCCCCTAAGGGAACAAGTGGACCCAAACCATGCCAGCAAAATTCCTCCCACATATAGCATACACATATAATAGTCTGATATAATTGCAGCACTACAGATCTAACTAGGACTCAGCTGGAGAGAACTATGATCTAAAACACGTAAGCATAATCATGGTGAGATTTAGTTGCCTGGGATACTTTCTGTAAATGCACTGGGTACATTGGGCCGTTTCACAAAGCATCCCTTGGGATCCTGTTAGCAAGGCGGTGTGATACTGCAGAATGCATGTAGGCTGCAACACATTTATGGTCCAGTGACTGAAGACAGCAGTTATAAATATATATACTTCAGATTATCTTAGCTTGATTGTCCACCAACATAGTCCAAAGGGACATGCAATACTAATGCTGCTAGCACAAAAAGCTGGCATTATTGAACAAACATCAGAATAGTATTCAACAAGAATCACAATCATCTAAAACAAACAAGAACAATGTAGCAATATTCAAATTAAACTATGCTTGACTATTAGTCATCAACATTTTTAAAATGTATATTCATGTACAGTATGTTTTGTGTGCTCTGCTCTTTTACCAAGGAGTGTGTCTGCCAAGAGGGCTTAGAAAGTAATGCCATGTTAGGTTCTTTAATCAGTTTAAAATTGAGCAGTACTACTAAACGTTTCCTAATTTTACTAAAATATAATGGAAAAAAATACTCTTCAATGTCATGTGGGTCCAATGAATGGTTATCAAGTTTTATACTAAAATGAAAGTAAAGTAATTTCACCTGATAACCTTATCAAAGCTGATATGCTAGCTCAATATTATTAGCCTAACACTAACACTTTTCCTGGTGGGGTTCACAGTAACAATAGGCTAAGAAGGTCAGCCCTGAAGACTTCTACATTTACATTTACATTTATGGCATTTGGCAAACACCCTTATCCAGGTCAAATTGCAGAAGTGTTAATGAAGTCCCTATCAATAAACACATCCTCATACTGGTTCACTAGGTCAGGGACTAAGAGTAGTTCATTCCACCAACTAGGTGCCAGGACAAAGTAAAGCCTTGATGCAAATCTTCCTTGTACTAGAGATGGTGGGTCCAATCAAGCATTGCTAGAGGATCGGTGGGAGCATGGTGCAGAGTGGGGTGTGATAAGTGCTTTAAAGTAGGTGGGCGCTGGTCCATTTTTGGCTTTGTAGTCCAAGTGGGACATGCCTGATACAGCTGTACTGGATACTGACCAGGGAGAATCCTTGTAAGGTGCCCAACCAAGAGAACCTCATCATGTGTAAATAACAGGGATGTTACCTCAGCCCTCCATACTGGACACCTCTCCAACCTTTGCAATGTCTTGGTATCCTGTCCATGAAAACCACAATCAGGAGTGCAGACAAGATATACTCTGACACCCACCTTAAAGGTTTCAACTTAACACCAAGAATGCAGACACAACTCTCACTTTGCTCATATAGAGACTGGATCACATGAAGTAATAAGCCAGATACCCCATACTCCTGCTGTAACCCCCACAACAAATGTCAAGGCACAAGATCACTGGCCAAATTCACAAAACAGTGTAGACTGGATTAGTGTACCCCCATTCCCAAGACCCCTGACAAAGCAAGAGTAGAGCACTGTCCACTGGGCTGAACCCATATTGTTCATCCTGAAACCTAGGTTCAACTATTGCATGGAGTCTCCTCGCAAGAACCCTGGCATAGACTTTCCCTGGTAGGGTGAGGAGTGTGATTCCCCTTTAACTGGAACACACCATCATGCCACCCCCTTTTTTTAAGAACAGGGACTACTAATCCAGTTTCCTAATCCAAAGATCCAATCAACATTGGGGTATAAGGCATGCCATGGCTGAATCACTTCCACCCCTGCAGCATTGTTATTATGACACCCTCTCGAGCACCTGTTCTAACTTCTTCAAGAAGTATGAATACTCCAAAATGCTGTTTGGTGCATACATATGCACAAACAACAGTGAGAGTTTTCCTTCTGGAGACTTGAAATCTCATTGAGGCAACCCTCTTGTCCACTAGGAAAAACTTTAACTGTAAGGCCCTCAGCCTGAGATTGGTGATTATCCTGACAGCCTGAAGCCTGTCTCCTGTGGGAACTCTGGAGTAGCAGTGAGAGATCACTCCTGATCAAATAGTTTGGTACTGGAGCCTGTACTATGTGTGGTTGTAAGGCTGACTATATCTAGTCCATACCTTTCCGTCTCACACAGTAACGCCAGCAAAATGACACTGCACAATCCCAAAGCCAGTTTCTATTACAAGGGGCTAGTTCCTCTAAGACTGTACATCACATGCCTGCCATCTAAATGGCATTACCAGGTCGAGCTGATCCTGATATGGTGATATGGGTGGCTCCACGGGTGGATCCTGGTAACCCTAACCTTTGGACCGCATACACTTAGTCATCTTGCACCCTTCATAGGGGTCTTTCAGGTCACCCTCAGATCTGTAGGAGGCCCTACTGGAAGCATTTGCGTTCTGGTCACATACCTCTAAGGTTCACAGAAATTCACAGAAAGCCCCCTCACCCTGACAAGGTCTTGATCCAAAAATTGACACTTCCCACAAATGTAATGCCCAATTTGGCATTAGTACAGGGAAAGAGATTTAATGTCCTAACGGCCTAGATATCCCATTTTACTATGTATAAAAGACCAAGTTCAGACACATTGAAGTAAACAGTATATACTGTACTACTGAATGAGTAGATCATCCATCTTGAGGGACATTGTTATGCAGAGTTGTCTGTCACAGACTAAGTAATAGTCTCATAAGACACTATAAACGATTAGAGACAAAATAAAATTAGTTCTTTAAAAGAGCGTGAATAAACAATCCAAATGTCACCTAATGATGCAATGTAGTGCATAAAAAAGACTGATATTGCATGCTGATAAGCTTATAATAACCTTGCTTTTTATAGCAGGGTCGAGATGCGTTAATCTGATTTGGAGTAATCTGCTCCAATCTGGCATAAATGCTGACCGCATGCCTCTCTCTCTCTAATGGGCCACTCCTATTGGCTGAGCCCCAGCTTTACTGATATATGCTGTCAACCTAGAGCATGTCATATTAACATTCAGTTAGGCACCTTTCTACATAGTCTATACATTCCAAATTGAATTTGGTCAGCACTATTACTGTAAAGTTCTACCAATAATGAAATAAAAATAAAAATAATAATATTATACATATATTAGTATGCCTATTCAGTCACTTCATTTACAGGATAGACATAAAGGATAAACATAAGAGCCCAAAAGGCTATAAATAATAATACAATCCATTGCATATTTAGAAACACAGACATATTTAAAAATTCTAGACACATTCAACAGTCAACTTTATATTAATTTATTCTACTAAAGTTGATCTTAACCAAAAGGCAGAAAAGTGATATACCTTTTAACAAATATTATGTAACTAACCATTTAAACTCATGATTACCTAATTATATATTTTCCTTATTAGTTTCACTACAATTTAGTGAATTGCACTTGAAGATAAACAACTAAATAATAAAATGAAAAACTTTAAGGGGTTAAGCAAGGTGTAATTATAAATGCATGCTGAAGTTGTCTGGGACGTTAATGTTCTTATGTCCTTGTGTAAGATGCCTGAACCTAAATCTCTCAAATGGCAGTCCATACCATGAGCTGGGCTACAACTTATAGAGATTGCAAACGACACCTGAGCAAAACATGCTGTGTGTATTGTACTGCGACGCACATTTAATTTTGCATATTCTCAGGGAAAAGAAACAACTTAGTAACCATTGCATTGATAATTGCTCTCATTTTGAATTCATTTTTGTGTTACTGTGTGTCTTCGCATGCAGTGAAGAAGAGCTGTAACAATGCAGAATGTCATTCTTTCCTGGATTAAATAGGAAATTTGCATGAATACCACAGCCAGTGGAAAAGTAAACATAATTTATGATGTTATGATGATATGTTATCTAACCTACAAAGCGCTTTTCAAATAATTTACTTAACATCACTTACATAAATACAGCTGACCTGAAGTACCCATATTCATATTATATATGCAATGTCTCCAAGTTAGCTCTCTGCCACAACTAAACCTGCCTGTAAAATCATTAATTACAGCTCAGCATCATGTTGCAGTATATACTTTGCTATGTTTATTCCATTTGTAACACACATTTATCACACATTTTATTTTGTATAATTTGTACAGCTCTTTTAAACACATAGCTTGGAGAATTTGCATTGTTAACCTTTTAAACACTCTCCTGAGTTATGATGAAAAAGAACTGCTAAAGGGATTTAGCTGTGACATTTTATATTCTGGATACAGAGGACAGAAATATGTGTACTACACTAAGTATATGCAGTTAAATGCCTACCTGAATAACATCTTCCCTGCTGTTAAAGGAAACAAGAAAGTAAGTCCTGGATGATGTAAATGATGTATCGTGTGAGGAAAGAATGCTCTCAGACTCCCCCTTCTGTCTGCTTGCAATACAATATTGAACAAAATGCATGCCTCTAACTGAGTAAGCTGAGTAAAGAAAGACTGTCTGAATAAAAAAATTATTAAAATAATAATTAAAAATAACAAACCATACAGCTTATAAAGATTATTTTTAATTATACATAACAATAACCATAAATAACAATATATGATTTTAAAAAAGGAAGGTTTATAATTTACAGATATAGATAGAGCTAGATAGAGAGTACTCAATTGATCCCCAAGGGGAAATTATTATATAATAATAATATTTGGCTGAAGTCCTATCCAGAATGTGTGTGGTGGGACGTGTAGGCCAGGAGTGTTACACTGTACGCTTCAGTCTCATCTCCCTTCAAAATCAGCGGAACACGCATCTGTACCACCTTGTTGGGCTAGAACACACATGCACACACAAACACACACACAATCAATCACTGACAAATGTAAATGACAAAACACACACAAAAAATGTCTTTTGTATAAATATCTTCAAAAATAATTTCATCCAGTTGTACTATCGTCACAGGGCTAATGTACCGTCATCACACCATCCCCATTTTAAGTCATTTTAACAATCCCCGTTTTGATTCTTGATGCAAAATTATATATGAGTTCCATCTTCAGTCAAATCTGCCATGCTATCTGGGCATTAGCAACTCAGTTTGATATTGCTGCAGTAAGGTACTGATCAGGCTTCATGTAAGCTGTCTCACTGGTATAATGTTGGATGATCTAAAACAACATTTTCTCAGAGGTTTTGCATGTTTGACCTAAATTTGACCCAAGGCTCCAAGTTATTGAGGCCTTATTTATTTAGCAGTTTTCAACATCTTGTCAAGTGGCTTAAATCTGAGGTTAATGGGGCATGATAACACTTAGACATTTCCTAAACTATCTGTTTAAAAGATCAGACTCACAGTGTCAGAAGGATGATTTAAGATGCTTAGCTGTTGAAGTCCGTGGGCCAATCGCAAAATTATTACATCATCTTAAGGCACCTTAAAGCTATATATTTTTGCCTTAAACATCAAAATACTGTAAGTTTGTGGCTGACTAGCAGCATTACATTTAATCAATCTCAAGTGGAATATATATATTTTTTTATGTGTTGTAAACCATGAAGCAGGGTATAAGTTCTGTAACTTTTAGAAATTGCCAACTCTCACATGAATTTAAAAAAAACAGCTTTACTGTGACTTCCCTGACTATTATAGGTATATTCTTTTGGTATATTCCTAGTGGGATTGACCGTATTGGATTGCAAACCTTGTCTACCAACATTCCTTATGTTTAAATATGATAATGTGCATTAGGGATGTAACTGAATACGAATACGTTATTCAGAATGAACAAATATTAGATGTGTTCTAAACACAAACAAATACAGACACAAATACAGACACAAGATCTTTAGAAATCTTGCCAGAAAGAGTCACAGGACATCTGATTGAGATTAAAGGTGTGCATCAGGACTGGGATCTCGATGCACAAAATCGTCATACAAATGGGAGGTTTTTACTTGCATGTGGGCATGAGCGAGCGGATAAATATGAGGTTCGTGGGACAAACAAAGAATTTGTTTACACCATTCCTTCATTCATATCTGCCTAGTCATAGTCATGGTGGTCTAAATTAGGCTACTAGTTTGTTCATATCTCGTTAGGAAATATCTCAGGAAGGTACAAACAAAAATAATAAACAGTTCTTTGCTGTTTTCTGTGATGTAGGTGAAATTCACAGACCATGCTGACAGTGTTGGCATTTCTACTTCTGAGTTTTTTTTTTCTGGGGGCATAGTTCTATGGTTCAAATTTAATAATTAAAAAAAAAAGGTTTAGGCCACGCCCACTTCATATTTATATCCAAAAACAGATACATATAGGACTATTTGGAGCTCTAAACAGATAAAGATAGTGCCATTGCATTACACCCCTAATGTGCATGTTATATTTCCATACAGTGTGTCCAGCAGGTGGTGTCCAGGTGACAGTGATGGTGCGTCTGTGACCTGCATCCACACTTCCTTTGGTGGGGTCCACACTGAACCCATGCTGCTCAAGACCAGTTACATTCTCCCATAAAAACTCTCCACTCTACAAATGGTAAGAGAAGATGAGACAAACAGCACAGAAAAGAGGGGAGAAGATGACAGGAAAACAGGAGGCAAATATAAGAGGAAAGACAAAAATGTAGGATATTTAAATTCCCAACATAATTAAGTTTGACAAGCTGTGAAATATGAGAGTGTCTTCAGGTCTGAGAGATACAGTATAAAATGTACCTTCCTGTTGTGCGGTTGTGAGCTGTGGATGCAGCCCACCTCTAACTCCCTCACTGCGGCTGTCACCTGGCCCTCACGATACACACTCCTCAGAGTCAGCAACAGAGGTGTGGGCAGCTTCTCCGTCTCTGTGTGTGAGGGTCAACCAACAAAGAGATAATGACGTTAATCAACAAATGACAGCAAACTTTTTAAATAAGCTCACGCTTCTTTTCTAATAGTTTCCAGGCCACAACACAAACACATGCTCAAGCCTAAAGACTGCCAAACTTACAAAGCTTATTTCTCATTAGTAACGAGTAAAATATTTACATAACTGTACTAAAAAAAAGTGTGCAATTATTCAACATAGAAAAATGACTTCAGCTGCAATCATATCAAAAGTGGACAAAAGTTGAATTGTATATTATGAAGAATGTTTAAGATAAAGAGTGGAAAGAGATATTTCTCTGGAATATCCCACAAGCTAGTTTACGTTCTGTACCTGTGTGTTCTGTTTTGCCTGCACTGTATATGTTTGGATGGATGAGTGATTCAGGGCACAGGTCTAATGGATCACCACCACATACAAACATGGTGTTGCACCGTGCTGCGCCCCGTAACTCCAGATCACACACTGTTTGCTGTCTCACACACACACACACACACACACACACAATATGTTAAAATTAATAAAATGCTTCAAATAAGCTACACATCAGCACCGACTCAAGGTACCTGTATGACAAAACATACATGTGTAAATAAATGTGTGGCAGCCTGGGAAAACCCTTCCCATGCTCAAATTATGACATTTTCTCCTATATATGAAAACTCAGCCAGAAGTAAAGTTGTGTAAGGAATAACACATGATGGACCATGCTGTTATATGAAAATAATACACACAGGGGGTGGGGGGGTGTGTGTGTGTGTGTGGGGGAAGAGTGATACCACCTGACTCGAAGCGTCCGCAAAACAAGTTGGTTCCTGTTATCACTTGCATTATTAACGTTATTAACGTTAAACATCCGTTCCCTCACCAGCTCACCATCTCCTTTTCTCTCTCT
This sequence comes from Pangasius sanitwongsei, assembly GCA_037576675.1. NCBI lineage: Eukaryota > Metazoa > Chordata > Actinopteri > Siluriformes > Pangasiidae > Pangasius > Pangasius sanitwongsei. Next base: position 19,401,964 of record CM075010.1, read on the forward strand.
TAAAGTTATAAAAAATGCAGCTTGTCATTTTACCGAGAAACTGAGAAGCATAAACTCCTCTGTCCTGAAGACTTCCTGTGCTGGGAAAGTTTACAAAGCACCTGTTACAAATCGCTGACTCCCAAGAGTCCTTCAATAAATGTTACATAAATGTCTCCTATAAAAAAAACCCTCCACCACATGAACGATACAGTGTCTAGAAAAAGTCTACAAACACCTGTTAACATTGCAGGATTTTGTTTTGTAAAAAATGAATAAATAAATAAAAATTAAACAAAGACAAATCATGTTGAGAAACAAAAAAAAATATTAAGAAACAAATAGAAAAGTCTTTAGGAAAAAAGAAAAACCTTACAATAACCTGGTTGCATGATGTGCACACCCTTTTATAATGGAGCGTGTGACTGTGCTCAGAATTCACCAATCACATTTGAAATCGTACAAAAGTAATTATCATACACCTGTCATCAATGAAGTGGCTCTGATTAACTCCAAATAAAGATCAGCTGTTTCTGTAGGATTTTCTGGACATCTTCTTGATTTCATCCGACTGCTGAAGACGCAGTCTGCAAAAGGTATAGATCAGGACAGGTGTACAAAAGAAATTCCATAACATTAGATGTACCATGGAACACCGTGAAGGCCATCATCAACAAGTGGAGAAAATGGGGCACCACAGTGACATCACCAAGAACAGGACTTCCCTCCAAAATTGACAAAAGGACAAGAAGTAAACTTATCAGGGAGGCTGCCAAGAGACCTACTGCAACACTGAACGAGCTACAGTAATATCTGGCAAGTAATACTCACTCCCTGTATGTGATAACAATCTCTCATGTTCTTCACATGTCTGCGCTACGGGGCAGGGTGGCTAGGCAGAAGCCCTTTCTCACAAAAAATATATATATATATATTTTTTTTTTTGCCAAAGCCATGTGGCAAATTGTGTTATGGTCTTATGAGACCAAGGTAGAACTTTTTGGGCATAATTCTAAAAGATATATTTGGTGAAAAAAACAAGATAGCTTATCACCCAAAGAACACTATACACATGGTGAAGCATGGTGATGGCAGCATCATGCTATGCTGCTTCTTTTCAGCTGGAACTGGGGCTCTAGTCAAGATAGTGGGAATCACTGATAGCTCCAAAATGCCAATCTATTTTCGCACATAACCTGCAGGCCTGTGTTAGACAGCTGAAGATAAAGAAAAAATTCACCTTCCAGCACGATAATGACCCAAAGCACCAAGTCAACAAAGGAATGGCTTCAGAAGAAGAAGAAGAACAAAGTTTTTATATGTTTTTCACTTGAATTTTGTTGCTATATCACTTTAAAGGTGGAAAAAGATCTGACATGATTTATCTTGGTTTCCTTGTTTACATCACAGAAACCTGCAATTGTAACAGGAGTATGTAGACTTTTTTTTATATCCGCTTTATGTTTTTCTTTGTTAAACAACACGTTTAAAAAAATGCATTTATTATTCAGCTTAGATTATGCAGAGTCTCTGCCATACAACTCCCTGTGAAGGAGCTGTTACTGTAGATACAATAATGTATTAGAACAAGTACATATTAATATTTTATATAAAATTACTGATTAGACTATGCAACGAACTGATCACAGCATGACATTCATTGCATGAGACAAGCACACTTAGGCAAGTCAAGGTTGGAAAGTATCATAAGTAAAAGTATTTCCATGTCCAAAATATATTACTGGAAGAAAAAAAACCTCAAAGTTTTGGTTAAAACTCAATTTTTCATCATTTTGGGCTGTTTCCCAGAATTCTGCCACAGAATTCGTGAAGAACACATGCGTCAGGTTTTCCCAAACCATCAGACAAAACTCTACTGTGACTACACACAAATGTAACGTACAAAAATCAGCAATTCTTGGTGTAATCCTTATGTACATTTGGGTATGATTTTTGGTTATGTAAGGCCAAAAGTCTGAGGGTAATATCGAAAGCTGTTTTAATTTCATCTTAGCAAATGCCATTAGAACTGCATATTTGAATTTTAATTTCACACAAGGATTTCTTAAACTGCTAAAACCATTAAATAATGTATACTTCAATTATAAATATAATTTGAATAAAATTTTGTGTTTGTTTTTTGACTGAGACAGTTGGACCTGGATGTGTTAGACTTTATATGCTTTATACATGTTATTTTTTGATCAGTTTGCTGCAGGTGATTTACTGACTGAAGCTCTCTCACATGGTTCATAAGGTGTACATGGAGTGCATCACGGTAATGTAGACCCTCATGATCAGGCTGGAATGTCACAGTGATGTCCTGAGTTTTACTGGGGGCAATAGTGCCCTCTGTGGGTGACACAATGAACACACTCTGACCGCTGTAATTCTGAGTGCCTGGGAGAAACGACAGAAAAAAAGCGAGAACAATTTTGAGCTTTAGAAAACTAGTGCTGGTCTCATTTGGTATAAATTGTAATGGCGTAACACATCTCCTTCTTGTTCCACCATTGGATTTACAATTGTAACAAAAACTTAATATCTCATTAGGACCTACATTAGGATACAACCACCAAAGTGCTGTAGTGGCGTAATAATGCAATATTAGCATTATCTGGTAGCAAGTCAGTAAGAAACGTAGTGCAGGCACAGCAGACAACAGCAACAACAAATAAATCATGCTAAATTACTGGAGTATGTTCAGTTGTTGGACCAGCGGTTCTCAACTTATGGCCTGCAATCTTTTTAAAATCAATTATATTCAGTAATTATCTATCATTGGCAGTACGTTAACCTACATAGCGAGGAAAAAAACAGCAGTACATTTGCTTTGCCAGTAAACTACATATCGTTCTCAGCAATGTGAGTAGGAATTTTCAACGAGAACGCATTTATTCTAGGTTAAAGCCATGCTTGAAAGACTTTAGCATTAACTTTGTTGTTAGAGCAGGACTGCATGGATTTAAGATGCACCTGACTTCAGCATCAGCTTCCCTAATGATATGAGTACCGTATTATGCTATATTATATCACATCATTATACTTTAATAGCTGACTAATGCACACAGATAAGGTAATGATTAATGTAGCAACCCAGAAGGCTTGCTTTGAAAAGTCCACATTGCTATTTCTATCCTGCCCTAAGTGTGCAGAGTGTACGAGTATCTGTCTCTGTGCACTCACCCAAAGCTGTGCATGGTGTGGAATACTTGGAGAGGAATGCGGGAAGCAAGCGCGTGTTACTGTGTTTGGAGAGGCTGAGGCTGTCCAGCAACACTCTGAACTGTACAAGCAGAGCGGAAGAGTTCTGAAGCTGCACATTAGTAAAAGAAGATGGGAAAGAGAAAGAGAAACAAGAGCATTAAGCACATTAGGACTGACTCCTTAAATTCAGATCACTAACAAATTGTAATTATCAATTTCATAGATACAGATTCAAAAAATCTGACTCTGAAGATCAAATCTGCTATAGATTGTATAGATAAATACAATAACTGTTTATGATTCTCCATATGATAAACAGTAAAAATTTAAAAAGCTTTTGCACACATTGCTCCAGGTCTGTATTAGCATCACTTGAAGGTATCAATAACGAAAGGAAAAAAAATATACTCTGCTCAGGTCTTAATTTGAGTGCTTGTTAAGTTATTTATCTTAATTGAAGATAAATTATAATATGAACAGAGCTTCTTGTTTAATACTGAAAACATCCATTTGTGTGTAAACTTAAAAACTGTTAATGGTGTGTGTGTGTGTGTGTGTGTGTGTGTGTGTGTGTGTGTATGTGTATTAGCATCAGCATTACAATGTGCAAAGGTATGGCATTTTTTCTAGGAAATCTTTTTACAGTACTTTTTCAGGCCATATACAGTACAGTCTTATAATGACTCCTGAATTATTAGAACCGAACATGAAAATGAACAAAATTGAATATAATAAATAATATATAAATAATATAACATTAAATGAGTGACATTTCAAGCTTTAACATACAGAGATACTATGCTTTTATTGTAACATTAAAATATATTCTAAAAAAAATCTCAAATTTTAATATTTTTAAAGTATTTTATGTCAACAATGTTCCCATATATATATATATATAGTGGGGTCCGAAAGTCTGAGAGCACAAGTGAAAATGGACTTTGTGCAAAAGCTTATGATCCATTTTAGATCAGATCCATCAGAGTGTCATCTGAACACATGCTTCAATAGAAGGGATTAGGCATGAGGAAAATCTGACCTTTTGTACAAAGCAGTTAACATGGTCAAATTCACACATTTGCTTACATTTAAATAGGGACCTATACATAGTTCAGAATCTTGAATATTAAATATTCTAGATATTGTACATTTACTTTCTTTGTTTTAAATATTTCAGAATGTGGTCTCAGACTTTTGAACACCACTGTATATTTTTAAAGTTCTTATCAGAATGATTTTATGTATGATGTAAGTGTATAATTTAATTTACACTGAGGGTAAAGTGTTCCTATCTTGCACCTAATCTTTTGTATAGATGATAGCTGTTACTCACAAAGTCTGTCTTAAACTGACTCACATCTGGCAACATCCTTGATATTGAAGTCAGTAATAGGTACAGCTCTGACCGACTAAAACACAGACATTCCCCGTACCCCTACCATTCCATAACCAATTATCATTTAATCACGTTTTAATGAAGTGGTAATGAAGGACACAGGCTTACTCACAGCCAGTAACTGGTTAGGTTTAAAATGAGGGCAAAGTTTAAATTTGTTAAATACCACCAAATAATACACAAAAATCACAATATATGTGATCTACCTAAAATTATTTTCTGTAACTAAAAAAACTAGTCTATACATTTATTTTGATGTTCACTGTGGTTAATGATAGTAATTCTAAAACACGAATTATGACTAAGGTGTTACCGTAAGCACTTGGCTAGTGCTCTGTTTCTCCAGCACGTATCCGAAGTCCATGATTGGTCCCTCATGTGCGCAGGTGATGAGAGGTTTGATGCCTTCTCCACACAGCGTGAACTCTAGAGTCATTTTACTGCAGCTCACCTCCAGTATTTCACGATACTGATTAAAAAAAAAGAAAAGAATCACATTAGTTTATTTACAACGTGCTGTACAACATACTTCGTAATTCACATGGTGACAGACTTCCACTTTGCATCATAAGTTTATTATTAATCTACACGTCAGTAACTTATAAACAAGTATAAATAATGTCAACTGGAATTTACCTGCAATTTTAATAAAACAAGAAAAAATGCTGTTTGGAATAACTGCATTCTCTATTACCTTATAGTTTCATATTTACAAATATCAGTCATTTATTAAGACAAGGACAAATGTAAGATGTAATTTTTACCTAAAATCTACCTAAAAGGCACAAGTGATTATTTCTAAATATAAAGGCAATCTTGTGAAGCCTTATCTATTAGGCCTACTTAAGCAGAAATGGATGCCTAAAATGCCTTAAATGCTTCATTCACATGTTACTGAAACACTGGAATCTCCAGCCATTTTTGATAGAACTAGATTCAGTACAATATGTACTCTATCTCTTTCTGTGAAGGCTTATTGCCTTACATACCACTAGAGGCCAGTGCTGTTTACCTTTTTACCCAAAGCTGGTGTAAAAGCCAGCAGGAGTGTGTGTGTCTCTCCAGGTCTGACTCCTCTCATCGCATTCAACACAGCAAATGGTCCATTTAAGTCCAGCAGTGAAGACCTCAACTACAGCTCATGTTAAGAAAGACATGTTGCTGGCACTGTAATACAATGAGCTGACATAAATAAGACAGGGCTCACACCCTGTCCTAAAGTGGCATACAGATCAAGCTAGTCAGCTGCCAGTTTGTAATTTCTATTATTTTTTTTAGCAACCAAAATCAGGGCTTGTTGGCAGACAATACAAAGACTTGAAAAATGCTTTTTCTCTTTAGTTCGAATATAATGGAAAAATCAGCATATTCAACCATTTATTCAAAAATTATACCACAGCACTCTTTAATTCTCGATTCTAATCAGTCAGGTAAGGAAAAAATATAATCATTGATATGCTGAAGCCTTCTGTGAGGACACGTTTATTGAATATTTATGGAAGGAGTCTCCAGTGTCAGCACTTTTTAATAGTCAGTGAGTTCTCTGCCAGAAGAAAGTCTTCCGACAGAGGAGTTTTTCCGATTTCTGGTTTCTCAGTAACATGACGAACTGCGGTTTGTTTCTAATAAACATAAAGAAAGAGAACAAAAGCGGCTATTGAGGCAATGACTGTTTATAGCTGCATTAGTGTAAGTGATAACAGGAATTAATTTGTCCCAGGGAAGTTCGACCACATTAAATGTAACTATAAACTGATCAAAAATATAACGTATCGTGCTTTGATGGCAAATTGCTGTGGCTTAAGAGCAATAAGACATGTTGATGTGTTTCCTTACAGGAAAAATAATCAACTTCAGTGGTAGTAACAGTAATTCCACTTGCATAACATCACATAACATAACATCGCATAACATAACTGCATAACATCACCCCCTCATTGATTATTTTCAGAAGGATACCTTCACAAACTCTGAACAAATGTTCTGGACTGTCACCCTTTTCAAAACCTTCTGACCTAAAGCAAAGAAAACAAGAAAAAACAAACATCAAATCCCCCCCCAATCAACCGAATCAAAGCAGCAGCAATAAAAAACTGATATTTCTACACAGGCAGACCATCTTACCTACTGCCACCTGGTTGAAGCTGATGGTGGTTTCACCGTTGCCAGAGATGACCATCAGCATGGGTCGAACAGCTGGGCAATGCAGCTCCAGGTACAGTGTGTTATATGGGCTGTAACAAGGGTTCCATTTATATTAATTCAGCTTTGGCCTCAAGCATACTGACACAAGAACAAATTAAAGTAATTCTTTACTAGTCAGCCCTCTGTACAATTCTCCCAAAAATTTGTGGCAATATGCATATAACTGCTTTCAATCATCCAGATCATTTTAAAATTTCTATTAAGGGTACATCAAGACCACTGGGAGAAAAGATTTTTCACCAAACAGCCAAGGGGCTTCAGTTTCTTCTGCTTGGAAAAGCCGTTAAAACCACAACCACAATGCCTACCTTGACTTACAACTACTAAAAAACTTCACAATATTTTTATGTCAAAATGAATTTGGTCAGAAATATGCGTAATTGCTTTTCACTGTGATGGGTACAGTGGACAATACATGCATCAGTCACACACATTATATGCATTAATCCAACAAAATGTCATTTTATTCAATTTTATATGTGTCCGTCGTAAGAAAAGGTACAGGTGCTAACCCTGTTCTAAGCTTAGTGTGTGACTGTTTATATAGAATGAATTGTGTGAATTTGTAAGCAAGTTGAGTTCACCTGTATAAGGGTTCCTCCGTCTCCTTTTGGTGTGTGATGTCTCCATTGGACACAAAGCATGGGATGACGTAACGGCTGCATCTATCTTTGAAAGAGCGGAGTAGAGAGGCCTTCGCGGCAACATACTCATCTGAGCTAAACAATCAAAGAATGTATTAGCCATGATTTCACCTTTTTGTTTAGAACCTGATCTGATGAAATACACTATATGGCCAAAGGTTTGTGGACACCTGTCCATTACACCCATTATTAGGCCTTCCTCAAACTGTTGCCCCAATTGTACAGGATGGCTTGGTATGCTATCTTTGTATGCAGCATTACAATTTCCATTCACTGGAACTATGGGCCCAAACATGACAATGCCTCTTTGCACAAAGCGAGGTCCATGAAGACATGGATGGCCAAGGTTGAAGTGGAAGAACTTGAGTGCCCTGCACAGAGCCGTGACCTCAGCTGCGCTGAACACCTTTGGAATGAACTGGAATGCTGACTGCACCCCAGGTCTCCTCGCCCTGACATCAGTGCCTGACCTCCATAATGCTTTTGTGGCTGAATGAACAAATCTCCACAGCCACACTCCAAAATCTAATGGAAAGCCTTCCCAGAAGAGTGGACGTTATTATGACAGCAAAGAGGGATTTAATCTGGAACGCGACATTCAAAAAGCACATATGGGTATGATAGTCAGGCGTCCACAAACCTTTGGCCATATAGTATATGTCTTGTACACTTAAGAGGAACACTGACTCTTTCTGTATGTCCTCTGGGTTCAAGGCCTGCAAAGGACTCTCACTTTTGGGAGTCAGAGACAATTCGCTGGTCTTCTCCTTCAGCTTGCTTGAGCTATGATTTAGGGGAGACTTCTCTTTATTTGGTTCCTCCTGTATCTCATTTTTGTTCTGAAAGCATGGGAAAGGAAAAACATAAATGCTGTTGCTATCTAGATTAGAAGAAATACAGATATAAATACAAACAGATAACCAATGAATCCTGACAGATGTCACAGACTCTGTGCTTTTGCCACAGTTGTCCTCATCATCAACTTTCTTAAATACCTGTAGCTCCTTGGTGCTCGTCAGCAGCCGAACAGCCTCTGCCTTGATGATATCATCAGACAGCAATGGGCTGAACGTAACTTGGACCAGACATCTCTGTGGACAAAAAAGTATGATTAAGCTGCTACACTTGATAGGAGATTAAACAGAAAGATCAGTACCTGTCCAGGCGGCACACATCCTGTAGTGGGGGTCACTGTAATTTCAGAGTTTTCTGGAGGAGTGAATGTGAAGAATCTGGCACCCACAGGAGCGACGGGGCCCTTGCCAATGCGTGGCATGGGGCGTGTAACGTCATTGAGGCTAGTGTGGGAGTTCAGCACATACAGCACTGCTGTGGACCGATCTCCTACTGCTGTGGCTCCAAACTGCACCAGTGAATTAGAGAGCTCCAGCACAGGGCGCACACCGATCGCACGGCATGGTAACAGAAAGTTTCTAAGTGGAAAATAGAACGGACTGTTATGAGCAAAATGGATTAAACCACTTGACTGCTATAATCGGAAATCTAAATAATACTATAAAGGAAAAATAGTGATAAAAAAATAAGTTAGTGTAGCTAACAAGAAGAAACAGAAAAGATGCATGGGGGTGAGATTTATATACAGTATTTATGTTTAGACAGCAATAAATTAAAGCCAAGGATAAAGATTTCTCCGGGTATATAATGTCATTCCTCATTAACTTGTTATATTATATTATATTATATTATATTATATTATATTATATTATATTATATTATATTATATTATATTATATTATATTTTAGTTGCTATGGCTATGCAAAGATACATGAGAAGGCTCAAAAATCAAAAAATTAAAGGTTTTATCAGTAATTTAATAATGAACCTGAGAGGAAAAAAATACAGGGAAGTGGCAGAAACACATTATTTAACACAATGTATGTCTATTGTAAAGCGTGAGACAACATGGTCACACTATGTATTATGTAATTTCATTTTATTTTGAAATATATGAAGACCCTACAAATATAGGCCACATTTATTTTGATAGATTAAAAAAAACTGGATGCAGTGATGGCTCACATTTTGTATTGACTAGTATTCAACATCTGAATGAATAAATGTTTATAGTAGGTATGACTTGACATACCTGTTAATTCCTGACTTGCAGGTGAGCTGAAAGTTGTATTCGCCTGCTTTTGAAGCACTGAAGATCAGATCAATTTCCAGAGACTGTCGTGGGAGCAGTGTGCCAAAACCATCATTAGGCTGGACATCAATGAACTACACAAATGAAATCAGTGGATCAGGGAATCGGAGAGTCTTGTAGATCTTGTCAGCATTCATAAATTCACGAGAAACATATCATTCACAGTCTTTCAGTTTTGTTGTTGGTTTGAATCTTGTATCAGTTTACTAAAATACAGATAATTAAAAATTATAGAAAATATTTTCTCTAATAACACAAGCACATTTGAATGGAATTATGCAGTTGATATGCAGTGATAAAATCTTTAATGCCCTGACCTTTAAGATAACTGTTAGAAATGACCAGCCGTCTGACATTGCAACAAATGTGGTTTCTGGTATCTGTTTTCTCTGTCACACATTTCACATCAATGTTTTAGAGGCAAAAATAACAGGTTTCTGTCTTCTTTTTCATGGTGTTCAGCCATGTGAGTGCTATACCATGTCTAGTTTGTATTAGTTTGATTAGACATTGTCTATTCTGTCACTGTCTGATTCAGTTTTAATAGCTGCAACTGACATGTTTGTACGTATTGGTTGTGGATAAAATAATTAGGTCTGGTGGATGTAATTAGCAGACTTTAAGGTAAAGTAGCCTGATTCACATGACATGTGGTGACATTAATATTGTACATCCCGCAAATTTGCTTTGTAAGAAATGATGTCACGTGAGGTCAGGAAAACACTACTTGGCATCGCATTTGTGTGAAGAGATATACCATTCTACCCCCATCCTATAAACCTTTCCTGAAGCGGCCAATTTAGTGGCAGATGGATTCTTCCCCTTAGCGCCCCCCTCTCTGCAGGGTGCCGGTACACTGGTCACAGTGGAAATTTTATGCCTAAGTGGTCAGTTTCTGAAAAAAGCTCATGGGCACGTGCCATATCGACGACATTTACTATGTGTTCTCGCTTTTTTGCTGAGGATGACGGAGAAAGGCTGGATTCAAAGGCTATTTGGCAGCCATTTTGTTTTGCCGGGATGACTCATGTTTTCTTTGCATTCCAGTTTCTACAAAATATGTCATCAGAGCACCATGCAGCTTGCGACATATTTAGATGACTATCTGAAGTGACATTCCACAAGATGCCTCACTTTGCCATGCTCCACACAGCAAAGCAATCTCATACACAAACTACGTGTACAGTCATGGGAAAAAGAAAGTACACCCTCCTTCAATTCTATGTTTTTATTTGTCAGGGCCTTAATAACAATTTTGGGGTCCTCACCAACTTCTATAAACAAACAAATAACCTCAGTTGACAACAAAAATAATAACAACAAATTCAATATGTAGTCATTTTTTTCCCCAAGGTGGGAAAAAATAAGTACACCCTATAATTCGGTAACATGTAGAACCACCTTGGCAACAATAACTTGAAGTAAACGTTTTCTGTAGGAGTTTATCAGTCTCTCACAAAATTGCTTCAGTTCACTGATGTTTGAGGGCATTCGTTTATGCACTGCTCTCTTAAGATCCGGCCATAGCATCTCAATGGGGTTGAGGTCTGGATTTTTACTTAGCCACTCTACACAATGACTGTAAAATTTTTTTGGATATAACCATGAGTATTGTAAGTAGTGCATATTCCTGTATGCTAAATAGCTGTGCTTTAATTTTACTTTAATCTTTACACTAAATAATGCTGTATCCTGTATCCTAAATGTATACTGTATCCTAGATAACATGGAGTTATTAATGTTTCCACAATGATATCAGAGAAATAAAATTGGGAGGGATTTAAACATTTCTCTGTGTAATATTTACAATCATGTTATTCATAGCATATACATATTATCACATAACATATGTAGCACATAATATCAAATATCACCATTTCAAATGTTACATCAGTATTTATGTGGGGAAGTTTCTTTGTATTCAGAATTGATTTTCTAGATTATTAAAATACTCTCTGAGGTCGCCAGATTTGTCCAAAAATAAATCAGGGTAGAAATTGTAGGTTGAAGAGCAAGATCACATTTTTTCTTTAAAATCTGATATAAAGAGACTATTTAAAAAATATATTAAGATGATATATGAATAAAAAGAGTGAAATAAACATCTAACAGGAGTCTAGTATAGTGCCAATATATTGTAATTATCACAATAATGACTGCAAATTTGGTTTAATTTAACAACATGGCTTCCATCCTCATTATTCAGAAACTTATAAAATAGCACTTGATCCAGTGCATCCTGTTATTTTTCGCAATGAAGTACAGAAAACTGTATAGACTATGAGTGAAATTATGTGTGCGCAGGATGTGGGTTATTTTAATCACGCTTTTCATTTAAATTTTGATTTGTTGAATTAAAAATTAGGGAGTTTTTTTTCTCTCCAGAGAAGAAAATGTGCCCACTGTTTAAAGGATAAGCTGACCAAGCACTCATCTGCTACAGTTACAGCTCACGAGTAAGTGTAGTTCCTAACTTTATCCATAAATTTTAAAAAACCCATCCTTGAGATTGAGAGCAGTGTCTCCAATTAAGATGTTGTCACCTCTAATCTCCTTGAATAAAAATTATTAATAATTAATAATAATGAATAATTAATAAGTAGTTTCATATTTATGAAGACTGAAGATTTAACTTTTCACCAAACATTAAATGAGTACTCATTAAAAAGAAAAAGGTGTGTGTGTGTTTTTTTTTAGCTGTACTAGTTCCTCTCTAATGGGTTTTTGCTTCATAGTATTCTTAATCCCTTACCTGTTTTATTAGCCTGAGGATATGTTATTATGGAAATTAAAAACACTTTTATAAGACGATCTGTACAAGAGCACCTGCCAAATGCTGTACCACCCTGCATGCACATTATGCTGCCCGAGTAGCACGTAAGTCTGTAGTTAGTCTAAAGTCTACTCAATTTCAGTATTAACTCCTAACTACGTGCACCTAACTCAACTCTAAATATAAATGTCTATTATACTGTAAGTTAGTGATACAGTAAATACTGGCACATTTATATTACACTAATGTTTTACATAATATATATAACCATGTTGAAAATGATGTTCTGTTGTAATATGTCATCAGTGATTTATTGCTATCAATTCAGTTCAGATCCTATAATACACGGATATGTGGCGGCTAAAACTAGAACTTATTTCCTCAAAAAGTCTTTAAAGTGCTTTCACTGGTGAGTGTGATTTCAGAGAGACAGAAATAGAGACTGTGTTAAATGCTTCACATTAGTGATGCCTTCAGGCTGGTCTATCAGTGAAAATGAGTGTAGCCCTATTTCCGATGTGCTCTAATAAAACACCAGCACAGCTGATGCACATTAGAACCAGTATTCATAATCATCATAATCATCATAATTATCTGTTTTTGTTCACAGATTTTTTTTTTTGCATACACTTAGTTACTAAATCTCTATAAATAGACATACTGGCATATTTGATTAGTACTCCGTACTCACCTTGGGAATGCCCACAAAACCGAAGTCCTGCGGCAATAAAGAGAGGTTGGTGAGGCGCACTGTATTCTGAACAGCCTCGAAAATGGTGCAGTGCCCAAAATCCACCTCAGTGTGGTCAAACTTCAAATCAGAGGTGGTCACAACCGCATGGACAGTGAAGGGAACAGGCTTTACCTATTGGAAATGAGCCTAATTAGCCTTGTTATTTTATGAGTTGCCCCAAACGGCCTGTTAGTGAGCTCATAACAAAAGTTATAAACATACCAGAGGTTGAAATGAGCCATAGAAGCACATGCTAGTGGTGAATGTTGACTGGCAAAAAGATGTCCATAGTTTGATAAATGATTGAATATGTATGATTCTCAGAAATGTACAGCTGAACAAATGGTTACATTACATTTTTAAATAAAACAGATGCTTCTGTCATAGCTCTACTTCACTAACCTTGTTTACACACTGGCATTTATTTATAGATCGGAAGAAATGGAGGGAGACAAGGTGAGAGAGCGAGAGTGAGAAGCTGTGTGTATTTGCATTTGTGTTTATTTTGAGCATGATAGTGCTGTGGCTTCAATACACTTGTGAGTTCTTGTGTGCATTTTTAGATGTTAACTGCAGTCAGAAGGACAAGAAGGTAGGAATTGTGACAAACAGATGGGTCACAAATGAAAAGAAAAATGCTGTAAGCCAAACCAGAAAGACTGCAAATCAATACAATAAAATACAATAAAATCACCTTCATTTTATTATGGAACATTTCTATCCTGATGGGCGTGGTCTCTTCCAGGATGACCTCGCCCACATCCACAGAGCACGAGGCACTTAATCGTTTGATGAGGATGAAAATGATGTAATCATATGCTATGGCTTTACAGCCACCAGATCTCAAGCCAATTAAACACCAGTGGGAGATTTTGAACTGATGTGTTAGGCAGCACTCTGTACCACTATCATCAAAACACCAGCTGAGGGAAAATCTTTTGGGAAGAATAAATGACAGGATGATCAAAATGATCAAATGTCCTGAGAATCATGGTAGGTTGGCTAACAAAGAGTAGAAGCTCCTAATAAGCTCCTAATAGAAGGTCCTCACAACAACCAACGTTTGTGTGTGTGAGTGTATGTGTGTGTGTGTATGTGTGAGAGAGAGTATGTGTATCTGTGTGTATGGCTTTTGAGGATTTGCCATGGGCAATGTTTTGGTCAGGAACACAGGTTTGAGCTCAGCATGAGTCCTGGCCTGGAAGCTGAATCTGAGTGGGTGATAGGACAAGCGGATGATGTTAGATCCTGTTCGCCAAGGATGGAGCAGTAGAGGGGGGCTTTTTTTGGAAAGGGAAAGTTAACCAGAATCCAGGTCGGGGGATTATGGAAGTTAGTCCTGCATTCTTACTGCTTCTACTATGTACTCAATATACAGTTGTAAAATATGTAGTGCTATAAAAGACAATGCAAAAAAATACATATAGTCTCTTACCAAAGCAATACAGTGGGGCAAACTCTAGTTCATTGAAGGAAGGCCAACAAAGAGAGAGAGAGAGAGAGTAAAGGCAGCCATGATCTATTTTTGACTTATTTGCACCTACCTGATCAGCCACCTGTATATTCAGAGGTACCTCCAGGACTCCCGTGTCCTGGTCAAAGAAGGACTTGGCGTCCTCTGGCAGGCTACATCTATCAAAAAGACATGAAGGACAGGACAAAAATAGACATCAGATCTGTGTAAATGTACTGCTGATATGACTAGAATTAAAGTTAGACTTGCTTTGTCACCAGTGTCGTTCTTTAAACTTGATGTCTGTTCATTTTTTTTTTTTTACATTTTTAGCCGCAACACACTCAACAGAGCTGAGCATCAGGCATGCTGGAATATTAACTAATATTACAAAATGGACGTGATCTGTAGCAGAGCTTAAAGGTGAGAGGGAAGGATAGAACAAGGGCGCAAGAGCGAGAGAGGCAGCAAGAAAGAGAGAGATTGCTAGAGACAGGAAAATATAGAGAGAGGGAGGGAGAAATAAATAGAGCGAAACAAGAGTTGCATTAGTAGTTCCACGTAGTCCAAGGGTTCTACCATGTGAGAGCATGGTAACCATGGTGATTGTGGGTGTAAGGCACAGTGGAGTGGGATTTAGAGAGGGACATGCAGTCAAATGTCAGATTATGTAATACAATAAGCTCTGCTCAGTAATAATATGACTAAATTAAACACCATGTAGAGTACAAAAGCTACTAACAAAAACAGGTTCAGGTGCTCAAAAAGAAATTTTTTGGTGAAAAATAGTCAAGTTTAACATATAAGCAATGAGAAAAATTATACAATATAGTTAAAATAGATGCAAGTCTTTATTCTTTGTATAGAAATTGTGTAAACATATTGTATTGCTGTATGCAGTATTCTTCTTCTCCTTTCAAGGAGTAAATGTTTCATATAAACAGGAAATTACTGTTTCTCTCTCTGTAGCCAGAGTTGCATGAAATAATTGGCCAGTCTTATCTTTGGAAAGTTTTTTTTTTTTTTTGCATGTCGTTAAATTGCTGATCTTAAATGTTGTGAATGCCCCTTTAATTATGCAAGACCTCCTAATATAATGAGCAGGGCTATGAGTTTTACAAAGTCCAAAAACTCATACTCATAAAAACAAAACTCAGCTTTTTTCTCGCATTTAACAGTACGGTATGATCCAAACACACTCAAGCAATAAAGCCTGGTGTAATCCTGCACATTAAGCTGAAGCGTTAAGCAGGAACTAGGGCTCTGCCTTTTCTATTTGTGAATCTCATCCCAAATAGATCTGATTGCATTCAAAACATTCTCTTCCAGTGGGGCAGCTATATTAA
The DNA here is from genome assembly GCA_037576675.1 of Pangasius sanitwongsei. Taxonomy (NCBI): domain Eukaryota; kingdom Metazoa; phylum Chordata; class Actinopteri; order Siluriformes; family Pangasiidae; genus Pangasius; species Pangasius sanitwongsei. The sequence continues at coordinate 19,417,868 of CM075010.1, forward strand.
GTTAAAATATTTATGAACTGAAATTTCTTAAAAAAAAAACAAAAAAAAACTGAACTCTACAGCTGGGTAATGAAGTGGATATTAAACTTTCTGTACCTCAATAATGCATCCCACTGGTGGCAAAATAAAAATAAAGTAAATCCAATATGAGGAATATGAACAATGGTGTGTTTTTCGTAATGCTAAATTGCAAGGATGATTTAATGTGACAACTATATTTAGGCGTCCCCAGTCTAGGATCTATGTGCCATTTACCCCATCCATGCTACCATCTGAGAGCTCTACACTGGTGTTATCAATCCCACACCAGCACCGATTTATTTAAGGAATCGCTTGTTCTCGGTTAATGGAGTCTCGGTGGGAGCGTCACTCCTGAATTAGCTTGGCGTGGTGCTGCGGAAAAGCCTTGCGGGGCGTCACATGGCCCATCTGTCGGAAAAAACAGGCTTGTAGCACAGTTTTGGCTTCTGATATAAAAGCACCCCACGCTACCATCCAAATGATCAGTATAATTCCATTTCTATTATTGCAATATTTCAAAAAACCTACTGCCTAATCCCAGTCCATGAAACTATTTTAAAGACAAATTCTCCTGAAGACAGATTTAAAGCTTATATGAAGTTCAAAGTGCTCATTGCTTTTCTGTTGACTATATTGAAAGGTCCTATATTTTCAGGAAATCCATGACAGATCTTACTAGTCTGAAATATTCATAGAGCAGTCCTTTAATGTTCATTAATATTACAGTTGGTTTGCTACTAGCCTTCTCAACAAAAGTAGAAGCATCTTGCACATCAAGACAAGTACACCTCTTCTATATGAATATTCTATGCTGATTCATTATTTAATACTATGTAACTATGAGATATAACAGTTGCCTGCAGCTACAGTATATTCACCAGTTTTCTTAGTGTTGCCTTGAGGAAGGAGCTGTGCACACTCGAGATTGAGGAGTTGAGAGAGCAGTTGGAGGATCACTGAAAACAAACTTTACAAAGAGATTATAGAGAGTTTTGTGTTTGGGGAACAAATGAATGTTTTTTTTTAAACTGCTCTACAGTAGAAATGACTCATTTCCCCATTTTACTCATAATTTTGAATTAGTGTTATTGCTCATGCTAATCTGAAACCTGTCCCAGGAGTAATATGAGGTTTGGTTTACATCCATACAGTCCAGCTAATGGAATAGAATATGGCCCTAATCATGTGAAAAAAAAAATCTACTAATTTAAACAAGTGAGGCTGATCTGGTTTGATTTCATAGAAATGAAGTCATAATGTATGAACACTGACTCTGCCACTAACCTTAACCTGCATAATTCTTCATAAAAACTGAGTCAGGTAAATTGTTGTGAATTTATTAGAACCCTTTATAATGCATTTTGCTATCCACATAGTCTCCCCCAGTACATTATATTTTGTGTGTATGGGTTTTTCTATGTTTAGAGCAGACAAAGAGCAGCATGGAATCAGTTCTAACTGCACTTTCTGCAGGATACTGGATAGTGGTGAGTCACATGAATAGAAAACCTCACTGATCCTGTGAACTGCAGCTTGTGAACATAGGCCGAGATTATTCATCAACTATGCATTCATACGAACCAAAAAAAACAAAAAACAAATTGGAAACAATTTACTTTTTTTTTTATTTTAAATTGATCACAATTTTACATCTGGTAAGTACTGATCACAATGAAAATGAGAAAACTGCAGCGAGTTATATAAGCAATCAAGTAAGTCAAATCAAATCTCACAACTGGGCTTTGAGCATGGGGAAGAGGAGTGAGTGAAGAGCACCAAGGATGGACAGATAAATAGGACAGAAGGAGAAGACAGGCAGCAGAAATGCTTTTCTAATCCCTGTTTATAATGCCGCCTCTGATTCACTAAAGCTAAAGCTGACATCTGATCAAATGTGTTATTAAGATTTGCTGTGAAAAGCCGTGTGAGTGGACAACAATACTTTCTTAGCTACCAATCTGCCTCAACAATGAACACAAAAGAAAGGGCTTGATCACACCTGGATATGGATAAGTGACAAATTAAAGGAAAAAATGGTGGCTCTGTTATACTGTGGGGGAATTTTGCTGGCATGGCTTGTGTCCACTTGTCCCCTTACAGGGTAGAATCATTACAAATCAATACAAAGTTATTCTGACTGATTAATTTTATGCTATGTTGAAACATTTCTATCCTGATGGGAGTGGTCTCTCCCAGGATGACAACTCCTCTATCTACAGGGCACAAGGACTGTTCTAGCAGCTTCTGATGGCCCAACAGACATTATGTTTTTTTTTTTTTTTTTTTTCCTTTAATGTGTTAGCTCTCTGTAGCTCTTCTGGCCCATTTTCAAGAACTTCTTGCCACTGAGAGTCTCAGTTCATTACAATTCAAACCCCTCAAATCGATAATACACCTATTTCATGATTTAGACATCTAGAGGAGGAAAATTCTTCTGTTTCGAAGAGCTTAGCTTTGTGGTTACCTGGGCAGGAATTTGAGCTGGGCATGAAAGCTGGACTTTGCCTGAATGTAGCCAGTTTTAGGCAGGATGTCCATGTGGTTTTTCAGCTCCTTACACACTTCGAATGTCAATCTGAGTGCTGTGCTGGCTCTGAAACACATGAAATACACATACATAAATAGTATGTATATGAAAATTGCCCCATATTAATAATCAGTGACCGTATTTAAATGGATCTTGCCACATTCTGTACCAACTGTCTACATATCAGATATTCAGTCAACAATCTTGCTGTTCTTTAAAAACAAAGCCCAAGCATCATGGTACTATTATTATTAACAAAAGTTATTCTAAACTACACAATGTGTCTTCCATAGTCCATTTTCCCTGAGAGTACTTCAGACAAGGTGCTTTCACTGAACACCATTCAGTACCTCTGTTTACTTGTACAATGTCCAGTAGCTGTGCTCTTTGTTTCTGTATGGAAGCTGTAACACATACAGTACATACACTTGACTTGTACAGTAAAGACACATACACCTTTTACCAGCAAACTGAGCATGAGTATTATAAATACACCAAACAAGGGCACGCGTGATCCACCTGAATAGACATTAATAGCTTCACATAATGTACAGTGTTCCCTTTTCTCGCCTTTTTTGAGGTGACCCAAATGATGAATCCACTTTGCGGCAAAGAGCTTCCAGATTGAGGGGTATAAATGTGGCTCTATCACAGGAATATTCTCCACAGAATTCTGACTACGCTCACCTACTACTGAGATGGCACCATGCCAAGAGCTTATCTCTCTGTATGACTCACTGTCAATGGATGTTTGGTTATTTCTAAGCTTATGTAAATGGTTGTGATTTTACTCCAGTACAGGACGTCTAAATATGTACAGTTCAGAGACTCCTGCACCACTAGCAGGACTGTCACCACCAACAAATACAGCTTGGTAACTTTGTAAATAGAAAGAGCAACTGGCTCAGTTTGTTGTTGTTGTGTAAGTAGATAAGCACTGATAAATATTCAAATACAATATCTGTTATGTGTATTATGAATATGTAAGTAAGTGCAGTGTCCTTCAAACCTCAGCAGTTCCTCAAGGGAAGGAGAGATGGGATATTTTAATGAGGAGCCAGAAATTCCCTGACATTGCACTATGCTGTCAGCACTTAATTTTCAAGCCTTCAGTAAAGTGACCTACATAGTAGAAAGCTCAACAGATGTGCTTGTGCCACAGGCAAGGGCAGCGGCAGTCCATGGATATAAATGGAAAACTTTAATGGTACGCTATGCCCTAGTCACAGAGCTACTTCTGAGAGACTTCAGTCACTGTAGTAACTGAGTTAGCTTAAGTACTTACAGCAAATGCAATTTCTTTCTATGATTTCACACAAATGAATATATCAAACAAAATGTAACAAAGGCCATGTCCCAGCACGCCGCATCTATAGCTTCTGCCTCAGCATCACGCACCCTGTGCTTTTCTCTTGCTGCAATTCTAATACTGCATTTGACTAAAGCTCATAACTTGCAATTTCCAACCTCCGGCTAGAAAACGACAAAGAAAATGCCCCCATCAACTTGGATTTCCTACTAAGTCAGGAAGGTGTCCTCAACCCCGTGTTCAGCATATGACATCATGTCAGCATGGCCGCTCACACAATCAACAAAAAAATATAATATCACGTCACTACTTGAAATGAGTTTATAGCAATGTTTACTTTAGATCAATTAACACAGACACATTAGTTGGCTAAATCTAACACTGACCATACAGTTCACTGTTTTGTGAAATTAAAATACATCATAAACTCATGATCACTAATGTTAGCTATCTTGTTGCTAACAAAACACACGCTTTCATGGAAACTTTCAAGTTCTTTGCAGCTTGAACACACCAAACTTGAAAATTACTTATTTTCTGAGTTCCCACCTCTGAGCTAAGTCAATGCAGCATAATACTTGCAGCTTGTCCCTAGTTCCTAGCTAATTACAGACTCTATACTGTATAATGCAACCACAAACACACCATCTTTGGCACCTTTCATACGCTCTTGCTTCATCATCTCTTGCTAATGGTGCCTAAGTCATTCTTTGTCTATTTGTTCTATTGTTCTTTTTGTTCACTGTTTTATTAAAGACTATTGATATTTTTTTCCCCCACTTTTGAGCCCAAGTATATTTTGTTCCACTGAAATAATCACATATGATTTATTAATCTGTTCCAAGACAAAAAGGGCACCTTGTTTTAAATTTGGCTGTGACATGAATGTAGCTCAGTGGGAAGGAGGAAGAGAGCAAGTGGCACAGGGTGAAATGAACAAAGATTAATACTGATTACTATTAAAACTAACTTGATAAAATACAAAGTAAAAATTGATCAAAATGCAACTAGATAAAAAAAAAAACAAGTAGGAATTTGATTTTATATATTAAACAAAGTAGATTTGATCAAATATGGGCCATGTTCCTTATTTACCAGCACATTGTGTCAGACTGCAACCAAATGAGACACGCACAGCTCTCCTTTTTATATAAAAATAAAATCATATACTGATAAATGAACTTTTTTGCTGTTTATCAATGGTTGGTACTCTTTCACAAAATATACATGCATTACAGCAGGGTTTGGTGCTGTAATGCATGTATATTTAGAAACATGTATATTTATATCATGACTGGGAGACCTATATATTTTCTGTTTGCATCCATACACTAGGAAAACTCCTCCTCTGCTCTGTGGTCAGTGTGCTACATTACTTTTACTAAAAAATAAAATCAGAGGAAATGCTTATTTATTTGAGACAATTCATTGATTGAAGTTATCTGGATCAGTTATATGTCCAGACATTGCATGAACCACTGCAGGCTTAATGAATTATAGTGAACATGGAAGAATAATCATCTTGAAAAAAAGAAAATGTTCAAATAGTAATTACAGAGGATGTATTAATTTCATGTTAAAGTGCAAATGCTGTCAACCATGAAAATAAACAGGAAATAGTGATTTAAGATATATTTACGTGGTATTATCAGTTCCAGGAGACCAACTGACAGGTGAGTTAGAAAGAGTTGTAATTATAATGATTTGTAGAAATATCTCACTTCTACTGTACTGCTCTGCCTTAGAGTAACCAATAGAATTTTCTATCATTCTGTTAATGTTCAGCTGTTTTTCAATGTCAGCAAATAAAGGAGATGGCCCATGCTACTCGCTTCCATGGAAAAATAATAATCCAACCAGTTGAACACTGAATTTTCTAAATATTACCAATGTAATGAATTTCATAATGTTAATGTTATAAACATTACTGATGAAATTCAGTACATTTTAAGTCAACAAATTCAAGAAATATATATACCTGACTACAGTTTAATTATACCTAAAAGCTACAAAGCTCCTTCTTTTCTGCTTGATCAGAAGTGTGTGGGGGTGTGAGATCATACAACGACTGACAGTGGTGTCTCCCTAGCAACATCAACAACTTGTGATGTGCTAATCATAGAAACTGTTGATACTAGAAAAGGAAGTAAGAATGACTGAGAGGTGTTTAAACAGAACCTTTACACATAAGTCATGAATGTTGGGTGGTATACACTGGTTTGAGCCAGCAGGACGGTTATGGTAAGTCAAATAATCACTCTTTACAATCATGGTGAGCAGAAGAGCATCTCAGAATGCACAACATGTCGATCCTTGAGGAGGATGTACTGCAACAGCAGAAGATCACATCAGGTTCCACTCCTGTCAGCCAAGCACAATAATCTAAGGCTACAATGGGCACAGTTTCCAGGAGAACTGCAGTTTCTGAAAAAAAGCCTTAAACCAGCCCATGTGGCACCAACAGCCATGCCACAATTAAAGTATATAAATATTAGCCCCACCTAACTTGAATCAGCTAGAAGAAAGAAGAAAATAGCAGAAAAAAAGAAATTCAGAAATCTCTTAACTTCTTTTATAGACGGTGTTAAATTTGTCACAGAAGCTATAGATAACAGTAAGAAGCTAATTATGAAAATGAGCTGACAGGCGTTTTAAACTTTAAGCCTAATTAGACTAATCCGTGCTAGCTATTGTTTTCTCTAGGCAGCATCTTTGTGTTGTCCTAAGGCTTCTCATTGAAATAAAGCTCATCCAATAAATGACAAAACACAGCAAATGTCAGAGCAGTAGTTAATTTCAGCCACAGCCTGCACTGGAAAATATATTTTGACACATACATATCACAGTAAATATCCTGAAGGATACAAGAATTATCAGTGTACTATAGTTATAGTCTTATTATTATACTATACTATAGTCTTATTAAATTCATTCAACATTTGAATACAAATATGAATACATTTGAAGGCTGCATGAAATAAAACGGTCTAACTATAGCTGTATAGTCATCACAAGCTCTTAACTATAGCTGTCCACTGTTGTTTATTTTCTTTTTTTTTTTCTAATTCTGTAATTATGTATATGTGTAGTAAAGCAAATATATACAGACACACTTTTTTTATATCTAAAAAAAGAAGTTTTTTTTGTATTAAAAACTTAGTGAATCTTAAATTAGTAACATATTGCATAATTTTAGACAATGAGGTAAGTAGGTATTAGGTGAATAATTGCAATTAGGTGAGCAGGTATCCTTATTCTCGTATAAACACAATTGTAATTGGGACCTTCAAATTCACTGAAGAAGTGATCTTTGTAATTCTTAGTTCCTGGATGGTAGAAAAACACCCCCTATACTCTGCTCTGGCAGGACTGTCACTTTCAATATCTAACAGGTCCAGAGGACGGACAAGAGTGTAAATCCCTGTAGTTAGTATATACGTGTGTGTGTGTGTGTGTGTGTGTGTGTGTGTGTATACCCTGGCTCTACTACACACTGCCAATAGTCCAACCATATTATCCTTTTATTACTGTATTCCACCTTTACACTGACATAATACATTCTAAAAAGCTGCTACTGTCAAATCATTTATTAAATATGCAGCACTGGAAGGAAAACTTGGAGTATTGTCTTTTATATATATATATATATATATATATATATATATATATATATATATATACACTATATTACCAAAAGTATTCGGTCACCTGCCTTGAC
>CM075010.1:19425542-19485158 GCA_037576675.1 Pangasius sanitwongsei
GGCCAAGTGATTAGGACACCTGATTCTGATCATTTGGATGGGTGACCGAATACTTTTGGTAATATAGTGTATATATACACACACACAGAGTATGTCTATATTAAGAACTTTGCAGAACAAAATCAAAAGCAGTGCGCAACTCACAGAGCGAGAAAAAGAAAAAAAGGAGCAAAAAGTGTGCGTATGTGTGTGTGTGTCAACTGGGAGAAGTGGGTTGTGTTTGTGGACGTGGATTTGTGTGTGTGCAGTGTACATTTGTGTGGATGTGTGGATGTGCATGAAAGAGGGAGGGTATGTGCATATGTGTGTGTGTGTGTGGGAGTGTGTGTGTGTGTGTGCGCGTGTGTGAGTGTGCGTGGGAGGGGTCGTCAGTAAGAAAGGCCTGTTAAACTAGGCAGAGATGACAGGATGAAGGGCTTATTTTAAGCTGCTTTCAGACAGCACTGAGCTCCATGTCAACGTTTTCTGTCAGAGTGTTTTAGTTCAGCTGATTCCTTTCACTCTAATTTGAATGCTTTAATCATGTGATTCACATGTAGAGAATTACATGTGACTCACACATCACTTATGACGTAAAACCCACATAAATGCACAAACACCTACACACCCACATATCCCCCAACACACACACACACACACACACACAGGCAAACATGCACAAAACATGCTCATCCACACAGCTACCTACAGTAAGGCTATAAATAACACACACAGTAGACATTGAATATTAGTCACCAGTTTTTGCGTATGTAAAATACACAACAGTAAAAGAATTTAGTATAATTCTGCATTACCCAAGAATCTTCTGTACATCTACTGAATATTTAAAAAGCGATGATGAATAAATTAAAATGCCATCCATCATTCTGTTGGATAGAAATTAATGTATCTGTTGTAGTTTCAGGTGAAGAGGGATTTTCTGCAAGGATTTAGATCTTCATACAGGCTCTTGATTCATGGCCCTGGTGACATGTTTCTAGATTTTAAAATCCTACTGTAATGGCACTTTTAATGCCTGCTTCCAATATGGCAGTTGAACATGATTTCAACCGACAAAATAACATAAAAACACCAGCAAAGATGCAAAACCTAATGAGTATTGTCTGAGCACTCACCCAACTGGATAATTTGAATTATGGACGAGTGACCATGCATTTCAAAGGCTTACCCCCATTTTAAGCACCACTTTGTGATGGTATTCATTTTACACCTGCAATGAATTGCATGTTATGTTGATTATACGCAAGCATTTCCACCAATATTCTGACAAATCCTGCCTTTTGCACTTCGGCTGATGATGTCTTTTGCCCCAAAATTGGGTTTTTCTGCTTATACCATACTTTCACACCTCTACTTTAAGAAAACACAAGTATTTTGCTCCAAAATGATGTTAACATTTTTGAAAATTTGCTTTCTAACATCGTATAGGCTTTCTGCCTTCAGAGATCACGTTAGGTAAATAATGTGCCAGTTTAACAACTGTGTTGGTTAAAAAAAATAAAAAATAAAAAATGTTTGCACATAAGATGCTTTCGTTGCTAGCTTCCTAGCTATGTGTGTTTTCCTCACAAAACAAATATCATGCTGTGATCAAGCTTTGGATATGTGCCCTAGCGTAACCGATATAAGCCTAATGTACACTGAGACAGCCCCACCATTTATATCAGCTGTTCAACAAATAATCTTCATTCACAAATGTTAATGTTCTTATTCACTACTCTATACATTTTAAATTACACAATGTTAAATTATGAAGTTTGTTGAACATTGTTGCTGCACCTAGCAGTAAAAAAAGGAACTGAAACAAGCATTAATAGAGGTCCATTGGGGAAAGAATGTTGCTGCCCCATGCTTGGTGAAGGAGCAACAGACAAAACAGTTAATGGGGTTGCCATATTGGGCTAGTTTAAAAACAAAACAAAACAAAACTCTTTGTCCACCAAGATCTTGTTTTATATCAAATCATCAGAATTAAGTCTAACACAGTTCTGCAGACAAAGTGTACATGCATATAGTGTGTCTAAATGTGTCTTCATTTTCCAAAGCCTGAAGTTTTTTGGCTAGATTCAGGTCTGTTGTGTGGTTTTTGAGATGTAGTTGGGCTGGAAATTTTGCTGAAACTTGGCAACCCTGGTTAATGAGATTAGGTCTTCTGTGTACGCCTTGCTGGCAACGGGAAACACACCTGCTGTATCAAATACAGTTGAACAAAGGTTCACTCAAAACCACTCAAAACTAACTGCTAGACTATGCTAGATGGCCGTGTGCTGTCCACCCTAAATTGCTTATTACAGGGTTACTCTAAAAATTCACTAGATAGTAGCCTATAGCATAAGTCAAGTGTGATAGCCTCTCGACATAATTTTGCTTGAGGCTATGTCGTCCTGCCCCATCAAAATCTATAGTCATGAGGCACTGCTGCTAATGTGGCTTTCAATTAACACATAATTGCAAGTTGCTTTGGATAAAGGCATTAGCCAATTGAAATAAATGTAGATTTAGTTTGTAAATGGTCTAGATGCATGTAGAGACACTGTAGACACTGCCACCTCTACAAGCTATAATGGCCGAATACTTATAAAAATAGCCTACATAATAAAACTTACTGAACTAATCAGTGATCGTTTTACCACAGATATAAGAACAAACAGCGATCAGTCGAGTGAAATGCCATAAGCTGACATTTCATTTCATATAACAGAAAATGTGACAAATTTCACCATGAAGGGGTTTCCCAGGAAACCACACATATATTATGGCACCAAAAATATAAGAATCCTGTCTTACCTGCTTTGCACTTCAATGCAGTCTTGGTAAAGGCGATCATACATGCAGATCTTTAGGTCCATGCTCAGCTTGGTCACCCACACAGGAACACTCTCAGCCACTCCGCAGGCTGACACCACAATCTAGATATTAAAATAAAGTGTGTTCAGTTCACAGTTAAGACCATTATGACAAATATTTACTCATTTTGCAATACTCCTTACCGCTTCACAGTTGGGTTGCGAAAAGGTGATCTTAATATCTAGCTTAGTTTCTCCTGGGATGGTTGGTGTGAAAATGATGGGCAGTTTGATGCTAGCAAATGGGCCCACCTCACCCTCAAGCACCTAATGAGAAAATGAATTTGTAAAGTCTCATGTTAGCTTTTCTACTTTACTGAAAACTGAAAAAAAAAATCAGTAGCTCAGAGTCTACAGAACCTAATGACTAATGATCAATCAATAATATAACAATACAAAAGCATATTGGTACTCCCCTCGCTAATATTTTAGTCACTTTTTTCTTTTCTCACATATTTCTGCAGCTATTATATTCTGCCTTTCCCTTTTTTTCTTTCTTGCTTTCCTTTTATTTTTATACCAGTCGAATCCTAGATATGACTGAATCAATCACATGGGTAATTTTGTGCAATTAGCTAAGGTTGGCTGTGTTTGTGTAGCATCAGGGTAATCTATGCTCCAGTGTAATTTCAGTTTCTGTACAGATACTGAAAGCCCCTCCTAATGATCAACAGGGCACTAACAGAGAGAAACTGAGACTGAGAGATCACAGAGATATAGCAAACATGGCCATAACTAGCTATGAGGCCACCGAGGTCTGGACTTGGGTCATTTCTGAAGGCTTTTTTAACCTCCCAAATAGCATCTCCAGTTGTCAATTTCAATATGGAAACAAAGACATCATGATAATGTGGTCTTATGTTTAAGATAAAATTAATCAATGTAACTCGAGTCAGAATACTTTATGGAAGAAAAGAAGTAAAACACAACAGAGATTTGAAATTAGAAATCGGTGTAGTACACATTCATCATTGTAGTATATGAAGTTGGTCACATTTCTGCAATGTGGACCTCACTGAAAATGATAATCCCTCATTATTGTTGTCTTTTCTGCTGCTGTATTTAGAAATCTAAGGTTGTGCATGAGTGATATGAATGCATGTAAGACGTGTCATTATTTGACTTATATTTGGTTGGGAAATGCCAGACCTATCTCCAATTTCTCATTAAAATATGCCTGTGGCTAAAACCCTAAAGTAGAAAGGATGGACAGGGTTGCTGCATTTTGCTTTCCAAAGTGCACATCTTTAGATACACCTTTTGTATTTTTTTTTACTCTATATTTCAGGCAATTATGCTGACAAGATTGTCAATAAGTGTAATGAGAGCTCCTTATAGCTAGTTTACCTGTGATTACACTGTTCTGCCACTAGGAGTTTCTGCATATGTGTGGTCAGGAGTAGTTCTAAGAAATGTGTGTATGAAAGGTTTATGTACAAAACTATGCTTATGGCCATACCACCCTGAGAACGCCTGATCTTGGAAGATAAGCAGGGTTGGGCCTGGTTAGTACTTGGATGGGAGACTGCCTGGGAACACCAGGTGCTGTAAGCTCTTCCAAGACCATCTCCAACTGTACTCCAACCAGAAGTGTGTACATGTGTTGCCTTTCTGTACAGCCCAGGTCAGTTTCAACGAGAGCTCTTACAACATCTCTAATGCTTTTCATGGACTTCAGCTCAGCATTCACACACCTCCCTCTGCAACTGGATCCTGGTCATCTCCAACACCACCACAATGAACATTGGGGCCCCCCAGGGCTGTGTGCACAGTCCACTGCTGCAGCGATGCACATCTCGAATCACATCATCAAGTTTGTCGATGACACGACCGTGGTGGGTCTCATCAACAAGACTGATGAGTCAGTATACAGAGAGGAGGTGCAGTGGCTAACAGACTGGTGCAGAGCCAACAACCTGTCTTTGAACATGGACAAAACAAAAGAGATGGTTGTTGACTTCAGGAGAGCACAGAGAGACCACTCTCCACTGAACATGGTGATCCTCCTTGGTGATCGTCAAGAGCACCAAATTCCATGGTGTTCACCTGGCAGAGAACCTGATCTGGTCCCTCAACACCAGCTCCATAGCCAAGAAACCCCAGCAGTGTCTCTACTTTCTACAAAGGCTGAGATAAGCCTATTTCCCACCCCCCCATCCTCTCCATATTCTACAGAGGGACTATTTCGAAAGCACCCTGAGCAGCTGAATCATTGCCTGGTTTGGGTAATTGCACCATCTCAGCTTGCAAAACCCTGCAGTAGATAGTGAGGACAGCTGAGAAGATCATCGGAGTTTCTCTTCCCTCCATCACAGACATTTACACCACACGCTCCATCTGCAAAGCCACCAGCATTGTGGATGATCACACGCACCCCTCACACAAACTCTTCACCCTTCTGCCGTCTGGCAAAAGGTATCAAAGCATTCGGGCCTTCATGGCCAGACTGTGTAACAGTTTCTTCCCCAATACCATCAGACTCAATAATCAGAGACTTGACTGACACCAACCCCCACACACACACACGATCAACTGAACACCACTCCACTCCCCTAGCAATTTTTGCATATTTCTTTCTTAAATTGCTGCTAAAACACTGTCCATAAAATACTGTACTGACCACCTGCACTCTTGCTGCTAACACTGTATTTATCAAATTGTTTTATGTAGCACCATGGTCCCGGAGGAACCTTGTTTCATTTCACTGTATACTGTACAAGCTATATATGGTTGAAATGACAATAAAGGCCACTTGACTTGACTTGACTATAAACAGATAACAGAGGCTGTTATAGAGGCATCAATGGCCTAAATTCTGTTTTTACCTCAAGGGCATTTGAATTAGTTTTCAGTAGCTAATGTTCCTGAACTGTCAGTAAAAAAAAGCAAGTTTTATCTTTTTGTTCACCCTGAGGGCAAAAACTGAAAGAGATCTAATCAGATACATCTGATATACAAACATTATGCAGTGTTTAAGGTAAAACCTTTTGCACATTTCTAAAAATACTAAAGCATGCCACACATCCAGGAAGAAACTTACTTTACCAATGCTGATTTCAGTGATCTCAGAGTCATGGTCCTGCTCAACCTCTGTAACCTTACTCTCCTCCAAACCATCAGGTCCTGAAGCCTCAACACCTACAGATGTGTCACAGCTGGTTAGGGATGTACCTAAAATCACAGTTAATCCAAGTTATTAGTCAATTGGATAAAAGCTCATATTAGTAATATTTCATAGTATAATTCTCAGAAAATTAATTTTTTTTGTATGGAAGTAAAGCAAAATTTGGATCAAATTTTGTGTTCACCTGATTTCAATTCCGTTTGAGTAATGCAGTTAGCATTTTCTCTCTCTGGTTCAATTTTATCCTCGTGACATACAGCAGCACCTTTCACACTTCTGCTGTCACCAGGTTCCTGATAGAAGCACTTTATTCAATTATTCAAATACTTAGAAATGTACACTGATTACCAAGTTAATTTAGACACATCTCTGTCACTGGACAGATGTTAAGTTGATGTGCTTTTTCTGGTGGCCAATTGGAAAAGTTACCTGTTTGCTAGGTGAGGAATGCTGTGATAGATTGTGCAACTGAAGGCAGTTTGTGGAGAGAGGAGCCAGTGAATAGCGAGTACCCAGTGCCCCCCTGTTGGTCAGGGTGATTACCCGTGAAATTGTCTCCCCGACCACATGCGTGCCAAAGTCAATGAGGCTGCTATCAACAACCATCTGGGGAAAAGAGAGAAAAGACACAACATTTCCAGAAAAAAAACCTCACAGCACCATCTTATCTATAAAAAATACTTGCAAATGCATATATGATACCAGAATTACTTGCAACAAAATTTATCAGACAGTAGTCCTCACATCACACTTTTTTGTTCTGCACTTGATTATGACAGAAAAGGGGCCAGTAGCCGACTGAAACTGGATCTCACCATCCAAATCTTCATTCAGCTGCAAGAGAGAAAACATACAGTATATTGCAAGTTCATGTGATTACCTAGGAGGATATTAAATGATCCATGCACACAAAGAATGGTCAGCCCCTGGATTTCCATGTGTTTAATCCCTTAAACTCCCAGGACCCATTGGTAGGTCCCGACATTTCTCACAGTGGTAACTGCAAACATTTCTGATTAATTTAACTGATAACTGAACAAAAGGCTGGGAGTTTAAGTGTTTAAACATATGTTAAATGTTAACGGATGTCAACATATGCTAATATTGTGTAGGTCCCCCTTATGCAGCCAAAACAGCTCTGACCCGTCGAGGCATGGACTCCACAAGACCTCTGCAGGTGTGCTGTGGTATCTGGCACCAAGACATTAGCAGCAGATTCTTTTAAGTCCTGTAAGTTGCGAGATGGGTCCTCCATGGATCGGACTTGTTTGTCCGGCACATCCCACAGATGCTCGATCGGATTGAGATCTGGGTAATTTGGAGGCCACGTCAACACCTTGAACTCTTGTCATGTTCCTCAAACCACTCCTGAATTTTTGCAATGTGGCAGGGCGCAATATCCTGCTGAAAGAGGTCAATGCCATTAGGGAATACCGTTGCCATGAAGGAGTGTACTCGGTCTGCAACAATGTTTAGGTAGGTGGTACGTGTCAAAGTAACATTCACATGAATGCCAGGACCCAAGGTTTCCCAGCAGAACATAACCCCGAGCATCATACTGCCGATGTGCTTTCTTCCCATGGTGCATCCTGGTGCTATCTCTTTCCCAGGTAATTGATGCACATGCACCCAGCCATCCACATGATGTAAAAGAAAACGTGATTCATCAGACCCGGCCACCTTCTTCCATTCCTCCATGGTCCAGTTCTCATGCTCACATGCCCAATGTAGGCACTATCGGCAGCAGACAGGGGTCAGCATGGGCACTCTCACCGGTCTATGGCTAAGCAGCCCCATACACAGCAAGATGTTATGCACTTTATGTTCTGACACCTTTCTATCATAGCCAGCATTAACATTTTTAGCAATTTGTACTACAGTAACTCTTCTGTGGGATCGGACCAGATGGGCTAGCCTTCACTCTCCATGCACATCAGTGAGCCTTAGGCACCCATGACCTTGTCGCCAGTTCACCGGGTTTCCTTCCTTGGACCTCTTTTGGTAGGTACTAACCACTGCACACTGGGCACACCCCACAACACCTGCTGTTTTGGAGATGCTCTGACCCAGTAGTCTAGCCATCACAATTTGGCTCTTGTCAAAGTCGTTCAGATCCTTACGCTTGCCCATTTTTCCCGTTTCCAACACATCAACTATGAGAACTGACTGTTCACTTGCTGCCTAATATATCCCACAGGTGCCACTGTAATGAGCTAATTAATATTATTCATTTTAACTGTCAGGGGTTTTAATGTTATGCCTGATTGGTGTATATTTCTTATTTCTCTTTAGTTAATACAGCACTTGCAGTTCAACCCATAGTACAGACGTGTTTCATATAAAGCCTTGTTTTTTATAATGGAAAATTAGATCTAATTTTTCCAAAACTCCTAACAGTTCCATTTCAGACTAAGCCATCATGAATGCTACATAGCTTATAGTATCTGGGTGTGAAAAAATACAAAAATTTTATCTCAAAGGAAAAATATGAAATGAATTAAATGATCAAAAAGTGATGTGTAGGTGACGATTGCCATCCAGTTTCTATCCTGAGCTCAGGTTAGTGTCTGCGTGGAGTTTCACACGTTCTCCCACTGTCCGAGTGGTTTTCTTCTGGTTTCCTCCCACCTCCCCAAAACAGGCCAGCAGGTGAACTGTCTACTCTAAATTGGCCCTAGGTGTGATTGAGTGTGATAGTGTGTGTGTGGTGCCCTGTGATTCCTACAAAACATAATTTCCCTGGTCCTGGAGCATCCCAAGTTCTGCATTTTTTTGTGTTTTCCCGTTCTAACACCCTTTAAAGGAAGGGCTGTTAATTTGTTGTTTCCTGTAAAGGTTATCAGTGTGCTTTAACACAGTTTTCTTTTCACACCAGAATCTTTAAACCCATAATTTTAATATACTGAAGCTTCTTGAAATCTGGTCTGTGAATTATTGTTATGTAAGCTCTGTGAATTTTTATCCTTCTTTCTCCAAAACTTGCTATATAAGCTGTATGTTAAAGCAGGAAAGTATAATAAAAGTACTCACCAAAGGTCTGAAAACAGCCTCAAGTTCACACGCCATGCCTGCTGACATTGGCCCGGGAGGCACAAAACTGAGGTGAGGACATTAGAGAATTAGATTAGCGAAGAAACTACACAATGAAAAATATAATAACCATACATACAAATAATTACATGCCAGTTTTCAATGGATATTTGGTAATGATAATAAAACTGAAGAAACATGACATTTAACTCCAGAATTTCTTTTATTTGGTTTTTATTCTTTCAACAATAAGACAGCATTTGGGGAAATGCAAGTTTAATGGCTGGTCTTTACAATAGACTTCTAACACTTGCTATTGTGGCATGGAACAAAGAATAGTCTCAGTGATGTACACTTTGATAATGCTCATGATAAAAAAAATAGACGCAGGATCAAGAGAGAGTGTTTGTTTGCCTGTAGCTGTTGGCTCATCCTTAGCCATCAGAAAATAAAGCAATCATCAGTGTAGGATTTAAAAAACTAAAAAAAAGCGAAAGTGAAAAGCAAAGTGATTAGATGCATGGATGGCTGATAAATAATTGGCTGATGTCCAGTGTCATAAAAGCCGCTTCTGCTGGTACCAGGTTTTCCCAAATCCTGTGCTTATTTAATATATTCCTTTCACTCATTTTTTCTCTCTCACTCTTCTGGCTATATCCTGAAGGTGTGTACACAGTCTTCACACTGTTACAAGAGTGTAGGCACCTCATGAACTCTTCTCACCCTTGTGTATCATACCACATTACACCGCTTACAAGTATACTAACAACTCCACAGAAGGTCGACCAGTGTATGGAGAAGAAACATGAGTCCAGCCCTAATGCAGCAAGGATCTGTATTGTGAATACTGGTAGGTTGATCTGGTGTACATCCATTTAGGCATGAGTACAGAAAATGTGTAATAGAGATGACTATAAAACATTCATTCATCTTCAGTAACTGCTTCAGAAGCCTATCCTGGGAACACTGAAAGCAAGGAGGGAATGCACCCTGGATGGGATGCCGGTCCATCACAGGGCACCATGCACACATACATTCACATACTCATTCACACTTAGGGGCAATTTAGCATACCCAATTCACCCACTGGCACGTTTTTGGGGGGTGGGAGGAAACCAGAGATCTAGGAGGAAACCCACGCACACATGGGGTGACCATGTGAAACTCCACAGAGCTCAGGATTGAATCCTGGAGCTGTGAGACAGCAATGCTTCCTGTTGCACCGACTACAAAACACGATCTATTAAATTAGATCTATAAATCTATTAACTCTATTAAACTGACTATAAATTGGTATTTAAGATGGTGACATGTTATGAGATTGAAAAGGTTACTGTTACAAACTCAAGTTGCATCAAGTTAAACTTCAAGTTACTAGACCAAAAACATATATATATATATGTATTAATTCCAATTCTCAAGCGCAAGCGTCTAAGAGCACTCTGCAAAATTCCAGCCTGATTTAACCCGCCTGAAACTCATTAGCTTCAAAATAGTTCTGCTCTGCAGTTTCAGTCTAGCGTCAGTGACATTCACACCCGTTTTTGCAAACTGGTGTTGTCAGTGAGTATAAAGCATAATTATTTTAGAACTGTATCTGCAAATTCGGCAGGGGAGGACAACTTGGTTAGAAAAGTGCCTTCACAGAGGCTTCAAATGTCTTAGAATATATCATATTTTTTCCCTATGGTTTTACATGGTCTGTTTTATTTCAGCATTTCACGTCATACAACAATCTGTCTTTCAGTTAAATTTAGCTCCCAAAGTCACACAGGCTGATACAATCTGCCTAATTTATCCCAAGTGAGCTCAAGGTAACAAATTCAGCTGAAAAGGCTTAATTAATGAGCTGGCTCGCAGCCTAAGGAGACAGTAATCTGCTGATTTACCCTTTAATGTCACCTGTTCAATTATTACAATGTTAAAAGGGACTTTGGGCTAAATATGAAGGGGGAAAAAATCTGTTCTTGAGCTTTCAAATATCAAATCTGATTTATGGACAGATCCGACATCTGTTGCATGTGAAATATGGTTGAGAGGATGTAACAGGAAGTGATGAGAACATGCTGAGAAACATTTATCAGCTGAAGATTGTAGGGGAAAAGGCTTAAAATCGGTGCATTATACAAAAATAGAAGAACTGCTTTAAACAGTATGTGTGCCATCAACCCATTTCCTGTTTTTGGCAAACTGAGACATGAAGCTGTGTGTGTGTGTGTGTGTGTATGTGTGTGTGAGAGAGAGAGATTCTGATACTCTGGAGAAGGGGCTCTGGCTCAAAGCACAAAAAACACAGGGAGAGAAAAAGACAGAGAGACAAAGAGTGAGAGAAAAGAGAGCTGTTTTTAGAATTTCTGGGGGCGTCAAAGGAGGCATGGACATATGGCAAACAGAGCAGAGTCTTACTACTGCTGCTCACTTCCACAGATTGGTTTTGCTTACATAGATATTGAACCTGACAGTGGGGCATGAATAATGTACATTAATAATAAACTTCAGCAGTGCAAGCATTTCATTTCAATTCTGCAATCTGTACTTGTAGCTGTTTGCCTACTCATTGTCTCATCCTATCATGATCATCATCTCATGCTCATACATTGTGTCGTTAGTATTTATTTCTAATGATATACTATATATATAATGTGGATCGAATATTTAGGGAGCAGACCTAATCATTTGTACTTCTCACATTCAAATCTCGAATAAATAAATGAGGTGTCACTGGACAGTGATCCTCGTTTATCAAGCTGGATATGAATGAATTATTCACGAGAATAAGAAATGTGCTCTTCACAAAAATCCAGATAGTTTGTCTCCTATGAGAACTCCTGAGTTTGTGTAAATTTATGTTTAAGGAGACTCACTAATAGGAACCTTGACTGGGCTTCAAATTGTACAATTGGCCTGAGTCAATGCATCATATTTAGATTGTGTTGCCACGTATAAAAGTCGCTTATTGATTTCAATTACTGGAAGATTTAGCTCTTACCGTGCTTAGGAGGTGCTCTTTCACAGTTTAGATTTTTTTTTTTGTTAACTGCTCTCTGAGCCTTGCCATTTATGGAGTTTTGTTTGGAGTCAAAAACATGAAAACATGCTTGGCAATTTATGGCACTTTTCAGCATACACGCGTGAGTGGAAAGAAAATCAGCAGTACCAAAACTTTTGTAAATCTGGCAAGAATTTTTAGTTTGATTTGAAAATATTTTCACACAGCTTTTCACACAAAATATTACAGTAAGAACTCATTACTACAAATCACTGGAATATTATGGAACAATTTCAGTTAAAATAGATGTAAATGGAAATATTACAACTAAGAGACTAACATATATTGTTAGTTGTTGGAAAATTGACTTAACTGAAAAATCTTTACAAATCTCTCACTACCATACTCTTGCCCTATTATGTTTATCAGTCACATTTTGCTCAATATTGTTCTCACCTTACTGATAAGAAATCCACGAGGTTTTTTGAAACTCCCACAAGTCTGCAGTAATTTGTGACATTGGAGATGTTTGTAAGTACTACTTTTCTCTTATATGTCTTTTCAAGGTCAAAATCCTGCAAAACAGCATGGTTATATGTTAATGTATGATGCACATGCAAGATTATAAATAACAAATCGTGTAATTGTTTACGATACCACATCTGAGAGAGTCAAAATTAGAAGTGTCATTGTGTGTCTACCTTAAATAAGACTGTTTCTGGTTTGCTGACAAATGGTGGACCTTTCAGCTCTTTGCCACTTGTTTTCCTGGTTCCTTTTGAAGTTAGAGTTTTGTCCGGGCCTGTCTTCATGGACGTCAACAGAGATGTTTTGAGAGGAATGTCTTCATCTGACATCTGAAAACATTAAAAATTAATTTCAAAATGAATATTTGAATATACAGTTTAAACAGATGTTGAAACCATAAATTACTCACTAGGAAAAGAGGAATTCACTCAACCAAAAGGAAATCACGCAAGTCAATCAGTCAACTATTGAATAGTTCCTTGTATTGACCTGAATAATTATCAAAGTCATTCATGCCTCATGTTGTTTTGTGAAAAAAAGTGAGGAATTTAAGTCAGCAAGTTCTGGGAGTTTAAGAAGTCCTTTAAGTGGCATTAACATGTTGGATATGCCAGCCAAATGTGATACCATATGAATTAATGTTACTGACTGAATCTGTGTATCTTAATTTTGTCATTACCGTGTAATCCCTGTGTTTGTGATCCCAAAGGCCGGTGAACTCTGGCTGGACCAGACACTCTTGGTCTCCTTTTCCTTCCATTAGCCAGTCTGCCTCAATCCTTGTACTTCTGCCTTGTTTCTCCATGGAATTCAGAGAGGAGCTGATGTCACTTCTGGAACATGCAGGAGATGACACAGGGCGGGGTGGGCGCCTATCCTGAATTAACTACAAGAGTGAAAAAGCACTGAAGTATCTGCCGTGCAAAGAAGTCAGAATAAAAGATAGAATGATCTTCTGGTGTTCTGTAATTATAGTCTATGGTAGACAATAAGCCATAGTACGCACTATTATATTCAAATTTTTGTTTTTGTCTATAATCTAAACACATTCATTGGTTCATTAATTCACTGACTGAACAGAGTTAGGTTGTTTAGAGCAGAGAAAAATGCTAAATATGGAAAAATACACAGAGAACAATATCCTCAGTGTGGGAATTGGGAAATGCTACTCTATACTATCATCATGAAAATAAAAAATAGACCATTATAGAATTGCTATAAACATAGACCATAATGTAAAACACACTGATATTTTTAGTACCCCTAATAGCCCTAATTTAACTTTTTTTCTACCTCTCTATCTGAGTGTGCTGATAGAGGCAGTAAGTTCTGCAACAGTCTTTGTTCCCGTCGCTTTAGCACCATGCTCTGAGTCACACGTGGTGGTTGATGGATGAGGAGCGCATGTTGTTTTTTCAGTCTCTCCTTTTGCTCTTCTTCCAGGAGCAGTTTGGAGACTATCTCCATCCGTCTGGCTTTCTGTCTCTCCTGGAACTCCCTACAAAATTCAGAAGTTCAGGTTATATTGCCTGTTGGAGCTTCAGATTTTTGTCATGTAGAACTAACTGTCCCACTGATCCAGTCTAGCTATTTTGACTAAATATCAATAAAAACTGACCACCAAATTTCATCTTAATTAACAGAAATATAAACAATATTTATGGTAATTAACACAAAAAATCTTTTAGATGGAAATGCAAATAAGAAATGATGGTCACCTTCTTGTTTCATAGTTATAAGACTCAGTCATTTTTAACACTTTAATTTTATCTTCTAACTCTTATGTCAAAATGATGAAAGAATAATATCTGTAATATAAGAATGGTTACTAAAAAAATAAATTGGTATTTGTTAGAAAAATGTCAATTAGCACATAATGGACTCTATTTTCATGCCAGAGCAAGTGTAATTTCCCAGTTAACACCAGTGTGTTGCTATTTTTTTGGGCACAATCCAATTTTTCGTCCTAACTCAATGCACTCTTGTAAAGTATGTGAAGGGGCAGTGGGATTTTTAACCCCATTTTGGTGTGTTACTGTCTCCCAATATCCCAAGAAAAAAAAAAAAAACTTTTCCCCTCCCCCTGATTTCAAGCCTTAGTCATGTTCCATTTTGTACAAGCCAGCTTTCTGGTTCACTTAATTATATCACCTCTCTTCAACATTAATACGCTACTTCACTCAAATACTAAATGCAAAAGAGTAATTATTTTATCCATAACAAATAAGAACAAACAACTCAGTTGCTGGTGTGAAGATAATTTCACACCAAAAGCTTTTTTGGTGCTTCTTTTAGTCTTCTTTTAGTGCATAAGGTTTTATTTCAACCTATCTTGATAAAGCTCTCAGGCAAAGGGCTTTAATATGTAGCATTTGTTAAAAAAGGACCTAGTGCTCTGTGTGGTGCAACAGAAAATCTTTCATCCTATTATCAGGAGATCACAAGTTTTAATCGCGACGATGCAACAGCCATCCATGGCTGAGAGGCAAGGGAGGAAAACTGGCTGTGCTCTATAGGTGGGAGTTAAGGCATACTCTCTCTCACCTGTCAATCACAGTGACATGATTCAATTGTGGGTGTCTGTGAGCTCACACATGTGGAAGAGCGCAGTTCCTCTAAGTGTGTTACAATGCCCTGTGATGCAGCATGAGCGGAAGATTGAAATGATATGGTTGGTTGGCATCACACATCTCGAAGAAAGCATGTGTTAGCCTTTACCCTCCCTGGTTGCCATATGATAGGGGAGAGGAACTGTCAGGTGAGAAAGTGGGGTTATAGCTCATATACTGTTTTAATTGTTGAGAGAATAATATAGCCTAGATCTTCATGTTTTCTCTGTAATGCCTTTTAATCTCTGTATTAACCTGATATCAGTATATTTAACTGCTTGCATGCTTTTAAATGACTGTGGATTTTGGGCAATTGGCATTCAAAATAAAAATGTGCACTCTGAATCTACGTCTGCGCATTTGGACACAACCGCTATAATATTGACATAAAATTTAGTGACAAAGACAGACAATATATTTGCTCTAGGTTCTGTCATCTAGTTATTTCTTCCACTAAAAATTCATGTAAAAATCTATAAGTGAAATCTGTTTGTATGTTATTATGAAAAAGTCACCGTGCTGCACTGTACAAACTCAGCTCTTACAGTATTCATCCAGTCCCCACCCCATACCCAACCCCTTTTTATATCCGTGCTGCTCTGTGCCATGTTACCACCTGTGCAGTGGTGAAAATATACGACACTGTTGTGCCTTGCTTTTGTGCATGTGCCTCAAACACCAAAATAGAGTGCGACATTTCATGTTGGGAACAAAAAATTAGCATTAATCCTCACTCCTGTTTTCTGTGGAGGCCCTCCTGTGCTTTGTGCAGGTGCATGAGCTTGATGCTGTTCATTCCTGCTTCTTGCCATAACTGTTTACGACTATTTTCATCCTCTTTCTGCTTCTGCACGCAGGCTTTCTCCTTAAGCTTTCTCACACGCAGAGCTTCCTGCAACCAGAGACATCAAACACATACGTGATACACACAATGATAACCGTAGATCACTTCGTGAGACTTTGAAACAAATAAACAAGGCTCATATACCAGCTGTTTTTTGTGCTTTTTGCTTGTTTTTTTTTTTCAAATGAACATGCTCAGCTATATAAAATAAGCATGTCTGAATGCAACGTCACATGTTGAGCCTCAAGGTTCCACATATTGACTGTTGTGTGTGAAAATCCCAAGCATATCAACAGTTTCTGAAATACTCAAACCAGCCCATCTGGTACCATCAACCATGCAAATTTTTCCCCTTTTGGATGTCTGATGTGAACATTAACTGAAGCTCTTGACCTGTATCTGCATGATTTTATGCATTACGCTGCTGCCACGTGATTATCTGAATGCATTACACGAATAAGCAGGAGTGCAGGTGTTCCTATTGAAGGCCAGTGAGTGCAGATATTAAAGCCACTATTTATGCTAATTTTAGAACAAAATGTCAGGAATAAACCTTTAGATTATGTATCCAAACGTTTCATTAGTACAGTATGTGAAATGATCTGGATTTCCACATATCCTTAATTAATGAGCTGTCACAAATGCTTTAGGCAAATCAGGCTAAAGCAAACTAAAGTGCATGAATTTATTTCCACTTTCAGAAGAAAAGAATTAGATGTTGTATAAGAAGGTTATAAAATGATGCCTAAAAACTCGAAACGGTTATAGAGTCATATATTCAGTGACTGACTTACATTCCTGTCACGTACCTGACTGGCCGCTATATTGGCCTTCAGTGATTCTGCTGCTTCTATCCTTTTCTTCATCAGCTCCTTCCTCATCTTTTCTCTCTCTTCCTCTTCTTCACGCATTCTTCACCACAGAGATAAATTAGTGACCGGGGTAAGAATAAATGACCACTGTGGGAAATGTGTGCACATGTCATACAGTACCTCTTGAGAGTCTGTTTAAGGAAGACTGCTGCTTGCTTTCGGCTTGCCCGGATCTGATCCTGCTTCCTCAGGTCAAGCTCTACTTGCTCTTGTAAGGCCTTTTCCTGCTCACTGACACACAGCAACAACTTTTCTACCTTAATATATATTTTCAAATAAAATCTATATTGTATACTAAAAATATTTATTGTATATTGCTACATTATTTGCTAATTAAAATCTTGCTTTACATCATTTTAATATGCTAATAAAATGTCGTAAAATTTTCTTAGAAGTTTTTGCAGGTTTATATGTCTGTTCATTAGAGTTACAAGGGACTTGCTAGAGCAAATGTAAAATATTCCACTGGGTACTTTTTGGCACGCAGTGCTTTCAGTTTGGC
Source organism: Pangasius sanitwongsei (assembly GCA_037576675.1). Taxonomy (NCBI): domain Eukaryota; kingdom Metazoa; phylum Chordata; class Actinopteri; order Siluriformes; family Pangasiidae; genus Pangasius; species Pangasius sanitwongsei. The sequence goes on from CM075010.1 coordinate 19,442,887, forward strand.
TCCTTTGGCGACGCGCTTCTCCCTTTGGAGTCTTTGAATGTGCTTCTCCTGTTTCAAGGCCTGAAATTTCTTCTCCTCATGCTCCACCTCCTGACGCAGGCCTAGGTAGTGACCAAGTTCAACCTCCACTTGACAAAGCTCTAGTCTGGACAAAAGAATGCAAAATTAATCTGCTTTTAGAAGCTATCAGCAGACAGAGTGGCAAACCTTGAGAAAGTTTAGTGCACAAGAATCTGGCCAAAAGTCTTGAATGACCTCTTATCAGTCTGTTTTAATTCACAGGCAATTAAATAAAAGGTTAGACACAAGTTAGGCACAGTTAGAATGAAGAAAACATTATTTTATTGGTTATTTATAAAGTGACAGTGTGCAGTTAGGACTAATTAGCTAAATGATATGTCAAGGTGACTGGAACTGTTGTATAATGTAAAATGTTCTTCATTACTTCCACTTAGGCTTTTACCCCATGAGGCCTACTTCCCAGTTTTTTGAGAACTTACACACAGTATAAGAAAGTCATCCCATTTGCTACGGGCTTTTATTGTCTATTATAACTGGCTAATAAAATAAAATAAAATAAAAATAGAACAACATAAAAAAAAATTATACAGCTTATTATACACCAGTACAGACAACCACAAAGAAGAATAATGCCTAGCCCCACCCTCTGAATTGCGTGGGTGGCTGGGGGTGGGTGCTTTGGGCTAAACGCAGTGAACAGTAAAAAAAAATAAAATAACACAGTAAATTTTTGATATACTCATTTTACAAATTGCTTGTCTAACATCCCTCATAGAAACTACGTTTCTGACCATTTTCATAATAAATATAATTAGCTGATACATGATACTATATATACGTGTCTAATGTTAGTTAAGTCAAACACATTGATGAACTCAAAAGATTCTCAGTTTACCTTGACAGAATACAAGGGCACTGCAGCACAGGCCAAAACATTATTAATGTGAGTTTGTGGAAGAGTTCAAAATACCTGTTAATACCAAAATGTTCAGTCCAGATTCATATGCTGATTGGGAGCAAAAAAGAAGACAGCTCTTTTGGTTTGTTTTTGAGAATGTTTCTTGTTGAGTACATTCCAGTGTAATCCAATGTTAAAATGGGAATTATATTATATTATATTATATTATATTATACAAAATGGGTATATCACCCCTCATGCTTGTAATTACAGTATGAACACCTCTGCACTAAATTTATACGTTTCAAACTGACTTCGACCTGCAAGTGTTAAGACTCACTCATGCTCTTGCAGGACCATGGCTAGATGAGCCTCCAGCTCCTCCTCTGCTTGAAGTTCGGCACAAACACACTTGTGCTGGGCACGTAGGCGGAATATGGCTGCGCTATGGACAACAGCACACACTGAGGTTACAACAGATACTTCTCCTTCCCACCTACGATGTCTGTTCTTTTGCATTTTACCTGTTCTCTGCCTGCTTCTCCCTTTCTATGTCATTTTCTAAGTTGTCTCTCTGTTTGTCCAGCTCAGTCACATGAAGACGACAGGCTTTCAGTTCCTCCCTGTAAAAGCACGGGTGAGAAGCAGGAATGCTTGTTAGAGTTTAAAAATAAAAAAAAGCTTCCAAAGTTTTGATGGCAAAATGTGCCTTTCCAAATTAGCTTGAAAAGTATTTCTTTTAGCAGCAGACACAAGGGAGCTGGAAAGTGATCACACCTCGGCACACCACAGACAGCAACACAGAGAACATAGAGAAGAGACAGGTGAAAAAAAAAATACACCAGTTTTTCTCAAGTTATGTAAGCTTGATGATGTGAAGCACTTCAGCCCTTAGACTGATCCTTGTGCATAAAATATCTCAAAGGTAGTAGAGTTTAAATGGTTCTTTATTTAAATAATATAGAAATGTATAGGCAGGATTTCACAATTTTGCTCTGGATGTAATACAATAATAGTAAAAGCTAAGCTACTAGCTCCTAATGTGCAGCCATGTGGGAAAAAAATGGTTAGCGGCTCTTCCAAAAAAGCCTGAACAGGACATAGAGCTTGATAGAATAGTGAAGCCCAAGGGTGCAATTGAAATACGGAGGCCATGTGAATGCGCACAGCATTGTGTGTCTCATGTCAGAATGTTGCAGATTTATGACAGCATGTTTGTTCCACGCTGCTATTCAAATACAATGTAACCTGTGAGTCGCTCCATCCACCCACCTAACAGCTTCTCCACAGCTTGGGCTAAAGGCTAGAAACACATATGGAAAATACTTATGTTTTTTCTGGCTTCAGAGCTCGGTTTAAAATATATCCACCAGTTAAAGTGTGAAGTTTCCTTCTGTTAAATGCAGTGGGAAGAGATTATGGTCTACTGAGTTACCAGAGATGATGGTGTATCTGTATGCATGAACAGATGTGTGTACATATATAAGTGTGTGTAGGCAGACCTGGCCTTTAACACATTAAGCTCCTTCTGTTTGTAAAAACGGTCCAGCTGGTCCAGGCCGCTTCTCAGCTTGAACATCCGAGTGCTGTCCATGTTATTCTTCTCCCTCTCATCAGGCTCCATATCTCCAGACTCCAGGTTCACATCCCTGATGAAAAGACTGAATGTGATAAAGAGCCTCTTGATGTTTTTTTACACATGAAATGGCAAATATTTGGCTCACCATTCAGGGTCATCCATATCCACAGAATAATCAGCAGGAAAGCCATCTTCATCCTTGAACACAGCCTCCCATGTTCCAGTCTCTTCTGCTGAAATGGGGAGCATGTGTGTACATGTATATAACTACCCTCATTTATGATAAAACAAAAATTCTCTGATGCATTGACATTTACCTTTTGTGTCCTCATCAGTCCAGTTGTTCTGTGGTGTGTCATGTTCAAATGCTTCTGCAAAGTCCTCAGATGCACTACTGTCCATCACGATGTGGATTGGAGCAGCCAAATGAACCGTTTATATGTGACCTGTAACGTCATTGATGCTTGATAACAATTTAACATCACTTCTATTCAGATGCAAATTAAAAGTAAAAAAATTTACATCAGAAAATACTAAAACTAGTCACTTTAATAGGAACTCTTCTATACCTGCATATTTATGGAATTATCCAATCAACCAATCAAATGACAGCAACAAAAGGCATTAAATCATGCAGGTCCAGAGCTTCAGTTAATGTTCACATCAAAAATCAGAATGAGGAGAAATGTGATCTTTGACCGTGGCATGGTTGTTGGTGCCAGACAAGCTGGTTTGAGTATTTCAAAAATACTACTTTAGGCTATGGTAACTCAAATAACCACCTTTTACAACAGTGGTGAGCAGAAAAGCATCTCAGAACACCCAATCCTTGAGGTTGAGGAAGCACATATTCTACAAAAGCAAAAGGTTCCACTCCTATCAGCCAGGAACAGGAATCTGAGGCTACAGTGGGCACAGACTCAACAAAAGTGGGCAGTTGAGTATTGGAAAAATACTATTAGATGTGTTTTCCAATCTTCAGCAGCCCACTTTCAGAGCCTGTGGCCAATGTAGCCTCAGATTCCTGTTCTGAAATACTCAAACCAGCCCATCTGGCACCAACAGCTATTGCCAGTAAGATCACATTTTTTTTCTCATTCTGATGTTTGATGTGAACATTAAATGAAGCTCTTGACCTGATTTTATGCATTGTGCTGCTGCCACATGATTGGCTGATTGAATATTGCATGAATGAGCAGGTGTGTAGATGTTTCTTGTGTATTTTTGTGTATTAAGTGTGTATCAAGTGTATCAAGTGTGTATTTTAACAGTTGGGGTGGGGGTTGGTTTTGGGGAGTCACAGTATGTCATAGCGTACTAAAGGATGTACATTTATGGTCACTCGTGGGTTCTCGTAGTGATTCCACCTTTAAGATAAGGTATCGTATGTTCTCTGTTATTAGAACGAGTATTAAAGACAAGACACTACAGGTAGAAATAACGAGTTTGGTGACATCAATCATTTTTCAGATTTTTGGATCATTTTATTCTATAACATCTTTTTAGACTGTAGTAATACACATCTTAGAACTCAACATCTGTCACTGTTTTTGTCCACTTACAAACACTGCATTAACTTAGCACCTTTGATGAAGGCTTGAAGCTCCAACCACTCAGTACTATCACGTCATGTCATATAATCCCTGAAAAGTTTGTTTCCTGATACATATGTGGTGCCAATTTATGTGTCATTGTCTTACAGTATACCTGTCAAGTTCTTTTATAAACCTTACAGATCACATTTAGTAGAGTGGAAACACGTTAAACCAAACTGTAGAGCTGTTTTGGGGGATTTTTCTTTTTTTTTTCTTTTCTTTTTTTTTTTAAATTCAGGACCAAAAATCTCTGTTTCTAACTGACCTGCATTCATGAAAATGGACATGTTCATTCCTATTTATAAGGATATTACAGCAGATTGTTGAAATGTTGACAACTGTTAGATTTACATTTGATTTTATACTGAAAAATGGCATACAGTATTTTAGCATGTGTTTTCTTGATGAAATAAAGAAACACAAATTATATATAAAATGTTCATAAAAAAATTATTGTTGTGAAATACTTCTCATAGCTCAAGATAAATAACACAAATCCTCTGATCTTTCTACTATCAGCATTTTAAATACCCATTTCTACTGTTTATTGTAAAAACAAAGTTAGTTATTTTTTAAATAATATATTCATCTCATAATAGCAAGAAGAAACAAGATGCTTTTGTCGAAATAAGATGGTTATAACAGTGAAATGCTTTTCATGTAAAATTGACATGGTTTTCTTTCAAAAACAAGCTGTTGTTTCTAATAGTGGAAATCTCGAGGGAAAAAAACGAGATATGCTTGTAAAAAACGAGATATTTTCTTGTAATAAAGAGATGCTTTTCTCAGATAACGAGATGCTTTTCTCATAATAACGAGATGTTTGCTAATAATAACAAGAGACTTTTCTCCTAATGATGACACGTTTCCTAATAACGCTAAACATTGTAGGTACAAGATGCTTTTCTCATAACAGTGAGATGCTTTTCATGTAATATTGACATGGTTTTCTTGCAAAAACAAGCTGTTGTTTCTAATAGTAGAAATCTCATAAAAAAACTAGATACTCTTATAAAAAAAGATATGTTTTCTTGTAATAAAGAGATGCTTTTCTCATGATAACGAGATGTTTTTCTCAAAATAATGTGATGTTTGCTAATAGTAACAAGAGACTTCTCCCCTAATGATGACACGTTTCCTAATAACATTAAACATTTAGGTACAAGATGCTAATATAATACTGACATGGTTTTCTTTCAAAAACAAGCTGTTGTTTCTAATAGTGGAAATCTCGAGAAAGAAAAAAAAAGAGGCACTCTCGTAAAAAAAAGAGATATTTTCTGGTAATAAAGAGATACATTTCTCGTAATAAAAAGATGTTTTCTAACAATAGGCCTACTGAGATAATTTTCTCAGTAATACCAGGTTGTGTTTTTAATAATAATGATCCTTTTCTTCTAACAACAAAGTCTTTTCAGAGAGTATAGAAATGCATTTATTGTGCATTTTATAACACAAAAAGTGTAAGTGTAAAAAGACTGAAAATAAGGAACTTCACTGTGGTTTATTCTAGCGTCTATAACACAGATAGAAATTAACTACCACTTATAAAAGCTTTTGTACAGAATTCCACACACATGCTCTGGTTTTACCTCTAAATGTTATGTCTAACATTTCTCTTTTACTCATGTTTGTTTTTAATTTATATATTTGTATAGGCTAATATAGTGTAATATAGTGCAGTATATTTACTGCATTACTTAGCTAAATTAGCTTCCGCTTTCACCCTGACCTTTGCTAAGCAAAACTTCCTTAACTATAAAATTAACTAACCTATTATGCTAGTTATTATCGCCCCGAATGTACGTAATTACAGTTTTTGTCTACAATTTTCTATATTTTTTTCTATTTTTCTTACCAACTTCTGAGAAAGCACACCTCTCGTCACTGAACTGTAAGCTAGGCGCCCTTTCTGTTGAGCTCGAGCTCCTGTTTGCTGCGTTTCCATGGACACCGGAGCCAGCTGAGCGAGCGCAGAGACTGCTGGTTGAATTCCAAATAGCGTTCCTGTTTGGCCCTACTATGCACTATATAGGGTGTACAAGCTGCTACTTTATACTGGATGTAGTGCACCTATATAGGGAGTGCGGAGCCATTTGGAATTCAGCCGTCCGTTCAAGTTTAGCAGCCAAATGAATCTGTTCCTTGAGCTTGGGGAGCATTTAGATGCACAATGGTTTTAGGAAAACTAGAAATATATGGATGGATGGGAGTATTTATTGTATTTTATTGTGTTAGGATTTAAATTTTAAAGCTTGTTGTTTGTCATCTATATGTAGCTCAATGTTTTTGATAACCAACAGAAATAAATAGGATAAAAGCTTGAAAATCTCCATAGACAGACCTGTTTCAGAACAAAAATAGAAGTAATATCTTCACTGCATTACTTGAGGCAAAACATGACTTGCATTAGCTCATAAGCTGAATTTCAGATTTCATGTGTAATGGACCATAGGAGGTTTTGTGGTGTGTGCGTGTGTGTATGTGTGTGTGTGAGTGTGGGATGTTCTTGCTCTTATCTTCATGTGTGTTATTGTTCACATTTAACCAAGGAAATGCTCTGATTCTGTTCTGTGCTAAAATGCACAACTAGAGAAGATGAACATGGACAGAAGGATAATCACATGCAACTTCATTTACATGATCAGATTTAATTTAAACAGCATGCAAATCGGTGCCCTCCATCTTTCATTGAAGTGGCAGTGTTGATAAGGATCTCCTTCTCATCAGCAGAATTTCTAGAATAGCCGAGGAAAAAGAAGCACTGAATATCAATTCCCTCAATCCTTCAAATGCTTCTGATTTGTCTGTGTGTGCCAGATTCGGCTTCTTATTTTAATACAGTATGTGAGTCGAGTATACTGTATAGTGAACACCAGCTTTTGTGCCACAGTCCATGACGTACAGTTAACGTACACCTAAATGAGCAGTGCTGCATCTCAAATTATCCCGTGACACTTCTGATGATGAAGGTGACGATGATGAAGCGTCCTGAGGGCAGGAGACAACGTTCTTCACTCTGAAACACCTACTCTCATCCCTTGAGGCCTGAAATGTAGAAACCAGGGCAGATAGGGATACATGAGGAAACGCAAGCTGCGTCTCAAACCTCCGGAGAACTGCAATGACACAGATACTCCATCCAGTAGCTGAGAGCTACCTCCACATTGCTGGGCAAATAAGTGAAAAGCCAAACGTAAGCGGGTCATGGTTTGGGAGCATGTGTAGGACAGACCTGTGCTGCTACTAGACTTTGTTTGTGTCGCATTTATTTTTTAGATACAAAATGTAATATTGCAATTCAATGGACTGTAAGGCGCTTTGACTTATGAAATCTGCTTCCTGGACATGATCCTTCTCAGCCGTCATGATGATTTATTACAGCGCTTAGTTTTTATAAAACATAAAATGGGTTGTTTTGTGATAAATGGCTTGCTGGCCTGTTTTGAGCGATTAAGCTTTCAGCACAATATCAGTTATCCAGGATCCACTAAAGTAATTTCTTTTGGAGGTAGCAGGATTTGGGTTGCACTTGAAAAGCTCCAGAAAACGGGTCAAATGGTTGCATAGGAAGGTATAGGGTGAGAGTACAGACAGCCTAAAGTATCCATAGATCATCAAAACCCTGTCAAGTGACGATTATCAAGCAGTCTATCAACTAATTTTAAACAATAGGTCAACAGTTTATGGTTGTTGATGTTTAGTAGATAATCTATACATACTCTATAACTGGTGGACTGCAGTCTAGATACAGACCCAGCAATCTCAAAAATATTTGAAGGAAAAAACTGGCCATCATCTCTGTTGCCATTTATCCAATCACATGCATTTATGTACAATAAATGATTTAGCTGAAGGCAGCTCATCAGACCAAAGACTTGCTACAGCTACTAGAGACATCATCTCAGAAAGGGAAGAGTTTTCACAGATTTTAATAGATTTCTCATTTTATTTATCCTCTCTTGTCTGATAAGGGAGCTGATGACATGCATTTATTCTCCCTGCTTCAAATTAAAAAGACATCCCATCTATTCTAAGCCTGTGGTGCTAGTCGAAAGTGGTAAGGTGAAGCACCGCTATAAAAAAAAAATTACCATTTTGAATTATGTGATTTATAGCCATAAAATCATCACTGCTCGCTAAGCATTTACAGCAAACTGTTGTCACCATTCAGTCATGTTAGTTGTTTATCTAAGTGTCTGCAGTGGACTATTCAAAACAGTATTTTGTCATATTTCATAAAAGAAATCAACAAAATCAAATCTGAAATATGTCAGTTTAGTGTATGTTTAAATTTTACATTTACTATTTTTTTTAAACAATGTAGGTAAAAAGTATCCCTTATATGCATGTGATATTCTTGGTATGCTGAGATCTGAAAATGGTGCAAGTTATAAAAAATATCTGGAGCTCCATTCTGGCCTACATATTTACTTGAACAGAAGCTACAGTGCACACACACACAAACGCACACACACACTGTACATTGTGTCAAGGTGGTCATTTTAAACCATTCTGAACAAAAAAAACACATATAATGAGTAATTACTCTCCAACACATACTCATATTCAGTAACCAGTTTGGTTGGGGTCATGGTGGATCTGGTGCCTATGTATATCCTGTGAATACTGAGTGTTAGATGGGCATCCTGGACGGGATGCCATGCATCATGTTTAGAAACACTGACACACTCATTCACCTACTAGCATGTCTTTAGAACAGGATTGACACGTGAATTTTGGAGCTGTGAGGCTGCAATGCTACTCATTGCACCACCATGCCACCTTCCAACATGCACCCATACACAAAAAAAAAATACATAAACACATAAATAAATGAATAACATCTCTGAGAGAACAGTACATGCAGGGAAAACAGTATGTAAACGTTGCATTTTTATAGCATATTTAGAATTATAGACTGTATTGTTTTTTTGTCCAAAATGTTTCTAAAGTAATCGATGAAAGGAATAAACTGGCACACATATAGCTCTTCGACTGAAGATCCCAGATAGCCACAACACTGCATAATTTCAATGCTTTGATATGCATGAAGAACTTTTTCCAAGATAAGTAACAAATACAATGCAGGCACACATGAAATCAGCAAAGCAGTGCACACTAATGAGTGTGTAGAATAGACTGCATTTCTATTCTGAAAAGACAGGACTGTGAACAATGTTTAGTAGATGATTAGATTTTGTCTTGATGCTGGCAGCAATACATCCTCACACACACACATACACACACACACACACACACAGCCTCCCACATACAGTGACCCCTCAGCTTATGCACACTTATATACCACATATATTAACACTCCTACAGTGAAGCATTAACCCATAAAGTGCAGATTTATAGAAAGACTGCTGATGTTAATGCACCACTGGAAGACTACACTAAACACTGAGTGGTTCTCTGTTAATCAGTTCTGTGTTTTTTCTATATTCTCTCTTCTACCTGCTCATCGCGCTTCAGTACACTCAAACCTACCTGGTTAATGCATATTCATGTGCGGTTATACAGATATACAGATATGCAGAAACTGAAAGAGACTGCAGGTTTTTTCCCCCTTAGGTTGTTGTGGCAACTGCATTGCATTGTGTCTACAGGAGCCTATATATATTGAGAAATCTGAAAATTGCACACATGCACGCACACAGACACACACATCAAAACACCATGCATTTTAGTGCTAATTTAACATCACAGTGATAATTTAACATCTACAGTTTTTGTTTAACAGATGCAGTGTTAAAATTAAAGGGTGGCATGGTGGTGTAGCAGGTAGTGTTAGTGCCTCACAGCGCCAGGGTGTCTGGTTCAATCCCAAACTCAGGTTACTATCTGTGTGGAGTTTCTTGGTGCGTTTTTTTTCCCTGTGTCTATTTCCTCCAGGATCTCTGATTTCCTCCTAAAATTTTGTTGGTAAGTCGATTGGCTATGCTAAATGTGTGTGTGTGCATGTTGTTCTGTGATGGATTGGCATCTCATCTAGGGTATATTCCCACCTCGTCCCCAGTGTTCCCGGGATATTCCCTCATTCTCCCAGGATTCCCGGGATATTCCCAGCTCACCCCCAGTATTCTCGGGATATTCACACCTTGCCCCCAGTATTCCCTGGATATTTCCACCTGGCCCCCAGTGTTCCTGGGATATTCCCTCCTTCCCCCAGGATTCCCAGGGTATTCCCAGCTCACCCCAGTTGTTCCCGGGATATTCCCTCCTTCCCTCAGTATACCCAGGATATTCCCACCTCTATCCCACACTATCCAGTGTTCACGGGATAGGCTCCAGATCCACAGCAACTTTGACCAGGATAAAGAGTTTTATAAAGATGCATTACAATTCATTTATATTCACTTTTGCTTACATCAACACTGAAATCCTTTCCTGGCATCTTTATTTTTAAGAGTAAAGTATGTTAATGTAGAGTAAAGCCTGTGTAGCAAAATCTTTACTCTTAAACATACTAGAAAATGTTTAAAATGGTAACCTGGAAGAATCAGTCTGAGGTTCCTTTTCTTTCAATGCATTTTGGAGAGCATAAAGATGTTTTCAAGATGTGTTAAAAATCAAGGAAGACCAGGACTGACCAAAAGTATGGATGGATCTCTGTTTTTTTTTTCATGTTATTGGTGCCACAAAGAACTAATGAATCAAATCACCACCATGTTTAAATGATGATGATGATAATGATGATGACGATTGAGGTTGTTACTGTTTTATTGTGGCTCCAACAAGAATGGTTAAAGAATCATAAACGTTGCAAAAAAGTTCTCAATGGAAACATTTTATTGCTATGGCATCACTTATAAGAATATATTCTGACACTGGTAATTAGACTAATAAAGGATGAACTAGAAAGATCATTGTTCTAGCTCATCTGAGAAATCAAGCAAATGTTGTTGGGTAGCGAATGACTCTCAAAGTTCAGCAAAAAAAAAACTGCGCGTTACATAAGAACCTGATAAAAAAAAATAAAATAAAATAACTGCGGGTTTTACGCGCTCTCCATTTAATCTGACAATGTTCTCTGATTCAGATGGGATGATCAGATGGGATGATACTGCTGATCAGCGGGTTTAGACTGCTCTCTGACTCTAAGGGAAAAGGAGGGAGAGAGAGAGAGAGAGAGGGAGAGAGAGAGAGGAGAGTTTCCTTTGCGCTTGAAGCGCTTCAGCAGTTGGGACAGGAGGACGCAGGGACGCGGGGACGCCTCTCTGACCGCAACATGGATCACCCCGAACGCTTACTTTCCTCACTTCCTTTCTACACAACATAGGACCCTAACCCCAACTCTGATTTGATCACTTAACCTCTGGAATACTTCAACATAATCCTGCAAAATGGAAATGACGTTCATTCTTTCAACGGTTTTCTCACTGATCCTCGTGGGGAACGAACTGGCCAGGTAAGAGTTGTGCGCATGAGGTTCTGCTTCAAGCCTTCATACTGATTAAAGTGTTGAATTAAGTCCTGCGCTGCTCATCTCGCTCTATATGAACATAATTTAATAGCTTAATGTATGGGTTCAAGGCGCTTTTTTGGTCTTTTTGGTCGGTGCACGCGCACTCGCACCCGCTGCAGCAGCACGAGTATCTTTACTTTGCACAGCGATTTATTAACTCGTTCAGTGTGCCACAAACTTATGCATCCAGCTGAGTCCATTGGACTTGCAGGTGTTGGTTTTTACACCTTTTGCTGTTTGCTGTGCGCTCTCGAACCCTAGAATAAGCAGCGCACTTTCAGCGCGGTTGTATGGCGGGTGTTATCTGATATCTGAGCTGTCATCACCATCCTCTAAGATCTCATCTAAAGCTACCAGAAGAGTTGTGCATGAGGGGAGAAAATCGATACGTGGATGAACCCGACTGTAACCTAGATTATGACTCTGGATAGATAAAGAGAACGCGCGCGCACAGAGAGAGAGAGAGAGAGAGAGAGAGAAAATTTGACGGTATTAGTACAGTTCAGTTCACTTCATCAGTGCTTTATTGGCATGGATGTTATAAATCATGTTGTTGCCAAAGCAAATAGTGCAGGCAGATTAAACCAACATTTATACAAATAACACACACACATATATATATATATATATATATATATATATATATATATATATATATATATGCATTTAAACATTACAAACATAATAAACAGGAACAATAAAATATATATATACATTAAGCAAACGACAACAAGAAGAGCCTGACAGGTAAGTGTGTGAACACAGTATTAACTATCAGTCCATTGATCAAGAATTGATTATATTTGTATATAATCAAATAGCAGAATCATTTGTATTAGTGACACCTGGGAAATGGAGAAATGGATGAAGTTTTCCCCCTCATTTTATTTATTTATTTTACATTTTTTCTATTTTTTTCTCTTCTGTTCTTAATACTAATCACAAGTTTTACTTATATAGCAAGAGAAAACAAATCAAACAGAAACAGAACAGTTAGCACAGACTCTTCATAAATGTGGCTGTAATCAAATAGCCATGGTTTATCTGGTCACAGTCCCAGTTACAACAGACAACGGCACACAAATTGCCTATTGATACCAGGCAGCAGCACCGGCTCTGAAACCACCCCACCCCCACCCCAACACATAACTCAACGCAAGAGTGAGACTACCAGGGAGATGATCGCTTACAGCACTGTAGCATAGTGGGTAGTGTTGACGCTTCACAGCTCCAGAGTACTCCACGGTGTGTGTGAATGTGTGTGTGCATGGTGTTCTGCGATGCACTGATACTCGGTGTTCCAGGGATTGGTTCATGATCCAACGCAAACCCAGACTTGGATAAAGCAGTTACTGACACTGAATTAGGAGATACTGGTTAAATAAAGTAAACAGTGTGCTGGAAATACTGGATTGTGAACCTGATTAGTACATTTTAGTACATTTTAGCCTTTAAAGCATCAGAAAGTCTGTGCAAGTGTATACACTTTTAGAAAAAAAGGGTTCTTCAGTGATTCAGTGGATAATTAAGGGTTTCCTTAGATTCCAAAAAAAGCATTTGAATCTTCTCGAGTAGGGAAACACCCCTTTGTAGGGTTCTGCAGGGAAACTTTAAGGGTTCCCCTAGAGTGGCAATTGAATTTCGAAGAGTGTCAGAAATATATTTTCAAGGAGATGACTGCTTTTTTAAGATCTCAAACAGCAAATGAATGATGGCTTAATGTTAGCCCTCACTTATATCCACACACAGCGGTACAGAAAAACACCAATGAACTCATCTGAATATATCTGCCACAGCACAGTTGCAACTCAACCCCAGTACAGATATACCGTATCTCCAGCCAGCTAGCATTACTTCATTTGTATAAAAAGGCACAAACCATTTCTCAGTCATAGGAATTTTAAATGAAACCCAATCACATCGCACTTGCTTGTTCAAACTGATACAAGTTCTTCATGTTATCAGGTGGCTTCAGCTTGATATTAAATAGAGCATTGTTTTTGGCATAGAAATGAAATGCTGCACAACCATTAGATATGGTCGCTTGCATTTGTACCACTTTTGGCCCAGATTTCAAAGGTTGTGAAAACCTTAAATATGGCTACTTCCAGTTGGGCCACTTTTGGTCCATGTTGTACTTGCCATTATGTTGCTAAATATAATTAAGTGAATTATATTTAGCTGAGAATCATCTGCTATCTGGGATGTATGCACACATTTTATACTAGGTCTATAGTGGAAAAACATATAGAAAAGCATCATTCTGTAGAAAACAGGCTTCATGTTTTTTTTTAATGCTGAATCATCATTAAAAGGTAGAAAACACTTCAACACACCTGCATACCTCTCACGTTCTCAAGGGCAATAAGTGCTGGTGAACTTGTAAATGACACTTTAGTAGGACATTTGGTAAGAGAAGGGAAGCGAAGGGAAGGGAAGGATGTACTGCATTTTCCATTAGTGCACCACGCCATGCATAGAAGCAGTAATGAAACATCAATTATTGGTTCATTTCAAGCAGTAATTATTCATTCAGTAATGTCAGATGGGAAATACCTAGCATTTTAATTCACTCCATACTTTGATTTTGGCTAAACAGTTATGTAGGGATGTAGTTACAAGAGTAAGGGATGTAAATATGGACGTACAAACCTTTATGGTTTAAGGAGATAAACAAAAAATGGTATTGTGTTGTCTTAAATGTAAATGAAAGCAATGTTGTTTGACATACGTAAGCTGTTATATTGGGTTATGCGAACTTGCAAAACAGTGTGAACCCGTGTCTTTCGCTCCCATTTCATAAACTGCATCTTTGTTGACTCATTATGTCAGTCACGCTGTTTTCCAATGATTCATCCAACACATTTTCTTCTGGCACTTTGAATTTCTGTATCCCCGTTCTCAGGAGTGAGTGATTTATTTTTGGCGAGTGTGTAGGTTTTTTTTTTTTTTTTAATATCCCCCTTTTTCCTCCCCCTCACTCTTTTTTGTGCTGCACAGTACATGCCAGGAAAGTGTGAAAGCAGCTGGTGTTACCTTGTCACCTTCTGTGAGCTACAGCTAACAGTTTTTCAATTAACCCTCTGCACTTGAACTAGAGCTGAAGGTCCCTCGATGCTTTACAGGTTTTACAACCAGTGAAACATTTCCTGTGGAACTTTTATGGTGCAGAAACATACACTTATACATGCTTGCTCACATGTACATGAACCTCTTTCATAATGCATTGCACCATAAGTTTATGTAAGTTCATTTTTACATAAAATCACATGATGATTTTATGTAAATTCATCCTCAGGGGGATGCTCCCTTCTCTGCTTTACTGTTGAGCTGAAATGTTTATCAGATTTGCTTGGTGCTTGTTAGCATTCAAACCATTTCGAAGGAAAAAAAAAAAACACAGTCAAAGAGTTGCTTTTAAATAGCTATTTCTTTTAATCAGCCACCTCAATAGAGTCTCATGATGCAAATCTTTAACAGTGCACACGAGGCAACTGGCACACAAAGACTACAAAAAGATTAGTGACTATAACTTAAATTCTTTTATACATTACTTATATGCAATCCAACAAACTGTCACTGACTCATTTCCTATTGCTATGAATTTTGGGCGAGATCTGCTTTGTCACCTGGGCTATAAATATGGCGCTGATCAGGGCAGATCATTGTTGGTCCAAATGTTGTCATGCATTCTACATTGAAAAAAGTGAATATGTGGTCAGTCGGCTTTTAGAAAAAAATCTCTATACATAGGGGAAATTAACACTTTTTAGCAAAATGTCTTCCAATGTCTTTTCATACTCGGTTTATATTATATATTTTTTTTCAGATAGCTTTTAAAAATACCTTTGACAAAAGAATAACATATTGAAATCATTCTCGTGGCTGGATCAGGAAGCCGTCGCAAGGTTGCGATGGACTTTACCAGGAAACATGGCAAGCACATCACACACGACACTGCTGCCAAAATTATTAACAAATTCAAAAAGACTGGAAGTGTTGTGGACTAACCCCGAAGTGGACGTCCACGAACATCCACTGATGAAGGCACAACCGATGTGGTTTAGGTACACCCTGTAGCTTAATTATGTAGAATGATCAATTCACATAGTCTTATCGTAATCCAATTACATTATAAAATCTTCGAGGATGTTGGCACTGACAGGAAGAAATGACTGTACTAGTAAATGAATCTGAGTTAATCATGTGTGGCATGATAGCGCAGCAAGTAATGTTGCCGTCCTACAGCAACAGAGTCCTGGGTTTAATCCTGAGCTCAGGCAACAGTGCAGTCTTTAATTTTATTCCAGGGCTTTGAAAATACATGATCAAATCATGATGGCGGTACAAAAACAAATGGTGTTTCTGCAACTCTTTAATTAATTCGCGTGGAACCAATGTACACATTTGAATTAAGTAATTTTAAGGAGTTTTTTCAGTGTATATAAAATATTAATTAAAAGAACATGTTAACAAGAGGTTAATACTTAAGTATTACCATTATTAATAACTATTCATAGATGCTGTATATGGTTTATTATTTCCTGATGTACTAAGAATTAGTGCATGTATTTATTCTTTATTAAGTGTTGATATATGCTTATTTGTGGAAATTAGAGTAAAGTGTCACCATTTGATTTGATTTACGTGACATTATAAGACCATTTGTCACCAACTATGATCAGTATGTCCATCATGGCCTCTGTACTCTACCCTCATTTGTGTTGGTCATGGACCTTTTTATGAATTTTCCATCTAGGCCATGTTAAAAAGACCATTTTATGTTTGATGTACTGATACCCCATTTATGACACTGCCGTTATATTGGTAATACAACTGATGGGCCGAATCATTTCAGTTTATGCTTCATCACCTGCAGTCGGCTCTCCCTGTTTTAACGTTGCATGATAATTTATGCTCTGTTTAACAGTCATGGTTGAAGCGTTGCAATGATGCAGGGGCTGCTGCATGCAGGGAATGAGATTCAAATTTGCTATCCTGATTTAAAAGGGTATAGCATTTTTATGTTTTATATTAGAATTCCTGAAGATGATTGTACCATTTTAAGGCAATCGCACTAGACGATGCCAATCTGTATGTGTGAACAATTAATAGAATCATTAGATAGAACCTGCATGATACAATACAATATACTATACAGTCTAACTATATTTCACGAAAGAGGCATACAATTTTTTAGATTTTGTTAAAGAAATAATTTAAACAGAATTGTTAAGAGGATCTCAGCCTTTAGCAGATAATCAAAAAATGTCAGTTGGCTTGGTATGTTGGTTACCTGGCTTTATATTTGAAATCTCGTGGCATTTCTCAAAGATCGCACCACACCAGGAAACATTTTTTCATCAATATTTATAACAATATAGATAGTGTATAGTATAGAGTCCATTAATACATTTAATTTTAATTGTTGGCAAACTGATGCGGTATAAGAGGAATAAAACACGTGCCGTTATAGGGAAATAATCAACTTTAGTGTGATTACGCTCATTCCGATTCATCACACCACTTTATTGTCATTGATATAGTGGTGTATAACAGCACACCCTGCCGTATTTTATTCCTTACATAAGGGCCCAGATTATGTTTGATATGTTTTTTCTTTGGTGTATTTAGTGGACTAAAAGAGTGGGAGAATTCAACTCACTGCAGTGGCGAGCTGAGGGCTCAGCAATGACTCTGATGATCCTGCAATTTAAACTCAAAACCATCCAATCTCTAACACAGATCTTTTACACCTACACTCCAACTGACCATATACAGTATGTGGTCTTATCATACTGATTTTGTTTTGTAGTTCTATGGTTTTGCTGTTGGTCTCACAAAATAAAGATTGTAGTTGCTTACACTTTCAGTTTAGATGTTGTGCATGTAATGGCAAGTGTCTGCATCTCTAGTCTGTTGTTTTGAACTTCCTCACTGCACCATGCGCGTTATTAAGGGATAGATAAAGCCTCGAGGTAGGCTGCATTAATGAAGAGAAATAAAAGAGCAAGAGCCGTGGAGAAGGAGAGGAAATTACCTCTTAACAGTTTCAAGTGGATGATGTTGAGCTGTTAATCCAGACATTTAGCAATACTCTTAGGGCCAATCAAAGGGATGGCGTTATGAGTTTACATCTTTCTAATTTTCCTCCAAACCATCGTCCTTTAATTTCTTATCACAATTCACCATACCAGTTTCAATCAATGGCATAATTGTAGTTACAGTAAATATAACTGTAGAGTACAGTATTGGAGTAGCAGAAAATATCTGTCAACACTCTTTACTTGACAAATTTAACTTTTATTGAATTTTAATGAAAAAAAAAATTCAATAGCTTCTGAATGGTTAAACATATTGTTCCAAAAAACTTCTATAATATTATGCACCTTCTACAGAATATTTTGCAAGTATAACTATTACTGAACATTTGTAAATAGCACAGCATTTTTAATAAATTTGAGTTATCTATGAGTAACAGCAAATTCAAGGCAAAATACAATTACACCACATTAAGCCACAATTTTTATTTATTCATTCTTGTTATTTTATATAGATTTATATATACATTTATTAAATATGTATTTTAAGCCCCTTCACGGATCGAGAGCTTGCCATAGTGAGGGGGCTTGTGTACTTTCTCGAACCTCAGGGCTATATCCACAGGATAAAGCTTAATGCTCCCAGTAGGGCATCTGTTCATGAATAGATATTAGGGGAGAGGTAAGACAAAGAGTGATCCAAAATACCCTGATTAAAAGTCCAAGAACAATAGGTATATGCTGCCTGGATTAGAGTTACCAGGACCCTCCCCTGGAACCAGGCCTGGTGGTGGTGTGCCTAAGCGAGTACCACCCAGATAACCCAGTACGGCACGAAATGGCGATGTGGAGCCATTTTGTGCTTTCACCACCTGCAAGATAAAGGGTGGGGTTCAGGGGCAATGCCAGTTCTACTGCAGGCAAGTGATAGACAGACCCTTGCAATGGCAGTTTGCTTTGGGAATGTGGAACGTCACTTCGCTGGCAGGGAAAAAGTCTAAGTTAGTGAGATGGAATGGTGTAAAGTAGATATGCAGTGCAGTGAAAATGTATTTGCACCCTTCCTGATTTCTTCTATTTTTGCATATTTGTCATAATTGTTTGAGATCTTCAAATAAAATTTAATATGACAATGACAACCTGAGTAAACACAAAATACAGTTTTTAAATGATCATTTCATTTATTGAAGGAAAAGGGTTATCCAACATCAACTGGCCCCTTACTTAATCAAATAATTAACCAAATTTAATAGACAACTGGGTTCAGTCAGACTAGACATACCCAGGCTTGCTCACTGCCAGCCCTGATGAATCCAAGCATCACATTAATGGAACCATTCCAGCAATGTGAAGTAGGCTAAAATGTCTTAACATGCAGTACACTCTGCTGCAGTCAAAACAAATACTGGAAGTGATCAGAAAGAAAGTTATTGAAATATATCTTTCTGGAAAGGCTTAGAAAGCCATTTCTAAGGCTTTGAGATGCCAGTGAACCACAGTAAGAGCCATTATCTCCAAATGGAAAAAAACACTTGGAACAGTGATGAATCTTCACAGAACTGGCCAGCCTACCAAAATTCCTCCCAGAGGGCATCAATGACTCAGAGACTGGCAAAAAAACACCTTGATGTCCAAGTCTTTTGGGATAATGTTCTGTATGCTGAAGAGATGAAAATGGAACTCTTTGGAAGACATGGGTCCTGTTACAGTTGGTGTAAAGCCAACACAGCATTCCACAATAAGAACATCATACCAACAGTCAAACATGGTGGTGGTAGTGTTGGTGCTTTGGTGCTTCGGGGCCTTCTGCTCTCTTCCAGAAAATCCTAAAGGAGAATATACAGCCATCAGTCCATGATCTGAAGAGCAAGTGAATTGGGTTAAACAATGATCTGAAGCACAAGTGCAAGTCCACCCATGAATGGATCAAAAGAAACTATACTAAGGTTTTGGAGTGGTCTAGACAAAGTCCTGACTTGAACTCCACTGAGATCTATAGCAGGGCCTTAAATTGGCAGTTCATGCTCAAGAGCAATCAATGTTTAGTTGCAGTTGTTGCTGCTACAACTGGCCCAACCAGTTATTAAGTTTAGGAGGGCAATTACTTTTTCACATTTGTGATATAGGTGTTACATAACCCTTTCCTTCAATAAATTAAATGATCCTTTAAAAACTGTCCTTTGTGTTTTTTCATGTTCTTTTTGTCTTATACAACATTTTATATGAGTATCTAGAACCATTTAGTGTGACAAATATGCAGAAAATAGAGGAAATTAGAGGGGGCTAATACTTTGTCATGGCACTGTCTTGACTGAGGGTGATCTCTCTCCTACTCCAGACTTCCTACAGGAGAGAGGCCTCAGCCTGGTGTGGGCATACTCACCAGTCCCAGGCTGAAGGCCTCACAGTAGGAGTTTTTCCCAGTGGATAAGAGAGATGTCTCCATGAGTCTCCATCAGGAAACTCTCGCTGTTGTTTTTGCATATGTGCCAAATAACAGTTTAGAATATTCAGCCTTTGGTGAAGATGGCCCATGTACCACCATGAGGGTACCTCCTACTGACTCCATAGTGCTTCTGGGGGATTTCACTGCTCACGTTGGGAATAATGGAGATACTTTGGGAAATATGGAGATAATGGAGGTAGCAGATCACCTTGGGCAAAAGGTCAATGATCAATGTTCAGGCATGGGTGGAATTTGGAGAGCATGCACAAAGACTTTCAAGTGGCCCCAAATATGTTGTGGCAAACCGTTAAGGGCCTCAGGAAGGGGGAGGTGAGATCATGAGCAAGTTCTGCTAAGCAAGTGCGAGGAGAAGCGTTGACCTCTACTTGAGACATTGATGAGCAATAAAAGGAGCACTTTGAAGAACTCCTTAATCCAGTGGACATGCCGTTCTATAAGGAGACAGTTTTGGAGTCCATCTCTGTGGCTGATGTCACTATGGCAGTTAGAAGCCTTCATAGTAGCAATCTGCAGGGGGGAATGAAGTGTGGCCAGAGAAAGTAAGGGTTGTGTGGTTAATACATTTCTTTATTGTTGCATGGGTACCTGGGGTAGTGCCTTTAGACTGGGAAGCTAGAATGGTGGTCCCTAATTTAAAAAGGGGGGCGGGGCAGAGGGTGTGTTTCAACTATAGGGGGAATCACTTCCCAGGAATTGCCCAGGTTTTTGAGAGGAGTCTCCATTCAATAGTTGAACCTAGGATTCAGGAGGAACAATGTGGGTTCTGTTATGACCATATAAGAGCATAAAGACCAACTCTTTTCTCTTGCACAACTTAGTGAGGGGTCATGGGAGTATGTTAATCCAGGCTACATGTATTTTGTAGATTTGGAAAAGGCTTATTATCACACAAGAATGCTTCGAAAGTTGATGTAGGTGGTACTGCATGAGTATGGAGTATCTTGGTATCAATCAAGATACTCCATACTTTGTGCAAGCTGGTCTCTGTATGATCACAGTGAGAGTTGTATTCACATTCTTGGCATTAAGTTGAAATAGTTTAAGGTGAGTGTTGGACTTTCTCAAGAGTTTGTCTTGTTTCCACACCTGTTTGTGGTTTTCATGGACAGGATATCAAGGCGTAGCCAAATGAGGTGCTGTTGAGGCAGAGCCAGGAGTCAGTTGAGCTAGTTTCGGCACCTTAACAGGATGCCCCCTGGTCAGCTCCCTCTAGACCTGAATCAAGCATGTCCTACTGGATGCAGACCCTGGGACAGACCCAGGACCCTGAGTTCTGTGGCTAGAGACAGAGAAACACAAACTGACCTTCTTAGCCACCAGGAAAAGTGGAAGTAAAATGAATGAATGAATGAATGAAAGAATGAGTGTATGCATATATTTTATGACTTTAGTAACAGTAGTTAATTAACAGTTAATACTACTAAGTAATTAATTAATATAATCATAGGGCCTAGTCTTCTTTCAAAGTGGCCTTGCTGCTTTTTCACCTGGGATGTAATGTTCCACTTTGAAAAAAATATCACCAGCCAACATAACTTAGGAGAAGTTTAAGCTGTGTTGTGCACACTGCACACATGCACACTGCATTATTTATAACCAAGTCAGTCCCTTAAAAAACTTAATAAAGCAACTAATGACTTCCAGGTATGCTGTTGTGGAGCAGAATGTAAGATGACCTAAGCCTCACAACATCACAGCTATACAAATATGTTAAATGTTCAAACAATGTCATTACAGTCCTCATATTTACTTAATTATATTTGCAGTGTGTTAGGCATTAATGGGGAATATCACAGTATGATACTATTTAGAATACAGTCTATTATTAATTATATTGGTTACATATTACAATTGTGTTTTTGTTAAATATTATAAGTGTGGGTTTCACACAGATACCTAAATGAGTGTCAAATGTCAGTTTGAATATACACATTTTTATTCATTTACATTTATTCATATGCTTTTATTCAACAGAAAAAACACCATCTGGCCAAAAACAAGTACGAGAGAGTTGTGGGAAGAACAAACAGTCACAACTAAACACAAACCCACAATCAGAGTCACAGAGAGACACAGATAGAACTAAATATGAGGGTTGGAGTATGTGCTCCAAACACTAGTCACGAAGCAGCCAGTCAAACTATGCATGATGCAATCTTGCAATTTGAAGAGGACTGACTTGCACAGATTGCAAAGTAACACACGTAATCATGAGCAACATGGGTTATCAATCACCTCAACTGGTAACACTATCGGAAAAGAGAACACACTAGGACAGAAAAGCAGAGGGAGAGTGCAGAGGATAGATCAGTGTTGAACTGAGTCTAACTGCATTTCAGAGGTTTATGAGATTTATTTCCATTTACTTACATACACCCTGCTGTAACATGCAAAATAAATAGAAGTGGCAGACAAGATCGTTTCCAAGAATGGTTAGAACGTGTGACAGGTATATAATGGATTTTAATAGTACTTACTTTAGATGGAAATGCGTGCATAACATTATTGTATAATCTCCAAAAATGTGATAATTAATTACATCCTTTGCCACACTATAATTACAACTGTCTCCATTTCGACTCTCCCATCCCATCAAGTTGTTATATGCATGAGCAAAAGCTGTAGCATGTCCAGAATATAGTATGTAATGTGAATTACCAAAATTGTCCAGTATAGGTAATTCACATTTCAATAATACAAGAAGCCCATTTGTGAAGTTGTTTAAGCTAGCTAATATTAGCCGGCTAGTGGAATCATGCCATGTTTGCTAAACACGGGTCATTCAAAGCACCTGCTCACTTTTAGTAGGTGTAATTTTATTCGCCTTCTAGATTATTCTTGACTATCAACTATCAAGCTTACAATAGATGATTGGCTTGCGACTGTTGGCTCTATATGTGTTCTGTTCTCTTCTTTTAGCACAGGGCCACCAGAGAGACAGAGAGTAACTGTGCTCTCACTCAGCAGATGTGCTATCTGGCTCTGAGGCTTCGCAGCATATGTGCCATGGCAGTTGTGCTGCTTCCTTCAGGCATACACATTGTGTGTGGCTAACACTTATTTCAAACACTTATGCTACCTTCTTTCTCTTAGCTAGATGGCTAACTACACTGGCTGTTGGATTGACCTGCCATTTTCCAACATTATGATAAATAATTCAACTAGGACTCACTAAATGTGCCAGTTATGTGCATGTTTTATTTTTATACTACTTCTGTAATACTAAGAAGACAGCAATTACAGCAGCAGATAATTACATGCACAACAGTCGTGCGAACAAATCTTGTGCAATTGTCTGAGCAGTCTGTAAGTCCGTAGTTCTGCCTGAGGTCTGAATACCAATAATGCCAATCTCAGTATTAACTCCTCATTACATGCATGTACCTCAGTGCTGAATAGGGATGATGCAAATCATGCTTCAGATACTGAAACTCGAAAAACACCACGCACAAACACATTCATATGCTCATTCACACCTAAAAGCAATTTAGCTTAGCCCGTTCAACTACTGGCATGTTTTTGAGAGGTGGGAAGAAACTGAAGACCCAAAAGAAACCCACATGGACATGGGGAGAACATGAAAAACTCCACACAGACAGTAACCCAAGCTCAGGATCAAACTGGGGATCCTGGTGCTGTGGGCAGCATGTAAATCAAGTTAAAAATGAGAAAAGCTATGGACTCAAACAATGGCCTCTATGTATGCACACACAGATTATTATTTTCACAGAGGAACAAATACTACAATGAGATGACTCACAGGGTGGAGGCGAGCTACTCTTAACAAAACCTACAGCACTGACAGAACCCAACAGAACTCATATTTAACTAACTCAAACCCAACCCCACAGTTAGAGCTTATAATAACAACAATCAGAGACATTTCACAAATGTATTTTACAGTTATAATGTAAAATTATATCTACAGCCAACATGGTTATTATTATTATTATTATTATTATTATTATTATTTTATTTGCTTGTTTGTTTGTTTTATTTTTTGCCAGAAAAGAACTGTGCTGATCAGGAAAAAAATATTCATGAAACTAAATTAGACTAATTTTTAAGAATAAATGATGACCATATAAAGAAACAAGTTCTTACTATAATGATTTTTGGTAGAGACAAAATGTAAACATTTTCTTCAGTTGTTTGAGTGAGAAATTTGAATCAGTGTGTAATTTTTATTTTATGTAATGAATAATTCTGGAGCTGATTTTATGTAAAGATTAAATGTTCAGCTCTAGCTTTACACTGCCATCCTGTGGCAAATTTCTGTGCTATTCGTAATGCATATGGACCCAATAATCTCTATTAACAAATAGATTTGTGGATAAAAAAAATTATTATAAGAAGACCACTATGAAAAAAAAGCATTGGGAAATAAGCACATAAAATACACTCTATGGCTACAAGTATGTGGATACATGACCATCACAAACAGATGTTCATGTTGAACATTCCTTTCCAAAACCATGGGCATTAATATGGATTTGGTCACCCCATTGCTGCTGTAAGAGCCTCCACTCTTCTGGGAAGTCTTCACATTCAATTTTTGAACATGGCTGTGAAGATTTTCCCATTCAGCAAGGTTGGGCACTGATGTTGGACAAGAAGGCCTGGGGCACATTCAGCATTCCAGTTTATCCCAAAGGTGTTCAGTGGGGTTGAGATCAGAGCTCTGTGCATGCCACTCAAGTTCTTCCACTCCAACACTGGCAAACCATGTCTTAATGGAGCTTGCTTTATGCACAGGAGCATTATCATGCTGGAACACATTTGGGCCCCTTAGATCCAGTGAAGGGAAATTGTAATGCTACAGCATACAAAGACATCCTATACAATTGTGTGCATCCCAATTTGGGGCAACAGTTTGGGGAAGGAACACATATGGGTGTGATGATCAGGTGTCCACAAACCTTTGGCCATATAGTGTAATTTATGGTCTGTCATTTAAGACCAGTCCAGTAGATGGCCATAAGAAATATGCAAATATTTTCTGAGGACCAAAAATTAAAATAATGCAATCTTCATTCCAAATCAGTTAAATAGTTAAAATGACCAGTGTGTTCATGTGTTCAGAGTGTTTTACCTAAAAGGAAGTGTACAGGTAGTATTCATGGAGTAGTATAGTATATTATAAGAAATACTACTAACAGTGGGCCTCATTTATCTTTTAGTAAAGTTGTGTATAAATGTATGTGTACGCCCACCCAAACTAAAACTTCCCAATGGATTTACAAAAGTTTTGGAAAAGCTGATTTTCTTCATACTCGCATACACATATTGATGAATGGCAATCATCTGTAAATTACCAGGCATGTGCTCTCCCACAGCTAAAATGACGAGTTAATATGTAAAATGAGTAAAATTACGAATCAACAAAACCTGCAACACTGATGTGCTCATGTAAAACTAACTCCATCCCACAGTTAGAGCTTATAATCAAAATGAAAGACATTTCAGAAGCTCATATTACCATTATAATGTAAAACGTTATCTACAGCCAACAGAAATTAATTGAAATACAGTCCCCTCCAAAAGTATTGGAACGGCAAGATTAATTCTTTTGTTTTTTCTATAAACTGAAGACATTTAGGTTTGAGATCAGAAGATGAATATGACACGATATATCAGAATTTCAGCTTTCATTTCCTGATATTTACATCTAGTATGCTAACTTAGAACGTGTGGCAGACAGCCCAATTTTTAGGTGAGCAAAAATATAGGATAGTCTTAAAGTAAATAACACTTAATATTTGTTTGCATATCCCTTGCTTGCAATAGCTGAATCAAGCTGATGATCTACTAACATCACCAAACTGTTGCATTCTTCTGTTGTGATGCTTTTCTGGCTTGAACTGCAGCTTCTTTCAGTTGTTGTTTGTTTTGTAGGGTTTCTCCCTTCATTCTCCTCTTCAGGAGGTGAAACGCATACTCAGTTGGGTTAACGTCTGGTGATTGATTTGGCCAATCTACAACCTTCCACTTTTTTTCCCCAGATGAAGTCCTTTGTTGTGTTGGCAGTGTGTTTTGGCTAATTGTCCTGCTGCATGATGAATTTCCTCCCAATTAGCTTGGAAGTTTCTGTAGACTTCTGAATTCATTCTGCTGCTACCATCACGAGTTACATCATCAGTAAAGAGTAATGAGCCCGTTTCAGAAGCAGCCATGCAAGCCCAAGCCCTGACACTTCCTCCACGGTGCTTGGCTTATGATCTTTTATGTTTTGGATCATGAGCAGATCCTTTCTTTCTCCACACTTTGGCCTGTCCATCACTTTATAGAGGTTAATCTTGGTCCCAGAACTTTTGTGGCTCATCTCTGTATTTCTTTGCAAATTCCAATCTGGCCTTCTGATTTTTACTGCTGATGAGTGGTTTGTATATTTTGGTACGGCCTATACATATCAGCTCTCAAAGTCTTCTACGAACTGACTGTTGTTTTTGGGTTTTTCTTCACAGCTCTCACAATGTTTCTGTCATCAGCTGCTGTTGTTTTTCTTGGCAGACCTGTTCAGTGTCTGGTTGTTAGTACACAAGTGGTTTCTTTCTTTTCAAGACATTCCAAATTGTATTATTGTATTGATTATTCCCAATGCTTATGCAATGGCTCTGATCTATTTTCCCTCTTTTCTCAGCTTCAAAATGGCTTGCTTTTCTCCCATAGACAGCTCTCTGGTCTTCATGTTGGTTTATCCTTCTTAACAATGAATGCAGGCAAAACCCAGGGTTCAAACCACGAGTATATATTCAGAGATATAAATTGTTTAAACAATCCATCTAATAGGGCGCACCTGGGCATCACGAAATGGGGTGCCATGTTTTAAGTTGTTTTGCACATGTAGATATAAATATCAGGAAAAGAAAGCTGAAATTCTGATCTATTGTCTCATATTCATCTTTTGATCTTCAGTGTATAGAAAAAACAAAAGAATTGGCCTTGTATAACCAATACTTTCAGAGCAGACTGTACATAAGATATTTAAACTTGACAGCATAATCCGTATATAAAAGTGCAGGAACTCATTGTAATTTATATGTTTAGAACCTGATCAATCAAGGTTTATATTAGTTAGTCTTCTTATGCACAAATTTATACATACTCAGGAGCATGAGTAGGATATGAAAGATTTTACAGAAATTACAGGATTTTCACGAATACCAAATTTCGAAATATTTACGGATAGATCTGTTCATATCTTGATAAATAAGGCCCATTATGAAATAGAGCACTCACACTTTGTACTTATGTTCAACATGTATAAAAGACAAGAAGAAAATACTAATTCTACAACAGATATTAAATAATGCAATGTTAACATAATGTGGTATCAATTTAAAACATTTTTTTCCAGTAACATCAGTTTCATTTTAATTTCATTCATTAAAATGCATCACTTAGCCACAGAACTGATGAACATTTGTCACAATTCAGGTAACACCGTAATGGAATTGTAATGAAAATTCAGGGTTACATGAATACGAATGTGATGTCACGTCACTTGTCTACAAAGACATGAAACAATATGAATTCTGGAGATCATGAAATTCATTTTTCAACTTGCTCATAAAAACAGTAATTATTGTTTTCTTTTATTGTGCCATAATATCATATTACTGTTCTAGACCATTAAATAATAGTGTTTTGTTGCTTCATGAGATCTCTTACGTTTTTTCCATTCAGATATATATGATTATGTGTGCTTTTGCTCTTATAGGGCCATGCTGAGTGACATTGGTGACTACGTAGGTACAGATATTGAGATTTCCTGGTTGCCTAATCTGGATGATTTAATGAAAGGCTATGCTCGAAACTTTCGTCCAGGGATAGGAGGTGAGTCATTTGATTGCACTTTCACCCCTAATTACATTTACAGTCTTTCTTAGCATATGCACTAGAGAACAGCATGCATAACCTAGCAATGCTATGTGGCTTTCAGCTCTATTTCTGCTCAAGTTCTACAGTTAGTTGAGATTGCTTTCCAAAACCCTGTTCCAGTTCTTGAAATCTAATTTTAAAGCATTATATTTAGGCCACACATTTTAATGAACTCTCTCTAATTCTGACTTTGCACAGTAATGAGCATTTGAAGTGTGACGAGCAAGAGAGCCCACCGAACTGCCAGTGCAGTTGTGAATTCGTTATTAAATGCATTATGCTACAGTGTGAAAATGAGCATTCCTGGCAAAAAGAATGCCCATCAAACAAACAGTTGTTATAGTGCAGTTTTCTGTGTCTCACAGTCAAGGTGAACATGCACACACCAGTCTTTAGAGTTTACACAGAATGGTGGGAAAAACAGAAAGAACATCCATTAAGTGGCAGTTCTGTGGATGGATGGATCTATAGGTCTATAGGATAGATCCATTCAAAAATCCTGTTTAGAGCCACAAATGTATTCCTCCTATTAAGTTTAATGTAAAAAAAAACAGGGAGTAAAGCTTTCAGACAGCTAGCGTGTCCATGTATAAAAAAAAGGCATAATCAAGAGGCGTTAACGTTTCAGGCTTTAAAAAAAACACATTTGCACTCATTAGCATGGCTGTTAAGTGATTAGCGTGTTTGAGCATAATGACAGTGTTGAGTCTTTAGGGAGGATGAGTAGGAGGTAAATGTTACTTTGTCTTATGTTTCTCTTTAAAGGACCTCCAGTGAATGTTGCCATGGCTATTGAAGTAGCCAGCATTGACCATATCTCAGAAGCCAACATGGTATGGATTAAAAAAAAAGAATAAATAATTTATTATTATTCTGCTTTGTTGCTTGTATGCTGTTTGCAATGTTACACACTTTAGTTTTGCATGATGCTGTCAATTTTAAGGACAAAATTGCAATATAAAGTTAAAAATGTGAATTTCGCCCAGCATGTTGGGACTAACACCTACTGAGATGAATTTTTAGTCATGAGACACATGAAATTTAAACTGGAAAAGAATATAATGGGAATTTCAATGTAGGTATGTAGTTATGATTGGCCTTTTAGTTTCTCACTATGAGAAAGTTAGGTAACACTTTACATTAAGGTTTTGTCAGCTGACATTATCGAACACATTAATTAACATGAACAAACCATGTACTTCAGCGTTAGTACACCATGAGTAAGATTAAGAAAATAATTAACATTGTGTTACAGGTTTTTCTTTGCAACTACTAACAAGCGTCTTTTTGGTACCATGTTTACTTTTTCAGAACTTTTCATACTACTTTCTGCAGAAACACATCTCAAAATACGTTCATTCCACTAAAACACAAAACTACTCTGCCAACCACATCAATGCAGATCCTATATTTTACATAAATCTATGAAGTAGTAAACAATTATTTACTCTGTGGTTTGTAATTAGTTGTTCTTTGGTTGATTTATTCAGTGTAAACAATACATAGATTTTAAAAAAAAAACAGAAAAATTACAAAACTATAAAAATGTATTGTATACCTTTACTGTAAAGTGAACAAATAACTCCAGATGTGAACTCTTTGTAGTGTATATTAGATATCAGCACCTGGGTAGGACGGCAAACGGGAGTGTGTATCGGCTGTGTTTGGCCTATTTATATACATTCAGTCAGCAATTTGTCTCTATAACCTTTATAATTTTTTGGATTTTGGTTGTTGTCCAATATAGTATTTATGACTTAGCAAACTGCTATCCAGTGTATTTTCATGTTAGGTTTAGGAATTAAGTGTAACCATTTTGTAATAGTATATGCAAGTATTTGCATTTGGTGGTATAGAAATACACAGTTTTGCTAAAGATGAACTGATTGAGAAGTGAATGAAAGAATTTTGAGAACTGGATCCTGTTGTATTCAAGCAAGGAAAATATCCTTCATGGTTTGGGTCATCTGGAGTAGTTGTGCTAACTGTATGAAGAGTTTTGAAAAAGTGAATGCAGTACTAAAATGTTCCTTAGCAATTACAAAATTTTATAAAATGTAATTGATGTTAAATAATAAACTAAGTAAGCATAATAATCAGTATGTGTAAACCAGTGTTCATAGCATTGATGACTAAAATGAAGCCCACAATGACCAGTAAGAACCAACACCTTAATGAACAAATCCATGATTGTTAACTGGTAAAATTTAGGACTAAAGCTGAAAAGCAAGTTGCAATATTTACGCCTAAAGACGAGAGTTCAGTGGGCAATGCAGGTGTATTTCATTAAAATTTAATTAACATTTGCTTTATTAGCGAAAGTAAACTAATACATGTGTTAACATTACTTATTTTTTATTAATGCTTTTCATGGTTTGTTAATGTTAAATAATGCAGTAAATATTGTTTGTTAAGGAAACCTTAATGTAAATCGTTACCCAAATATATCTTTTCTGGGTATGTGTGTGTGTGTCCTGGCAGGAATATACCATGACTGTGTTTCTGCGTCAGAGCTGGCGAGACGAGCGCCTTTCTTACAACCACACAAACAAGACCCTGGGGCTGGACAGCCGTTTTGTAGATAAACTCTGGGTCCCAGACACATTTATTGTCAATGCCAAATCGGCCTGGTTCCATGACGTCACTGTCGAGAACAAGCTCATACGGCTACAGCCTGATGGTGTCATCCTCTACAGCAGCCGGTGTGTGTTTGTCTGTGTGTGTGTGGTTATGCATCGTTCATAACATATAACCATAGAATGACTGAATTATTAATGAATAAATGAATACTAATGGGACCTATGAAACAAAATGTATTTTTGGCCAAAGTCCATTGTTCCAATTCCATTTTTCAGTCATTTTTTGGTGTTCTTAGATTAAAACACTTGCATATACAGCAGGAGAACAAAGGAATATTATGCTAATAATATTAAGCAATATTACACTTTACATTATATATACATTATATATACAGTATATGCTAATCATTTATTGTGAAAATACTGCAACTCTGGTATAAACATGGTTTATATGGAAATTCTATTTCAAGACCGAATCCTGCAAAATCCTCAAAATTCCATGAACATAGAAGTTATAGTAATAGCATTAGAACTCTGACTAAACACTGACCTGTGGTATAATATATCACATTTTAAATTCTCATTATACCTCTTGTAGTTAGTTACACTTAGCGGTTTTGGTGTCTCTGTTTCTCTTTTTCAGAATCACATCCACAGTAGCCTGTGACATGGACCTAACCAAGTACCCAATGGACGAGCAGGAGTGCATGCTGGACCTTGAGAGCTGTATGTGGCAAGAAATTTGGAGAGAGAGAGATTAAATTAATTGGGACATGTCATGAATCTACATAAAATAAAAAGGAAAAATCAAAATAGTTTGGCCCAGTCTTTGTTAGAGAACATGCCTACTGTAAACAAACAGCATCCTAAAGTCATGAAGATCAAGGAGCTATTAAAATCCACCACAAGTCAGTGACTGGTAAGGAGGGTGTTCGTCAGAGAAGCAACCAAGAGGCCAATGGAAACTAAATGAGCTGGAGAGATCCACAGCTCAGATGGGAAAAGTCATGTTGTCAAAAAAGAAAAAGTGCTCTAGTTTGAGGAGACCCCAACTGAAGTTTTTGAGGTTGGCACAAAACTCAAAACCCAAAACCGCTCATCACCCTGAGAACACCATCCGGACAGTGAGGAATGGTGGTGGTAGCATCATGTTGAACGTTACCCCGTGGCCTTTTGGTTGCTTCTCTGACTAATGCATTCCTTACACTTTTGGTGGACGGCTTCTTCTAGCCTCTAGGTTGTGCCATATCCTTTCCACTTTTTAATAACGGATTTAATGGCGCTTCACAGGATGTTCTAAGTTTGGGATATTATTATAACCAAACCCCAGTTGACGATTATAGGTAACTCATTGGTCTTCATGATGCTGTTTGTTTAGGTATGTTCTCTAGCAAACTCTGGGCCCTTCCAGGAAGAGGTGTATTTATATTGAGATCACATGACACATAATGATTTGCACATCAGTGGTCTCCATTCTGTTTATGTGTCTTATGATGGTAACTGGTTGCACCAGAGCTAATTTAGTATTATGGGATATTTTGGGTAAATTTATGACATATAATCCCAGTAAAATTCAATTCAGTTGTAAGGTTGTAACACTACAAAATGTGGAAAAGTTCAAGGAGGGTAAATACTGAATCCAGTGTGTCAGATAAGGATTACAGCAAAATTCTGCAAGGTGGTAAATCTTCTGGAACAGGGTTAGGCAGCCATGACATAAACACTCCTGGCTTATCACACTGTATTGTTGGTTCTGCAGATGGCTACTCTTCAGAAGACATCATTTATTACTGGTCAGATAGCCAGAAACATATTCATGGCCTGGACAAACTGGAACTGTCCCAGTTCACTATCACAGACTACCGCTTTATCACTGAGATGATGAACTTTAAATCGGGTGAGACAGATTGATGATTTTTACTGAATTATTTATAACAATGTACCAGTACAAGAATATATTTGACTTTATCATAGTAAATCCCTCCATATGAATTTCTGTCAACATCTTTTAAGGTCATTCCTTGTTTACAACCAAAATTATGAATGAATTATCCGATCAAAAAGGTTGGCTTTTAATTGTTTTTCATTTAAAATAGCTGGGCGATTCCCTCGGCTCAGTTTGCACTTCCGGTTGAGGCGGAATCGAGGAGTGTACATCATCCAGTCCTACATGCCCTCTATCCTGCTGGTTGCCATGTCCTGGGTGTCTTTCTGGATCAGCCAATCAGCTGTGCCTGCAAGAGTATCACTAGGTTTGTCACTAGATTTGACTTATCTAGATTTTATCACCAGATTTGACATATAATTATATATCATATTTGGCATAGATACAGTAGGCTACCATGCAATATTTGGTGTGACAACTTTTCACTTCTGAGCAGCATCAGGTGCACTGTCATGCAGTTTTATAAGGCAATTGAATCGGCCATAATTCAGTAATGTTTTTATTGCAAATGTGGCCTATTATACAACATCGCTGCTGAATTTTGATTGGTCAGAGTGTGTTGATTAATTTTCTGTAACAGAGGCTCTGATAGTAGTGTAGCTTCAAATCACACATTTATATTAATGCGCTTGTTCAAGTACATGATCATTTCCATAGTAACAGCTAATTCACATGATCTAAGTCTAATAATAAATGGATAAAATAAGGTGTTGCTACTTAACAAAGAAAAACAAACATATAATTGTTGATATTGATAAGTCTTTTGTGACGAGCCATTTATTTAGCGTTTTTGGAAGGAGTCTCCAGTATCAACACCTTCACCTCTTCAGGATGGAGGGCTTTGCCATTTCTTGATAACATGACAAGCTCTATTTTTTAGTCTGATTACCTTCAATAGAGAAAAAAGAGAGGTTGGTGAAGGAATGACTGTTTATAGATGTTGTGATAGCAGGAACTGACTTGCCTCGTGGACTTTCCAGGACATTAAATGTGTCTATATACAGATAAAAAAAAGTATGAGGTGACATTCTTTAACAAATAAAAATTGTAATCTTTGAAAATTGCAGTTATAGGAACACAAAACTTTGGGGTGATAACAGCAACATCACACCACATCACACCACGATCATTGATTATATTCCAATAACAGCATGCCTGCTGTGTTTTATTTGTTACATATTCTCCTTACAAACATCATACAAAAAAAAATTCTCTATAACACAATATTTTGGAAATTAAATGTTTGGAAAGCGAAATACGTCTCTTTTTCACTGTCACACTAATGCTGAAGACTTAAAATAAGCATTTGAGACAAAATGTATAAAATAATTTATGTGTGTCTATGACTTTTACACAGCATTGTATATTCTATAAATAATTTAAATGTGCTTCATGTGATTGTGAATGGATATTTGCACTCAGTATCATGGGACAAATAACCAGTTTTCAACAATGGAATACATTTTTGTTAATGACTTATTCCTTTTTAAATAGTACTGAATGATAATAATAATAATAATAATAATAATAATAATAATGTGGATTTCTATGTGCTACACACATGTAAGGTATGTCCATATGTGAATAGATGTACTGTATATTAAGGAATGTAACCTCTGACCTCAGGAATCACTACTGTGCTGACCATGACGACGCTGATGGTGAGTGCCCGCTCCTCGTTGCCTCGTGCCTCCGCCATAAAAGCCCTGGATGTATATTTTTGGATCTGCTATGTGTTTGTGTTTGCCGCCCTGATTGAGTATGCCTTCGCTCACTACAACGCCGACTACAGCAAGAAGGAGAAGGCCAAGGTCAAAGTGAACAAGACTACAGAGGTAAGAGAAAGGAGTAAAGGTCAACTTTCATGTAGATTGTCATGTTGATTTCTTGGGCCTGAGCTAGAATACAGTGTGATAATTGAACATGATAGAGCCAACGTTACATGAATGATGTTCAATTCAATTTTTTTTATTATAGCGCGTTTAATGATGGACATTGTCACAAAGCAGCTTTACGGAAATCCGTATATAGATTTAGATTCCTAATGAGCAAGCCAGAGGCGACAGTGGCAAGGAAAAGCTCCCTGAGATGACATAAGGAAGAAACCAGACAGGAACCAGACTTAAAAGGGAACTCATATTCTGCTATGTCACAACGGATAGTGCAATTGCGAGTTATTACTCATCCATAACTGTATATGTTAATGTCAAAAGCACTTAGTGTGTTGAAAGGATCTTCAGTATGAGCATCAGAGTGATTTTTAAAAAAATTTAATTAGTTTTTACCTTTGTGTCTATAGTATCCAAGTGAAGTTGTCCACTGAATAATGAAGGAGACTTGAGCGTAGACTGTAAGTGCAGTCAGTGCAATCATTAGGCTGTCAAGTGAGAGTATCCAACATCTTTAGCATATCCATGTGGTAACATCCACAGAGATCTCACGGCAAACTTTAGGCTAGCCGTGTGTCGCTATCCTCGGCAGCACCAAGTGATTCTCAGGTGAAGAGGGCTCCAAGCAGAGTAGGGCATCAGGAAGGATCAGACAGGTCCTCACCAGCACCGGAATGATACAGCAGTGTTTGCCCCTTCTGATTTATTTTCATTTTATTTTCAAATCCACATAGTAGCACAATAAACATACTGGTTTCACACTTCTTGTTGTTGGTAAAATGAGCAATTCTAATTGAAACTAGTGGTTTTCAGTCATCTAACGTTTAATATGTTTGTCTTTTCCGCAGGCTAAACTGAATTACAGATCAAACTGCATTAGGGGTTTGAGTGCAATATAAGAATTATAAGCTTGACAGGGCCATGGTGGCTTAGCAGTTAGCATGATTTCCTCACACCTCTGGGGTTGGGGTTTTGAATCCCACCTCCGCCCTGTGTGTGTGGACCTTGCACTTGTTCTCCCCGTGCTTCTGGGGTTTCCTCTCCCTATCCAAAGACATGCGTTGTAGGCCGATTGGCATTTACAAATTGTTTGTAGTGTGCGATTGTGCCCTGTGATGGGTTGGCACCTTGTCCAGGGTGTCCCCTGCCTTGTGCCCCAAGTTCCCTGGGATAGGCTCCAGGCTCCCCCCTGACCCTGTGTAGGATAAGCAGTACAGAAAATGGATGGAAGATTGAGTGACATTTCTACAATATTGGGCAGACAGACACACTTTTTTCCACTAGTTTCAGTCTGACACATTAGGCTTATGATCTATATTCTATATACAAGAATGGGAATCTGAGGCTACAGTGGGCACAGGCTCACTGGAACTGGGCAGTCTGAGATTGGAAAAAGACCAGGTGATGTTTTATCCAATATTCAAACTGTTCAGTTTGGGTTAGCCTGTGCAAGCTGTAGCCTTAGATTCCTGTTTTTGGCTGACAGGATTGGAACCCGATTCAGCTACTTGGATACTTGAGATATTCTCCTCTTACCTAATTCATTTTATATATTTTTTTTATCTAAATATTTAGTTTATATGATTAATGTGTATTTTTTTTTTAACCTTTAACTACTTTACTTTTTTACTTTACTTTTTCTATTTTGTACCATGTCCTTGAGTGTGAGAAAGGCACTATATGAATGAAAATGCCATACAAAAATATTCTTATGATTACTTTACAGTCCATGGTGAAGAATGGAAAGCAGGCCATGGTCCTCTTCTCACTGTCAGTGACAGGCATGAATCAAGGCCTTGTGGTCTCCAACCGGCAGAACCGCACCCAAAGTGAGACACCCGTAGAGCCTCAGGAAGAGGCGGAAACGGCTAAGCAAGAGAGCAGTGAAGAAAGGAAGTGCTGCAAGTGCAAACCCATAGACGCTGACACAATCGACATCTACGCCCGTGCCGTCTTCCCTTTCACTTTCGCCGTGGTCAACGTCATCTACTGGGTGGCTTATACCATGTGACATACAGATTCCAAGTCAGCTGAAATCTTGAGATTTTGGATTTTTACATTATGGGAAGATCATGATTGTCAAACTAAAAATAAAAGATTGTTGAATCCTTATGATTCAACTCAGACTGCTTAGGTTTTGTGTGGCTCTACACCTGATAAAACCAGATAATGAAGATGAGACCATCTGGTGAGGAAGCAATTTTCCTTTCAACAATCTCTCAGATGAAGGTGAGTGGAATATGAGGAATCGCTGCGAGGGCTGCTGATTGTCTCGCCTCTGCAACATTACATTGCCTTGGTTTCTCTTTACGTGTTACTATTATAATATATTAGATATTATTTTGTGACATTTAATTGCAATTCTTTTTCACCTGAAACCTGGGAAAATTAAATTGAACCACACAACATGACTGCATGGCTGCTGTTTTTGTTATCAGTAATTTTTTTCATTCTTATTCTGCCATGGTTTTAAGTTTCCTGCCATTCTCTAGGCTTTGGACTGCCTTCAGATTAATTTCAGACTTTGCGAAACTGTATCCACTGTTTGATTTTCAACATAAGGTTATTACTTGAGCAAATGACTGAAATGTTGGACCAGTCATGAAAGAAGGCCATAGTTTAAATAATGACATTAAATAATGATAGTTTCATTCACAATGCCTACTTGCATGTTAATATATTTATAATGACCTTAGGTAGCCGAACTCTAGACTTATCACAGACCAAATGTATTTCTATGTAAAGTTTTGGGTTTTAAAATGGCCGCAAGATATCGAAAATGATCTACTGCCCTGAACAAGCAAGGTATGGATAGAGTTTTATGGCCAGTTTTCTTAAATAATTCAGTTCACTCTTCTTAATATAGTTTTCCTTTTAAGGCTCCAAATAATTAAATGACAATACTAAAGAGAAAATTGTATTGAGTCTATATAGAGGCGATGACTGCTGCAATAAATTTGAGAGTGATAAAAGAAACAAAATGTGTGTGATTTACTTCAGTACGTGACAGACTAGACGATCTATGCAAGTCTTCAATGATCATATGATGCGTCTCCTGGGGAAATAGAAATTCAACGTGTCTCTACATGGGAATCAAATACACTCTGCCCAAACTGGAATTAATGGCTATGAGAAAGGCTTAAAGAAACCTCAAGAAACCTCAACACGGCTAAAGGCAGCCTTCTACAATAATGGATGATGTTCTTGGGTCACTGGGTAACAAGTGCAATATTGTCTAACACTCCAGACCTGGAGAAGCAGCAGAATTTAGGCTTGCTTCCTATAAACACCATTTTATCTGGAGTTGATGTGTCTGCTGCTTTGCATTGGCTAGCAGAAACATGGTGCTCAAAGTGCAAGAACCAGCAACCAGGGTATCTGAGCAGTTAAGGATAGAGAGGAGAGGGTTATTGCATTCTACCAGCTCAGCAGGCCATAGCACAACTACTGTGCCACTCATTATAAGCTCCTGACTATCGCTTGTGGCCTTATCTCTACAGCAAAGACTATACTGCACCATGCCTCACTCACCTTGCCTGTGTGCATCATAGCGCTTGAGGGTCAGGTGGCAAGGAGGTTGGAGGCCTTGCAGACCTATCGCTTCACAATCTGGCACTGCGCAGGGTGTCTACTCACCAATGCTGATACCCTGTTGCAGTGACTTTGCACCGAGGAAGCCTGCAGGTACTGTGACCAGTGGGAGGCCAAAAGGGATGAAGTGTCAGAGACGGGGTGCATAGTGACAACATCAAAATAAATGGTGTGGCTGTGGAGTTGGGGTCAGAAAGTGTCTGTCGTATATTTCCTGGGATGACCATGGAGCCGTACTCTTTCCTATAGGAAAGACTGACACTGTGTGGTGGTTTGGGTTGTGCACATTTGTGGTTTATCGAGACAGGCTGGCGCACTATGGGTTACCTGCCAGAAGGCGTACAGCAAGATGTTTTGAGTAGGGAAGGCTGCCGAGGGAATGTAAAAGTATGATGTAATTTTTATTTTATTTTATTTTTTATAGTGCAGAATATATTGTCTATAGCTTGCATGCATGGAACCATTCAGCTATCAGCCATTTTGGTAACCTTAGTATATGTACCATTCATTTCAGTTATATGATATCTTTTTCTGCTTGCTGTTTGCCATTTTTGTTAGTCATATGTGTGGATGTAAACTTTATAACCTTTAGTGCGAGGTTCTTTGATTGGCCAATATAGTATAGTTTAAATTATTATTATTATTATTATTATTATTATTATTATTATGTTTCTTCAATAAATAATTGAAAATATATATATGGTGCAACACTACACACTACATTACTGTTTAAACCAAATTTTACCCATTGTTTTTAACCTAATTAATGTTTAATTTTCGCAAGTTTCTACTTTTTAAAGTTACTGAAGCCCTGGCAGCCCCCCTTCCCACATCTATGCCTGCCAGAATGAGTTCACACTTACAGCCTACCACTACATTGTTTCCTGCTGCCAGTGCGATGCTATGGGAAAGCAGGACGCACAGGATACCTTTCAGTCTAATGGACTGTGTTATAGACTCAGGGTCCAAATGGGTGTTTGTTTTCAGGCTCAGCCTTGTTTAAGTTTAATAGTCTGCTTGTTCAGCCTGGGCAACTGGCAAAGAACAAAAAATAAAGTGTGTTTCTGAACCCGGGTGTGCTCCAGGGAACCAATCTCTGGTCTGCCTGAAGGAGAGAATAGAGGTCTGGGATTTATTTCAAGTGAACTAGGTAGTGGTTTATAATGCTGTATGTAAAAACAAAAAAAAAAAAAAAAAAAAAAATTGATCACATTCAGTTGGAGAAAGGCATGTCATGGTTTACAAAAATGACAGAGTGTGTTCTCAATATACAGAGCAAAGAAAGTGTTCAAATGCAAGTAAATACAAGTCAAAGATTCCATTGTTTTGGAATACAGGCAAGCAGATTTGACTGAAAGACTTCACCAGATCTCTTCATTAGTTGTAAAAGTAAACAAGAAATATAAAGGGATGCACTTTTAGCTCCCAATTTACTGAGATCTCCTACACAGGAGAAAGTGGCATATTGAATTGCACCATCAATCTCAAACAGCAAAGCAGCACTTTAGGAAAGTAGTTCATTAAACAGCTAGCTAGCAAGATAAATTAGGCCAAATGTTGAGTGTCTGCAGTAGGAGGAGAGACGGCTATAGTGTGCAGCCTCAGCTTTCGACTTCTTTTGACAGCAACCTTTATAAAATAGACTCCTTGGTTTTCTTATTTTAACTTCCATGGTAGAATGGGCTGACATTTAAAACAGACGAAGGCCATGTTAAACAAAATGATGTTTAAATTATAGCAAATGGGGTCATGAAATGCCCCTATGGGCCTTGTCCATTTGGCTGGGCAGTAATGAAAAATTCTGGTGTTTCTTTCAGTGTGCACTTACTGTATTCAGTAACTATGAATTATGATATAAGGTCTTGTTCCACCAAATGGCTGAGAAATGGTGCCCTCTACTGAATACAGAACAGCATCACCTGAAGGCTCATACACATGCTCCTGGGCAAAAAAAAAAAAAAAGGGCCAAGCACAAAGTGACAAAATATGAAGCTTATAATGGTCTTAACAGCAAATCATTGGTCAGAAAATTAGCAAGAATTGAACAAATACTGTAGATCTCTCCCTGATCTATCAATCCTGGTTCCATTTATGAGCTTGTTGTCAGGCCCTTGATGGGCTGCATCAGGTGTGGCAGATAGCTATATGATGACTAATCTTTTAAGAAAAAAAAAATCCCAGAAGATATTTTTTTGGTAAATTTTGTACACCCAGACTTGTGTTAGTTTGAATTTTACATCAAACAGTTTAATCATTATCATGTTGTTACCTTTGTGAATTTTCCTGTTTCTAGCTTTTCAAGTCAAGTCAAGTCAAGTGGGGTTTATTGTCATTTCAACCATATACAGCCAGTTAGCACATAGTGAAACGAAACAACGTTCCTCCAAGACCAAGGTGCTACATAAGACAAACACAGAACAACACAGAACTACAAGGGACTGCATAAATTTATACATAAAGTGCACAAGTGCAAACATGTGCAGACAGCACAAGACAAGGGCACAGTAAGTCCCAGTGCAGGCCGACCAGTACACAGTTCTATTAGAAAGTGAATCCAGTGACAATAGTGCAAAAAGAGTACAATATAAGTTGCTGTAGGTGTAAACATAAGAAGTAGCAGCCTATGTACAGTATAATAAATATTTGTAGCAGCATAATGTAATGCGGGGATGTGCAAAAAAAAAATTGCAAAGAGGATGGAGGATGTACAGTTTTGTGTGTGTGTGTATGTGTGTGTGTGTGTGTTCTTTCAGTCCAGTTTCTGAGTATTCTCAAACAATTCACTGTAGCAAAATGAAACCAGCAAATGGTGGCACAGGACATCTCAGGAGTTCATTTGTTTAATTCTTCTTATTTTCTGACCAGTGATTTGTTGTTAAGACCATTAAAAGCTTAATATTTTGCTATTTTGGGCTTGGCCCATTTTTTTGCCCAGTCCAGAGTGTATTCCTGCCTCACGCACAGTGTTCTGAGGATAGGCTCCAGATCCACTGTAACCCTGGTAAAGCATATACTGAGGATGAATGAATGAATGAATGAATAATCCCCCTCTTTACACAGTCTGCTTTTATAACCACACAGTTTGACCAGCAGATGGCACAGTAGTCTCTACATTTATGGGGTTATCTGAGGCACACATTTGCATGGCCTGCAAAATGTAAAACTATCCTTATCCTTCATTTCTTTCTTATTCTAATATTTAATCCATTTAATTGAGACTGAATGGGAAAGTTCAAATTAACCCTTGAACCTCAGGTGCATACAAATATGGACATTTATCTACATGACACTGTAGAAATTAATGTCCATGACAGTGTAAAACTGTAAGCATAACAAAATAATAAAATATAACAATATGTAGGCCTTTCAATATTGATCATTGTTTAAAATAAAAAGAAATGTAAAGATGGGGTAATAAAGTCACATGTTACTAGCAGTCCTAGATATGCATTGTGGAGTTAAATGCTATTAGTGTAGGCTAAATAACATTATGCTTCCTCCTCAGAGAATCTCTTATTGACCAAAACCGAGACATAAACTGGAGACAATCATAATTGCAAAATGCTGAACAAACTAGCAAATGTCTAAGCGGAAAAATATTTCGTGAGGCCAAAATAAAAACATCTGGGCCATAGCATGCATCCTGGTTTCTCATTGTGTTGGTCATGTGACAAGGCTGGGACAGGATATCCTGCTGCTGAAATAGCCAACACAACCCCACGCAGATCTGACAAGCTACCCCTGAACCCTGTTCTCAGATCATCTTTCCCTGAGCTTATCCTGAGCTTTAAATGGAAAAGAGACAATAAAACTTATCTTAGATCGGTGTGCAGCAGAATTACACGTCCTGTCTACAACACTTCCTGCCTCACAACTGAGTCCAAATTGCAGGTGGGTTCAGAGCAGCTTTGAGTACAGCTCACATTTATATTTAAAAAGAAGCTCAGAACGCTTTACAAAAAAAACCCTAGCAAAATCATATGAATCAGGACACATTTAAACAATTAAATAACAATTATGGATAAATTGAATGCAAATAAGTATACATTCTGAAAAGTATATGTAGATACTAAATGGTGTTTTGATAATTATCAGAAAATTAGTCAAAAATAACAGTATTTGTGGATTTATAGAGCATTTAAACAAAAGCCTGCGTCTGTACGTTTCTTGGGCTTAAGCCTTTATACTTTTTTTGAACATTATCTGAACACTGAACATTCAGATATAAATCATTATCTTCTTCTTCTTCTTCTTTTGGCTTTTCCCTTCAGGGGTCGCCACAGCGAATCATCACTCTCCACCTATCCCTATC
>CM075010.1:19485258-19513248 GCA_037576675.1 Pangasius sanitwongsei
AAGAGAACCTCAACATCTTCAGCTCTGCTACCTCTAGCTCTGACTCCTGTCTCTTCCTCAGTGACACTGTCTCTAAAAGATATAAATCATTATACTGTATATAAATAATCTTCAACTTCTCCAGTTAGTTATTTACAGCGAAGACATTCATATATGACATCATTATTAATAGCAAAGACATTCATATAACCACAATTTTTAATTTACAGATGAATGTTACAGAACAATATGGCATTGATTTCTCACAAAAAGCATTTTAGAAACCGATGCATAAGCTTCAGCAATTGCAGTCTATTTGCAATTTGTGATATTTTGAAACTGAATGGGGGTGACATATGGTTTGGGTGCATTTTAATACCTCCTTCCAATTAAAAAGTGATTTCTGCTTATGAAAAGACAATCTGTGTGTCTGTGAGTTTGTCCCGAGGGCAAACACTTGAGATATTAGAGAGCAATGGAGAATAGACCCCCATGACGTCTACTCAGAGGAAAGGTAATATGACTTGTGAGAGGCTGGCCTCATTATCATCATTATTATATATCTGCCCTAATTAACATAAATTATCATTCATCCTCATGTAGACGTCTGTGACCTTGATGGAGCTCCACTGGGTGAAAAAGAGGCAAGTGTCTGTGTATTAGGAATGAAGCAGTACGGAAATATTACAGCACAAAAACCTAATGCATTTTAAAGTGATGTGTGGCAGTTGTGAACATCACTGATGAGAAGATGCTGTCACAGCACTGACACTGACATCGCAGTGTGTATGGCAAGGATTGTCAACTGGAGGAAGTATTTCAGTGCATCGAACTGAGCACTGTACTGTACCAGAACAAACTCTGGTTCTATGACTTTAGTTTTTAAACACGAACCATTGTGGCTTTTGTTGCAGATCCTCTAATGTGGTTTGTTCCAGCCAGTCATGCATTTATGGAAATTATTTAACTGAAGGAAACTCAATGAGAAAGGGAAAAGTTTTCTCAGGCTTTTATAGATTTTTTTTTTTTTCATTTCATTTACTCTCTCTGGTCTGATTAGTGACAACATGGCGAAGTAGACAAAAACAAAACATTAGACAATCAGACGAAAAATGTATTTGTTCTCCTTTTATGCAAAACAAGTGTCTCATCTGTTCAGGGAATGTGCCGCTAGTCAAAAGTTGTATTTCGTACATCATCACATGATACATGCAGAAAGTCATTGTGAAATTTTCCTGACAACCGGCTAGCATGAGCCATTAAGCTAGCCACTTTACCACACCCCCTGAATTCAGTAAAGGATTGTGACTGGATGATGTTTTGGCATGGCTCCTGCACTGTCGACTGAAATACAGAGTACTCGGACATTTGGAAATATGAGATCACATTTAGTTCTGTTTTTACAGTGCCACACAAAGAAACACAGAATAGCAGAGTAGATTTGATTTCAAAGTGGATTGTATTGCATTTTGACACAAATTCAGCATTTCAGTCTTTATAAGCAAATCCCCACCCACTGTTTCTCAATAAAGATATCAAGTGACATGAAAACAATAATATTAAATTTTTTGATTTTTCCACTTTAATGATTCTGTTTAAATGTGGTGCAGATTTCACTTTATGTATGTCACAGCTTATTTGGGTTACATAAAAAAGAGAGAATTAAAAAGGTGGGAAATCGTATCTACCTAATAACAGGTCAGTTTGCTTCTTTCTCTCTCTTTCTCTCATTCTCTCACGACTCTCTGCCCTTGCCCTTCACTTCAGCACTTCCTCATTCTTTCTTTGTCACCATTTTCTGATTTCGAGTTTACTATCGTGCATTTGTCACTGTACTGCCTCTCATTTCCTCTCATTGAACTGCTGTGTTCATTTGTTGATGAGTCAAGCCTACAGTTTGCCCATAAATGTAAGCGGATTTAAAAAAAAAAAAAAAAAAAAAGCCCATTAAGCAGTTTTCCGCACTCCACTTGTTCAGATCACAAGGCTCTCATGAGATTCTAGCCCTTACACTATTCATGTGGTGCATTTTGCATTATTTAGAAGGGACTGTATATTTTCTGGCAACTGATTTCCCTGAGATACATCATGCATATGTTTGCACAATAGTACTATATGGAAGATCACAATCCTTTAATATACCAAGTATACTGTGCAATATTTTGCAATACATATCAGTGTTTTAACACAAATGTAATTTTACCATCATACACAGGGTTAATACTGCAGTATAAATTTGAGATATTACCCTAAAGGGTCATGACGGTTCATAAATATTTGTTTCATACCATTTGCAAAGTTTAATATTAAAATATTATGTAAGACTGAATTGAAGGTCTATAAACTATTTTATTCTGGAAACAAAAAAAAAAGAAAAAAAGAAAAATGTATATATCAGTTGAAAAAGAACTGTAGTACATATATTTTTATTCTGAATTATGCTAATGATATTATGCATATAGTATGTGCACAGCAAA
This sequence comes from Pangasius sanitwongsei, assembly GCA_037576675.1. Lineage (NCBI taxonomy): Eukaryota > Metazoa > Chordata > Actinopteri > Siluriformes > Pangasiidae > Pangasius > Pangasius sanitwongsei. Next base: position 19,487,715 of record CM075010.1, read on the forward strand.
ACAGTAATTACAATGTACTTTTAAGCTACTACATACATTTTACTGGAATTATAATTATGTAAACATTTTGGATATTATAACTGGTGTTCCATTTTTAAAATATTGTTAAATGAATGAATGAACTTCTATAAAGCTTTCCTAAACGTGAACACTGAATGTCACAGTATATTCACTCCATCTGGTTTACACTTCATGTGCAACACTGATATCAATTGCAGGCTATGCTATGTGTGGTTAATAGAATGTTATGGCATTGCTGTCTCATGGGAGAAATGTGATAAAGGCTGTGTTTATTCAACAGCAAGGGAAAATCAATCAGACTGTTCAATTGCCAGGTTAATATTTAGTTACACTGCATCGATCCTGTGTATTTGGATTTCCAGCCAGTTTTCATCCTGATTCTTTGAAAATGCTTGTTATAAAGAGTCATTTGCTTTGGGCAGCTGTACCTCTATGGTTCCCTCAAAAGAAACTTGCAGAAAACATTGGAGCTTAGTCTAGAAGGCAGCATATGTAAAAATGCATTACCCATATCCTGTCTAGAAGGCATGAATGGTGGTGGTGGTGGTGGTAATGGTGATATTACTGTTAGTGGTGGTGGTGGTGGCAATGGTGGTGACAGTGATGCTGATGGTAGTGTTGGTAGTGGTGGTGATGGTGCTGGTTGTGGTGGTGGTGGTGGAAGTAACGGTGGTGATGGTGCTGGTTGTGGTGGTGGTGGTAATGGTGGATGTGGTTATGATGGTGCATTCTGATTTAGCTCCTTAAATTCCCAGGAGTGGTCAATGGGTCCAGATTTCATTCCTCACTTTCATAACCACATAACTTTTTTTTAATTGGTTTCACTTTGATTACTGAATAATGCTTTGTATTTGACTAGTAAGACAAATAAAATAATAATAAGCCAAGAATTTAAGTGTTAAATTACAGCCAGTTACTTGTCCTGATTGGTGAAATCAAATAGGCCTCCTACATTTTGTACATACATATACTAATTTTAAGAGTTTCTAACCCAACCTTATATGCTTGGGTTTTGGCTCAGTTGTCAATTCCTTTGCATAAAAACAATTGCCAATGTACTAGATTTAAGTTTGTGGACATTCTCCTTCAATCAAAATGTGGACAATTATGTGCTATTTCATTACAATGCATTATTAAAATCACTATACTTAAATTAGCCAATGTATGTTGAAAAAAATAATAATTCATAGCCATTATTATATATGATATAATATTATTAAAAAACAGGCTACATCCCGTGCACACACTATATAATTCCATGATTTAGTATCTTTAAATAATTAACTGATTCAGTATCTTTAAATAGTTAACTGTCGGTGCATTGTATAAAAATATATAAAATGGCAAATACAATAAATACAATGTGCTGGATCAAGTGCTATTTGATAAGCTGCTGAAAAATGAAAGCTGAATTTGCAGTGATTAAAGTGATAAATACAGAAGTGACTATTCATGTGGAAATATATTAGCAATATGCTTGAAACCTATTATATTTATTTCAAAGTTTGCTTCAGTTTTCTCAATCATATATCCACATAGCCTATATTATCGTGTTAGCCTTTTATTTATTTATTTATTTATTTTTCATTTTTAAATTGTCTTTTGCTACATGTTACATTGCATGACATTTACCAGCAGAGAAAAAAAACCCACTGTGTCTAGAGTCCACATTTTCTATCCCTCGATTTTTTCCAAGTGCTTGTTTTTAGGCAGTGGTTTAGACGTTATTGAACACTCAGTGTCAGATAACCATCTCAGAGATGTAAACTACATGAAGATGATTTGCATATTCTGAATAGGGAGTCCAACTTAAGCAGCTGCATATATCTAATCTGCATATGAGTAACTTTCCCTTGTAAATATAGATGCAACTTTTGGACTTAAAGCACCACCTCTGAATATGGCCCGAATTCATTAGATCAGAACAGGGCTTGGCACCTCTCAGTGTGTTTATTACTCCCTTATTCATTTCTATACAGTATAGTCTTCACATAATTACATCAATAACAATTTTTTGTCATTTTGGGTCTGTATTCTAGCATGTCATATTTGAAATGAAGTTCATCGTTAAGTAATTACTTTTCATTCACTTACTGAATGCACGATATAGTAATCAGTAATCTCTCTCTTCTTCTTCTTTTTTTTTTTTTACATTTAGTCTCCCTGTTTTGGTAGTTGGACAGTTGGATACTTAGGCATTTCTTGGCCACGTGTGTTGCATCATGTGTTAACAGAGCTAACAAAAGGTCTACAGTTCACTCCTGCTTCTGGTGTCTGTTGCTACTGCCTCTCAACATAAGGGCCAGCAAAGCATAAAAATCAGTGTACATTCATCAAAAATAGAAAAAAATGGAAATATCACAAAGTGTTTAGAGAGGCAAAACAAAACAACAACAAAATTGGAAGGAAGTCATGTAATATTAATATCTGTTGAAATCTGCTTGTTCATTGTTCAGGTTCCTAGGTGTGCCTACAATTCATCAGAACACACCTCAGCTCTGTTTGTCATCCTGTCACTTTGGTCTACGGCTTATTCTGTCTACAAGATAAATGTTCTTTATAACATACAATGTTTATATAATGTTTCATAGCATGTTTGCCTTGCACCACGGGGGTTGTGGGTTTCGAATCCCACCTCTGCCCTATGTGCACAGAGCTTGCATGTTGTCCAAAGACGTGTTGTAGACTGATTGTCATTTCCAAATTGTCTTTAGTGTGTGATTGTGTGCCTTGTGATGGGTTGGCACCCTGTCCAGGGTGTCCGCTGCCTTGTGCCCCAAGGTCCCTGGGATAGGCTCCCCTGAGACACTGTGTAGGATAAGCAGCATAGAAGATGGATGGATCGATGGACTGTATAACCGAACCCAGAAGTGACACCCCCAGGAAGCCAAAGCCATCTTCTGCACTTTCTTTGTATATTTTTTAATAAACATACAAACTTCCTAAAAACACATCTTCCTGATTTGTCATGTAATCATTAAACATAAAGATAACATATTTGGCTTTACTTCTTTATTTTTTTTTCCTGCAGCTATGAGAGTTTTTAAAGAGACACACATCTATTATAGTTTACAACTAATAGAAGCTTATGGCCACCAAATAGCACAATGCAAATTGCATGCTGAGTTCATTGTACACATGGCTAAAACTTGTTTTCAATGTATATAGAAAATATTTTAAATTAGAAAGTCTGTAGATCATAATATAGTGTCTATGGCTCACAGCTGTAGGGACCAGGGTTCGATTCTGAACTTTAATTACTATGGGGTTTCATAAGTGCTCCCTGTGACCATATGGGTTTCCTCTAGGTTCTCTGTTATTTCCCACGTCCCAAAACATACTGTTATGTGGGTCTATTCTCTAAATTGCCCTTAGGCATGAATGAGTGTATATGGGTGTGTGGGTGTGTGTTGGGGTGGGGGGGTGGGGGGGGGTGGCTGTCCCATCTGCCTTCCACACGATGTGTGCATATCATAAAGAAATGGAAACTTTCCATCCCAAATTTCCAACTCTTGACTGGGCTATTATCTCAAATCTGTGTCCTTTAAGTCCTTGAAGAAGACTTTTATATAATTTCTGAAAAAACAACAACAAATTCCTCTCTATGACCTCTCTATCCTGATATAAATTAAAATCTATCTCCTGTTTAAAAAATGCAGTTTTCATATGCTATTACTAATACTAATTTTAAATAAACACGGTGTCTTGCAAATCAGGAACCAATGAGAGTACCAAGAAATGCCAAGAAGCACTATCTCTACCCTTTCAGCCAACATTAATGCCATTTTTCACCTGTAAGGAAAAAAATATAAAAAATAAGTGTAAATAAATAATAAATACAAAGTCATGTATATGTAGGTTAACTCCCATTGGTTCCTGATTTTTCAGACACCCTGTATATTTATTTAAATAAAAATGTATAATTTATAAACACAAAAAATGAATTTCTAATATGGTAATCAAACATTTTTTCAATGTTCCCAAGGATGTTAGAAATAGAAATAAAACCTCTTAATAATATAAAATAATATAATAATATAAAACTTATTGTGTAACCATACTGATCCTTTTATAATGTTTTCAATCATATTTTCTTATTTAATATTACAAATGATTTAAGATAGGTATGTCACCACATTTTTTAAAAAGGCCCCTTTAAAATAATGTATTCTTTCATGAAGTCTTATGATTTTAAAGAAGTAACACCATTTTCCTAGAACTGTAGAGAGCGAGTAAGTGTTCCAGCTTTATTTTGTCTTATTTATAATCATTTATTGTGTACCCACTGGTACTGATCATACCACATCAAACCTTTTACCTACCATCAACCCTGTTACTTATTAAGGTAATAGGATTCATATGTTGCCATTTTGCTTTAAGAATTGGAAAAGTCAAAACATGAGTCAAACGTTTAAAGATCAGAAACAGTCTGAGAGCCACTATAGTAGATAATCTTATTCAGGAATGTGGATGCGTATGTAAATTTAAAGATATGTGATTCATATCTTTAAACTTTTGTGTATGAAGGAATATGTTGTACTTACATATTTAAACTGTAAGAATAAAATAAAAGATGAAAACATGTGGAAACACACATTTATCAGTGTTTAGGATACAAAGGCTTGTGGAAACATGCTCTTATCTAAAAATGGTAAGATTTGAAATGAGAAATATGCCTCATTCTGGATCTGGAGTCTATCCCAGGAAAACCGGACATAAGGCAGGAATACACATTGGATGGGATGCCAGTCCATCACAGGGTACCATGCACACACTCTTTCACACCTAGGAGCAATTTAGCATAGCCAATCCACTTACCAGCATGTTACCAACATGTGAACCTCTACACACTCTCTCCCTCTCTCTCTCTCTCTCTCTCTCTCTCTCTGTCTCACACACACACACACACACACACACACACACACACACAATAACCTGTGTGTGTGTAACCTGGACTCTGGAGCTGTCATGTGGAAACGCTACGAAATGCGGCACCGTGTCATAAGCCTTTGTATCCTAAACATTGTTGCTGTTGTCAACCCTGTTACCCTTATTTCAACTTTGTTTCTGAGTCATATTTTGGTAATAATATCATAAAAACACAATTAAATTAACTGATTGTATTTTTTAGAGGAATGGAAGATCAATTACATATTGTAAAACCGTCAGATTTAGCAAGCAAAAAATGGCTCTGCACCTTGAAACTCCAGACAAAAATACAATAATAATATTTATTATTAATAATAATTAATAAAATAACAACAAATAAAAACAAAATCCAAAATAACCAAGCATTTAAAAAATAATTTGATACAACATAGAGTTGCAAAAATACAAACCAATTTTTAAAAAATATATTTTATATAGCCCATATTTTACATATTTTTTCATATTTTTAATTTTTGTTAAACATCCAGGAAATTTTTTCAATTACAGTAATTGTCAGAGTAGGAAAGTAGACATTGTAATTGTATGACTGGCACCTGAGATATGCCAATATGTGAAATATATCCTCTTTCAGGTAATAAAACTGAAGAATTTGAATAATAAAAAAGTCAATAACTATGGAACCTATTTCTGATAATCTCCCTACTATAATGAGTGCTTCAGCCTTTATTAGCGGTCATAACATCATTCGCAAACACCGTAAAATATCGCGGGATTTGGTTCCGATTTAAATTGTTCCAAATAATTTGGAGCTAATATAAGATGGCATTAGGACCCTGGGACGGGCGTGACCAGGGTTTATCCTAAATGGCTTCCTAATGAATGTAAGGGTCACTACATAGGGTCTAGAAACCGCGATTTCATACAGGTTGTAGTGCACTTAAAAGGGTAATAGGTTTGCTAATCAGGATTCCGCCCAGGATTTCCCCTCTCCAGAACCTCAGCTAAGCTAAGCAGTGCGCATGCGCCGTCTGTTCACCATCCGCTCTTGAGCCGATCGCGCGAGCTGTGGTGTAAAGGCTACCTGCTTAAAGGAGACGCAGAAAAATAAACCAAGAAGATGTTTTTCGAGTCAAACTCTGAGGTAAAATGAATTAGAAACATTCTGAGAAAGTTGTAAACAGTTGTAATTGTAGTGTTCAGGCTATAATTTTCAGTCAGAAAGTTGGGCATGTCGGAAAGTTGGAGTGACAGAAGTCTGACAGGAGTCTTCAGAAGGAAATAGTTTCGCGCGTCCTAAAAACAAACAAACAAATAAACAAACAAAAACAAACACGCCATACAGAGGAATGCTATATTGGATAGGTTCTGTTGGAGTTTTTTTAATGAGAGAAAATTCTTTGTGTGTAACAGAAGAGTGAAATATGACTCAGCTGGAGCGTCTGTCCTGGTCAGCTGAAGTTTCCGCTGTTTCACCGGCCACTCTTCTTCACGCGAGCTGTGTGCACTGAGACGCGGGATCCGGTCTGAGCTGGATTATAGTGGACATGTCTAAAAACATCCAGAAGAGAAACCACTGGACTAGCAGAGTGAATGAGTGCTCGCTGCGCAGGAGCAGAGACGGGGAGCTGAATGTGGAGCTGAGCGGCGGGGCGCAGAGCGGACAGTTCACCTACATCGCGGCGGTGGGGAAGGATGTGGTGTATCAGTATGGACAGCTCTCAGAGGGAGAGTTACTGCTGGAGGTCGAGGGCTTGCCCGTGTCCGGCTTGCCCGTGTACGACGTGCTGGCTCTGCTGGACAGCATTAAAGAGCCCGTGCGGGTGAAAACAGTCCGACAAGGTGAGCTCTTTACTGACACACTGTTTTCTGAGGACCTTCTCTGAAAAAGTGCTGGGTGACTGCAGGGCAAATGAATAAACATAATAAACCTAATAAACAACTAACTAGGCATGACGGAGCAGGTGACTTTTCAGTGCCTTTGGGAACTCTTTGTGGGATGTTTTTCACATGTGAAGTAGGACAGCAGAGACAGAGAGAGAGAGAGAGAGAGAGAAGGGGAGGAGGTCTAAAAAGTCTACACACCCCTCTTAAAATGCAGTTTTTTGTGGTGAAACCAAGATAAATCATGTCAGATCTTTTTCCATCTTTAAAGTGATTATAGCAACCAACAAAATTCAAGTGAAAAACTAAGGAAAAAAAAGAAAAACCTTACAATAACCTGGTTGCATAAGTGTGCACACCCTTTTATAATGGAGCGTGTGACTATGCTCAGAATTCACCAGTCACATTTAAACTCATGTCCAAAAGTAATTATCATACACCTGTCATCAATGAAGTGACTCTGATTAACCACAAATAAAGATCAGCTGTTTCTGTAGGATTTTCTTGACCTCTTCTTGGTTTCATCTGACTGCTGAAGCCGCAGTCCGCAAAGAGTTGACAAAGCATGGAAGGGATCTCGTTGTCAGAAAGCTATCAATCAGGAGACAGGTATAAAAGCATTTCTAAAAACCTTAGATGTACAATGGAACACCGTGAAGGCCAACATCAACAAGTGGAGAACCAAAATTGACATTACCAAGAACAAGATGTCCCTCCAAAATTGACGAAAGGACGAGAAGAAAACTTATCATGGAGGCTGCCAGGAGACCTACTGCAACATTAAAGGAGCTGGTAATATCCCTTTCATCCAAAAAAATGTCCAAGCCCACCTAAAGTTTGCCAAACTGAGTGGCAAAAAGTGTTATGGTCTGATGAGACCAAGGTAGAACCTTTTGGCACAAAACCTGCAGGCCTCTGTTAGACAGCTGAAGATAAAGAAATTCACCTTCTAGCACGATAACGTTGGATTATCCCAAAGGACAAATCCAACACTGCAAAACATGACTGCAGGGGTAAATATCTTGAATATAGTCAAATGTCTCTAGTATTTCCTATTATAAGATTATCATAAACCAAATATAAGATTATTAAACCTACTTGTAGACTTTTTACTAATTTCGAGATTGAGATAGTCTTGTTCTTTTGGCAAATAATTTTGCTCATTTTAAACATTTATTTCAAGAAAGATGCAAAATTATATAAATTTGACTATATTCAAGATATTTGTACTTGGAAATATGTCAGTTTTTACAGTGAAGTTAATAAAGGAATGGCTTTAGAAGAAGAAGATCAAAGTTTTGGAATGGCCCGATCAGAGTCCAGATCTAAATCCTATTGAAAACCTGTGGAATGACCTGAAGATGGCTGTGCCCAGGAGATTCCCTCGCAATTTGATAGATGTGGAGCATTTTGCAGGGAAGAGTGGAATACAATTACCACATTAATCTGTGCTAAGTTGTTAGGCTCTTTGTTAGACACAAAAAGTCTGAGTGCTGTATTACAAGCAAAAGGTGCTTTAACAAAGTATTAGTTAAGGGATATGCAAACTTATGCAACCAGGTTATTGTATTCTCCCGCTCCCAAAAAAAAACAAAAAAACATTTCTGTTTGTTTATCACTTGAAGTTTGTTGGTTGCTATATCACATTAAAGGTGGAAAATGATCAGACTTTGATTTATCTTTAACTTTTTACATCACAATAACCTGAAATGTTAACGGGGCTGTGTAGACTCTTTATATCCACCGTATATTGAGATACACACACAGCCAGTAAGAGAGAGAGATGGAGAAAGAGAGATAGATATATAAATACACATTAACAGAGACTGAGAGAGACACATTGGCTCAGAGAGAGAGAGAGAGAGGGAGAAAGCAGTAACAGATAGAGTGAGACAGAAACAGACACAATAACAGAGAGAGAGAGAGAAAGAGAGAAAGTCACATATAGCCAGTAATCTGTTACTGAGAGAGAGAGAGAGAGAGAGAGAGAGAGAGACAAAAAGAGACACAGACAAAGCCAGTAAAAGACAGAGAGAAAGAGAAACAGAAAAACACATGCAGACCATGCGAGAGAGACAGAGAGAGACACACAGACAGTAACAGAGAGAGGGAGGGAGAGAGACAGTGAGACACAGATAGTAACAGAGAGAGGAAGAGAGACAGAGAGACACACAGACAGTAACAGAGAGAGGGAGGGAGAGAGAGAGAGACAGAGAGACACACAGACAGAACAGAGAGAGGAAGAAACCAGAGAGACACCCAGACAATAACAGAGAGAGACAGAAAGAGACATACATGGACAGTAACAGAGAGAGGGAGGGAGAGAGAGACAGAAAGACACACAGACAGTAACAGAGAGAGGGAGAGAGAGAGAAACAGACACAGACAGTAACAGAGAGAGGGAGGGAGAGAGAGACAGAAAGAGTCACACAGACAACGCAGATGCACTCTTCTGACGAGGTTGCTGTTTGACAATGAGCTATTTTGACAGTCTCTTCAGGGCATGCTGTTGACCAGCAGTAAAACATTCACCTTGTAGTAGACATTCAAAACACACACACACACACACACACACACACACTTAAGAGGCACTGGTCAAATACACAGTCTTTAATGAAGACAAATGGAGGACACATATCTAGAAACCTCCTACGAGGGCCACATTGGGGAGATAAGTGGAGCTAATCAGGAGCCCTGGACTAAAAAGTGGCCCCACAGAGATTGTACTTGCACAGGACCCAGACCTTACATGCGCCTTAGTAATTGTAAAAAACCTGTATACTTAAACAAACCCACACACTTGTAGAGAAAGCAATCCATGTGTGTGAGGGCTTTAGTAAGGTAGTAGGAGCACTGTGATGTTCTCTAAATGTTCTCTCTGCATTAATGTTCACTAATGCAGGTTAGACGTACTTCTGACAGAAGCAGCCTGCAGTATCACGTGACTCCGATTATTTCTGGAGATGCACTCTGTGGGACTATGATGGGCCTGACCCACAAGCCCTATATGTGTGTGCGCTTGTACGTGTGCGTGTGTGTGTGTGATGATGATGATGATGATTATGAGAAGATGATGAGTGTTAATGAGCTCTTCCTTTCAGTGCCTACAAGGTAGGAGATATATATATGTGAGTAGGCATCAGTGATGGTCATTTTTATTTTCTGGTAATCATAAATGTAGCCAGTTATTAATTACGAATTGGGCTGTGCTGTGGTTCAGAGGGTAGCATTGCCGGCTCACATCTCCAGGGCCCCCCGGTTCGAGCTGTGTGACTGTCTGTGTGGAGTTTCTGTGCATGTTCTCCCCATGTCCATGTGGGTTTCCTCTGAGCTTTCTGGTTTCCTCCCACCTCCCAACAGCATGCCTGTTGGTGTAGATAGGCTACGCTGAACTGTGAATGAGTGTGTGTGTGTATAGCGACTGGTGTCCCTTCCAAGGTGTATTCTCATCTTGCACCCAGTGTTCACAGGATAGGCTCTGGATCCAATATGGCTTTTAAATAGTAGCTTTAACAGTGAGCGCAAAAAGGCTGACCTGACATGCTGAACAGTGTTAGAAGTGTGAACAAATATACGTATAGGCATATAACTAACAATGGTGGCCTACCAGTTCATGTTAGTTACCTAACAAAACATAGTATAATGTTATTCTACATACATTAGTTACATGCTTAGTTCAGCTGTAGATATAGCTAAGATTAAAGTGAAATTTACTGTGATCGACGCCATTTTGGGAGTTTTATTTTGAATGATCTCAAGGTCTGTTTGCAGAAGAAAGGGGCTTGGTGAGAGTGACCAGTCATAACTGTGGGAACATGCACCTTGTTCTCGACCCCAAAGTCTCAAATTAATCTTGACTCGCGAGCAGAGCGTTGCTTCTACGAATGAGTGAAAGCGAAGTACACACACGTTTCCCTGCTAAGTGCACGCAGAATGGAAGTACACTCATGCGCGATAGCTTCTCTTCACACTCCGTGCTCGTGAATAGCTTTGTGTGCTCTCGATTCACAGCACCTCATGCCCTCTGTGTGACCAGGATAAAGTGATTACTGGAGATGAAATATCAGGAACCAAGTTCATGAGAAATGTGACCATGTGATATTAATATCATGATAAATTATGCCACAGTGCACACTGACCAACTTCACTGTTCCTCAGAGTAACAGGCTGCAGATTTTATGTTAAAACCTATTTAACAGTGTAATTTCTTTGCCTTATTGTCATATTATTTATTTTTGTAGGTGTTAAAAAATGCGCCATTATTGTTGATGCGCATGCAGAACAGCGTCAGAGAGCGTGGTCATTAAATTGAGCAGTGAATTGCGTGCACACAAAGTTATTTGCATGTGTGGGACAGTGAAGTGAGCATTTCACTTCTGCAAGCACTGAGCACTGAGACATGCATGGCTCTTTTCCCAGGGTTTACACTTTGCTTACGAGTCAGGATAATTAAAATAATAATAATAATAATAATAATAATAATAATAATAAAATGTAAGAAAGGATTTTTGTAATTTTTATTTTATTAGTATTAAAAGTTTGTGTTTAAATAAAAAGTAAAACATGTTAAATTGAAAATGTATGTGTTTGCACACACACACACACACACACACAAAAATCACCGTGTTGAAGTCTGCATCAGGATTGCATGCTTATATCTCCAGATAACACAGAAATATCGGTGACCAGCATTCTGTTTCAGGATTGTATACAGAGATAAATGCCTGAGAATGACTATAAATAATGAACACATGGACAAGAGATTAAGAGGATACAGGATAAAGTGTTGAAAATGTTCTTTTCATCTCACATTCCAACAGAAGCGTCCATGTCATCCACTGGTCATGCTAATTTCACACTCGCACATTCTCACACACACACACACGCACACACACACACATACACCTGTTTTTTTGTTTTTCAAAGCTTCACGTGGCCTTGAATGGCACTCCGTGTTTTTATAACTTGGGAAATCATTAACAATGTTTTGTAAGAGTGACTATTGCTGCATTAATGTAGCAATAACACTACACCTCGGTTAATCTCATATTTCCTAACCAAAAATTATGCACTCATGCACACACACACAACCCTACTTTCTTTTGGGAATAAATGTTGCTCTTTGTAAGTTACATTGGCGTGAAATAAAAATAAAGTCACCAAGCGACAGCAGGGACACGAGTTCCGTCTCTCAGTGTAACACCTGAGCTCGGTTGTTTATGTGTGTGGTGGTGTTTGGGGGCGGAGGGGTGAAATGTGACTTGGTTTAGCTGATATCATATCAAACAGAAAATAGGGAGTAACAATGTAGATAAAGAAAGGACAAGAAGCACAGTTAACTTTGAGCCTCTTGCTCCGTTTCTTTTTTAACATATTGTGATACGGTCATACCATTTATTTTAAAATACTCATTATATCTTATCTTCCTCTCACTTATTTGTGATCTAATCACTTCTTCACATGCTCCTCCTGATGGTAGGTGTGTGTGCACACGTGGGAGTGTAAATAAGAGACTGAGGTCACGTGACTAATGTTTGCATTTTTTTTCCTGGATTTGGTGGAATTTGTATGCTGTCTTTAAGCCTGAGAGCGGTCCAGAGAACTGATCCCCGTTCGTCTTGATAACGGTGGTCTGGGGTTCACTTCAGCCGAACCGTGGGAAAGAGAACTGTAATTTGTTCACTTCTATGGTGCGAGTGCTAGCATTGAGAGCATCATGGAAAATGCACATCTCACACTGGCCTCCATGGCTAAAAATCTTCTTTTATAAGAGATCGGCTCCTTGCTCGTAGGTAATCCTGCATGATGATATACCATGCATCCACAAAAAAGCTGAGTGTACAAAAAAGGCATATGGAATTGCACAATCAAGCTACGGTTCGGACAGATTTCTTCTATGTGAATGCAAACCCGTGATTATGAGCTCACCCCCAAAAGAAATATAATCAAGAAAGGAAATACTTTCAGTATTTGTTTAGAGATATTGAGACAAGAACATAAATGTTGGAAATGTTCATGTTGGAAAACAGATCGTTATTACATATTCCAAAGGGGCCCAACTTCTGTATAAAAGTCTGTATAAATATGTATAACATGTCCATTATGAAATGAAAAGTGTATCTCAGAGCTCAAAATGGCCCATGAAGAGGCGATGTGTAAAAAAGGTGAGAGAGAGAGAGAGAGAGAGAGAGGGAGTTCTTGCTGACACTTTCCAGCAGCTGGAACAATGCGAACAATGTAAGTCTTGTTCTGATAATGGCTATCATGAGACTGACTGGCCTGTGCTGTTTTTCACCAGTAGACCTCTCTGGAGTCGAGGTGACGGCAAACACACGTTGTCAAGGTGCAGCGAGGATCAAAGCCCTGGCAAATAAAAGCGTGACCATGCGGAAACAGATCAGGCTCAAAGGTTGTTCCATGCAGGTGTTTCCTATTGTAAGAGCCAGTGGTGTGTGTCTGTGGGCCAACAGAAAGTAAAACAAGAGGTGAAATACACATAACTGACCTCCAGTTGCTTACTTTTTGTATCAGGTTTTCGTTCTTTTGCCGTCTGTTAAACCTGTACATTTAATTTGTAATGCTGTTTCTAGTCAATAAAGTAGAAACCTCTAAACACCATCATATTGCACTCCAATTTGAGGTTTGAGAAAGAAACTCTTATTGGACAGTACATTTTCACACAAAATGAATTACAGGGATGTGACACGCCTTAAAATGAAAACAGACACTAACAAAAACAGGTCAACATGAAAACAAGGAAAATCCCCCACTAGTAGACGAAAAACATAGGTCATGATTTTCATGGATAGATCAGGCAAGCTAAAATCACTGAACCACTAAGAACCTGTGTCACTGTCTATGTAGTAGGTGTGTAAAAATACACAAAATGAAAATTTGATGTTTTGATGCAGCAAAAATAAGCATTGAGCGAGTATGTCCCTTAGGTTGCTATTTTCAGGTGATTAAAACATTCAACATTATAACAGTACAATAATTGAAACATTATATTGACACAATGTCAATTCAGACTCTTAGCAGCATACAGCAAAACAAAAGCTGCGCCTTAGAATGGAACAAAATTAAACTCTTCTGCCAGCTGTTGATGGGATTGGGCCAAAAATCAGACAAATCCGTGAACACACTGTTGACACATATAATCTGATTCTAAAAACTTGAGAATTATTATATACTGTATGTACAGAGTCATATGTATACATTGTGCAGTTGACTCTGATAGTTGTCTGCTCAGTACAGAGAGAGAAGGAGAGATGAGACATATTGACATGGAAAGAGAGAGTTAATAGAGGGTCAGAGAAACAAAGAGAGACATAAGGGAAGGGATGTAGGGTGGTTACACCCCTTGTTGAGAGAAAAGGATGCCAGACATTCCTGGGAAGTGGAGCCTCCTGGTTTGCTTCAGTGAGCCAGACGTCCTCTTTCCACCTCAGCCACCTACCACCCCCCACCCAAACCCCTGAGTCAGCACAGTTTCTTCTATTGCTTTCTCTGTCTCTGTTTTCTCAGATTGTACTTTTTAATCTCCTTCCCTGTCTCAGTTTGTGTTCTAATCTCACTTACATATATATATATATTACAGCCAGCTGTCCCGTCAGTGCTGGGTGTATACAGCATCTCTTCAGTTCTGTGCACTTCTCTCCGTAAATTCAGTGCATGTGGAACTGCAACAGTAAATGCTGACACATATTGTCAAATACTATTCTAACGTTATCTCGGAGACGCCACATAAAAAAAATATGTGTAATTGTTGTTCTGTGAGATGTTTATTTAGCATTTTGGAAGGAGTCTCCAGTGTCAATGCTTTGTAACAATCAGAGGTTAAGCTGTAACTTTAAGTTTTCTGACACTAATCTATAGCTGTTGTGGTACAAGAGGAGCAAAACAAAGGGCAAAGGGCGTGGTAATGGCACTCTGCTTCACATCAGGCTGCATCACACCACCCGGTTGTTGATTATTTTCCTGTAACAGCATATTGTGTTTTATTCCTCACTCAGCTCATAATATTATCCAGCAGCAAACAGTGAATATTAGCAGTTGGAGTCATTATGTGTAGACATTGCATAAACCACAGAAAATGTTATCGCTTTCTAACCAAAGAAAGTAATGAGGAGGCAATGTCGCAGGTTATTTTTATTTATGTACTCAGTATTATTAGCGACACTGATGATAATTACGTACATTATATAGATTTTACATTGTGTATGCTACTTGGAATGCAGTTGAAAAAATCTACCATCTTCAGTTCTTCACTCCAATATTCATGCATTTATTTACTCAGCCAATCCTGTGGCAGGAGTGCAGTGCGTTGGACTTCTGATCAGAAGGTTGAGCGTTCAAATCCCAGCACCACCAAGCTGCCACTGCTGGGCCCTTGAGCAAGGCCCTTAACCCTCAACTGCTCAGTTGTTTAAATGAGATAATTGTAAGTGGCCCTGGATAAGGGCGTCTGCCTAATGCCATAAATGCAAATCCTTAAATCCATAAATGCCAAAAATGTAAAATCCTGCAGATCCAGGTTAAGAGCTTCAGTCAATGTTCACATCAAACCTCAGAATGGGGAAAATGTGATCTCAGTGACTTACACTGTGACATGATTATTGTGCCAGAAACTGCTGATCTCCTGGGACTTTTTCCGCACAGCAGTCTTTGGAGGTTACTCAGCAAGGTGCGAAAACAAAAAACATCCAGTGAGCAGCAGTTCTGTGGGTGGAAATGCCAGGTTAATAAGAGAGGTCAAAGGAGAATGGCCAGTCTGGTTTTAGCAGACAGGATCACTTCTTTCAACTTTGGTGAGCAGAAAAGCATCTTAGAACGCATAACACGTCGAACCTTGAGGCAGATGCGCTGCAACAGCAGAGGACCACATCGGGTTCCACTCCCGTCAGCCAGGAACAGGAATCTGAAGCCACAGTAGGTACAGGCTCACCGAAACAGTTTCAGTAGCCATAGATTCCAGTTCTTGACTGACAAGACAAAGAAACCTGTTGTTTGCTGTGAACATAAACTGAGGCTCTGGCACTGTATGTGCATGATTTTATGCTTTGCGCTGCTGCACGTGAGTTTGGCTGGTTGGATAGTTGAATGAATATATTACAATAAAAATGTAATAATGAAATAGAACATCCATGTACTGTATGCTCTTATTTTTTTTCTACAGTGAGCACCAAGGATCATATTATATTTGTTTGTATATTTATTTGTTATAACAAACAAAGCACAAAAGCTTACAGAAAGAAAATGTTATCAGTGGGTTATATTAAGGTGGAAACAGTGGGAGTGTAGATTTAAAATGTATTCCTCTGCTGGCTGTTTCTCTCAGGAATGTTGCTCTAAGCGCTGACCCACTACAAAGGAAGAACAGTTGGCTAATCTTTCCTCCGACACACTGCACCTGATGTGTACTCAGATTACACCTACCACCTAAACATCTCATACGTTTAGTTTTAAACCTGCTCAGCCTTCTTCTGAGATTTCATTAGGGATCAAGGTGCAGTTTTGTGTATTTGAGCGTGTGTGTGTGTGTGTGTGTGTGTGTGTGTGTGTGCGTGTGTGTGCAGTCTATAAAACCTTTATTCTGGCAGTTCTTATTTATTTCCTTTCCTCCACTCCCACTCTCTTTCTAGAGAAGGTGTGTGTTTTCAGGTTAAAGAAAAGACTGCAGATCTGCTCATTATAGAAGAATTCCTCAGAAGCACACTTTCAACTTTCCACAAAAAACAACTTTTTTTTTTTTTTTTTTTTAAATTTTCCTTGGATATTCTGTCAGGTTTACTGCCTCACTGCACCATGAGAGTTAGCTCATGTTCAAGAGGTGTAGGTTTCAGTGGTTAGTGTATAATGCTGCATATGACTTACTTCAGAAGCAGGAAGTCAAGAGCTGGGAATGACATTTTCGACCTCCGTACATTCGTGCTACAGAGTGGGGGGAAAAACATGGAAGCCTTTGTTGGTCTTTTGTTAGCAGCTTCTAAGAGTCTAACAGTCACTTGCAGAACTTGGGAGCTGAGGAGACCATCCCACGTTCCCAAGGAGGAATTCCGAGTAGATGGGGTGTGTTTTCTTTGTTTTTTTTTTGTAGTCATAGGTCGGAAATGAGAAGACACGACCTTTAATCGAATGCAGCATAACTTTAGGTACCAGTGGACAGGAGTGGATAAGATTCACACATCACACATAAACTAATACAAAGCAGTATGGTATTGTTGCAGAATGGTATATTGTAGGATTCACTTTGCAGCACATTGACTGTATTCAAATATAGTATTATAATGTCATCAAGTTACTTAAAACCTTTTACTGTTCAAATAAATTTTAAATATCCAATAAATACTTAGTTTTTTTTAGATATTTCCTTTTATTTTCTGGTATTTATTATACCTGATGCAGGTGTGTGTGTGTGCAGTAAATAAGAGAGGGAGGAAATGGGATAGCCACTAACATCACGCTTTTGGATCAAATATATAAACACTAGTCACTGTTAATGCTTTTATTTGACCTTGTTATGTACATTCTAAATATCATTTACGTTTCTTTCTTGATTATGTTTATGATTATGATTATGACAAAAACATTAATGAGAAAAAAAAAACTGTATTCACTGAGCAAAAATTAATACCAAGTATTACACTGTGCAATAAGTGATTTTTTTTTTAAACAAAAGATTTTAAACAAAGTATTTTTTTCTACAAAACTCTTGTGAAGAATATACCCTGTTATACTCTATGTAGGGCACGTAAGTAGTAATTTAGTAATTTAGTAGTAATAAAGAAGTAATTTAGGATTTGGCCTAACTTTCTTTGTGGGACACAAAAAAAATTCCTGCATGAAGAGACAATGTATGATGCATTAGGACATATTTATTCATTTTTTAAAACGTAGTCTTATTGCACCTAATATTGTCACTGAGTTATGAAATAGAGCACTCCGAAGTTTCCACACTCATCCCGTCTCCATTCCGCAACTCGTGTTTGCATATTCATAGTGCCACACTTCTGCATTAAGCATGATATCACGCTTAGCAGTATTTTGATACTGAGAGCAGCACGGTTGTGGAGTGCAACACAGAGCTGTGCATCGGGACTAAAAGAAGTCTCAGGAGCGATGGTCAGAAGAGTAATACTGTTCAATATTTCTCTGTATTATGTCTGTCGAACACAAGCCCATTGCAGTGGAAAATGATACTTGATTACACCACATTTAATGCCCTATTTTTTTTGTTGCCCCCACCCCTGTCCTAGCAGTTAACCAAATATCTGTTCATTATCTCTTACAGAGATCCATATATTAAAATTAGGCACAAGGCACATCTCTAGCCATATCACAGTGTAGCAGTAACAGCTGTGTAAAAGCTGGTCTTACCCAATCCAACATTTCAATAGGCTGAAGTATATATTCCTTCTTATAGGAACATACATTGCATCCTTTGATTATCCTCAGAGGAATATCATGCTTTTCTCTTCTCTTTATTTCCTGACTTCCCTGTCATTTTCTCAGAAATCCTCCTCTGTGTCGTTTACCAGTTTGCTTTAATTACACACCAGGAGAAATCCTGAGGTCCCATCACTCATCAACCTTCTGGTTCTCTTTTGCCTTTCATCTGACATAGCTGAGACACACACATGCACACACAGGCGAGCACATCCTCTGTCTGCCTTCTACAGACGTAATTTCTAATTGTGTGCTAGTGTTATTAGACACTAAAGTGATTTAGTTAAGCTCTACAGGTGCGAGTTGTTACTCAGTTTAGAAGCATTGTTATGGCTATTTTATAACGTCTCCTTCTTTAATTCAGGTGTGTCTTTGGTCATGGAAGGAGTGTGAAGGCTTGTGGCCCTCCAGGACCTGAATTTGACACTACAGCTTTAGTTAAGAGATCGGTTTGTAAGTTGTACAGTTTGTTAAGTAGCTAAAGCATTGTTATTCTTCTGAAGAACTGTATTATAGAGTGTCATAAATGTGTACATGTGTCTACACACAGCTGTTCTCTCACCAGGAGCTGTCTGGTGCTGTGTGTGTGTGTGTGTTTGCGTGTGTGTGTGTGTCCTCAGAACACCTGGTCACACCTGGTGCTTAGACTCACTGCCTTTTTCACGACACACACACACACACACACTTTGACTCCTGTGTTATATGACACTTTTTCACCTTAGGACAAATCTCAAAAATATGCAGAGGATTTTTCATCAATTAATCAACCTCAGTGACACACCATTGTAGAAGTTTAGAAGAAAGCATTTAGTGAAAATTTTATCCTCTAAACCTTCATTTAAATGATTAATGTCTTTATAATTCTGTAACTACTCACTAATCTTAGACAGAGAGGTATGCCTGTTAAACCTGGGGCTAGTTGTGGGTTAAGAGTGATTACGAGATGAGTGTGTGTGTGTGTGTGACTGTATGAGTGTGTGTTTAACTGAGGGTGTGATGGTGTGTGTGTTGTCATGGTATATGGGTTTGGACACTAGCCATGAATAGTTGAATAGTATTATCCTGCCAACAGTTCACATATAAAAGTTAACGTACGGTTTATATTATATACATTTACAGCATTTGGCAGACGCCCTTATCCAGGGCGACTTACAATTATCTCATTTATACAACTGAGCAGTTGAGGGCTTTGCTCAAGTGCCCAGCAGTGGCAGCTTGATGGTACTGGGATTTGAACACTCAACCTTCCAATCGGTAGACCAATGTCTTAACCACTGAGCTACCACCACACTGAACTCATGTTTATGGAACCAGTTTGAGACGACTTGTGCTTTGTGACATTATCATGCTGGAAGTAGCCACTGTGTTGTTGTTGTTCCTCTTTCGGCTGTTCCCGTTAGGGGTCACTGGTCCGCGTATATTTGATTTGGCACAGTTTTGACGCTGGATGCCCTTCCTGACGCAACCCTCCCCAATTTTATCCAGGCTTGGGACCAGCACTGAGAGTGCACTGTTGCATGCAAGCCCAGTGGTTGGGGTCGGTTCCCTGGCCGGGAATCGAACCTGGGCCGCACCGGTGAGAGCGCATAACCACTAGTCCCCCAGGGACCCACTTGAAGTAGTCACTATAAGAACAGTAAATTGTGGCCATAAAGGGCTGCACATAGTCAGCAACATTACTCAGATAGGCTATGGAATTCAAACGATACTTTTCTTTGGGATGAACTGGAGCGCCAGCTGCACCCGAGACCTACTTGCGTCAAATCTGTGTCTGACTTCACTAATGCTCTTGTGGCTGAATGGATGAATCCCCACAGTCACACTCCAAAATCTAGTGGAAAGCCTTCCCAGAAGAGTGGAGGTTACGATAACAGCAGCAGCAGCAGATGTTTGAAAAGCACATATGGGGGTGATGGTCAGGTATCCACAGACTTTTGGCCATATAATATATGAAGTGGCGGCATGGTGGAGCAGCGTGTAGTGTTGCCACCTCATAGCTCTAGGGTCCCTGGTTTGACCCTGAACTCAAGGTATTGTCTGTCTGGAGTGTTGCATGTTCTCCCTGTGTCTGTGTGGGTTTCCTCCCACCTCCCCAAAACATGCTGTTAGTTGGATTGGCTCCACTAAATCACCGCTAGGTGTGATTGTATGCGTGCATGGTGCTGTCTTCTCCCAGCTTGCGCCTAGCATTCCTGGACTAGGCATCGGATCCATCACAACCCTGACCATGAAGATCAGGGTCACTGATTAGGGTTACTGAAGATAAAATGATTGATTAAATCTGCAGAGAGTAAATGTGGGACGAGGCATAAGTGACACAAAGGTATAGGATAAAAAAGATATGAACAGGATAAAAACATGAAGTGGTTTAACGACCTAATGTAAGAAAGAAGTCCTTTGTGTTTGTTTTAGTGATGTGTGTATTGTTAGGTATGTGGCAGCTGAGAGTGTTTTGAACATGGTTGATTCAGTACATTTACATTTACATTTATTCTTTTGTCATTCATTTTTTGACACTTTTATATAGGGTACAGTCAAAGCATAGAGATGAGCAGTTGAGGGTTAAGGAGCTTTTGCTCAGTCTGCCAGGCCTCTGTCGCTGTTACCTCTCCTTTCGCATGTGTATTCCGTCTGTTTTTCTTTCCATTCTTTCCAGCTGACTGTCTTTCTCTCTGAGTTGATTAACTGAGCATGAGTTCCTTTTTAACTTAATTTAGCTAGGAGCAGATATGTGTGTCTCTATATGGGTGTGTACAGCAGTGTGTGTGTGGGAGAGAGAGAGAGAGAGAGAGAATGTCGCCTAACGCCTAACTCCGTGTCCCAGTATTCTTTTCCCTGACTCAGCAGCATGCACTGAAAATGAGCTTTCACAAACAACAGCACTCAATGGATTATGTTTATATTTTAATAGGTGAAAGAGCAACAGTGAAAACAAACCAAACAAAAAAAATTGCTATAATTTCAGCCATATTTTTAGTCATGTCAATATTTCACATAGCAGCATACATTCAAATTCAACATATCTCTTTCTTATATTCAAATCAATTTGTAATAATATGCACGGCAGGGCTGGGACAGCACCCCCTAATGGTCACCATTCTTTTACTCCAAGATTATATTAAATGTTTCTATGCATCAGGCTGCTTAATGTAAGCTAATATAGGGTGTGTAAGTTAGTAAGACTGCTGATGATTCATGGGATTTGTCCTGAAGAAGAACTGAGATCTGACCAAAAAAAAAAAAAAGCCTCAAAATATACTGCTATCAGAAGTAAATTCCTGTTTCCTGCACATGTTCAGCAGGTAAAATTGGGCACAAACACATTAATCGTAGTTTATGTGAAGAAGATGATGCTTAACTCTTTTTATGAAACTATCCTACTGTCTTAAATGTACACACATCAAACCTAGATGTAAGACTGGCTTCATATTTCTTTTTCCCATGCATTGGTGTCTGCACATCTCACCTGCTATCGGAAGACAAGCTCACAGTGCACTATACTGTCTTACATTATCCTATCCACTTACATCAGAGGTATTTATACTTTGGGCTGTGCGGCATAAATTGCAGGTGGGGCCGTGGGTGAGGGCTGAGATAGAAAATCCCCCAAAATAAATATTTTAAAACTCCCATGTAAAATGTGAGCGCAATATTTTAACATAGCTGGAAAGCAGAAAAAACCGCAAAAGAGCTGTCTTCTTTTTCCCCCTTAATAAAAGCTGCTGTTGATATATCAACCTGTTGTGCAGGTGCTTTAAACTCTCTGCTTGAAAGATGCTTTAACACACTGCACTCGCTTTCTGTCAAGATAAATGGAGAATGTTTTGAGTTCATTAATGCAAAACAAAATCAATGTATGCCCCACATGTGTATCACTAAATAAGTATATGGTTAACATAAATTAATTATATTTATTAGGGATCCCTCTGAAAATGTTAAAAGCCTTCAGTAACAATAAACTGTTAAATCAAACACTTTAGAAATAATTTTAATAGTATAATTCGACATAAAAAAAATGTCATTTGTTTGTTTTAAAAGAAATTTATTTTGGAAAGAACTACTGTATATCGAAATTGTATTGTTAGTATGTTTTTTTTTTACTGTTCACTACATTTACTGCTCCTTAGAAGATTATTTTTTATTCTGTTTTATTTTATTTTGTTTTATTTGCCTTATTTATTTGCCATTTTTGTTTTCATTTTTATATTATTTTCATTATATATATTCATTTATATACTGCACCCTTCCTGTATTTTGCAAGTGACATTTTTCATGCAGTTCTTCTCTGTAACTCACCCACTATATGAGGCCCACTATATATATATATATATATATGTGTGTGTGTGTGTGTGTGTGCATGTGTGTGTGTCTGTGAGTGTGTGTATATGTATATGTATACTGTTTGAGATTTGGAAGTGGGCCTCATGAAGAAAAAGTTTGAAAATATCTGACTTATACTCATGTACTTATTTTTTAATATCCCAGATAAAAAGTACTAATGTAAGTGTGCAGTGGGATAAATCACGCTCACAGCTAGTGGACATGTCGCGGGTGAGTTACAGAGAAGAACTGCATGAAAAATGTCACTTGCAAAATATGGAAAGGGTGCAGTATATAAATGAATATATATATATAGTGAAAATAACATAAAAATGAAAACAGAAATGGGAGTGTTGCATCACTTCTTAACATAATACAGTGAGACATTGTAGATGACCTCTGATTGTTTGGGTGAAGTTTTTTTTCCCCTTAGTACACGTGTGCCACGTTACCTGCTAGACATTTACTACACAGATGATCTGCCACGTCCTCATCTCACAGCCATAAATCTGGCTAATCTATTACTCAGAGTATTATTGGATTCTACAGTTTGTTTTGCGGTGTTCCTAAAGCTCTGAGCTCTAGTATTTTTCTGTTTAATCTAATGGGGGTTTCTGTAACATAACACTCAACACTGCATTATAAATTTGAGTATTTCTTAATGAAACTGGAGGAAGATAAAGTATAGGGTTCTGTTTTGGTGCAGGTACTAACTTAAAGTAGTGATAGCTCAAACTAGAAGGGGAAAAATTAGCATTTTTCTGACGTGAAACCTTAAATGTCCTGCCTTATTTCCTAAAACCCAGTCTTGTTGATGTTCACTATATATGCCACCCCGTTTCAGCATAAAACGCTACTTTTCCCAGCTACATATGGAATTATTTATCCTTATACTATAGCTCTGTTGAATTCTCAAATCTGATTGGTGAGAAGGTGTTGTTTAATTGCAGTTTGGCCGCAAGACAAATCCCAGGTTTATATTAATGTACTCGTTCCAATATGTTATCGTTTCTATAGTAACAACTCACACAGGTACTTGTATGGTAGACGCTTCACATAAATGGATTAAATAAATGTGGAATTGTTGATGGGGTTTGATATGCTGATAAGTTTTCTATGAGGGGATATTTCTTTAGCATTTATGGAAGGAGTCTCCAGTGCCAGCTGCAAAGTTTTGTGACACAGGAAAGTCTTCAAGTTGTGGTTTCTTTGTCTTATTAACTTCATAAGAGAAAAAAAAGAGAGTCTGGTAAGGGAACGACGGTTTAATGCTGTTATAACATACATGATAACAGGAACTAGCTTGTTTTTTTGGATGTTCCACAACTTTAAGTGTAACGGATAAAAAAAGTATGATGCATCGTCCTTCAATTAAATGTTTTTATAGTCTGCAAATTGTTGTGGTATGAGAGGAATAAAACACGACGGAGATAAGATGATGTTTTATTCCTTCCATTAAAAAAAGAACAAACTACTAGAAAAGCACACACTTCATCACACAGAACATACAATTAGTCGAGTTTGTTTCTAAAGAAATAAATACAAGTCTCAGCAAATTGCCAACAAAGAAACATGGAATTAACCAATATAGACCAAAAGAGAAATGCAAAAAAATGCTATGTAAATTACGTTAGCTGCCATTAGCTTGACATTTCTAGAACTTAAATGATTTATGTGAATTCTGTAAGAAAATCCGATCATATGCCTTTACAAAGACGTTACTGTGCTGAGACTCTGCTGCCATTTTTTTATTTATTAAAGAGGAGGAGAGACACTGATTTGGTATCATCAGCAATAATGTTGCTTGGAGAAGATTCTGATTTTGTTTTATTTTATTCTTTATCTTTGTTTATCTATTTTGTAGTCAACACTTAATTTTCTCTCCTTTTACAAGTTCATATTTTATTGTTGTACATTAGCCTAAATATATGCAAATCTAAACACTGTGAGATATGCATGCATGAGTTATGAGATATGCAGATATCCATGCATTGTGAAAATTTTGTGATATGAGGTTTTAGCATGTCAAGCAAATCTAATATATTATGCTAACAATAAAATACTTTTCATATTTTATATAAAAGGCTTTAAAATGCATAGTGTGTATATATATATATATATATATATTTTTTTTTAAGTCTTTAAAAACACTGTACTTTTGATGTCGAATGGACATCCATAATGCTGATACGTAAACCCTATGTATTTGTCTGTCTCTTTCTCTCTGACTGACTTACTGATTACTGTCAGGCTTCTGCCTAAAATGTTACATGATAAGGTTTGTCTTATCATAAAACCTCAATGTCTGTTTTATTGACGGTCTGTTGTTTTTGTAGTTCCTAATTAATCCAAGAGAGGGCATCAGGGATTGCGCTGGTTCTAGACTGCATGTGATTGGCTGGCTGGAGTGGGTTACCATGGTAACCAGGCTGGAGGAAGCAGAATGGGTCCATGGATTAGTGAGGCACAGAGGGCAGCATTGAGCTATGGAACAAACACATGCACAAACACACAAAGGCCAACACTGAACCTTCAGACGTGAACTGAATCACAATAAGAGAGCACACACACAACACTTAGTCCAGCCTAGTGTATCTAGTGTACATGGATCACACACACAAACACACACAAGCCTGATTCTGAGAAACATTTGATTTGGATAATTTACCGTAACAGACACAGGAACAGCACGTGAGTGTGTGTCTAGGGAAGCACATGCACACAAGTGTGTACACACATTATACAAGGGTGTAGGTGAAAAACTGATGTGTCCAAGAATGCACATTAAAACAGGGAGAACTTGAACACACACACACATTTTCTCTCTCTCTCTCTCTCTCTCTCTCTCTCTCACTCACTCTCTCTGACAGCAGAGCTTCTGACAAGTCTCAGTGTGATTGTACAGTCAGGTCCGGAAGTATTTGGACAATGACAGAGGTTTTGTGATTTTGCCTTTATACACCACCACAATGGATTT
>CM075010.1:19513348-19526129 GCA_037576675.1 Pangasius sanitwongsei
AATCCATTGTGGTGGTGTATAAAGGCAAAATCACAAAAACTCTGTCATTGTCCAAATACTTCCGGACTTGACTGTATGTCTGATAGTTTGTGTGTGTGTTTATGTGTGTGTGTGAGAGAGAGACAGAGAGGTGTGTGTAGCGTAGTATAGGCCTTCTGAAATTCAACTGAGCTTAAGATGTCTAACTAGATTTGAGGTTATGTAATGTTTACCGGAGGCCTACAGAGTGGGTTTTGTGTGTGTGTGTGTGTATGTGTGTGTGTGTGTGTGTTTAGTTCTTTGTTATTTAGGCTAAATCAACTATTTTTTACCCCGATGATGCCTCCTGTAAGCTTTCTAAGTCAGAGCATTTCTCTGTCTCCCTTGTCTACATGCCTCTCCTTGTCTTTCTCTCTCCGTCTCTGTCTTTTCTGTGGTTTCATGATGCCATGCTAATAGTAAAGAGAAGAACACAGAAGTGGCCAGACTCAAATTCTTCCTCATTCCAATCAGATGTCTGATATCAGGCATGTCTGCCTCAGCAGAACTCTACAGTTTGTTTTCCTTGTACAATATGTACAATAAGTGAGGAATAAAACACAAGGGGGTGTGCTGTTATAGGAAAATAATCAACGACAGGGTGGTGTGATGCGGAGCAAAGCAAAGCAGAAGTTGATTATTTACCAATAACAGCAAGCGTTTTATTCCTTTATACTACATCAATTTGCCAACAATTATAAGTTCTTTCATTTATTAATGGATGACAATTCATACTTTTTATCTGTTTATAGTTATGTTTAATGCTGTAGAATGTCTGTGAAACAAGTTAGCACTTGTTACAATTTACTTTATAGCAGCAATAAACAGTCATTCACTCACCAGCCTCTCTTTTTTTCGTCTCTCGTGAACTTAGTATGGAAAAAAATGAAGCTTTTACAAACTCCTCCATCCTGAAGACTCTCTCACAGCAGAAAACTTAAAATTACAGCTTTACCTCTGAGTGTTACAATGCGCTGACACTGGAGACTCCTTCCTTCAATGCTACATAAATGTGTCCTCACAGAAAAACTCACTTGATCACAAATACACTTTTATAAAAATGCGTTTTTGTGGCACATGTGCAATACAAGTCCCTGTGTAAGTTACTACAGGAACAGTAATGTGTTAGAACAAGCTTATTAATATAAACCTGTGATTTGCCCTGCAGCCAGAACTGTCCAAGCTGCTGTTACAGAAACTTAATCAACAGAATAAAAAAATCAACAGCAGTGCAGTATAAAAGATCACAGTCATAAGGAACATGATGTAATCAAATGAGTTGTATTTTCCTTGTGCACATGCCCTTTTTGAAATTATGCTACTATAAATATTATGTTGGAATGCTTGAAAAAAACGTCTGCAATGGCTAAATATGGGTCACCATTTAAATAAATCTTATTATCATATGACTTTCTAGCACTCTAATGATCTAGGTTGATGTGTACATGAACATAATTTAAGAAGCTACACTTTCTTTTTTCATCAACAACCATATTTGTTCATGACTCACTGCACGCTCCATGCCTATACAGTATGAACCCTAGAACTGTTATATATAAACAGGGGAACCTGTGCTGAGTCAGAAAGCGTGTGTCTGTGTGTGTGTGTGTGTGAGAATGTTGTGTCTCTGCATGTCGACAGTGTGGGTGGATATGTGTGTGTTAGGTGTACTCTGCACAGCCAGTATATGTTAGAACAGTGTGTGTTCTGTGGAGCACAGAGACCTCCTGCTCACTGTGAGCCTTGTGTTGAGCTGCAGAACGTGCTGCGTAACAGATCAGATGATTGATTTATAAAGACACCTGGTCCGCGTCTCGCTGTGCTTTAAAACACCGAGCTCAGCGAGCATGCAGATGTTGTGTGTTGTGGTGACAGAGGCATTACTACAGTAGGGATAGGGGAGATGTCTTCTATATAAGTGCATAAGTATTCTATGCTGCAGTATATTAAGGGCACACTCATTCTATTCTATTCTGTTCTATTCTATTTGTCAGGCGGCAGAGATGGCGACAGTTGCAGAGAGTGTTTTTATTAAAAACAACTGGCAGTGGCAAACAAATCCAAATCACTAAGCAAAATCCAAAAACACAGAACAGGCAGTTGGTCAAGCGATGTGCAAACAGTAAACAAGAACGAGGGAAAAATCCAGAGACACGTGTGCTTATGTGTGTGTGTGTGTGTGTGTGGAGGTGATTGAGTTCGGGTGTGTGCAATCAGTAATCAAGTGACTGTGAATGTGACCATGAACCTGGTGTGTGAGAGGTGTAGTCCAAGGTGTCCATGTTTGTAGGTGGAGGTGCATTGTGGGAAGTGGAGTTCAGTGTAGATTCTGCTGTAGACATGACACTATTCTATTCTATTCTATTCTATATTGGGCATAAGCATCCTATTCTATTCTATAAAATTAAAATTATTTATTGGAGCCATAGAGTTTTTATTCCTGAACTTTCCACTCAGAAAACACATTTTATTAAATTTGTCTTTAGATTCCAGTAAACATTAATTTTAGTCCTACTTGTTTAAGACTTATTGTAGATTTAATCCATTCATCAGATCAGTAAAATAGACTATACACTATGAAGTATAAGAATTCAGTAATAAATACAATAACTTTGAAAGGATTGGTTTTGATTTCTACCAATGTAGCAAAATTCATAAATCACAGTCCACCTGCCCATGTGTCATGGTTCTCTGAAGTTCCCAGAGCCAATTTAAAGAACCGTATATCTAAATAAAACTAATGATCTTTTAACGTAACAACAGTGAAAAATGTTTATGTTTATAAACGTAATTTAAGTGGCTTTCCAAACTAGTATCATAAAATCCATTCTATTCTATTCTATTAGCATGTTATTAAATGCTTTGATATCAGTATTTGCCAGTTGGCTGTGTTGTTTCCTTTCAAGCCAGTCTGCTGACTGAACCGATACGGATTATTTTCACATACTCATGATCACAAAAATCAAGGCTTACTTTTATATTCACGCAAGTAGCTACAGACATTACATGCCTTTCCCATTTGTTTCTTCTTTTTCTTAACCACCCCCTTTTCTTTTCTCTTTCCCTTCTTCTGCTGAATGCCCAATGGGGCCCACATCGCTGGTTGTCAGCTGCGAGCGGTTGCTAGGTAACAGCTACCTGACCGCGGTTAGCTGCCACTGAGTGACACACATACAAACCGAACGCACTGTGTGAGGAATACAAGATAGAGGAGAAGAAATGATATAGATGCTGCAGTGACTCATTTTCTGCCATTTCCACTCTATAGTCTAACCGGAAGAATCACTGTTCTTCTCCATTATGCTATTTGGAGGAGGGAGGAAATAAATGTCTGTGCTAGACAAGAACACCAATAAAGGTTTACTGCTGTCTGCCTATAGAATGTTAATATATCCAATTTTTATCTAAGACTAATCCCAGCCTTACACCTGACTCACCCCAGTCCTAAACACTTTGTTCTTGTGTTAAGACAGATCCTGATGACTCATGATGTATTAAATGCTAGCTCTGTATATCACTGACTTTTGTAGCAGCGGATATCCAGGCTAACTTTGTTTCAGAACCATCTCAGAATGGTCCTGAAACTTTCTGTCCGTCCTCTCAAAGGTGAAACTTACTCTCACATTCATTTCTCAGTTGTATTTTGTTTACAGCCAAAGCATCATGAGCTGCTTGATCATATACTTCTATACTATATATCTATATATATTATACTACTATTCAAAAGTTTGGACACACCTGCTCATAAAAGTTTCCTTCATTTTACTGTGTTCTACTATTTTAGAATAATCATTAACACTGAACCAGGGTCCCTGATGGTCTAGCGGCTAAGGCTTCCGCGCACTTACCGTCGCGGCTCGGGTTCAATTCCCGGGCAGGGAACCAACCCAGCCACTGGAAGTGAGCTCTCAGTACCCGTCCCAAGCCCTGATAAAATGGGAGGGTTGTGTCAGGAAGGGCATCCGACGTAAAACCTGTGCCGTATCAAACATGCGGACCAATGATCTGCTGTGGCCAGATTGTTAGTTAGCTAATCTAGCCACTGAAACTCTAATCCACTAGCGTCAACTTAGAAGTCTTTTTTCTGTGACAAGCTCAAAAGCAGTTCCACTTTACTTACTACAGTCTAACATTCATTTGCCTGTTACCTTTAATATTTTACAGACATAATGTAACATTATCCTTCTGAAACCTTGTGTAGCATATTAACATCACTTATTGGTTTTAATTTTAACATGTCACATTTTTATTCATTGAGATTTAGATGAACTGCTTTGATTTCAATTATGATAACTAAATAATAGTCATAACAACTTAACAGAAGCCCGGGAATGGCTAGTGGTCTCTCTGATCCACATTTCACTATTGATACAGTAGCTTGGACAAATTGTATTGAAATTAGGCTTGGAAGGGATATTTGGATTAGCACTTATTACACTTAAAGAGATGATTTATCAGGTCATTTTCTGAGGCCACATATTAATATACTGTTTGTGTGTTTGTGTAGGAAATAAACTCAATAAGGACCTGCGGCACTACCTAAGTATGCGCTTTCAGAAGTCCTCACCAGACCACGAGCTTCAGCAGACCATCAGAAACAGCCTCTATCACTATTCTGTGCCTTGTGAGTATCAACACACAGTACATGCCCAATTAAACACACACACACACACACACATTTGTCTTATTAACCTCAGTTATCAAAAGAAAAGCTTCTGTCACTTTTATATTTTGCTGGAGCGCCTGGCGGGCCAGCCTAGAAGAGGCATTTTCACTCTGACTGACTGACAAAACGTGAATTCTTTGCTTATACTTAATTTAAATTTAAACTTATACAAGTTTCTAATTACTAGTTTGAATTATGTAGAGTGAGTATGATCAGTTCATGGTATTAATGTGATCCCATTACATTGTAAAATCTTGCGAGGATGTTAACACTGATGGGAACAAATAGCTATAGCAATAAACTAACGTGATTATCGGTAAACGTCGCTGTCTCACTACCCCAGCGACGTGAGTTCGATCCTGCGCTGGAGTGAGCAATACATAATAGGATCAAGTTGGACATGTGAAAACAAACTGCATTAATGTAATCTTTCTTCACATGGAACCGATGTACACAAATAAATAAATTAAATTCAGTGAGCTAGAAGAGGTATTCTCACTTACTGACTGACTGTTTGTTAAAACACGCATGTGTAAGGAGTCTAGCCAAATTTCAATCTTGCTACCCTTAGCTAGCAAGCAGTGCGTGAAACCAGGGGCATTCATTCATATACATGCATCTGCTGACAAATGCTATGCAGCCAAGGAAGCTCCAGCAAAACTAAGCTTGCATAGTTTCCTTGTTTAAATAAAAGTTGCAGTTTTCCAACCAAACAAATGATCAAACATGATCAAACTCTCAAATATTCCTATCCTTGTAGGGGCGTTTGCGTCCCACCTTGAGTCAAAACATACACACCCACCTCTCCCTTACCTTGCGTTTTGAGTCCACGCATGCTCTTGTTGGCATGATCCTGAGTGTGAATGTTTTCCCAATCTGATGTTACTCTTGTTTTGTCTCTTGGGATATTTAATATCATATTATCCAGCAAAGCTCTAGCAGCAGAGGCCTGCAAGGAGAAAGCAGTAGCAAAATACTAATGATATTACCACACACCATTATATCCAATAAACTCACCGTCCAATTTATTAGGAATAAAGTTTATCATGCAGTTGAATGTGAAAGTGTACAGGTGATCCCAATAAAGTGGATGATGAGTGTATATGTGGCAACTGTAAAATGTTATAGCCCAGCCTGTTGTTGTGTAATGTTTGTAGTTGCTTAAAATATTTAATGGCTGACTTAAGTTTTGCTAACCCAATAAGTCAGTGTTTCAGATCATAACTCATACCATGATATTTCTGCCATAATTCTACAGCACTAGCTTGTTAGATAACATATTAAATGATTAGACTCATTGTCACTCTGATAACACAGTCAGTTCTAAGCTGTTCATGTCCCCAATCCATATAATAAAGCTCAGAGAATTGAAGTAAGCCCACCTTACTTCCTGTAACATTACATGCAATAATCCTATTTTTAATACGATACCAATATGATATCAAATCTCTGAATAATGATCTGATACCGACATCCAATCACTAACCAAGCTGACTCTCTGGAAGCTTCTGTAGTCAGGTTATGTGAGGCATCACCGCTGTGAAGGTGATGTGGTCTGAGGATGGGTGTTGTTCTAATGGATACCCAGTACTGAATCAGCACATTCTCAATACAAAGCGATGGGGCACATAGCATTTCATGCATGTATGAATGACACAAGAGAAAACCTGTATTCAATCCTCTGTACTATTAGATACCCATTTTCTTATATGTTTATATCACTGTGTGGAGATCTCAATAGGGTTTTAGAAGAAGAGTGATTCTCCCTGGATTCTTCCCTGATCCTTAGTTGAGAAACTCCATGTTGTGTGTCAGGAATCCAGACCCATTTCTTTTCTCAGACTGTTCCCAGTTTTCCTGCTATTGACATGTTTCCTGTTTGCCCTCCTTCCTGGCTGCCATATGTTAATACTCTACCATTGTTGTATCAACAATTTATGATATAGACAGGGTGAGCTCCTGTGAGTGCAGTGGCCTGAGTAATGTAGCAATCTACACTCTCGCCCTTTTTGGCTTGTTGGCATGAAACCTGCTATCACTGCTAAACATCTCAGGGTATAAAACAGTGAATGGGCTGAGTCAGATATAAATCCCTGAAGTTTAAAGCATAAACTGTGGCTATTTGCAGAGTCCAGCATTGTTTGGTGATTTCCCTGCTCCAATCTGCCTGATTCAGCTCATCACACAATGGCCAGGTTTTGTTAGAGCAGCGCTATACTGTGCTGGACTCTGCACAGATCCTGGTCTAAAGGGTTTATTAAAAACCGAGATGGAAGAAGTACAGAGAAGCTGTACATAAGTCAAAGTACGGGTACTGTGTCAGAACCTTAATTAAAAGTAGAAGTATGGAGGCACGCATGTAATTGAGTGAAAGTCCAAAAAGTATCTACATATAAACATACTCAGGTGTTCAAGAGTAAAAAGTTAACATTTTTAACTAATGAAGAGAAATGACCACAAGTACATCCTGCCCGACCCTGCGTTACTAGCTAGTTCTCTAAGCAATCAGTCATAAGGAAAATATTCTGCTAATTCAGACAAACCTGGGATTTGACTTGCTGGATAGGTGATATTTAATAACGCTTTTGGAATGAATACTAAAGCACATTACCAATAAAAAACAATCTAGCTAATTTAATGAACTCATTTACAAAACTAGCTAGCTACCTAATTCACAAAGCTTAACTAGCTAGCTAATTTAACAAGTAAATGTACAAATTTAATTAGCTACCAAATTATTTAGTTAATTTAAAAAAGTTAACTAGCTAGCAAATATAACTAGCTAATTTACAAATCTAACTAGCTAATTTAACAAGCAAACTTACAAAACTTAACTAGCTGGGTACCTTATCTAGCTAATTCACAAATGTAACTAGCTAGCTGATTTAGAACATTGAACTAGGTAGCTGATTTAGTGAGCTAATTCAAAAAGGTTTACTATCTAACTAATTTACAACACTTAACTAGCTAGCTAATTTACAAAACATAAATAGCTAAATTAACTAGTTAATTATGAAAGTAGCCATCTCACTAAACTTAAAGTTGACTTGTCTCAGCATAATTCTTTAGATTTGAAGGTGGATTTTTAAAGGCTGATATTTTATTTTTATGTAAGAGGCAAATAAAACATCTTATACAAACACAGAAATAAAATTTAAAAAAGGAAAGAAAAATCTCATGGTGTTTGATATTTGTAACAAGTACTTTGAAGGTCAAAGGAGTAAAAAGTCTTGGAAATGTACTTGAGTAAGATATGAGCACATGTATTCAATTTCAATAAAGCTCTGTATTTCCCCCCTCTCTATATTTGCCACTCATCACTCTCTCTCTCTCTCTCTCTCTCTCACACACACACACACATACACACACACACACACACTTGTACCATATGCTGGTTAAATCTGGTGAACTGGTCCAATCCTCTGGATGTTAGGGATTATAATGATTTACTGAATCTGTGGATGTATTGGAAATCGAGCATTTCCATTTACCTGACAGTGTAAAAGACAGAGAGAGAAAGACAAGTCATGCTGCTTAGTCAGTCTGTTTTGGCTACCCGATGACACAGTACTATCGCAATACTCAAACGCACAATGATTTTATTGTTAACCCTCCCAATTACTGTTACTCCCCCGCGTTGCATTCAGGACGCAGCTGCCTGAGAAGACATTTGTGGTGGTTGCTCTGTGAAATAAAGGCCATTAATAGGGCAGCGTAACACAGCTGTCTCCCAAACATGCCCGTTCAAACACAGTGGACTCTCCAATATTCTAAACACTGATATTTGATTGCAATTTAATTTATTTATGATTTATTTTAGTCCATCGCCAGGATAAGGCAGTTACTGACGATAAATGACTGGATGTATCTGATCATTTAGTTGCAGCTGCATAACAGAAAATTCATTCACTATGGCAGAACCAGTGCACATCATTTTGTGTATATTGGATCATTCTGGATGAGTTGCATTTTTGTAAAATCTATAGATTATCTTTAACTAGTAAACATGCTAACCTAAAAACTAGCATTATAGTAAGATAAAGCACATTGATCTTTATTCCACTGCCCTTTTAACTGAAGCAATAAGAAATGAGCTAATTTACGAATTGTGTACATGATGACACAGTTTAACAAGATTAACAGCTACCTAGGCAGCTACATTTTTTTGCAGTTCGCAGCCCATGTTGTGGAAAAATTGTTTCTTATATAATTCACTGAGATAGACTTATTGGGCCTCATTTATCAATCTTTTAGTGTAGGTGTGTGTAAATGTTGGCATAAGCCAAACCGAATTGAAATTTTCCGCCAGATTTACAAAAGATTCAGAAAGGCTGATTTTCTTCATTTTAGCGTGCGTAGCTGCGTATCGTCCATAAGTGCAAAGCGTGTTCCCTACATAGCTCATTTAGTGTCACCCACAAAACTCCAGAAAATTTCAGGCGCACAGACAGCTGTGAGCACAAAATGAACATTGCGGAGAAAGGCTGAAAGACAGAAATGGAAGTTATTTTGACTCACTTCTATGCCAGTAAATATATTTTATTAATTAATAATTAATAAATATATTAATAATAAGCGAGTGCTAAATCTTGAGGCATTTGTTTATGCTTTATCACTTTCTTTAGTTAATGCCAATAATACAAAATGTCCCTGGCCTAGTGAACTAGCCTGAGGATGTGTTTTTGATAGAGACTACAACGCACCTCTGTAAGTCACTCTGGATAAGTGCATCTGCTAAATGCTGTAAATGATAAGCAATTTAAACTTGACAGTATGTTCCATACATAAAAGTGCAGTAATCCATGCAGATTATATGATTTGAAGTTGATCAAGTTGAGGTTAATATTAGTCAACGTTTTTCAGAATATACAAAATTTTCATGAATACCAAAATTCTTTTGTAAACGCTCGTATTAACAATTTACGTATAAATCCGTTTGCATCCAGCTTGAGGCCCATTGTTGCTATTTCTGTTTGGTGTCATGGCAATTGCCCTGCGGTTACGGAAGCAAGAGGAAACTTATTGTCTGACAGCATGTTTCCTACAGTGCTGTACCAATTTGGATTGTAACTAAGTAGCTAGATGAATGAGAAATGTACAAATGCACCATGCATCTTCATGCTTCCACTGTTTGTTAATTTCCCTGGTTAAAACCTCATCTTGATTAAACTCTGCATGAAGTGAAAGGCAAATTTATTTTTGGCTTTGTGTCTTTTTACATTCATGTAAATGGATTTTGTTGTCAGGCAAATTTTTGTACTTGATTACTACCTGCTAATTTTGTTTAAAATGACGGCTGGTGTTTTATAAAAGCTGAGAAGCCAGCGAGCGATTGTGAGTAGACAAATGTCACATAGCAGCTATGACGTAGAAAGCCCACAGAGTGATGTTTTATTTGATTTTTTTTTATTATTCATTATTACTGAACTACACACTGTTAATGTGCAGAATATTTGGAAAGAAAGGAATTGATTATACCTCAGCACTATACCTATTGTTTATACCTCAGCACTGGTTAATTCTTGATTCTGATTGGCCAGAAGGTGTTTATAAGTTTTCTATAACAGCAGCTTGGTTAGCAGTGCTGGCTGCAACGTTTATATTAATGTGTATTTTAATAGTGTTTCCTATACACTATTGTTAATATAGTAACAAAGTGCACAGGATGCTGCATATTTAAAAATGTGTGTAATAGTTCATATGACAAAGTTCTCTGTGAGGAGATGTTTATTTAGCATTTTTGGAAGGAGTCTCCAGTGTCAGAGTTTTTAGACATGGGCCAGTTTTCAGGACAGAGGACTTTGCAGTTTCTCTGTAACATGACAAGTCGTAGTTTTGCCTTATTAACTTCAAGCAACAGAAAAAAAGAGAGGCTGGTGAAGAAACGACTGTTTATAGCTGCTATAAGGTAAACGATGACAGGAACTAACTTGTCTCACAATCATTCCGCAACATTAAAAGTAACTATAAATGGATAAAAAGTATGATCTGTTGGAATCATTATGAAACATTATTAAATAAAATTGTTAGTGCTGGCAAAAAGATGTGGTAGAAGTGGAATAAAACACTTCAGGCCAAGTCACATCACAACATCATTGATTATTTTCCAATAATAGCATGCCATGTTGTGTTTTATTCCTTACGTAATGTTCCATATATTATTTGCTGTAATATGTAGTAATTTTCTATTCAGAGTCACAAAAGAATAAGACAGAAATTCTGTGAACTTAGAATAATTTTCACACTTCAGGTGTTGTGTCATTATCTATATTAGCTATATTCACAAAGTACTGATCAGCCTGTACCTATATTAGCAAAGAAACACATCTGGGATGTAATCAAATATTTTTCAAAGGTGATGAAAACTATGAATATAGAAACCTTACCATCATGTATATACAGAAAAAACTTTAACATGTCAATAAGTTTAAAAAAACAAAGAGGGTCAGCCATCCTCTGTAAAAGCGAGTTAATTCTGGTAGCTGCAGATGTTGCCTGTCGTGTTTCCTGCCTCATTAAAATAAAGGATATGCAAGCTGCAGTCTGTTATAGACAGAGACACAACATGAAATATAGCTGTGCCGTGATGTGTAGCAGAGGTTTTGCTGAGTAGAAGGATTCACCCTCTTATACATAGCTCAAAATGTGTTTAGAGTCAACTAAACAGACACATCGTACCAGCAAAGTGCAGATTACATCATGCTTGTGTAGAGCCTAAAGTGTAATATTTACTCAGTCTGTCCTTTTTGTTCAAGAATGCATTCTGTAAGGAATAAAACATGGTGAGACATGTTGTTAACTCAATAAGGTTAAAACAGACAAGTAGATTATTATCAATTTATATTGTCTTATACGTTTAAGCACTATTTTGGTGTAAAACTCATTTTTGACATAAAGGTTCTAAAAGATAGAACCTTGGAATAAGGTTGATTTATCTGGATATATATTTTTCTGTAAATTACTATATTTTTCTCACAGCAACACATAGGTAAGCTAATGATATTTGCCATCAAATGGCGGTTAGTGTAACAAGACACTTTCTCTTAGACTAGTTTTACCTCAATAAGTAAACAAAAACATAACTGTTACAAAATATGTGCTGACTAATACAAGTATCACAAGATATTAAAAAAAAAGGATTCAATTCAGTTTTATTTGTATAGCGCTTTTAACAATGGACATTGTCACAAAGCTGCTTTACAGAAATGTACAAATTCCGGATATATATTTTAAATTTAGAAATTCATCCCTAATGAACAAGCCAGAGGCGACAGTGGCAAGGAAAAACGCCCTGAGACGATGTGAGGAAGAAACCTTGAGAGGAGCCACACTCAAAAGGGAACCCATCTTCATCTGGGTGACACCGAATAGTGCAGTTATAAATCATTCCTCTTCTGTAACTGCGTACTATAAAGTCAAAAAGTGCAACTGTGTAACCAGGAACTAATGAGCTTATGAGCGACTTATGAGTATGAGCATCAGATTCATTTCTGAATTCATTACTGTTTTAAATAATCAACTGTTCAGTGATGGAGATTTGAATGCAAACTGTTCATAGCAATTACAGTCCTAAGACTGTCCAAGCAAGAACATCCACAGGCACCTTTATGGTTTCTGTGTGGTACCATCCACAGTAATCACATGTCCGTGTGGGGCCATCCTCCTGAACAGCGAGTAATTTTCAGGTGATGAGAACTCCAGACAGAAGTAGGGCATCAGGATGGATCAAGCAGGTCTGGGGAGCAGAAGGACTCAGGATCACTGATATCTCAGGAGTAGCAAGTGTAGCAAGAGAGAGAGAGAGAGAGAGAGAGCACATGTAAGAGATATATCTGGAAACAACTGTAAATTCACTATTCGCTATTTTTTTTTTTTTTGCAGTTAATTAATCAGGAATATTTAAATACACACACACATTACACACACACACACACACACATATATATATATATATATATATATATATATATATATGTATACAGTCATGTGAAAAAATTAGGACACCCCATTAAATATTCAGTTCTTTATTAAGAAATGTCAACGTCAATTTCTGATCTTGTTTTAATTTGTACCTGTAGATGAAAGTGATGTAATTGC
>CM075010.1:19536616-19541616 GCA_037576675.1 Pangasius sanitwongsei
CTCCTACCAATATACTCACTCTCCCTCCTCTGAACATGTCCAAACCATCTTAATCTGGCCTCCCTAACTTTGTCCCTCAAACGTCCGACATGAGCTGTCCCTCTGATGTACTCGTTCCTAATCCTGTCCAACCTCGTCACTCCCAAAGAGAACCTCAACATCCCAAAGAGAACCTCAACATCGTTCTCTGGTTACCTCCAACCTCCAGGAAACATGGTCAGAAGTAGATTGTTGACTCTAAATTGCCCCTAGGTGTGAGTGATTGTGTGCATGTGTGTGTATGGTGTCTTGTTCCAATCAGAGTGTCTTCCTACCTCATACCCAGTGTTCCCAGTATAAGCTTAGAATCTACTGCAGCCCTAACCTGGAAAAAGCGTATACTGAAGATGACTCAATGTATTTTTATGAAGGGTGCCAATAATTCTGCCATGGACTGTAAATAAAATGGAACTAGATATAAAGTCTTGTTTAAAATTTTGCTTGAATAATAAGCTTTGGTTCCAGTCGCAAATGTGCTCGATACTCATGAACACAGGTTGTTATGGAGAACTGGAGCTCTCGATTCCCAGGCTGATACTGGAATCGTGTCAAGAGCAGCAGAGCAAATTAGTGGGTTACAAAGCAATCGCAAAACCTGTACAAATGAAACACGAACATATCCTCTGTAATATTAGTTTTAAATACATCACAATAATGACCTGATCCTCATTCAGAAAGCAGACAGCACTAATTCCTTAGAAAGATTCTGAACACACATTAACTAACTCCAGCTGGCGTAGTCAGCTATTTTATACTTAAAAAGTTTTTTATTCAGTTCTCTTTCAAACCTGTGTGTCCCCAGCTTAGCCCTGTTTCACTGAACACTACTGATAGATCAGATAAAGCTGGCTGAATTCCAAGGTTGTAAAAATGAAAGCTTTTATTCTATTCATTCTGTTACTGTAAATGAGACAGCCCCATTCATCTCACATTCCTATTGTAAAGGTTCAGGTCAACTCTTTGGCTATCATGCAAAGGATTATGCGTAAAAATATCTCAAATATATGGTATGTGGTGGTATTGATTCTTATTGGGCACTTTGGGAAGAACTCAAGCCTCTAATCCAGGAAATGTGACCACTACGACTTATGGGAGAAAACATTAGTTCACTTGATGAAACCAGAGATGCTGCTACTGACCAATGAGTCTAGTGTTATCTTAATAAGATTCAATGTTGACTGATACGCCACCCTGACACAGCACTAAACTACACATCGCACATGCCCACTAAACCTCAAGATACATACAAAAATGTCATTACCTGCGACTGGTTTGTGGCCCAAGTTTTACTGTGGATTTTTCAGAATTAGCCAGTAAGCAGAAGCCAAATTTTGCCTATTTTCAGGTGTCCTAATAGAAATGATGTATACTCAAAGACCACTTCATTAGAAATACCTGTACACCTGCTCATTTGTCTAATTAGCAACTCAATGCATAAAATAATGGAGATACAGGTCAAAAGCTTCAGTTAACGTTCACATCAAAAAAAAATTTGATGTGACTTTGACCATAGCATGCTTGTTGGTACCAGAAGGGCTGGTTTGAGTATTTCAGAAACTGCTGATCTTTTGGGATTTTCACACACAACAGTCTCTAGCATTTACACAGAATGGTGCAAAAAAAAAAAAAAAAAGACATCCAGTGAGCTGCAGGTCTGTGGGCTGAAACAGCTTGTTGATGTGAGAGGCCAGAGGAGAATGGCCAGACTGATTTGAGCTGACAGGAAGGCTACGGTAACTGTAATAACCACTCTTTACAACCATGCTGAGCAGAAAAGCATCTCAGAACAGAGATGTTGATTACATATTTTGTTTGATGTACTAAACTTTGGGCGTATAATTTTGTCTGCCTCTCAAAGCTAGGTGTAAATTAGTGGCAGGCGTGGTGGTCGCTCGGAGCTTTGTAGTCGGCGTTGCCTCAGAATTGGGCTACTTTTTGACTTGCCTGCACACTTTTTCAATCTATTATTATATGAGCTCATTGTAGGATCTTGGTGAAAAAGCTGTTTAAGGAAACTGTCTTTTAATACTGCTTATCCATCAGGCTGCTTTTGTCACACACATTTGGCAACAGTGGCTATAGCACTTAAGTCAGAAACACATACATCAGATTTTCTGATACCTAACAAAGAAATTCAACACATTCAATAGAAGTTTTGTAACAGTGCCAGTTTTTTTTAATGTTACAGAAGCCGCAGTCGACCACAAGAAAAAAATGGAATACAGTTTAATCGCACACTTTTATATGAAGTAGCTATCTTATTCTATACACATCAGCCTGTTCATTAAAACCAATTAGTAATCAAATGACATAATAGATGCAGTAATGCTTTCCACACTGTTTACTTGTCCTTGACAGGAGTCTTCATTTAATAAAAATATCTTGATCTTGATCTTGATCCCAAGCTTTTTGACAGCTCTGTGGTTGACTATTTTTACCGCTTCACGTTGGCTTTTAAACACTTTGCCCTCATGCACAGTGCATTCAGTAGGAGGTCCCAGGTGCAGTTTGCGTGATGAGATACAGCCTTAGTAAATGAAACATCAGTTTCAGTTGCGCAACCTGACGTACGTTCATCTACCCTCATATTCTAATGAGAACGCTTTATGAACCTGAAGGCATGTGCACTTGTTTGGTGACTAGTTACTGTAAGACTGTAACTTACTATAAGATTAGATTTGTCTTACAGTTGATAAACAGTATTTGTTCAACTAAAAGACAAATACACAGTACGTTGTGTGCAACATGTGCCTATTTCCTGCTTCTAATTTCTGTTCTAATTTCTAAATCTCAATACAGGGTGTTCAGAAACTTGACTGGCAGTGTAAATAGAATTTCTGGTACATTACAAGCTTTAAAGCGATGGTCAGAGACTCTGGTTAGTCTTCAGAGAGTCGTCCACTGGTGATTTCCACATTCCTAATGAAAAACAGGATGGAGGGATGAATCATTCTGTCATCTAAAAATAACATCCCTAGTTTTTTAGCCTTCCTTTTTTAGAAGCCACAGTGCAGTAGTGTGTGTGTGTGTGTGTGTGACCCATTTTTAACATCCCTTTAGCCTAATGCTGTGAGAGAGGTTGCTTATAGCTGCATGTGTGGTGTGTGTACGGGTGTGTGTGTGTGTGTGTGTCCACTGAGGATGCTGAATGTTTAAACAGTTCTGCTTTGGCTCAACAGGGCCAACATGATACCTGTACTTACATTTCTTAGCAATATGATGGTGTGGTGGTGTGAGGTATGCTAATCTTCTCACACATCAACATGGTGTCAGTTAGTGATGAGGGTTAGGTACTAAGTGTACTGACACACAGCTGAATGTACTGACTGCAACTTGCACAGTCTGTCTCTAATAACACTAACAAACATGCAGTTATGTCTCATTGTTATCAAACTCATCAGACCTGCTACGTAAACGAATAAAACGCCCCCCGGTAGTGCTGTTATGAGAGACAATCATTTCTATAGTGGAACATTTGCATTAATATGAATCCAATTTAAATATATTACAGCTGGACCTACTGTCAGAGCTGCTGTTGTAGAAAATTAATTCATACCTTCTGACTGGAGAATTCGACAGCGCTGTGGTATTAGTGCTGATAATGCTGAGCGATACAGGGACGCATGAATCAGGCAGAGAAACACGTACTCGGAGTAGTGCTTGTGATAGTTGTAACCTTGTTCGATCTTCAAGATCTCGTTAGGATTTGCTGCTGCAAGCAGGAGTGCTGCAGTATTGATTATTGGCTGATCAATATTATCGACTAAGTGCCACCACCATGTTGAATTGTTAAGAAGATTACCATACACTTTGTGGGTCAAAATGCACACATAGACACAAATACCATCTACTTTACAAAATAGTTACAACTACACACCGGCCCATATTTAGCAATGGATTTTTTAGTCCATATATTGGGATGCTAGTGATCTGTGGCCTTATTTCCCCACCTCTGCCTCATTTATCTGTTGTTTCACTGAATCCTCCATCTCCCCAGTAATTACCAATACTGAACCACAAAGCAACAACTGTTAGATAATTGATTGATAAGCAACAGAGTACAATTTGTTGTGAACCACATTCTGTAATTTGTAGCATCAGTTTTAGACATGACCAACAAAAATTAAATAAACAATAATGGTAGTTTTTTTTTCTGGATTTTATTGGTGCAAAAGAAAGCCATAGTGTGCAAACAATGGTAATACTATGATTATTATGGAATGTCTGTCATTGTTTTATAGTACCATGGTTACTGTGATGTCTGTAGTAAACTGAAACGGACTATATGTTGAAGGACACACTTTATTAGGAGCACCTGTACACCCGCACATTCATGTAGATATCCAAACAGCCAATCATTTAGCAACATAAAATCATGCAGATACAAGTCAGGAGCTTAAGTTAATGTTCACATTAAACATTCGAATGAGGAAAAAGTGTGATCTCTGTGACTTTTTTTTGTTACTGTGGCATGGTTGTTGGAGCCAGACAGGCTGGTTTGATTGTTTTAGAGACTAGAGTTTCTGCACAGTTTACACAGAATGGTGCGAAAAACAAAAAACATCCAGTGAGCGCAGTTCTGTGGGCGGAAACACCTTGTTGATAAGGGAGGTCAGAGGAGAACAGACAGACTGGTTCAGGCTGACAAGAAGGCTGTAGTAACTCAAATAACCACTCTTTACAACCATGCTGGGCAGAAAAGCATCTCAGAAGGCACAACAGGTCAAACCTTGAGGCAGATGGGCTGCAAACTGGACAGGGGCTCAGTAGACTTGTGTACTTTTTTTGTGTGCTTTTTGTGCTTTTTAAATCCTACTTTGTTTTAATCTTACTCGAATAAATATGTGAATACAGACGTGCCTTTTAGTGTGCTGCATTCTGCTTTCTTTTTCTGTCACATTTTTTTTTTTCTGTGGCTGAATATCAAACTGATTGTAGTGCACTACTAGGGTATACAAGGC
>CM075010.1:19546616-19562221 GCA_037576675.1 Pangasius sanitwongsei
CTGTGATGCAGCATGAGCAGCAGTTTAAAAAAATGCAGTTGGCTGGCTTCTCGGAGGAAGCACGTGTTACACTTCACCCTCCCCGGTTGGTAGCTGTCATATGATAGAGGAGAGCTGGCTGATGGGTGGGAATTGGCAGATGACCAGAGAAGGGGGTGGGGGGTGGGGGGGGACTAGTGCGAGAAAAAAATAAGTGTGCTAGATATGTCTTTATGTGGAGAGAAAACTGAAGAGAAAAGCTAATAACCAAATGTTAGCTAATGACCTGCTGTTTTTGTGTCAACGACGTTTCATAGACAAGGATAATGGCAATGGCTGAGTCGTTCCCTACGCAGGAGTTTACTCATTTCTGTCTGTTTTAATTAGCTAACTAGCTCAACATACTTTAATTATATTATGTTAGCTACAATTTTTAAACATTTCAACATTTTAAGCAACCAAAACATGAGCTTGAGCAGTATAGTACAGTTTTCACTTGCCCACTGGGCTAGCTAATGAATTTATTATTAGTCCACACATGTAACATAAAATGTGTGTGTGTAATCCATCAAGTTCCATTGTTGTTGTTGTGTAGTGTAGAAACAGTGTAGCTGTTTCTTATGAACAACTAGCCAAATTTTGGTAATAAGAGAAACACAAGCACAAGTCATCAAACGTGAATGTCACTTCTTCATGTAGCTTATAGAGCTCTTAGAATTCTCTATAGAGCTTTACTCTAGCAGAGCAACATTTTTATAGACTTTGCATTTTTAGCTTAGTTTAGCTAACTACATTTTTAAAGTTAACCTGCTGAATCGATGCTGCATTGATACACCCAAAACTGTAACCTTGAGAAGCCATGAAGAATGTTTCAGACTTTCAG
The DNA here is from genome assembly GCA_037576675.1 of Pangasius sanitwongsei. NCBI lineage: Eukaryota > Metazoa > Chordata > Actinopteri > Siluriformes > Pangasiidae > Pangasius > Pangasius sanitwongsei. The sequence continues at coordinate 19,547,479 of CM075010.1, forward strand.
TTCTCACATACAGCTTTAACCCTTAACTCTGTAACATAAAAGAAAAAAACCTTCTGCTCTAGTAGCAACTCATCTGCAACATGCTGCCGATTTATCCCTGTTTATCCTTTTATTGAAGCGTGTGTGTGTGTGTGTGTGTGTGAGATGATCTGTTTGTGGCTGTGTTTTAGTGCTGTAGGTAATCTTGTTTGATATTGATCATGCTGTTTGTGCCATATCTGCTTCTAGCTCTCGAGAACATGTCTTGATAGATATGGTCATAATTTGGGGTGCACTCCAGATTCTGTGGATTATTATTGATGTGTGTGTGTGTGTGTGTGTGTGTGTGGTTTATGGTTTGCATAGAGTGTGCTTCTAAGCACTTGAGTAGACACACATTAAAGTGGAGTTCAATCAGTGTGTGTGTGTGTGTGTGTGTGTATACAGATTGCAGTAATTGGTCTGCAAGCCCTGGAGTCCTCCTCTCCCTGTGTGAATATTTTTCAGCAACTTAGTGAAAGCTCTCTCTCTCCTTTCTCCTCACGATTTCTCATATCTCCTACCCTCTCTCTCTCTCTCTCCCTCTCTTTCTCTCTCTCTCTTTTGGTGTTGTGATAACAGTGTGTACTCCTCCCCTTAGTCATTCCTTTGTGTTTGTTCTAGAAACTTTCCTGAATATGATGATGTAATGCTGTCCGTCTTACCAGCGATGTAGATTCAACGAGAAACACACTGGTACTGTGTGTGTGTGTGTGTGTGTATACATTCAGATTGCCTGAGGCTATGTCCACACGAATCCGGATAAATTTGAAAACCTTTTCTCTATGTTTTGGCCTTTGGATCACACTGATATGGTATTTTTGTCCAGTGAAAATGGAGCTTTTCAAAAACACTGTCCCAAGTGGATAAATTTGAAAATGCCGTTTTCACGTGGTGTGGACTGAGAAAACAGAGATATATAAAAAAAAAAAAAGTATGTATTTTTGGTCATGTGATGCAGTCATGTGACCCAGTTAACTCAGCAGGCTAAAGCTTCTTACATTTTTACGCATGTGCAGTATAGGGATGTAAGCGTTTTCAGATGTTTCAGTGCAAATGAGCAGTTTTTGGAAAACGTTTGAAAACACCAGGCTATGCTTTCTTGAAATCACACTGGAATGGAAAAACCAGGTAAGCACTTTTTCGGTTAATTTCATTCATATTCAGTTTTCATTTTTGTTACTGTAACATTTGTAATCTCTGTGTAGAACAGAAGGAGAAGCTAAATGTGTGTATGGATGGTTTATGATTGGTTTAGTCTTAGAGAACCCCCCCCCAAAAAAAAAAAAAAAAAAACTAACACACACATATATGTACACATGCACACACACCATTAAGTAGTCACTGGGGGGTTGAGAGCAACAGATGTTTGGCTTGGTTTGGTCAGACAATGAGCTCCCCGAGCTGCTGACAGCAGGCAGACGACAGGGTTTCAGATATCACCTCATCTCCCCTCACCATGTGTGCACACGGTGTGTGTGTGTGAGTGACAGATCTCTACATGCTGTTGGGACTCTGTACAGAGCCCATGTGGCTGTTTACTTTTGTGCTTGTGTATGTTAAGAGAAAGTGATTATACTGTAGTTATAGTCTGTCATACGCTTTCATGCGCTCTCTTACCACAACACACAATAAGCAGCATGTCTGCGCAGCTTAGTCAACCGTCTGCTCAATCCACCCCACTTGTATTCTACAGGTGCAAAGAGCACTTTGATTTTGTCAAAAAAACTGATACATACACATTCAACAATGCCAGTGAACCATCAAGGTGTGACCAGTCATAGTAGAGCCAGCTGTAACTGCAAAACTTTTCAGTTAAAAGACAATAAACAAACAGCATCTGTGTGTATTGCAGTATTATTGTACAAACACTTCATACTGCAGCTGCATTGTAGTAGATTGTGGTTTTAAAGTGCCCCTGAAATCAAAATTCTTGTTTCAGGAGGGTTTTTTAACCTGCCCTTTGGTGTTATGAACACCAGTATAATACTATAGGCGCTTCGAAACGACTTCCTGTTTCAGAAGGAAATAAGTCAGCATATGTACGGAATCAACTCACAGCTAAGAAGCCGTTTCATGGAGAGGGAAAATAAGTAGGGATATATGTATATATGAAACGCAGCAGGTTGGAGACAGAAATACTGGATAAAATAGAAATCTGATACACATTTCAGAAACACGTCTGGTATTATTTTACATTTACACGTGAAAGAATACACCTAACATGAGTTAGTTTTACTTTAGTACATTTAGTACATTTCTTTTCAATATACTGGAAGTGGAAAAAAGTATTTATTATCTATAATACAATGTGAACAGTAAACCAGTATAGATTATTGCTTTTTCACTTGGAACAATCATTCATTATCTGTAAATCTAGGCCTTGTGTTTTGCTGCATGGTTGCAGCTCAGACACATTTGTATATTTCAGATGTTATCAAGGGCATCGTGTTTCATAGGCTGAAATAGCTTTCTCTTTTCTATAGGTGTAATAAGGTTATATAGAGAGTTGTATAGCATATTAAAGCAGGCGTTAGAGAAGTATATGATGCTAAATTGCTAAAAGTGGTGTGTAATATAAACTGGAGAGGGCTGGAGATACTGGAAGAAAAAGCTGTGTAGCAGTAAAACTGATTAATGGCCATGTTTTCTCATTGCTGTTGTGGCTGTGTGTGTACACACCTGAGTTCTGCCTCAGGATGGACAACTACAACTATCTGTGCTACGCAATCGGAATTTCTGTGTTTGTTAGAAAACATGATTTCCCTTTCTCACTCATTGATTTACTCAAAAACAAGCATACAACACCAGACACCGGCATCGAAAGTGTTGCTGCACTACTGTTTAAGCTACACAGTTGGACAGTTTTTGTGGAAACTGTGGTTTGACGGTCCACTCGTGAGGTAGTGTGCTTCTTAAGTGTCCGGGTCAACGTCTGTCTTTCAGCCCGGGAGCTGTAAGAGGAAAGTGGAGGTCAAACGGAGGTGAGTGTAAAGGAGTGTATTGGCAGGATCTGCCCGTTTTAATTATACAACAGCAGTGGGTCATTTTTAAGTGTCACTCGCTGATTCCTTCCAGGAACATGTAGTTATATAAAAATTATTCCAATTTATTTCTGGAGAATTTGACTATGTAAGTGAATTAACTATATCTGAGTCACATTTTTAGTAATCAGTAGTGTGTCAGTAGGGTGCAGAAATGTGATGTTATGCCACAGTGACTTTAGAGATATTAATTAAGGAATAAATCACTTGGGTGTGCTGTTATAAGAAAACAATTAACAACAGGGTGGTGTGATGTGGCCTAATGCCAAGCGGAGATATGGACTTACTTTCCAATAAGTGTGTAATTCCTCTTATACCTCAACTATTAGCCAACGCTTTATCACTTACTTTATGGCAGTTATAAACAGTCATTCCCTCACCAGCCTCTCATCCCCCCCCCCCTCTCTCATAGTTAATAAGAGAAGAAAATGCAGCTTGTCATGTTAGCAATAAACTGTAAAATCCTCTTTCCTGAAGAGGTGTCAGCAAACTTAAAGGAACAGCTTTACCTCTGACTGTTACAGAGCACTGATGCTGGAGACTCCTTCCAAAAATGCTAAAGAAACAACTTCAAACAGAAAACTTCACCATATCTACGATTACAGATGTTTCTTAAAGCCATTTAGGTGGAGTGCCTGCTGTACAATTCCCTCTATTACTATAGAACGATAACTAGAATGACTGCATTTGCCTTGCAGCTGGCTGTGCTGTCAGAGCTGCTGCTACAGGAAATTAATCAGCACCTTCTGACTTGATTGATTCAGTAGTGCGGTTACTAGCTACTAACAGTCTCGTTAGTTTCCTTCTTGTTTTTTTTTTAAATTTTTTAAATCAGAGCCATTATGCCACGCCGCAAAAAAGCAACGTTCAATTTATGTGCATGATGTAAGCAATGATGTAAAACGTTTCAGAAAGAGAAGACAGCTGCCGGATTGCCTCAAGTGTCTTAGAAGGCATGTTTTGATAGCTTTGAAGCTAGCTGTAAACAAACTATTTGAGCTGTGCTCTGGAGGCAGCAATACATCACAACGTTGCCAAAATACCCACATATGCTAATATTCACTAACTCCAAAAGCTCTGTTACACATGATCTTTGAAGAGACTAGAGTGAATGTTCTGTGACTACACCAGCTGTCAATTCAGAAATCAAAACAGGCACAAACTGTAGTATGGTATACTATATATACCCTTGTATATACCCACCATCTGTTCCCTCTGTGCTGCTGTTTTCTGACGCCACGTTTCTTCTCACTGGTTCATGGAATGGACGCAGACTGTTATGGTATATGTAGAACTATGAAGGGTAAATGTGATGTAAAATGAAGGTATGTATCTCATCAGTCAGCATTATATACAAACAGTCAATATGGACAGCATTGGCAGCCTTCGTTATGTTTATGGATGTACTAGTAAATAAATAGTTCATGCAGACAATATGTTGGATCAATCCCACAATGCAGTATGGCATGCAGTTAATTCTTAAACCCTATGTTTTTTTTTTCTTTTCTTTTTGGTTTTTTTTTTTTTGCTGTATTCTGCAGTGTATATTGATTGGCAGAGCTGAATGTGCTCTCACCTCATCCTCAGAATTGTTTCTTTTCCCCTTATCTAATTGCAAATCTCAGAGGAAACGGCGTTTGCATAGAAGTAGCACTGATTCATGGGTACTACCACTCCTTCCTTACACAGATGGGTTATTGTAGATAAGATGGAAATGTCCAAGAGTTCAAATAGTAGATGTTTGGCAAAATATTTTTGGAAGTTCACATTAGCTTATTAAACTTGCAGTTGCTCTATAGCTACTTATTGTGGTTTTTCAGCTAGTAGCAGAGGGGTTCACACTACGCGATTTTTTTGCCAAACCTTCAGCTAGTAGCAGAGGGGTTCACACTACGCGATTTTTTGCCAAACCTTGCCCTGATTTGTACACCAGCAGTAGATTTCACGCGGAATAGTGTCAGAGATTTTAATCTGTTCAAAGAGCCTGTATGGGCATCTTATCATTGTTTTACAGTAGAGATACACAGTGTCACTTTAAATCAGTGTGTTTTTTGTCCATGATTACATTTTTAATATAAATGTAAAGCTGAATGTGCTTTTTATGTCTCTTTAGCCTTTAGAATATATATCCTAGGTTAGGGTAGGTAAGTGTGCTATCTTTTCTGGTCAGCCATGTGTACACTACACACTTTCAAATTCTCAGAATCGCTGACCCTTTCACATTACGTGACTGTAATCACTTGTGATCAGTTGTTTATTGTTGTAGGGGTGTATGCGCTACATAATCACTCACAGGCGAGGCCCACACACTACACAATCTTTCACCTGGAGACATACAGATGCCCACATCTTGCTTTCTCATGAAAATAGGAGTGACTGTCACTATTTAGTGCAGAAACAATTAAAAAATAAGAAATAAGAGAAAATGTGGAGGAAATATTGTTTGGGGAAATGCATACAGTGAGGATTGTCTGTTTTTATACTGTGTGTTGCCAAGTGTCATGACTTTGATTTTTTCTGATCCTACAACCATTTGGGTAGGACATACTATATAATTCCTTATAGAATTTCTTATATGATTATGCTTACATTTTGCCCTCACCCTCCCACACAAATAAATGGATGATAAACTGGATTCAGGGATCTGCGGCGCATGACAGCAGATGAATATGATTTCCTCTTGGACCCTCATTGGCTGTTTCTTATCGTGGTTTTTCAGCTAGTAGCAGAGGGGTTCACACTACGCGATTCATCTCCAAGAGAATCAAAAATGCATGAAAATATCAAGAGTCTTGCTGATTGCTCACAGGCTGAGAAAATTGTGTTGCTGAACTGTTCACACTACACAAACGTTGGGTGGGCGGAGTCACCAAGCCCCAAAATTAGTCAGCAACTGCGAACTCAGGGCTAAAATAGCAAGTGTGCACTAGGTGGATGAAAAACTTCATTTCCCAGAGTACACTGTGGTGTAGGTGAGAAAGTAGGTCACACCAGGGTTCCCTGAACTCTTCCATATGCTATTTATAGTCCATGTGTGTGGTTTTTCTGGTACACTGTGGTTTCTGTCCTGTTTCACAAAATAGGCAACAGGAATTTAAAACCAGGATAGCCTACATTTTATACATTTGATATTAGTGGGTTGTGATTTCCACCACTGTAACAAAATAAAAAAACAAACAAACAAACAAATAAATCATGGATCACAGACCCACTGGTTATACTTCACAAACTGCAGGGGGAAACACAGGATAGTATATAGTTTTACACTTTTTTCTTCAACAATTGTGGCTCACATATTTTGCTATGAAACTTTCTAGTGATCTGGTAATTCACTCTGTTCTTCTGTTTTTACAGAAGTGAGACCACTTGTTCAAAGGATTTCGATTGAGCAAGTACAGCAGAAGACTTTTTTCAGATAGAAATGTGTGGTGGGATATTGGCTGTTCATTGCATTCCCAAAATACAACATGCCTCTCATCCTGTTCTTTTTGTCCTTCTTAATTTATTAAATCTGCGATGTGATCGCATTTATTAAATCTACACTTCAGTCCCTTTCAAAGTGAAGGGTGTAGGCCTGCATTTGTCCATCTGTAAATCTGCCAGCTAATCTGCTTAGTTTCTAACATACACAGAGTGCCACACCTTTACAATTCACCACCCAATAGGATGATGTAAAAAAATATATATTTCACATTGTATTTGAACTGTTTTATTTCCTTTCCTATCCATTTACTCCCATAGCTGGCTTCAAACATCACCACTGTAACATCTGGATAGCTGAGGATTAGAAAATAATTATAGTGGACTAAGAGGTAACCTGCATCAGGAAGCCATGAGGTTTGCAAGATGCAGGGTGTACCAAAAGTCTCCATACACAGGGGACTATGTACCTCAGCATCATGTCAGTTGTGCCTTCGTCAGTGGATGTTCGTGGACGTCCACTTCTTGGTTGGTCCGCAACACTTCCAGTTTTTTGAATTTGTCAATAAATTTGGCAACAGTGTCGTGTGTGATGTGCTTGCCATGTTTCCTGGCAAAGTCCATCGCAACCTTGCGACAGCTTCCCGATACAGCCATGAGAATGATTTCAATACGTTCTACTTGTGTCAAGGGCATTTTTAAAAGCTATCTGAAAAATATATATATTATGAACCAAGTATGAAAAATTTTGGAAGATATTTTGCTCAAAATTGTTAATGTCCCCGATGTTATGGAGAATTTTGGGACACGCTGTATTTACCGTACCATACAGCCAGAGGCTTTCAGAGGCTTTTATTTATAATTTGGGATTACTTTCATTTTATAAATGTTATGATTAATTGTGAATTTATATTAATTGTGAAACTGAATAAACTGATTGTTGTAGCTTGTGCTCACCGACCACAGGAACACCTGTATACCTGCTCATTTATGCAGTTATCTAATCAACCAGTCATGTGGAAGCAGCACAATGCATAAAATCATGCAGGTACAGGTCAAGAACTTCAGTTAATGCTCACATCAAACATCAGAATGAGGGAAAAATGTGATCTCTGTGACTTAAACCATGGTATGGTTGTTGCTGTCAAATGGACTGGATTGAGTATTTCAGAAAGTGCTGATCTTCTGGGGTTTTCACACACAACATTCTCTAGCGTTTACACAGAATGGTGCAAAAAACATCCTGCAGGCTGAAACAGAGTGTTGATGAGAGAGATCGGAGGAGAATGACCAGACTGGTCTGAGCTGACAGGAAGTCTATAGTAACTGATATAATCACTCTTTACAACCGTGGTGAGCAGAAAAGCATCTCAGAACAAAGAACACATCAAATCTTGAGGTTGATGGGCTACAACAGCAGAAGACCACATCAGGTTCCACTCCTGTCAGCCAAGAACAGGAATCTGAGGCTATCATGAGCACAGATTCACAGAAACTGGACAGTTGAAGACTGGAAAAAGACCAGCTGATTTTTTTTCCTAATCATTAATCTGTTAACCTGTTACGTGGAACGTCTACCGTACAAATCCCTGGGTTAGTTGTTCTATAGAAACAATAATGTATTCTGTAGAAACGATAATGTATTAGAAAGAGTGAAGTAATGTAAACCCTGCAGCTGGAGCTATTGTCGGAGCAGCTGTGATAGAAAATTAATCAACTCCTTCTGACAAATCAGAGCCAAGCAGTCAAGAGCACTGTGGTTTAAGAATTTATAAGATGTATTATGCATGAGAGTCGTAATAGTAAAGGAATTGTTACTGAAAATGTGCTCTGTGGTGAATAAGTGCAGTCACTTTAGTTAGAACAGGTAGAATGTCCGTGGTCATGGAGAGATTTCAGCCGTTGCATGTTTTACTGGATATTCGCAAGTTAATTTGATTACCAAATGTGATCCAGGTGAAGTTGGTGTGAACTTGTTTACACAGCATGTTACACTGCAGTGCTAGCTTTAACAGTCCGATGAAAGGCACACCATCAGCTCATCTCAGAGTGCTTTATTTGACCAGTCTGGCCATCCATCACACTTAGGCTTACCGTGGACACGAACATTAAGTCCAGGTTAATACACAGACGCCTTCACGACCCCATCAAAAAGCCAATTGATTTGTTTCCTTCTCCTTCCGTTACCTCTTTCCTCCATTTCTGCTTTAGAGCCATGCTGCAGACCGTTACAGTATTTTGTTAGTGTGTGTGTGTGTGTGTGTGTGTGTGTTTGAATGTCTATGTTTTGTTGTGTAAACAAATATAGATGTGGGCGAGGTTCCTGTTCATTGTGTGAAAGATATCATTGTAATATTATACAACACAAACTATTTGCAGTTATACAAGAACAGGTAGGAACATACATGCATTGTAAGATTACTTACTGTTTATAACGTGTGTGTGTGTGTGTATGTGTTTGGGGGGGCAGGAATATCTGACAGGTTTGAACTTGTGGGGATATTCTTATTGGTCCCTACTAGGAAAACTTTTTTTTTTAAAACAAAACCTGCATCTTTGATTAAAAAAACAAAACAAAACAAAAAACAGGTTTCTTTTTGTTGCTGAGGTTAAGGTTAGGGATAGATTTAGGGATTTAGGTGTATAGCATTTATTATCTGCCTTCTAATTATGTCAGTAGAAGGTCCTTACAAGGATAGTGTGAGAAATGTGTGCACTCATAATTGAGGATCAACATCATGCTGTTAGGGTGTGTGTGTGTGTGTGTTTGTGAATAGTGTGAACATTAAACATGGATTTAAATGTCCATTACATGATTACTTTCCATAGAGCCTTGTCACATTCCTGTCTTTCTTTTGTGCTCTCTCTCTCTCTCTCTCTCTCTCTCTCTCTCTCTCTGCCCAGCATTTATGCTTTAAGCTTGCCATCCCTTGATGACTGGCATGTTTACATAGACAAAGTGCATGACAGTGACCCCACCCCCATTGAGCCTTGAACCAATAGACATTCAGGGTGGAGAGCTAATTTGCCTTCTTTGTGTGGAGCTGGTAGAGCAGAGGAGCCGGAGCAGCTGCATGCTCACAACTGCTGCTTTTTAAAGAGTCCTGATTTCACTGCTTCTCTCCATGCTAGCTACTAGCCTGCTGATTGCCTTAATTCACACTCTGCAGTGATCTTCAGCTGCATGCCAGGAGACAGGGGTTATTCGTGTGGTCGTGTAGCCTCAGACATGGTGTGCTTGTCAAGTTGTTATTGGTCTCGACGCTCTCCACGTGCTCATGATGGCTGATGAAGACGTAGAAAAGATCGGAATATAGCTACAGCTGTCACGTGGGAAGCACCAAATCCAGCACGTGGGTATTCTGTTTTCTTTCTAGTAGTATGTGCCTACAGAGAGTGGATTTTATTAGTACACTTTTGCTAACCAGTTTGCTACCCTGCCTTTGACCTACAAGCTTAACGTTGTGTTAATATCACAAGGAGCACTGCAAGTCTCTTGTTTCTTGAGGCATGTTCTCATCTAGGCTTTGACGAGATCTGCATATGTACACAAAGTTCCATATCTGAATAATACAAGACGTTTCCTTCTGGAAAGTTGGACAGAAGGGTTTTTTTTTTTTTTTTATTGGTTGTCCATAGCAACAGCTCAGGATGTCTGGCAGTCGAGGTGTCTGCTGAGATGTACATTTTCATCTCTGTGTACAATTATTATGGCGTTACTGTCTCCACATGACACTTCAAAAATGAGCTACGGTATAGATTTTTACCCTAGTGAATGACTAGTCCTCATCATGAAAAACTGTGATATGTTTTACATTTCTTTCTTAAACCTCAGGGCAGGATTTGGCTGTGTGAATAAGACTTCAGGACAAAAGTCGTTCCAGACCGTATATACACTGAATGCTGTCTGCAGTTGGACAGCGTTAAAAGAATTACCTTGAACACAGATACACTAAATATATTGCTGTGTGGTTTTTAAATGGCACTTTTTAATGTTTCAGGCATTTATTTTCACTCTGATAAACTATTGCGACAATACTTCAGTTAGGACTATACGTACATTTATAAAATATCAGCAAAAATGTCATTACATTGTTGTATATTGAGATAGGAATATGAGTAGATGCTTTTATCTGAGCTGGTTATGTAAGAAAAGACAAAATGTAGCATCTACTACAACATCACGTTCTATTAGAACCCACTATGGACAGCATAGTGCTAAATAGTATTCTGTTGAAACATACTGTGCACATGCCAGTGAGGCATTTGATCTCATACAGCACTGCATTATGGATGTGACCCCAAGCTAACAGCATCCTCATTATCCCATTTGACCAAGCAATTGAGCAGAAAGCACTCTCCTAACCAACTGCTAGCTAAAACTGGGTTAGGTTTAGGTTAAACAGATTCAAATGAAAAAAAGAAATATATTTTTTTCCTAATGCAGTGGGAGCACCAGAGCACAGGAGGTCAGCTACCATCCCCAACTGTTCTCAAGCCCACAGCTCAGGTTCGTCAAAGAACCTGTGAGCCCTGGTGGAGAATCCCTCGCTGAATATGAAAAGACCCATCTGTTTTTTCCATCTTAACTAGCCAGAATAACAATAGTGATTTAGGGGAAGACAAAGGAAGAAGCTCATAATCAAGGAAGTCAGTGGTGAAAGACAAAACAATAGCTGTGAGATTTAACTGTCAGACACTTTCCTGAAACAATGCCCTGCCTGGATCCCCGCAGAGATGCAAAAGGAAGCCAGAAAGGAAAAGGTTAGATAGTCACAGTATTTATGTCCGAATCCACCATTTCATCCAAAACTCATGTAACTCATAGTCCTTTGGCTTATGTCAGTTTCCTTCCAGCTGCTCTGTGTATCCGTGATGTAAGTGACTAGAAGCATGAAATAGTAGTTTTAAATGTTAAACTCATTTTAAACTGATCAGTGTTTGGAAAAGACATGTTCTAAAATGAGGGGCAATAGGTTTCATGTCTACCTAATGGACTTTAAGATTATATTGCAAAATTGAAAATGCATACTAAATGCATGCTTGGGTGAATAGAATGAGAAAATAGATATAAATTCTTGAAAATATTCAGGCCTGGAAATCTAATATTAGGTTATAAGGGTGAGGCAATGTTTAGCGTTGCTGCCTCACAGCTAGAGGGTTCGATCCTGAGCTCAGGTTACTGTCAGTGTGGAATATTGAATGCTTTCCCCACGTTCATGTGGGTTTCCTCCAGGTTCTCTGGTTTCCTCTCACTGTCCAAAAACATGCACATAGGCAGATTGGCTACACTAAATCACCCCTAGGTGTGAGTGTGTGTGTGTGCATGGTGCCCATGACGCCCCAGCTGGGGTGAATTCTCCCACCTCATGCCCAGTGTTCCTGGGATAAGGTACAGATCCACTGCAGCCCTGACCAGGATAATGTCTTTACTATGAATGAATGAATGAATGAATGACATGCAATATATTTGAGCATCCATTAATAGCCCTAGCTGCTGCTTAGCTAGTTTGGCATGCTTTTGTGTCACATGTTTCATACATTGAGTATCAAATTATCCTTATGTTGTTTTCATACACTCCCTGACCTTTAGGTCACATGTGACGTTCTTCACATTGTTTTGAGTATCTTTAGTGGAGAACAAATTTCAATTTTAACGGATATGATAAGGATGTTGGTGGATGTAAGTCATTTTAAGATGAACCTTTGTGATAAACAGTTGTCCTGTATAATTGAAAATGTCTCTCAGCTGGAAACGCTCCAGTAAATGATATGCTAGAAAAGAGTGGGAATCTTGAAGTGGCCTTTTTCATGCCTATGTGTTAACATGGCACCTGTTTTAGTTCTAAGGGATGTTGTTGTAAGAGAACCACTGACAGTTGCAGTCTCTTGTTGTTTAATGCACCTCTGGCTTTGGTTCTTATATGGATTTAAAATTTGTGGCATGCTTTGTTATCTAATGTTTTGCTTTGGCTAATCAAGTCCCTCTTTTGGTCATATTTACTGGTCCTCCTGTGATTGGTTAGCTTGATGAGATTGAGGGATTGGTTAAAAAGTCATATACTTTGCCAAAAACTGGGTAATAGTGAGTGAAAGCTACCCGAAATGTCATCTTGGTCCAACACTCACTAGGGGATTTGTTTTTTTTAATTGGTGTGTTTTTTTGTTTTTTTTTTGTATTGTCTTTTGTGCACACACACACATGCCTTCATAAGGATCTCAGAGCATGTCTACTGTGTCCGCTTCCATGCATGTTGTCTTAAAATTCAGTTTTTCAACCAGAATTCTATAAAAAATTCAAAATGAAGAGAGATGTCTGGAAAGTAGAGAACAGTACTCATTCAGCACTCTAAAAAAAAAAAGATCTATAGCTGTGATTTCTCTCCTGAGCTATGCGCCTTACGTGTCGTCTCTTCCCTTTTCAGGTACCACACGGCCACCTCGTGAGGGCGAGCTTCCTGGGGTGGATTACAACTTCCTGTCCGTGCAGGAGTTCCTGGAGCTTGAGCAGTGTGGAACCCTTTTGGAAATAGGAACGTACGAAGGTGCGTGAGAATGTTCAGGTGTTTTCTGTTTACTGCAGCCAAACTACCGGAACACATATTCCCCTGTCCTGTCATTACTGACATGATGAAATGGAAACTAGTAGTGTTGATCACATGTATATAATGGAAATACACACACACAGACACACACACTTTAACACAGGTGCAGGGATGTTGTTGCCTTGGCATGCACACGTTCAGCTGGACAGGAAGGCAGGAACATGCCCACACGTGCGTGCCCACACACACACACACACACACGCACACACAGAAAAAAAAGTGTTCTGTCCTCATAGTCCTTCTGGTGGCAACTGACTTTGGCACTCAGCTTTAATCTGTCTGGCACTGTGTGTGTCGCCTCTCTCTCTCTCTCTCTCTCTCTCTCTCTCGCTGTCCATTACTTAATCACTGTCAGGAGACTTGAAATATGATCTCACAAGCAACAACAAAATATCATAACATTTTTCATCTATGCATTAATTTTCAACTAAAACATCTGAAGGTGATCAAACACATTTGGAAGGATTTGATTTTCAAATGTAGAATGAAGGGAGAATAAATAACCACAGATCTGTCAAAATTACGCACACCAAGATCGAACAGAAGAACACAGCTGTGTCTGCCAGAAAAGCTTTCCTCCATTCCTTTACCATTCCATCCCACACATTGTTCTGGACTGTTCTGCTTCACTTTCTTTTTTTTGCCTCTTCTCAGCTTTTACACTTCTCTCATCTCACTCTCTCTCTCTTACACACACGCACATACTCTCTCTCTCTCTCACACACACACACACACACACGCACACACACTCTCTCTCTCTCTCTCTCTCTCTCTCACACACACACACACACGCACACACACACACACACACCTTCTCTCTCACTCTCCCAAACATTAACATTCTCCCTTGACCCCATGTTTCCTAGGTAACTATTATGGAACACCCAAGCCACCCAGCCAGCCTCGCTGTGGGACAGTGATTACCCAGGATGCTTTGCGACACGCCCTTTCTGGCTCCTGGAATTCCACGCCCAAGCGCACAAAGTCCTACAATGATATACAACATGCTCGAGTAGTGCCAGTTGAGCAGACAGAAGATGCAGACTTCAACACAGACATGAATAACGCTTTTACAGGTATGTGCATGTCTGAGAGTGTGTATGTGTATAAATTAGGGCTGTAACCGAATATGAATACATTATTTAGAATGAACAGGTAAAGTGTCCTAAACTGATACAAATACGGATAGGAATAGGAGGTGCACTCTTTGTTTTTTGTTCGTTTTTGTTAATTTTTTTTCACAGTTCACAGGGCATCTGGTTGAGACTAGAATTCCATGGGACGCAACAAAAATAGTCATGCAAGCGGGAGGTTTTACTTTTATGGGGGCGCAAGTGACCAGATATGAAGTTCATACATTGCTGCATGATGCATTTACATAGTAACTGCCTGGTCAGAGTTGCAGTGATTTAAATTAGGCCACTAGTTTGTTTATATTTTGGGAAATAGAACCAACTAAATGCACTACGAAATATTGCAGGTAGGTACAAAAATAATAACCATGTGCGCACATCTCTTTTTGAGACCAATTCAGAATTAATGTGATAAGGAGCTGTCAAAGCCAGAATTTCCACCTTTGGGGTTTTTTTTTTTTTTTTTTTTTTTTTTTTTTTTTTTTTTTTTTTTTTTTTTTTTTTTTTTTTTTTTTTTTTTTTT
>CM075010.1:19562321-19577428 GCA_037576675.1 Pangasius sanitwongsei
ATGTGCGCAAATCTCTTTTTTAGACCAATTCACAATTATTGTGATAAGGAGCTGTCAAACCCAGAATTTCCCCCTTTGGGGTTTTTTTTTTTTTTTTTTTTTTTTTTTTTTTTTTTTTTTGGTGTTTTCCAGTATTTCCAGGGACATATTGGTTTAGGCCACACCCACTACAGGTTCAAATTCAGATACAGATACCAATATTTGGTATACAGATAAAGATACATTGTGTTGCATCCCTAATGTGTATGAGAGAGAGAGAAAGGGAGAGAGAGAGAGAGAGAGATAGAGGGTGGTCATTGTAAATGTGATTGCTGCCGTTATGTGAGTACAGGGCAGGTCCATCTGGGGTGTGTGTGTGTGTGTGTGTGTGTGTGTGTGTGAGTGTAGTGGGGTGTTTGTGTGTGAATAATCAAATCACATGCAGAGATTGGGGACCTCTGCTTAGTCTGTGTGAGTGAGTGAGAGAAAGTAACAGAGAATACAGTATGAGGTGATTATAACCAGAGTAAGCTGACCATTTGCACTTTGAAGCAGTAGAATCTTTATACTCCATCCAATCATTTCAAACAGGAAGTGTTTCAGCAGCTCACCCTAAACTTTCTGTGTCTGTCGTTTACAGGAAGGAATGTGAAATGGTGTTGATGGAGTTAGAGTGAAACAATGTGTCATCCAACATGTAGGCGTTTAAATAGTATTTGATGCACTGGTCGAATGCGGTCTAATACTTGGTAATTGCTAGGAATTCACATAAAAACAAGGATTATGGTTAGTGCTGTTTCATGCTTATGAAATCCAACTAAATCCAACAGCGTTCCTCGTTTTAATCATCTCTCCTCTTTTTTTTTTTATTGTTATTCAATTTTTATTTTAAATGCACAATGCTATTACTTGTGTTTCATTACAGTCCAACCCTGTATGTGTGTTTGACTGCTGTGAATGTACCCATGAACTCAAAAGCGTAATTTCTAAATAGTTAGCTCCTCTTATGGGGCAGATTGTGATTATATATAGATGGATGTTTGGCTCACATTTGTTAACACAGTGCTAAAATGTACATTTCAAACAGAGACTTTCTCATAACTAGCTAGCTAAAATCTGAACTAATTTTAGTAAAACAAAAAAGTTTTGTCAGTTATAGTATAATCTCCAGCTGTTCAGTTTTGTTACCTGCTGTAGCCTCAGATTCTTGTTTTTGGCTGACAGGAGTGGAACCCGGTGTATTCCTCTGCTGTTGTAGCTCACCCAGCTCAATATTTGTGCTTTCCGAGATGCATTTCTGCTCACCAAGGCTGTAAAGAGTAGTTATTTGAGTTAGTATAGCCTTCCTGTCAGCATGAACCAGTCTGGCCATTCTCCTCTGACGTCTCTCATCAGCAATGAGTTTTTTGCACCATTCTGTGTAAACTCTAGAGACTGTTGTGTGTGGAAAAGATCAGCTTCTGATTTCTCTTCGGTTTCTGAAATACTTGAACCAGCCTGTCTGGCACCAACAATCATGCCATGGTCTTGACCTGATGCTTGATGTGAACATTAACTGAAGTTCTTGACCTGTATATGATTTTTGTATATGACTTTATGCATTGCCACATGATTGGCTGATTGGATAATTGCATGAATGAGTAGGTGTACAGTACAGGCATTTCTGTTAAAGTGGCTGGTGAGTGTATTTTGAGAGGTTTGGCTACTGCTGAATAAATCACTGACAATATGTCTAGTCTCTGTTAGCCAGTTAGCTATTATGGATGGCAGGAAGACATGGAGGCGTTTCATGCACATTTATAGATTCTGGCATCTGCTATTAGAGTTAAGTTGTAGAGATGTTCCTACTGTAGCCCATGTTATTAGTTTTACTAGGCATGAGAAGCATGAACCATGTATATAGGTCGTTGTAATCCTTAAATTCTTGGTTAGAGGCACTTTAACAGATCTGATAATGTTGATAAATAAGAAGTACTATACTCATGCTGTGAGTGTATCAGTTTGTATGTCAGTGTGGGTGTGCAATTAATAGCACAGAGGCTGTATTAGCATTCTCTTTGAGAACCTTGTCTGGGTCCTGGGCGTGTGTGTGTTGCTGCATGTGTTGGTTCTCATTTCTGTGTACGTACTGCATTTGCACGCAGCTATAAACCTTTTTTCTTGTGTCTCCTCCTACCTTTTTTCTGTATCACCTTAGCACGTAGTCTCTTCCCCCCTCCACTGTTGTTCACAGGAGACTCCAGCCGGCAGGAAGTGCACGCCCCTTCCAGCGCGCTCAACAACGTGGCTGCGTCTCCCGCGGCGACCATGGCCAGCTCTCATCATCCTCAGCTGCCCTTGGAGGAAGACCCGCTCGGGCCGTTGCCAGACAACTGGGAGATGGCCTACACCGAGAACGGAGAGGTCTACTTCATAGAGTGAGCGCTACATTACACGACGCAATACCAAAGACAGAGGGCAACCTAGTTATCCACAAGACACCATTAAGAGTTGGAACTTTATCGAATCTGTGATGCATTTCAAAGCTGTATTGCTAACTTGTGTGGCCCCATGATGATGAGATATTTTATTTCAGTTTGAAGTGAGTATTGTTTTCCCAGCACTATTACTGTCTTTATTACGTATCATCTCTAGTTACTGATCACAGACATAAGGGCATATGGAGAACCCAAATTTAATGGAGAACAAACAGACTCTTGATTAATAACCTAAGACACTTTACATCTGATATCAGGAATGTCATCAGGAAAATTACTGTCTGCAAAAGTCATAGCAATAAATCAATCATCATTGGAATACTTTTAGAGGTCACAGACATTTTGTAGACATTTTTGACCCATCATGCATTTGTTGGCTTTTGAGTATTTTTTAAAAGAAGTAGTCCTTAATGGGCTCCCAAGTGATGCAAGAGAGATTATGATTTCAAATTTCCAAGATGCCACAGCTATCTGTGGCTGGTAGCCAAGGAATCAAAATTGGCCATGCTGTCTGGGTGGGAGCAATGGCATACTCTGTCTATTCTGTCAATCACAGCTATGTTAGTCAGTCGTGGGCATCTGTGAGCTCATGTATGCAGAATGTGTAGCTGTCATATGATAAGTGAGAGCTGACTGGTGGATGGGAATTGGCAGGTAGGGATGGGGCGAATTAGTCTTTAATGGCAAGCATGTACCGGCTCCAGGAGTACATGAGAAATGCAGATCAGAATAATTTAAAATTGGATAGTCTGTCCAGAAATAATAAATTAGCTATGTTTGTGGGTTATACCTGGACATTGTCATTACATGCTGCCTCAGCACTATCAGGGTTATAGTTATTTAAATCTTCAACTTTTGACTTCCGACACCGACAAATTTGTATTGTTTTCTTCTAGCCACAACACAAAGACAACCTCATGGATGGACCCTCGCTGTCAGGATAAACAGCAAAAGCCTTTAGAAGAGTGTGAAGACGATGGTAAGAACAAGAAACACAATAATCATACACGCTCTTAGTTTTAACCAGAGTTGAAAATGAAAATACAGTCAAACTGTACTGTACAGGAACTGCAGTATCTATTGTAAAGGTTTTTTTTAACTAAGGACTTGCTCTTTGTAACCAGACACCAGGTCTTTGTGTTGGTTCTGGACATACTTTTTGCTCAAAGGACTTAATCATGTGCATTAGACTGATGTTGATATTTGATATGCTTTCTGTGGTTCATATATCTGTTTTTTAGTTAAGCACACTTTTAAATCTTTATTCACCTCACTGGATCCTGAATACGTCTTTTCAAGCCAGAACTTTTACAAGACAGATGCACATTTGGCTTCACTATAAACACGACCCATTTCAGATTGTCTAAAACTAAAGATTAATATGGATTTAACGACAGTTGAAGGAGGATTTCAGTGATTTATGAACCGTAGACTGTCCTATTGCAAGACATGCTACGCAACCCCTCGTTTAAACACTTCATTAACTATATTTTATTAACATGTAAAATTTTTATGTAGGCTAAAAAATAGATGAAGCTTGTGAAAAGCTATTAAGCATAGAATAGAGGTCATTTAAGGTGATGTGAAATGAAATACTTCACCTTATGTATAATGAAACAAATGTGGCTTTCTACAATACTAAACTTACCAAACCCTTCCAACAGTCATGATGCTGATTATATGACATTTTTTTGGAATGAAGAAAAATAATGTCTCTGGCTTTTAAGGGTTCCTTTTCAGAATACAGGAAATATTGCCACCTGGTGGAGATTCATAACATTTACAAAATAACACGGGATCAGTTTAAATCATAGGAACTCTTACAAATAAATAATATTTTACAGGATGAAATCAATAATCTCTCTTTCTCTCCCTTGCTTTTCAACTTCTTTTCTTTTCTCCTTTTGGAGAAGAAGGCATACACACTGAGGAGACGGAACCTGATAGGAACTTGATTGAACTTGGTAGGTTTTCTTCTTTCTTCTCTGCTCTCTTCCGTCTCTTCCTCCTGAATCGTGTACTCACTTCTCACTTTTTTCATTCTCCTCGTTTGTAATTACCAGGCCTTAAGCCAGGCTTACAGTGTAGGACGAGAGAAATCTTGTCATCTGACTACTGCTCACACTGCATGACTTGATCTTGTAAATCGATCTCGACGGTGAAAATCATGTCCCAAAGGTGCTCACACGGCATAATACCTTGCTAAATGCCAGTGATGCCATTCACCTGAAAATATTGACACACAGGCTCAGTTTGTGGAAGTTAATTAGTGCTGCTTCCATGTGATCTTTTTTCTTCTCACTGACAATTCTATTGGATTCAAACTTGTGAAACAAGCTGGCCACTCGGTGCGCATAGCCTACAACATTTTCATATTAATAAATTAATACTGTACCCAGTAATCACATCTTGCATTAATTTGTACCCAAATTAATATTGTACCCAGTAATCACATCTTGCTGATGATAGCATAGTATACAATGTTATTTCATTTTCTGATGTCATAAATTTGAACACATTTATCAAGCATTGTTTATCCTTTTGCACTAAGCAATTCACTCACTCATCATTCCAGAATCGTACAGTGTAAGCCTGGCTTTAACCTACTTAGTTGTTGTTTCCATTTCCCTTTTTATTATATATGAAAGCTCTTCTATACCCTCATGATGCTTTTACACAATACTTTATACGCTATAGGATTAAAATATTAGATTGTGGGTTAGAAATTCTGTTTAACTAGTGCATCACCTGTTTAGTTAATAATACATAATATTGTGATAATTTTCAAAATCCTTGATGCTCCAGACATGTTTTTTAACCACAAATACTTTTCACCAGCTAATCTTTTTACCACACAGTTCATCACAGTTGACTAAACTGAATAAACAATTATACCAATGATTTATAAGTATTTTTGCAAGCAGCCATTAGTAGAGGCATTTCAATCAGGAGCCCACGTCAATTAAAAATACGGGAACACATTTTAATTGTTTCTGGATGAAACTTTGAAGCTGATATTATGGGAAGGAGTGTGTGGTAGCTTGAAGAATCTTATTCATATTGTTAGTATTATTAATGTTCTTTGCCTAGTCTATGGATGGTACCACAATCTGAAATGTAAGTATATATGAATTATGTGATATTGTATAGAGTTCCCTTCTTGTGTATTGAGCAGTCCAATTAGAAAGATGAAGCCAGGAGTGGACAAAGTCTATATACCTCTAATGATAAAAATCTAGACTGTGTTTTTTATCTCCAAGCATGTTTAGACTTTTATATGGCTTGTATAAGTCATTGTTTGTAGTGTAACGTAGTGTAGTATTACCAAAAAAAAAAAAAACATGTCGGAATAGAGTGCAGTTGAAAACACACCTTTGCTGCTGATGGATCCTTTGAATTGCTTACAGCATATGGACAGCTGAGAATGAGTTTGAAGGACAAATCCTTATTGCTTATCCATCCAAGTAGACTGTATTAGAGAGTTATATGTGAAACAGGAGGAAGAGTCAGATTAGAGTGAAGCACTTAGTGCGAGTATGGATTGTGTAATGTAGTCTGCTGCGTCGTGTTCAGCAATCAGGCTTGTTGAGTCCATGTGAAACCCGGTACAGTCTACTGTGCAAGTGCTAATGACACTCCATCAGACGAATAGCTGAGAATGTAGCTGAGTTTGCATGTGTGGAGTCAGTGTAAGGACACTTGCTGCTTGCTGTGTGGGCTTTTCATAACTGCGTATATGTATGTATGTGTACAGTGGAATGCACAAGTATTCACACACCCCACACAACAAATTTTGGAAAGGTGCAAATACTTATGTAATCCTTTGTATATATGCATAGTGGACTGTCGAAAAGAATTTCAGCTTTCCTTGCATGATCCATTTGTCTCTTTTTTTCCTTGCCTGCAGGAGAATTACCTCCAGGTTGGGAGAAGATAGATGACCCAGTGTATGGTGTATATTATGTAGAGTAAGTCTAAGATTCTCTTTTCTCTCTCATGTTTCTCCATCAAAACACACTCAAGCAAACAGTTCTAAGCTGGGTATTTTTCCTCCAGCTTTTCCTTTTTTCCTTTGTAAGCTGGGGATTTGTAAGTGTCTGTGCACCAGATCCCATCGCTAGTGCTATCATTTATTTCAGAGACAATAACTTTTTTCTCTCTCTTTGTCTCTCTCTTTATGTGTGTGTCTCTCTCTTAGTCACATAAACAGAAAGACGCAGTATGAGAACCCGGTGTTGGAGGCTAGACGTAAAAAGCAGGTCGATATCCAACAGCCACCAGAAGGTGAGCGCTACGTCAGAGGTTCGTTCCACTTTTTTTCTCTCTCTATTTCATTGTCACCGTGTCTATTGTCTGCCACAATGTTGCATGCCTTGATTAAGACAATAAGACAGTCTTTTAAGAGGCATTAGTTGAACACTGATCATTTCTTTTTCAAATAAATGCTTCAGTAAGTAGTGGCCATTTAGAATTATACAATAGGCTGGCCCATACTAGCTTTAATTCATTATTGACCACATTTGTTTTTATAAGGAATGTTCGTTCTAAATGCTAATGTAAATTATTGTATCTTAAGATAAGTAGATAAATGTTTTTAAAGAAGTCCTTTTAAAGATGTCATGTATTTGAGGCTCTGACTAATTTTGTAGTCTCTCTATGTTGATCTATTTGTGCGTGGGTTGACCGAGCCTTAAACATTGAAAAATAATTTTATAAAGAGCAGTAACATTATCAGACTGGAAACTTTTCCCGAGCTAATTTAGCTGCAACTGTCACCACATCAAGCTTATTTAGTACAAGTTTGGAAAAACTGATGCTGCAGCCTAAATTATTTATTCATATACTAAATTAGTTTTTTTAGGTCATGTATAAAAATGCAGCTATGCACCTCATGTCTTCACTACTCAAAATGTTATATAGATACGTTTAATATATTTGTATAAAGGTACTTTTTTCATTTTGTTGGCTAGACGGAAGCCAAAACATACATATTTTGCCAAAACATACATACATGAGCTGATGAAAACTTTTGAACATTTTGCCCATAATTCCAAAAGATATGCTTTGTGGAACAACAGTACAGCACATCACCAAAAGAACACCATACCTGCAGTGAAGCATGGTGGTAGTAGCATCATGCTTTGGGGCTGCTTTTCTTCAGCCAGAACTGAGGATTTCATCAAGATGGAGGGAATCATGAGTAGCTCCAATACCAGTAGATTTTGGTGCAAAACTTTCATACTTCTGCTAGAAAGCTGAAGATGAAGCTGAATTTCACCTTTCAGCGTGTCAGTGACTCAGTGCACAAAACCAAATCAACAAAGGAAAGGCTTAACCAAAAGAAGATCTACATTTTGGAATGGCCCAGCCAGAGCCCAGGCCTGAATCCAACTAAAATTGTGTGGGGTGACCTGCCCAGCAGATCCCCTTGCATTTTGACAGATATAGAAAGTTTTTGCAAGGAAAAGTGGGAAAATATTGTCAAGTCAAGATGTGCTAAGCTGATTCTTACCCAAAAAGAATGAGTGCTATATTTCAAGCAAAAGGTGCTTCAGAAAGTTTAGTGGTGTGCACACTTTTGCAACCAGGATATTGTAAGTTTTTTATTTTTATTTTTTTCCCTAAAATGTTTTTGATTGTTTTTCACTTTGTTTTTATAGGTTGCAATTTTGCATTAAAGGTGAAAAATGTTCTGCCATTATTGATCTTGGTTTCATTTTTACATCACAAAAACCTGCCACTTTAGGCTTTTTATATCCACTGTAATGTGGATGCTCTGTACTTTATTGTTGTTCTTTAATTGATGAGCTGCTAATGTGTTGCTAAAGTATTAGTATCATTTAGAATTTTCAAGATGAAAAATGTTATTCTTGACAATATACAACATAGATTATGACTTGTATTTTGACTTCGTTGAACATTATTCTGAATGGCAAATTTGCATTTACGGACTTTAATGTCTAGTGATTTTTCTAGTGAATGTTACATTACCTAGTAAGATTTATGCAAAATTAACAGCTTTGGGAAACAAAAAATTGTATCTTGTTTTTGAACCATGTATATACAGCACCTTGCATACGTATGCACCCCCTTTATCCTTTTCCAAAGTCTTTGTCCAAGACTTGATTTGTTCAAGGGGTAAAAACTTATGCAAGGCACAAGCATAATTACAAACCATATTACTATTTTGTTGATATAATCAATAGTTCGCAGCTTCTTTTTTAGATGTAATAATATCTGTTGGGCATATGAAGTCACCAGGTCTTTGTACACTCTTTCCGTGTACAGAATGGATAGAGGAGCACTCGTCTGCTGGCGCTCCGATCACCGCATACATTCCAAACCACTTGGAGACGTACCGAGAGCCTCAGAGTGGCCCACAGCTCCCGCCAGTCCCAGGATGCAAACGTGAGCATCTGTCTGCTGTTGTTAATAACGAAAAAGATTATTTTGCAATTGATTCTTATTAGAAGAGTATCATTTTAGTATATTTTGTCAGCTAATCCGTTGTAGGACAATTAACAAATCTAAACAATTAAATGTTAAAAGCCTTGGTAATAGAAACTCCTGTCAGAACAAGAAAATGCATCTCCTTAACATTTTGTAGTAGTGAAATAATCCTACATTGGACTCATGCTAATTCTGATTCAGTCATTACGACAATTGAGATGTGCCATAAGTGCATTCTTATTGCTTCACATATTTGGTTTTGGTGTAGTATCTTTAAATATTGAAGACCTCTTCTAAGTGTGTGTGGGTGTGTGTATGTGAGTGTAGGAGGGAAGCCGTTCTTCACAAGAAACCCCGCAGAACTCAAGGGCACATTTATAAGCACCAAACTACTGAAAAGCAGACGGGGCTTTGGTTTCACTGTGGTAGGAGGAGACGAGCCAGATGAGTTCTTACAGATCAAGAGTCTCATATTAGACGGACCAGCAGCCTTGGATGGCAAGATGGAAACAGGTAGGCACACACACACACACACACACACACACACACACTAAAACACTTACACACAAGGCAAGTGGATTTATGGTATAATCTTGATAGCATTCTGCCACTCATGTGATGGGCTTCAGAGACAAAATGTCATCTCAAAAATGACCTGAATGACATGAATGACAGTACATCAAATATCCTGCTTTTCTATATGCCATCAGTGTGTCAATTACACTGTCATAGTCCATGAGCAACAACCTGATGGACACCTCTGTGGCTACATTCACTTCTTAAAACCTTCTGTTTGGATCCTGAGTGGTGCAACAGATAAGAGTTTGCCCTATTGATTCAAACTTACAATCTTCCGAAGATGCCACAGCCATCTGTGACCGGGAGCCAAAGGAAAAAATTATCCACGCTCTCTGGATGGCATACTCTCTCTCACCTGTCAATCACAGCAACACTTGCCAATTGTGTCTGTGAGCTCATATATGTGGAAGAGTGTAAAATTGGGGAGAAAACGGGGAAAACTCCTGCTCTTTGGTTCACATGCACATGTATCTCTCCTGATGACATCTGGAACAACCACTCAATTTTACACATCTGTATCTGCCCAACACACATCCAAACCCACACATTTCCTGTCATGAAAACACGCTTCTTTTATATACCAAGCTCAAGTACACTCATGTCTGTGTGTTCTCCAGGTGACGTCATCGTCAGTGTCAATGACACCATTGTTCTGGGCTACACACATGCTCAGGTAGTCAAGATCTTCCAGTCCATCCCTATCGGCTCAGCTGTGCAGCTGGAACTATGCCGTGGCTACCCGCTGCCTTTTGACCCTGATGACCCTAACACCAGCCTGGTGACTTCAGTGGCCATTCTGGACAAAGAGCCCATCATCGTCAACGGCCAGGAGGCCTTTGATCCGCCACCCTTGGGCCCCTGTCAGTCGGGGATGGGTACAGTGGGCCCGGTGGGCATGGAGCCACGCCCCTACAGCCCTACAGCAGAGGGGATGATGATGCCAGAGAGCTATGGTAGTGATGTGGTAACCCTTGCATCGTCCATCGCCACGCAGCCTGAGCTCATCACCGTGCACATGGAGAAGGGTGACAAGGGTTTTGGCTTCACCATTGCTGACTGTGGTGGCATCGGCAGTGCCATCGGGGGTGGGCAGAAGGTCAAGCAAATTGTGGACTACCCACGCTGTCGCGGCCTGAAGGAGGGTGACATTCTGGTGGAGGTGAACAAGAGGAATGTGCAGAACATGAGCCACAACCAGGTGGTGGAGCTGCTCAGCAAGTGTCCAAAAGGCAGTGAGGTCACCATGCTGGTACAAAGAGGTGAGCACATTGTAAATGTGTGTGTGGGTAGGGGTGTAAGTGAGACAAAGTTCTTGATAGATAACAATAATCCTGGAGATCTACTGCTAATCAGCACCAGCTTATCAGTGGGTGTTGTTCCAACATTAAACACACCTTTTGTTAGTAGGATTACCTTCCCCTTTTAGGCCCTGAAACATCCGAAGCACAAGGAATTAAATGCTTAAATATCACAAAAGAGTTGTTCTTTTTGGTTGAGGTATAAAGTAATAGAAGCTTTGATGAAGTGTGATAGAAAGAAAGAATTTTCTGTATTTACATGCTCAGCTACTTGTGACACTAAATAGTATGTCAGGATAGTATGCAAATGTGTTCGCCTATGCTTTTATGCTATTTTTGTCCTTTTATATTTATTTTGATAACCAAGAATACCTGTTATGGACATTTATACCACAGTGCCTTTGAATTCCCACTTCTGATTGGTCGAAAGGTCTTGATTAATTTCTCTAACAGCCACTCTGAGAGAAGTGCTGACTGCAAGACAAATCATGTATTTATATCAACATGCTTGTTCTAATACATTATCGTTTCTATAGTAACAATTAATTCTCAGGGATTGTATAGTGGGCACTGCACATAATCTGAGCCTAATAATAGACAAATAAAAAAACAGGTTGCATTACAAAAAAAAACATGATTGTTGAAGTGGTGAAGCTGTTAGGAGATGTTTATTTAGCATTTATGGAAGGAGTCTGCAGTGTCAGGGCTTTAAACAGAGATAAAGCTGTTCCTTTAAGATTTAAATGATAGAAGATAATGTTTTTTAGCTTCAAGAGAGAGAGAAAAGTGAGACTAGAGAGTCTATATACCTATAAGTGGTTAAAAACACAATGTGCCGTTCATTAATAAATAGTAAAAATTGCTTTATTCCTTGCATAGCCTATTACTAGGCTCTCTGCAGAATACTGGCATTAGATGTTCAGAAGCAGGACTGGACGCATGTGATATATAATCAACATACTGCTTTGAAGCTGTGCTGCAGATTTAAAGAACTGTTTTCTGATGGGATGTCTTTGCTATGAATGTATGAATGTTGTACTTTTATGCTTATGGTTAGATGTGTGCACGTGTGGTGATGAGCTTGACAGGATATGTAGGTTCTTTAGTCACTGTGGGTGTAGGTTTGGATTACAGTGAGTATCTCAGGTCCTTTCAAAGATATAACATTTTTTCTAAAAAAATATTTCAAGCACTATATGTATATTTATGGTGAAATCAATTAAATTATCAAACTGAGGTCCTCTCTTCACACTTTTTTTTTTTTTTTTACCATCAACCTTTTCCCTTTTTCCTTAAAAAACATCCAAAGGTTTGCTTCAGGGTTAGTATACTATTGATGGTGTGTATTCAGTCCTAGAGTCATCTCTTTTTTTTTTGTATTAGAATAATTGTTTAGAGGCCAATGCTAGCATTTCTGCTGTAGTGGTTCAATTTAGGATTTGCATAGCTGTTGCTGACCCTACATCAGCATTATTACGATAGTACTCTGGCACTTCACCTGTATATTGATTTGGGATAAAACCCAGTGGCACTCAAAATGTAGGGCTGCTGCTATAAAGCCAGGTAGTTGAGCTAGAAGGAATAGAATTAGGCTCTTCACTCATCATCAGAGACTCACTTCCTTGTTACCATGACAGTTCATATAGCACACAGCCACACATAGATACACCAAGGTGAATCAGGGAAAACGCACAAATGCAGACAGAGAGAGAGGGAGAGAGAGAGAGAGAGAAAACACACCCTGTTGCCATAGCAATAACCCACACACATCCCAAAGCCTGGCCTTCTGCCTGTGTGAGTAGGATATAGATGCACAGGAGTTTTGTTTCTGAGCTTGTCCTCTCCATTGCACTTGGATTCAAACCTTGTTGCTGGGTTATCTTTGCTAAATGTCACGTGATTTTATTTTGTTGCAGAATGACTCAAATAAATAGGTAAGTGAATACATATTAGACTAAATGAGACCATTTAACCTTTTAAATTTTAAATGGTTAACCATAGAACCCAGGGTTTAACATCACCACCACCACCAACAACAAAAAAACACTCTTTCTATTTCCTCTGGAATTTTTATTTATTTTTTATTTATATATTTATGAGTGTGTGTTAGAACTCAATCATCATTTTTTTTCTTAACTAACAATTAACTTTAAACTTAAACTAACATTTAAACCTGCAAAAAAGAAAGAAATGTGATTTGTTGATTGTAATTTTATTAAACTTTCAACACCACAGATACATGTGATGGGCCCCGTTCACACCTGGCATTCAATGGGTGATCCAATTGTAAGTGGACAGCGCTAAGTACAGGTGTGAACGGGGTCGAATGCGTCTCAAAGACGCATTGTGACCACTCCACATGCTTTGGGACGAATATGTCCACAACTCATTTGTAGTGTGAACGCAGAAGCAGTGAGGGACTTACTGCATCATTGCCGTAGCTGGAATATGCGAGACTGTTTGGAAATCGCACTAAACTTTAGAGCTGCAGCTTTCCTTAGCAGACCATGCAATTAAAAACTTTGAAATGGTCCATGATATAGGATTCACAGGACATTTCTGCCTGAAAATAAACGCCTCAGAAACTGATGTAATAAACATCCATCAAAAACGATATATGAAATCTGATCAGAAGTGTTCACTGATGACGCATTCATAATGCCAGTTGTGAACGGCTATGCGTTTCTGCTGTCCACTTGTGATCAGATCACTTGACATGGATGTTAATAACAGGTGTAAACAGGGCCTTAATTATAGATCTTTATATCACTTAAATTATTTAACAGCATTGTGACCCAATTCTAAACCAAAATACTATCCATCAAATCTCTCTAGACAAGAGGAGTTAAAATTGCATACCATGTTGTAAGTTATAGTTTTGGGCATATCAAGACACTGTAGGCGCACTCAGGCTCAGTATTAGCACTTCTTACTTTTTCAACAAAATAAATTTAAAAGTGGATTTTACAGTTTGGTGTTGTTGCATCATAGTTGCTTACGGATTGGTAGACTTTTCAAACTGCCACCTAATTAGTGAAGAGCTCAAGGCTAGTCACTCACAGAAGGTGGAAAAATTGCATTAATTCACTTATCAGGTGAAAATATACTTTAAAATAAGTATGCACAATTACGCAGAATGATCTAGTGCAATGTAATGCAAAACCAAATCAAACTCCAGATAAGGGGATTATATGGACCTGTTTTGCATGCAAGTCCTTTCATTATGATTAGAGTTGTTTAACTTGCAAAAGCAGGCCATGATACAGTCTTCGTGTAAAGAACTTGAAGGTGTTTGGTCATTAGAGAGCTGTTTTCCTTCCTCCTAGACTAAACACTTCACACATCATTGTTTTCAATGTGATTTAACTCATGAGCTAATTAAGCCTTTGTGAGCTGAAGGCATCGTGCTGTAACAGCAAAACCTGCACGAATGACGCCTGTTAGAAATTGTGTGGAGCTTCAGATACTGAAGGATTAGGCTTTTTATCAGTCTGACACGAATAAGCAACAAGGTAGAGAGTTGTAGTGGATTAGGAGTGTGTGTTTGTGAGTGTGAGGAAAGACAAAGAGAAGAGCATGTTCAAGGGAGAGAATTTTCTCATGGTCAGGATTGAGACACACACACGCGCACACACACAAGATGACTATGGAACCGAGAGCACTGCTGTAAATCTCTTCCATCTTGCCTCCTGCTTGTTTCCATGACGATGCTCTGCAGCACTGCAGTACGAGAAGAGAGAGAGAGAGAGAATGAAACATACAGAGAAAGAGAAATCGACAGAGAGGAGACAAGGTTTACTTTCCATATAGTAACAAACATACAGCTAGTTTTTTTTTTCTAGTTCCAAAGCTTAGAAGCCGATTAATTTCTCTAGACCAAATTCACAAGACTATACAGGATATTTATAAATAATGTACAAAATAGTAAATGAACAGTGTGCTTTATTATAGTGGTTCTCGAAATAGGGTCTGAGGTTCATGTGCAAGGGGTGTGTGTGTGAATTTTTTTTTCTCTCATTTTTTTACAAGGGTGAAGAGCGCAAGCCACTATTATAAAAGTTATTATATTTATTGTCATTATATAAGTTATATACAGTGGGGTCCAAAAGTCTGAGACCACAATGAAAATCTTTTTTTTTTTTTTTTATTTAAAACTGGAAATTAAACAGAATTCTAAAACAAAACAAGGAAAAGCTGCACAATTTCTAGGTCACTATTTATATTTAAGCAGATTTATGATATTGATCATGTTAACTGTACAAAAGGTCAGATTTTCCGTGAGTCTTATCTCTTCTGTTGAAGCACGTGTTCAGACGACACTCTG
>CM075010.1:19599153-19613305 GCA_037576675.1 Pangasius sanitwongsei
TATATATATATATATATACATATATATATATATATATATATATATATATATATATATATTTGAGAGAAACTACTATTATTTTGCTAGAACAAAGATAAATAGTTTCTCTGATTGTTTGAGTGGAAAATTGTCATTATTTAATGTAATGTTATTTTATACAATCATTTGTGCTCATTTTTATGAAGGGTGCCACTACTTCTGAGTGGCTTTGCTAGCGGACAGCTAATTTGTGCTTCTTCTTTCATTTATTTATACCTGAATTTCACCCATCAGAGAAGTATGTTTTTATGTTTACAATCTTCTGGCTTTCAGGTAGGAGATGAGATTTTGGAGATTAATGGAGAGAGCACTAAGAACATGAAACATTCCCGTGCCATCGAGCTTATCAAGAATGGTGGTCGGCGAGCGAGACTGGTCTTGAAGAGAGGTGATGGCTCTGTGCCTGAATATGGTGGGTACATATGATATACATATCATTGTTCAGATATTTATTTTTATTTCTGTTGTAATCTTGTGTCCTCTAAAATGTTCTCTATCTCTCTAGTCTTTAATTTACTTTCCTGTAACTTCTCCTATATTTAACTTTTTTTTAATACAACACAATGTTCTCATTGTTATCTGTTACCTATATTGTTTTATAAAATATAAAACATTTATAGTAAATATACGACTACCTTTAACTGAAGTACTTTTTCCCCCAATTTCTTTATTTTTCCTCATGCACTTCAGGCCTAAAATATGGAAGCAAAAATGTGATAAAGTGTATTAAATATGTTATTAATAAGTCAATTTGCTGATAACCAACACTGCATGTTTGCTGATAAAATATTTCATTAGTTTGAGGTCCTGACCAGGTTTTATTCATGTATAAACAAAATTACTGATTCAGTTAATCAAGCCTTCAGGAAGACCTAAATCTGAACTTCAAGGCTGCAATAAAACTAAAAATTTTAAATACAAATTACAAAAACAAATTAACAATCAGCTGTACTTTTGTATTGTTTTACAGTTATAATTTTATGATAAAAATTTTACTCTGTTATCCCATAAAAATACAATTTGCAAGTTTATTTTTACAGGTGTCACCTGTAAATGTTTTGCCTGCAGTGTAAATTTAATTAAGACTTTCTGTTTTACCATTAGGCTATTTTAAGAGAACAGTGTTCATCTGGTATTAGAGGTGTGCATGGGACTGTTTTTAATCACTCCCGCAGTTATTTTTGTATATTGTACACTGCTGTATATCTTCAGGATTCAAACTCACAGTCTCACAAACATAGGGGGAACACTTTTCTGCTGTGGCACTCAGGTGTCCTATCTGCGACCTTAAGGCCAGTTAATGCGTGATGCATGACTTACGCATGCAGAAGCAGCGGAGACGTGAACAGCATTGTTCACATACACATAATCTGGAGGATTAAAAGCGACATCCACTAGCTGGCACACCAGAGCCAAAACATCCCTGTCTGTCCGGTTTCTAAGTCACATTAAAATGTTTAGTGATTTAATGAACAGACCCGTTAAACTGACTGATGGGTTATGTTTCTCCTAAAACCTTTCCACTGTCATTATTTTTGTGGTTATGTGCATTGTCTCGAATTAAAAGCTCACCTTACATTCGAAAGTATTTGATAATCTAGAAAATCCAAAAGATTGGTACTCAAAACAGACCTTTTGTTAGGTTTGAAGAGAGATTTTTAAATTTCAAAGACTAGCTGTAATAGGAATGCCAGTTAGTGTTAGTACTCTGTAACAGTCTGAAAAAGTTCATAAATATGTGATTTAAGACACAACGTTAGTTTGTTTGAGTTGCAGACACAGTGTCACATGGTGATCTACTGTCTGGTATTGCACCATTCGAAACATGTAGCATTAATTTCTAAGGATGTGCACAAGCACCTGCAGGCTACACACAGCAGCCATCTTGCGTATGTGCACACATAGCTAAAACCAAGTATAATGTAGTTATTTCATAACCTATAATTAAATGAATAATTTAAACCATAGATGAGTAAAGCCCAATTTACACCGGACAAGTTAACACGATGCACAGTGAGCCACATCCAATATACTCCTATTTTAATCAACGTGACCTTTCTTCCTCCCACAAGTTTCATATCTGCTTTTTCTTTTTTTCTTTTTTTTAATCCTAGTCCCGATGCACACCTGGTATAACTCATAAGATCAAAATTAAACAGCTCTCTGTTTTCTCTGTCTTTACTGAAGATCTAAAGATTTCTCCTCTGTATCTTCTTTTCTTTGTGTATCTCTGCTCTTTCTGATTTTTTGCTGGGCTCTCTGTCTCTCTCTGCCTCAGCGATGATGGCTCCCCATCTCGCTTCATGTCTAAGGAATGATAAACTAGGAGAGCCCTGCTTCTACCTAATGGGCCAAAACCAGACCACGGTTTGTAGCGTGCCATTTGTATTTGTGAATCCTCCCTGTCATGCTCGTTAAAGCCTGTGGATTTTGCTTACACCATCCCAGCCCTTCACCATGCCACACCACCTCACATTTGCTGCGCTTTCATCTTGCCACCTTGCTGTTTTACCCATAATACACTGCACTGACCGCTGACCCATTGCTGGAATCCATAAAGCAGTATGGATTCATGCTGTTGCAGTTAGCATTTCAGCTCACAGGTGCATGTCAGCATAATGCTTGTGAAGATGATGTTGATGATGATGTTTATGCTAGTTTGTCACCACACTCTTCCTTGAGATTGTTGTCAGCAATACCTGTAGTTGAGTCTTCTGTCACAAGGTTTATCAAAGGTGTAACTGGTATGTAGGTATTGTATGTGACAACACAAACAATTTGCATATTTTTTCTAATACTGTTGTCACCACACATTAGCTAGCACCTTAATACTTGACTGAGTGTTAAAACTACCTTTCATGTATTTGTAAAGCATCATAGAAGCTCAAATAATGGTTATGACACATGAGCACACGTCTGTGGATCTAGCCCAGGCATTAGAAACTACTAGCAAATCCTCACTATATAACATTTAATACAAAAGAGATAATGACAAAAGAGATAAAGTAGTGGTAACAATTACATTAATAGGCCTTAATAAACAGAGAATTGATTATTCTCTAAAATTTTACTATGACTATTAATAAATGATATACTGTGGTTTATTCAACATTTACAAAATAAATCAAGACTGCATAATTATCATGAGCCATCGCAATGTTAG
Source organism: Pangasius sanitwongsei (assembly GCA_037576675.1). Taxonomy (NCBI): domain Eukaryota; kingdom Metazoa; phylum Chordata; class Actinopteri; order Siluriformes; family Pangasiidae; genus Pangasius; species Pangasius sanitwongsei. Next base: position 19,602,356 of record CM075010.1, read on the forward strand.
CATGAGCAGTGCAATTAGCAGTTGAATTATTCATCACTGGATAGGTGTTAATTAATGCTATAATTATATATAAAATATAATAGGGTTATTTATTAATATTGACTGCAACATTACTTACTACATAGTTTTTAATTAGGTCTGATTAAGATTTAATAATTCACTAAATAATTCATCATTATATAAAGGTTTAATAGCCCATGATTTAGCAATTATTAATGGCCATAAAGCAACAACAATATTAACAAACTTATTAGGTCATGTTTTTATAGTGTTACCCGGTTAGTTAGTATTCATATTCATTAAGAGCATGTTTGCCTTGCTATAATATGTTTGCAGTACCTGCTCGTGTCGATTGTTAGACAGTTGTAGCAAGTTCCTCTGCTTATGTCTTTCCTCTTTGTGTTCACAACCTATATATAAGGTTGAGTATGAAAAAAAATTGTGAGTCACAAGAAAGCTTCACACAGTGTGTGTTCCCACATTGCATGAATGTTCTGTTATTTGTCTGTGATGGATCTGTGAAAGATCTGTGTTGTCAGAATGTTTTTTTTTATTTTCAAGTATAACATCACTTTGTTACTGGAGCACTAGTTCTACCTGTATCTGTTGTGCTACTGATTGCATTGCATACTATAGAAATAGGGCAACACCATGATTAACTTATATGACATAGCATAATGACTAATGCCAAAATGTATCTTGTTTTAAGCATGTATGTTCAGTTAGACATTGTTTATTTTGTCAAAATGAGATTTGATAGAATTTGGACATTTGAGTTAAACTCATTTTTAACTAAGGACATTTGACAGACCAAGCATTTCATGTTTGGAATATTCTTTGAGTTTTAGACAACTTTGTCTTTGCTTAAAACATGAGATGTAAATATGTACAGTGATTTACTACTATTGCTGTCTAAGTAATTTAAATGTAAAATATGCTCCTTTGCAGACGGGCCCAATGACGGGTACCCTGCCCCACCCGGGCCACAAAATATTCCGGAAGTGAGAACGCTGCTGCCCAACGGCCGCTTTCACCTCCCATTGGAGAACAGCTACACATCAGAACACCACACAAACCCCTGGTCCCAGGAGCAGTGGCAGAGAGGTAGAGGGCGTGAACGAGAGAAGGATCTGAGTAGGGAGGAGTACAGAGACCACACCCATCACCCCAAACACCCTCAGAACCACACCTGGAGCAACAATCGTGCTAATACCCGAGGTGTCCACTCGCCATTGCATTCCCCTTCACGTTCCCCTGAAAACAACAAGAAGAACTCTGGCCGCAAAGTCAAGAAATCTGAGTCAGAAAGCGGCATCGCCAAGCTCTTCAAGACACTGAGGAAAGAGAGTGGCTTCGGGAAGAAGCCTACAGACCGGGAGGTTCGAGGCCGCCATCGCTCCCCGGAAAGAAGGAAAGGCACAAAAACACGCCGTGGCTCTTTGGATCGCTCCCCAACTCGTAAAAATGGCTCCTCTCCAGACCGGCGTAGGGCAAAATCTATGGACCGAAGGGCAGAACGCTCACAACGTGATTATTCTCCAGAACAAGTCTCTCGTGGTTCTAATCACATTTTCACCCGACAGATTGGAACGCCGGAAAGGCATTTCCAGCCCCAGCAGAAATGGCAGCCACAAACACCCAGCCGGAGCTACCAAGAAGAGGGCTACCTCACCTCCACTCCAGAGAGACCCAATAACGGCCTAAAGAATGGGCTTTCTTCCTGCGAGCGAGAGGAGAGGTTTTGGAGCAATGGCACACCCCAGAGACGCTACCGGAGAGAATCAGACAGCAGCAGCAATAGCAGTTACCTTGAAGAGGCGGCCGCTCCCAGGCTGAAGGATTACTACAACGCCATGAAAGCCAACAGCACGATCTCAATTCCCCAGTCCAAGAGACGGCTTTACAAAGAGAACCAAGCCGACCTCAGCATCTGAGCACGGGAAACCCATAACCATAAACTCTCAGCCAGCTGGATAGCTGATAATATCACACTGGTTTTAAAAGCCCTAATGAGGTGACTGATTGATTGTTTGAATGAATGGTAAATGGAGTGACTGATTCTTCAATTGGTTGATTGATAAATTGATTGCACAGTCGACTTATTTTATGTCTGCACATTTTATCCCAGGACAAGAAAATTCTGCAGACCAGGCACAAACACAGCAACAGAACAATCTTAAGTCTACTTTATTCATTTTGTTTGTTTGTTTGTTTGTTTGTTTTATACAGTGTTGTGTTGATCAGAGAGTGAGGTTTTGTGCAAATCGGTGTCAGATCAGTCAAGAGAGCACGTTTTTTCCCCTCTGTTAACTTACTTTTAATTTTTGAAGTAATTTTTTTTTTTTTTTTTTAAATGCTGTGTGTCCTATATATTCCTCATAACTGCAATTTTAGCAGACCAGAGCACAAGGGTGTTTGTACATTTTATGGATGAATACATGTGTTTACATATGTGTGTGATCATCTCAAGTGAAGGCAAATTTAAAAAATATATATATACAAACTATGATGCTACTGTCTAATGAAGTAATATATTTAAAGTGTATTTATTTTTTTTAATTGGCACATAATGAAGTGAATAAGATGGTTTCTCCTCCCTAGCTGAAATTCTGTTGCTTGATCTACTGTGTGTGATTATCTGACTGAAGTTCTCTCTCGATTGTGTGGACTGCTGCACAGGGCCAGAGTGTTGCTCTACCCATAATTCCCCTTTGACCTAAACAAGCCAAATTTCTAATCCATCCTGTTATTCAAAATGTCTCCAAAAGGCTGTCATTCATCAGCAATGAGTGATGGAACATTAACAGTAAGATTGTGTCCAGTGTCTACCTTGAAGCCAGTCTGAAAAAACAAAACAAAACAGTGATTCACCTGACAGACATGACCCTAGTAAATGTGGAGATTTTTTTTTGGTTGTCCATAGGTTTTCAGCAAAGTTTTAAATCAGTTTTAAATCAGAGAGCAAGCCTGGAAATAACAAACATAAACCATAAGAAAGTCCTGAACAAGGGCAGATGTGATACCATCTGTCCACCTGAGCCATTCCATGTCTTTGCACTGGAGTATGATTAATGCTGAGCTATGCGTGTCTGTATGAATGCATTTTTTTGTGCCTGTGTATATAACATTTCAGATTTGACAAGCCGACATGAAGTCTCTAAACATGATGACGGAAAACACAGCAAGTTGCATCGCTGCCATCTTCATAGTACTGTATGGAACCACTAACCTGTCAGCCACCGTCGTGTGTACAGACTTTTACTACTGTATGTAAGTAATAGCAACCAGTGGAAAAGATGAGACCGTTGCCTTTTCTTGTACAAAAGAGAATTTATGAGAACCGTCCATCTTGAGGAACATGATATGGTATGTTTATACTCCTCAAGCAGAGGCGGTGAGTCATAGATAATATGTGTAATTTATACTCTAAATCAGGCATGTTTCAAAACTCCAGAGACGACCGACCGACGATCTGTTTTTTTTTCCAGGGTGGGGAAAGATTTGGGGCTGATCAGGCGTTATTTGAGAATGAGATGGGGCCGACTATCTCTTGTGATGCATAGCCTGCCTTTTTATTGTATAGCACTTGTATACTGTCTGTGGTCTCTCTGCAATGTTCTCTGGACTTTTGCTTTTTCTGTGTAAATGAAAGCAGTACATGTATATGGGCCAATCTTTTTTATGAAACACTATGCATATATAGATACTACATTGTCCATAGCTTTATTTGACTCATGAAGCTATTCATAATGTTAGTCTAAGTACAAGTAGATGTTGACCTATCCAGTAAAGCTTTTTCTTTCCTCCTTCAGATGGATCGCAATGTATATGTAGCTATCAAAAAGAAGTCTGTGAATGCTATTTTTATTATCAAATAAAGTTTTCCATACAAATTCATAAATTGCCTCTCCTTTATATGAATCCACGATGTTAAAATGGATGCGATGTTTTACTGCACTATTTATTTTATATAGTAAGTAGTAATAAGTAGTGTATAATACAGAAATTAAGTAATAGAGTGCAGATACTTAGTGTGAGCTATGTACACAGCTTTATAGATCTGACATCATATAAATAATAAACCTTTGTTTTTGTTGCAGTTTAAGAAGCACTTGAAGTACTATAAAACTATAGGTTTTGTGTATTACTCTGCAAGTGCATAGTATGACATTTTATTTTATAATAATAATAAAAAACGTGAAACAAATAGGGCAGAAGTAGACATTTCATTATCCTAGCAGTACCACTTAGGCTTCCACTTTAATTACAGATATACAGTAGGTTTGAAAAGTATTCAGACCCTTTCAGTTTTTGCACACTTTGTGTTACAGACTTAATTTAAAATGGGTTAAATGTGCTTTTTCACCATCATTTCACACATAATAACCCATAATGACAAAGTGTAGACAAGTTTTTAGAAATTTTTTGCTAATTTATTATAACTCAAAAATGGCAATCACATTTAGATAAGTATTCAGATCCTGGGCTAAAGCTAAAGGCACTCCAAATTGAGCTCAGGTGCATCCTGTTTGCTTTGATTTTTTTAAGATGTCTGCAGAAATTGACTGGCGTACAACTATGGTAAATTCAGTTAATTGGACATTAGTTAGAAAGGCACACACCTGCATGTATAAGGTCCCACAATTCACAGTGCATGTCAGACCCAAAACCAAGCCATGAATTCCAAGGACCTCTCCATAGACCTCTGTGATCAATTTGTGTTGAGACATAGATCTGGGCAAGAGTATAAAACTGTTTCTAAAGCTTTGAATTTTCAAAGGAGCACATTGGGCTAGATCATTGTGAAATGGAAGAAATTTGGAACTATCAGGACTCTTCCTAGAGTGGACTGTCCTACAAAATTCAATAATGGTGCTAGATGGACCTTGGTCAGGGAGGTGACCAAGAATCCATTTGCCACTGTAACAGAGCTTCCACCTCTGATGAGATGGAAGGTCAACCATCTCAGAAATACTCCATCAATCAGGACTTTATGGTAGAATGGTTAGACGGAAGCCACCCCTAAGTGAGTAGCATTTGTCAGGCATACTCTGAGAGCATGAGGAAAAAGATTCTGGTCTGATGAGGCACAAATTTAACAAGCTGAACTTCAAGCTATACGCCTGGCAAAAACCAGGTACTCTGCTAGTTCTTCAGCTGGATAATACCATCCCCATAGTGAAGGATGGTGGTGACAGCATCGTGCTGTGTGGTTGCTTCTCAGCGGCAGGGATGGGGAGATTAGTTGGAACTGAGGGAATAACGAATGGAGCTAAATACAGAGAGGTCTTTGAAGAAATCAGACTGGGCCGAAGGTTCACCCTTCAACACAACATCTACCTGAAGCATACAGCCAAGACAATGCTGAAGAGGCTTTGGGACAAATCACTGAATGTCCTTGAGCCTAGACTTGAACCCATTAGAACATCTGTAGATAGACCTGAAGATGGCAAATTACCAGACTTTCCAGGAACAAAGGGACAAACTGCACTAATCCAGGTGTGCAAAGTTGTGGAGACTTACCTAAGAAGACTCAAAGCTGTAATTGTTGCCAAAGGTGCTTGTACAAAGTACTCAATAATTTCGCATAAATTTCCAAATACCTGTTTTTGCTGTCATTATGGGTTATTGTGTGTAGACTGCTGGCAAATTTTTTTTTTTGCACACTTCATTGTGTTACAGATTTAATTTAAAGTGTAATCTATTTTAAATTAAATCTATAACACAATGAAGTGTGCAAAACTGAAGGGGTCTGAAAATTTCTGAACCAACTGTAAATGTTTGGCACGTTGCAGCATCATCTAGATCATTAGAAAGTTCTCTTAGTCAAGCTCTCTCTCTCTCTCTCTCTCTGTGTGTGTGTGTGTGTGTTTCACCCAGTTAATCACGTTGCCGTCTGTGAGCATGACATCGTCATTAGCCAAACCCTCCCATGAGAGACTGATGCGGCCAGTGGACCTTGATGAGTGGTTGCCATGGAGACTGAGTGTGATAGTTTCTTGAACACTTCTGTGGAATGTGAAAGAAGGCAATGTTACTGACAAAATAATATTCATGTGGAGTAATATTATGCGGTGTCATAACATCACTACATATTAGGATGGTTTCCCTTTTGGGTATGGTTCCATTCACGGATTCTTCCTCATGTCTTCTCAGAATATAAATCTACATCCAGCTGTCAGTAAAGCTGATTTGTGGTAAGGTCTCTTGTTATAAGTGCAATACAAATAAGCTGAGTTGATGTGTCAATGGTACTGCAATACCTGTAGAGGCTGAATCAGAGACATTAGAGCAACCAAAAAGGGTGGATGAATAAATTGTTAACTCATCAATTACATAAGGCAGTTTTTTCCAAGAGCCACTCTTTTATCTTGGGCTATTCTAAAAATGATCAAGAAATGTAGAAAATGCATTCCTTTTGTATTATCCTATTGTTAGAATAACTCCTGAGTAGTGGAGTTTATGCTTACAATTTAATATGATACTATCTACACTTGGACCAATCTCTGGGTGAGTATGCTCACATCAATTCACTATGGCAACTATATACTGGAGATTTAGATTGATAAGTTTTAATTCTAAATGGCTCATGAAGAAGACATGGAAACATATCACAAAAGAAAGCTCAGATTGTGTGTAGTGTAGGTATAATTATAGACTCGCACTGTAACAAGAATGTCCTAAGGTGTTTGCTGAATGTCAGTAAGAGAATTGTACATTTCAGTATGGAACCAATGAAATCGCACACATGCTCCATGTCCAGACTGAAAAGAGATCATAGATCAATCCATATATATAAATATATACATGGCAGTTGCAGTATATTTCCCAACAACCAATACAAACCAATACAACTTATGACTGTTTCTCAAACCTTTTGTAACTTGGCTGCACCACATTAGAAAAAAACAGGTTCTCTGGGACTTTGACCTTGGCATAGTTGTTGGTGCCAGACATGCTGGTGCTGCTTGTTGATGAGAGAGTTCAGAGGAGAATGGCCAGGATGTTGTGGCATGTTGTGTGTTCTGGGATGCTTTTCTCCTTGTTTGCTCACCACAGTTGTAAAGAGTGCTTATTTGAGTTACTGTAGACTTCCTGTAGGCTTGAACCAGCCTAACCATTCTCCTGGCTTTTCTCATCTATAAGGTCTTTTCGCCTGTAGGACCACTGCTCACTGGATGTTCTTTGTTTTTAGCAGCATTCTGTATAAACTCTAAAGACTGTTGTGTGTGAACATCCCAGGAGATCAGCAGTTTCTAAAATACTCAAACCAGTCCATCTGGCACAACAACCATGCCACCATGTCACTAAGATCAAATTTTTCTCCATTCTGATGTTTGGTGTGAACATTACCTGAAGTTCACCTGTATCTGCATGATGTTATGCATTGTTCTGCTGCCACGTGACTGGCTGATTGGATAATTGTATGAACATGCAGATATACTGCTGTTCCTAATAAGGCAATAAATGAGTACAGCAAATAGACTGTCAGAACATCTTCTGAACTGTAGCTTCAGTAAGTGCTGATGTCATTAAAGGATATGAAAATTAGACATGTGAAGAACACTATTAGCGAAAATGGGTGTGGCCAACTAGGCTATCTCAGTTTTATTTTTGACTTTAACATATGTACATTTAGACAAAAAGTGTGCTACACCCTTAAAATGTTGCTTATTATTTAAATAATAAGTACAACTGTGGTGCATCAGTAACTAAATTTGCTGACATGTCCCTGCCATCACAGATAGTGAGTCTTAGATTCAGGGCTGGATCACAGCTTTAATTTAGTAACCCATGGTATTTAAGTTTATTACAGTTTTGGTGCTTTCCAGGCCTAGATTCCACTTTTTTATGCCTGGTATTTGAAGCCACAGTAAAGACTTGTTCCCCCACAGAAACATGTTCTATTTACATCTTTTCAGAATTAGTTTTTCAAAGTCTAGTTATTGCTGCCACAAGTATCTTGCTTTGCAACAAAAAAAGTGAAATTACTTCCATAAATATCACAAAGCCAAAAAACAGCTTTTACACAAACATCCTCTAATTAACAAAACCACTGAACAAGGTATTTCTTTTTAATAAAAGATTGTCAACAACACACACAGGAAGCAACAAACTATGCTTTTAATGACATGTTTTTAACTGTAATTCCATACAACTTTCTAAAAGAGTATACAAATTGTGTAACTACAGTTCTTCTGATGGAACTTAGAAACATAATTAGGCAATAACTGATAGCTATATAACTAAGGGCATTTTCTACATCAGCCACGTTCTTTTTTACATGATTTTTCATATATTTTCATGTATATGTCACATCTGCAGATTCTCTGGCCCACTTAACACACCTAAATATTCAGGACCTGAAATTACTAACCACTAAATGATCTATAGTCTATAATCTATAGTCCACGTAGTATTAATGTTGCTTGGTCATTATTTAATTTTCCTTTCCATACACAAGTTGCCTTGTGTGTGTGTATTCAGCTTTTTTTCTGCACTGTGAATATGTATATCCTACAAGGTGAGTAGGATATACATAATCATAATCTGCTTATGTATACTTGTCATGCTGACCTTGGGAAAAAGTAAACATAGCTTATCATGTCATAGTCAATATTTATGATGTAATGCCACATAAAGCTTGAACGGCTCTTAATCCAAGGTGACTATGGGCCTTGATTCCAAAATAGACTTTAATAGACTTGATTCCAAAATAGACCTACAATGCAAGATATTAAATATTACCATGAAAGTACTTCGAGTTATTGGTTACCTTTCCTGTTTACTTCTCTACATTTACTTGACTTCATTTAATTACATTTTATGATTAATTAACCTTTAATGTACTTTTAATCTGATTTTTTGCAGATATCCCTGAAACCAGATATTATGACAGAGTATATATTAAACAAGTTCTTTCTATCATTGAAGTGAAAATCATCATTCGCTGAGATCCAGTAAGAAGGAGAAAATACACCACACTGAATCTCTCATTTCGGATATGTCTGTTTTTATTCATTTGAAAATGCTAGTGTAACATGTTTGGTTAACAGTGCAGCTCAATTAAAACATGAAAAGGGTTACTCATTTGCAATGTGCATTTTATTTTTATGTTGCCTTGATTACATGCCTCTACAATCACGACAAAGCCAGTAACATTAGGAGTCCAACATTAAGAGTGCTAAGATATTATTTCGTTTGCCATATTTAAAAACAAAAATATATGCACATCTATGCTGGACTTTATATTATAGAAACAACATGGACGTGGCTCGTCCTTTCTCTCAACTGTCTTTAGTTGAACCAATTGGGTTGTATAACCATACAAAAGGGTGAAAAGACTTTACTTCTGCGAGTCGTTGTGGTCACTTGATTCTCTGGGCTGTCTTCGTCTCGATGGCCGTTGTAGGGGTGCCCAGTTGGTCTTGCTACAGTGAGTAAGTTGGCTTGTGTTTTTATGCTGGGGAAACGGAGCTGGAGGACACGGATGAGGCCTCGGTCTTGGAGGCAGTGGTGGAGGCGCCCTCCTCTTCCTCGAAGGGGTTCTTGCCACAGCACAGGGTGGTAATCATGCAGTGGCGGAACTGCTTGTTCATGCAGACATAGATGATAGGGTTGAAGCATGAGGAGCTTTTGGCAAAGAAGGCTGGGAGGGTCATGAAGACAGGCCCGAACTCACTGCCCTGATGGGTGAAGATGTACCAAGCCACACTGGCATAGGGCAACCAGGCAACCAAGTAGCCAATGAACATGATGATGACCATGCGTGTGACCTCACGCTCAGCTCTCTGGGTGGTTTCAGACTCCTGCTGTGCAGCTGCAGCCTCCTTGACAGTGCAGACCAGACGGCCATAGCAGAAGGTGATGATGAATAGAGGGGTCAAGAAGTGGACCGTGAACATGTAGATGACAAAGGACTCATTGTTGAACCCCTCTGCACGAGTGTAGTAGTCAATTCCGCATGAGCACTGCATGCCCTCAGGGATATAACGGGACCAGCCGACCAGGGGGGGCACAGTACAGGCCAACGCCATGACCCAGGTGAATGCTACTCCCATGATGGCATGGTTCTCTCCAAATCTGAAGTTGCTCATGGGTTTGCAAACAACTACCCATCTCTCAATGGAGAGCACGACCAGGCACCAGAGTGAGTTGATACCACCAAAAGTTGCAAAGAAGCCTTCCAGGTTGCAGCCAAGGCGCCCAAAGACGAAGTAGCCATGCATAGATGTGTATACCGTGGTCGTGAAGCCACCAAACACCATTAACAAGTCAGCAACAGCCAAGTTCAAGAGGATGTAGTTTAGGGGTGTGCGCAGCTTCTTGTGCTCAATGGTGACGTACAGCGTAAGGAAGTTGATTGGAAAGCCGACGATAATGAGGAAGAACATGTAGGCTCCCAACATGGCGTATGCCCATGGTGCCACTAGGTAGTACTGAGGATATTCATATGGACTCTTCACAATGCCAGTGGCATTGGACATGGGCACGTAGAAGAACGGCCCCTCTGTTCCATTCATGGCTGTGGTTGAGTGGTGTAGTGCCCCCTCTGCACTGGACTTTGGCTACGTCTTAGGGACGGTGGTGGAATGAGTCAGGTCTGTGCTACAAATGGACCCTGGGTGTATCCCGTTTGCTTTATATTGCACCTGGGATTACCAATGATTTCCACTATGTCAGCAGAAAATGATTTAGGCCACAGATAATTAAATAATCCTGTCCAATGCTGCACTGCATTTCTGGTAACTCATCAAGTTATTAAGGTTACCTGTCCAACTCCAGCAGAGACCCAAGTATAATTATCAGCAATAATTCTCCAAAATATATTATTTGCTTTACTCTATTCCCTACACAAAAATCACCTTTCCAAATCATATAATATAATATAATATAATATAATATAATATAATATAATATAATATAATATAATATAATATAATATAATAT
>CM075010.1:19618401-19628856 GCA_037576675.1 Pangasius sanitwongsei
TTTTCATTTCCATCAAACGATGTGGCATCCTTTCGTTCCTAACACATTACCCAGTCCATATCAGTATAGATATCCAGTATGATATTTTTCTCCATTGAGATCTGATGTGTTTTCAAAGTGTTCCTTTAATTTTTTTGAGCAGCGTGTGTATATATATATATATGGCTCAGTCTGTCACCTGACCTCAACCCAATAGAGCATGCTTTTCAATTACTGAAGACAAAACTGAAGGCAGAAAGACCCACAAACATGCAGCAACTGAAGGCAGCTGCAGAAAAGGCTTGGCAAAGCATCTCAAAGGAGGAAACTCAGCATTTGGTGATGTCCATGTTTTCCAGGCAGTCACTGACTGCAAAGGATTTGCATCCAAGTAATAAAAATAATCCTTATATTTATAATTGTGTTAGTTTGTCCAATTATTTTTGAGCCTGTGAAAGTGGAGGGACTATGTAAAAAATGGCTGTAACTCCTAAATGGTTAATGCAATATTTTTGTTAAACGCCTTGAATTAAAGCTGAAAGTCTTCAATCACATGTTGCTTCATTTAAAATCCATTGTGGTGTACAGAGAAAATTGTGAAAATTATGTCATTGTGAAATACTTATGGACCCAACTGTAGTTTACTAGGAATCTATAACGTTGTGAGGAAGTACCCCCCCACTCCCTCCTCTGAAGTAGCTGTTTCTACTTCATATTAATTTTTGGAACCGGCTTTTAAAGGTGATGTTAGGGCCAGAGCTTTGGAAATTCCCAGTGAATGGCCTGTAGAAATTGGTGAATCATCGAAATCATTGTAGGTCTTGTATGCTTTCAGGTGTTGGCCATTCTGTGACAGCTTGTACCTTTGCATCATCCATAAGCACCCCCTTTCTATTGATGTATGCTAAAAAAGACACTCAGGACATGTGAAACTCACATTTGGTTTATAGTTGGCTTGGAATTTGTGCAAGACTTGTGTGATGTGTTGACTCTTTTGTAGAAAGTCACTGTGTATCACAATGGACATTGTTTACAAAGTTTGGAAAAAGCTTGGAAAGCTTGAAAAATCTGAGGGGGCACTGACCAAGCCATATGACATTAAGTATTCATAGTGTCCAGAAGTCATACTAAATGTGTCTAAATTAATGGACTTCTCTGATTCTAATGATGTTATAGGTATTGTGGAGATAGTTTTGTGAAGATTATAGCAGATCCTAGTTGTTTTGGTTAAGGACACAATAATCAATACTCTATTGGGAGGTATTCCAAGGCTGGGATGTTAACTGACACTTCTACCTCCTTCCATAGATGTGGAGGCAGTGGTTATAATGGGATGTGAAATACATGTATCATGGCACTCAGGGGACTATGCTATGATTCCTTGTTCAAAACAGGACATCTGGAGTCAGAATGATGTGGTTACTGGGAAAATATTGGTTAATGTGACAAAAAAAATGTGGTTTTTTTTGTTTTGTTTTGTTTTTTTAAACTATGTAGGGCATTTGTGTCTATGCATAGGAGAATCATTTGATGCATGATGATTCTCTCACCAACTAGTTTACCATCCAGAGCATGGATGTGAATTATGGTCTTTAATGGTTTTATAGAGAGGAATCTTCAGCTGATGAACAGTGTTTGGAGTCTATGAAGTTTGCAGCTGCTCACATGTCAATGAGCACAGAAAGGGATAATGTAGTGTCTGACAGGGAAGCATGACCATTATACAGAATGGTTTATCTGAGATTGTATAAGACATACTCACTGCACCATCATGCACTGTCCTGAATAAAGAGCTGTTCTGTTAGCAGGTCAGATGATTCACTGAGCGATGTGATGTAACACCTGTTCACAGTAGAACCACGATTTTCCAGTATTTTCTGACGTTCTTGGCCAGTGAGCTTAGTGTGACTGATCTGCATGGGTGTGCGAGTGTGTGAAATTCCAGGGTGAATTTGGCTGCAGTGCAAAATTCTTGTCTTAAGGGCTCCATGTTTGCACAAAGTAAGATCTTGAGGAAGACTTCACACTGATTGCTTGTGAGGTAATTTCAAGGTGTGGGTTAATGAGGAACAGGGCATTCATAATCAGAAGTCTAGTGATTAGAAACAAGGATTGGTGAGTTGTAAGCCCTGATTCAGCTGACACGGACATAGGTAGAGGATGGTGGGAAATCAGGTTTGTTAGTGCAGGCATGGTTTATTTTTACAGGTCCTTTTATACTAAGTAAAAGACTGGAGAACATGCAGTCTGGAAAAATTACTGATATGATGGATTTGGATGGCAGTAAAATCCCAGAGATACAGTGGAAATAATTACACTCCCCATGTAAAACTAATCCCATCTGAATATGATTTAAGATAGAGAGGATTTGTTTTCGTCTTTCCTGCAATGAGATTTACATTGGGGAAACCAAGCTGTGAATAGTTGATCATTTTGTCAAGCAACTTCATACCATAAGAATGAATGATTTCTCCTTTCCAGTGGGCGAGGTACTTTAACAGCAGGTAACATAACATGTTTGCACTGCTAGTTGTTGCTACAGGAGCAATGAAGTGAGGAAGAAAGAGTTCATCTACGCTCTCTAAACTTTTAAATCGCACAGAATGAATGCCATGTTTTTACAATCATTTTGAATATCAACTGGTTCCACTATTACAGAGGTACACTGCAGTTACTCTTCTTTATAGATAGATAGATAGATAGATAGATAGATAGATAGATATGAAATCCATGTTCAAGACGTAGACCCCAATTTTGCAAGAGTTTCTATGTGAAACAGATACACGGAATAAGAGGAGATGCCAAATCAGAATAAGTGCCTCCATGCAATATACCACTGCCAGATATTAGGGAGAGCTGATATGGGAACATCCTGCAAGTGGATGGAGTAAAAGTTTCAGAGGCACTAATCATGGCTGTGCAAGAATTAGTAGTTAGCTCAAGTGCAATCAAAGAAGGGGTGTATTATTTAAAATATGATCCAACATGCAGACTGTGTAAAGATGGCACTGAGACAATCCAGACATTAGTAGCATAGTACAAGATGCAGGAAGGAGCAGCATATGAAGGTATATGGGTTGTACAATCCAAGTCCTCATGAGATGGACCACAGAAAGTCATAAAAATATAAGGCTAAGATCTTGTGGGACATCATTATCCTGACACATAATCAAGTAATATTGAACATTATAATTACAGATAAGGAGCATACAACAGCAGTGGTGACATACGTGGCAATCACAAGTGATAACATCCAAAGGAAGGAATATTAGAAGCCAGAGCAATATCAGAGGCCAAATAAGAAACTAGAAAGAATGTGGAGGAATTAAAAACAAATTCACCCCACTGGTGATAGGAAGACTAAGGACTGTGACCCCTAAGCTAGTAGAGTGGCTCCCATCTCAAACTTCTAGGCCTCTGGAAGGAGTTCAAAGTGTCCGAGAAAATATAAGCTGTGCATATCAGCAGAAAGACACACCAGAAATTAAATCTTGTACATTTATCCAAGCTAAATTTTCTCTTAATGCAAAATCCAACCCAAGCATAGAGCAGTGACTAGCACAGAGATATCACTACCATGATAGCAGAGTTTCGCGTATGTGTGAAAACCAATTTAAAGAAGCTGTATCAATCACAGTCTGATAATAATATATGACTCCAACATTTGAAACGGCCATTGAAATCAGAAGAAGAAGAAGTTTGGTCTATCTGGGAGCTTTTGAATAGAGATCCATTCTTCTCATCCAGGCCTGCTGGTTTCCTAAAGTGAACTTTAATTAAGATAGATTCTTTTCATTAATAATTTATGGATTTTAAATGATGGTGATGAATTTGCCATTTTTTATCTTCAGCTTCAGGCTCTCCCCTGGCTCATTTAAAGAACCGAGTTTTAATTGTTCCAGTAGATATGAACAATTACCACCTTGCCCCTTTCTTTAAAAAAATAATCTGGAATTGTGGACTGAAATTGAGCAGCACAATGAAAAAGATTTAGGATTCTTTTTCCTGCTGTTACCCACCTGTATCTATATGTCCATATTCATGTGCATATTTGTGATATTTAATTTGAATCTTTGGATATTTCAGGCTTATATTTCCAGTGCTTTGCAATAGAGTTGTGAATGTTTTATTAAATAACCACTTGAGATATTAAAAGGTAGTGCTATGGTGAATTTATAATGTTGAAAAAAGAAATTAACACAAACTACAAGGTGTGTATGAAGTGCCCCATTTTGTTAAAAAGTAATATGTCTTTTCAACGAGAATATAAGCCAAATCATGCAGCCAACAAAGTGTGTGTGTTTCAGAGAATCAGAGAAAGTACAATCAACAGCTTATCAACTCAAACTCCTATTCTCTTGGGATACCGCCATCATCATTCTCCAGCTACAAAAAGGAAGTGCTTGTACAAGCACACACACACACACACACACACACATGCAGCAGAGAGACAGCTTTTGGGCACAGAAGGCGACACTGTTGCTGGATCATAAGGGTTTAGTGGATTTGCTGCAATTGTCACAACTCTGTTCAAACAAACCCATAATACTAAACAAGCTAAACTCATATCCCCTACTGAAACTCTTGCAAACACTGCTGACAAATGGACTGCATTATTGTCTTGCTGATTTGTAGTCCAGGTTAGAATTCTTTGGATTACACAGTGTCTAACCCAGAATTTACATGGATGAAGGTACAGCTGTTTAGCTTCTAAATTACAACATAACACAGATCCTTGTTTTATTTCCTTATAAGGCTATTACAGTATGATAACCATAGAACACAATATTATTTCACAATTTTCAAAGAAGACAACAGTAACAATACTAATTTATATTCTTAGGGAAGCTGTGAGGATATTTAGTGTAGAGACATAAGCACCTCTACACTAGGCTAAGCAATCTTCTTCTAGTGTAGAGGTGCTTATGTCTCAGATTATCACCAGATATGTTTTTTCAAAGTAGACTAACCTGTTTTTTTTTTTTTTTTTTTTTTAAATCTAGTGGAATATTACCTGGCATGCACCTCACCTGAAACAGATTTGAGAAGATTTATTAAAATAACTCAGAGGCTGAGGATGGAAAAGGGAATGCAGAACTCAGAAGTATTTTGGCTCGGAGTTCTTGGTGCTGCAGCTTGATGCCTGAAACCCCTTGAGGCTTAAAAATAAACAGAAAACATGGAGGTGACAGAGAGATGGTGGAAGAGCGTAAACAACACAGAAGCAGATAGAGTGTCTTTGTATGCATACTGGTGAAGAGGGAGAAGTGTAGGCAATGTCCTTTGCCCCAACTTCAGCTCTTACGTAACTCTACTGATTGCCAGCGTGATAGTGTCAGCAGCTGTCTGTGGATGTAGTGAGATAAAAAGTCACATATTTCATTTAATTGAAGTTAAATAAACAAACATCAGAATAGGGTAGTGATAGCTACGTGGTGAATCTCTTAAGGCCTCCACATACTTAATGCCTAGACGACATTTGCAAGTGTTGACGAAACCGTCTTTGTGAGCTTAGAAGTTTGCATATTCTCTGTTTGTCTGTGGAGTTCACCCTGTTGCCATGTGCGCAGTACAGCGGGCGAAGCCTCCACACCATGGCTGTTTGCTCTGCAATTACATCATAATGTTCATGGAAGCCAGCCAAACACCATCTTAGCATGAAGCATTCTGAGGCCGTTGAACTTTCAGGACCTGTCATCAGGTTCAGACTTGCATGAGTTTTAATGTATTATTGAATAATTCTTACTAAATAATGCATTATTAAATGCTTTAAGATTTGAACTGTAAAGGGTTAATTTTGGACAGTCATTGTTCCTTTTCCTCTCACATTGCTAATCTGGCACACTCATGACAAGTTCTCCTTTACAACATCAGAAGGATTCGTTCATTTCAGGCCACTCAGGTGCTTGTTCAGTCCCTTATCATTCTTATCAATCACATCTGACCTCTGCAACCGATCCAGAATGCAGCTGCACGACTTGTTTTCCATCTTCCTAAGTTCTCCCACACCACCCCATTGCTATGCTCCCTCTACTGGCTTCCTGTAGCTTCCCACATCAGATTTACAACACTGATGTTTGCCTACAAAGCCAAAAACAGACCAGCACCCACCTACCTTAAAGCAATTATCACACCCCATGTTCCCTCTGATCCTCTAGCACTGCTTGACTGGTCCTACCATCTCTCAGGGTACAAGGAAGGCATGCATCAAGACTCTTCTCTGTTCTGGCACCTAGGTGGTGGAATGAACTTCCCCTGGATGTCCAAACAGCTGAGTCACTGGCAGTCTTCAAATGATCTAAAGACCTACTTCTTCCTGAAGTACTTAAATAAGCACTTTAATTAAAAAAAAATATGTTGTCTGTGTGCTTTTCTTACTATATTACCTCCCCAACAGTGTTTTCAGACTGAACCAATATCAGGATGTATTTATTGATAAAGACTTAAAAGAACTTCTGGATAAGGCTGGTACCAAGGTATCAGCCTTTGGATAAGGATAAGGCTGGTACAATGGTATCAGCCTTTGGATAAGGATAAGGCTGGTACAAAGGTACCAGCCTTGAGCAGGCTGACCTGGTCATGCTGGGATAGATCTTTGAATCCTGGGATACGCTTTGCAAATTCCACCACCTCCCTGACAGCTGGGTTGAAGCTCATAGAGAACTCCTCCCAAATACTGTGACCTGACTTCTGAGGATCCACATAGGGTGATGTATTCATGGGGAAAACCTGTGAAAGAGGATCATGTAATTTCATGAGTATTTGTATGCACTACTGAAATTTTGGTACTCTGTGTAACTCACCAGGTGCATCCTGTTAACCCTTGCAAATTTTGGGACACTATAGCTGCCATTGGCATGGGTTTCATTGTCATTATGAGCTCTCAGACAAAGGTTCTGCAGAGGCGGTCCACCGGAGATGCTGTTGGGCAGTCTGACAGGACCACAGCTCGACTGTGGCTTCTGTTCGCTCACTGAGGATGTATTGTTCTCACGGTTCCAGACATCCTGAGTCTTCTCTGTGCAATGGCTGTAGTTGTTAGGGGCCTCTGAAGGCATGCTGCCCGGCTCCTGATTGTACATGAATGTCTCCTGGTGTGCCATGATAACTGTACCGATAACCTCCTCCTCCCCGCTGTCAGTGGCACTGGAGGAGTCTGAGCTTGGGCTTGTATCCATGGCGATCGGCAGCTCGGCATCAGGGCTGGTTTCGGATCGGTTGCTCCTGGGGGAGGTGGAGGGGGAACGAGAGGAAGGGCCAGAGCTGTCCTCTGAAGCTCCATCGGTGGCTGAAATCTGGTTGCTAAGAGGTAGGGGCTGATTGCCGTGGCTGTTGTTCATCATGTTGTTCATTGCGTTCTGCATCTCGAGCAGCACGCGCTGCTTCTCTCGTTTAGGAATCCGGCCAAAACGCACAGCTGAGGAGCACAGACAGTGTCAGTTCACAGACTTTAACAGACTGACACTTATGCTTAGAAATAGATAGATAGATAGAGAGAGAGAGAGAGAGAGAGAGAGAGAATAATGTT
Source organism: Pangasius sanitwongsei (assembly GCA_037576675.1). Taxonomy (NCBI): domain Eukaryota; kingdom Metazoa; phylum Chordata; class Actinopteri; order Siluriformes; family Pangasiidae; genus Pangasius; species Pangasius sanitwongsei. Next base: position 19,625,909 of record CM075010.1, read on the forward strand.
TTTAAAAATAATGTTGTCTTTAAATGTTGTTTTAAAAGAAAAAAACTTTGTTTTTCCATAACAAACAGAACAAAGTAGAACACAGAACAAAACAATTCGGCTCATTAATAATGACAGGTGGAAGACCCAGAGACTATGACATGACAGAAATATGGGTCTTACATGTTCACATTATACAAAACCTCTAACAAAAATAGTAGAGATATCCAAACCCATGTACATCATAAAAGGGTCTCATATTTTACGAAACACATTACTTCTATTATGTAACTTGCTGGTCAGAAAGTCCAGCGAAACATGTTCAAGTACAGTCTGGTGCCACTGTGTCTTAGACGGAACTTTGTCTGTGGTCCAGTTCAGAAGGATACATTTTCTAGCACAGAATGTGAGCACCCTGTTTCCCAATGATAGTGGCATTTGTCATCCCAAGTAATAAACATAGTGGACCACACTCTATAAGGATCTTATCAATTTCACATTTAATAACATACCAAAACTGCTGTATTTTCCTGCAGGACCAAAGACAGTGAGTTAGATTGCCCACTTCTTTTTTACATTTTGGACATAGCGGAGAAAGGTCCGAACTAAATTGATGGCATTGGGAGGGGGAGATATGAGCTCAATGTAGGATTTTAAGTTGAATCGCCTTCACTCTGTTACAAACACTCAAAGAGTCCCAGGCTTCATCCCAGTCCTCCCCACTATTCTCCATGTTTAGTTCTTTTTCCCAAGTCTTCTTCAACTGAGCTGTGTTCGTGACAGCATATTGTTTCAACAGATTATAAAAGGATTTTATTGAGGGTTTATGCCTTGGCCTGAACAGCTGGTTTTCAGAATCAGAGACAGTTTGGTTAGAGAGAATTGTAGTGCTCCTCTGGAAAAAATCCTGTCTTTGAATATTGTATTTTCTAGTTAGCTGATCAAAGGACATCAGTGAGGGTCCCTCCAATAAATCAGAGAGAGTGGAGATCCCTTTGGTTGCCCAAACCCGAAATCCAGTATCTGTAGTGCCAGGTAGAAAATTTGGATTATCACATAGTGGAGTGAAAAGATTTGTTATCTGAGACCTACCCTCCAACCTTTGGACAATCTGCCATGCCTTAACAGTGGCAATAGTGAGTGAGTTACTACAGGACACTTTCAAAGTTTTAAGTTTTTTCAGAAATAATAAGTTTTTTAAAGGGAAGTTGGACATGGAGCCTTCTATATCAAGTCAGGATTTTGCACCCAGTCAGCAGCGACACGCATATGGGCACTGAGCTGATATTTTCAAATGTCTGGGAGGTCGAGACCTCCCTTTAAGGATGGGAGATATAAAGTTGTTATTTTAAAGTGTGGTTTCCTCCCTGCCCATATGAACCCACTAAACCAGCCACTCAGGATTTTAATAGGTTTATGTGGGAAGAGAACTGGAATCATTTGAATCTGGTATAATAACCTAGGCAGGATGTCCATTTTCAGAAGAGTGACACGGCCCAACCATGATAATGGCAAACTCTTCCATCTCTCTAAGTCCGATCTAATACGTTCAAACAAAGGAGTGAAGTTGGTCTTGCACATCTAGTCAAAAAAGGGTGTTAATTCCCAAATAAACAAAACCCTCTGGAGACCAATTAAAGGGGAACGGAGACGGGACCTGAGGCTTTTGTTTTAAAGTGCCTAACGGCATAACTTCTGATTTGCTGAAGTTAATTTTGTAACCTGAAAAGGCACTAAATCTGTTAATAGTCTCAATAAGGGAGGGAATAGATACCTCAGGCCGAGTCATGACCACCAGAACATCTTCGGCATAGAGAGTAATCTTATGCTGTCTTTCTCCAGTAGTTAGGTCTAGCTTGTGTGGTTGGATTCCCAATACTACATTGAATGGAGACTGTAGCATGGTCAGATATGACTATATTGCCTATTGAGCTAGATATCATTTATGGCAACATATGTTTTGGGACAAAGAAATAATCTATTCTTGTGTAACATGAATGTACTTTCGAGAAAAATGTGAACTCTTTATCTACCATATGTTGTGCTCTCCAAACATCCTCGTAGGCCAGCTCTTCACATAAAGTAGTAATAATCTTGGCCTGAGGTAAGAGAGATAATTTACCTGGAGGGGATTTGTCCATAATTGGGTTTAAGTGACAGTTAAAATCTCCTCCGATAAGGGAATATCTGACATTAAGGTTTACAAACTCAGTAAATGTAGTAACCAGGAAGTCCCCATTCATAATTGCAATTTCCTCTCCATATAGAGTGCCCCTCACAATCACATAACGGCCCCCTGCATCCTTTAAGCATTCAATAAGTTTAAATGGTAAGTTTTTCCCAATTAAAATAGCCACACCTCTGCTCCTTGATGTGAACGAGGAAGAGAAGACATATCCTACCCCCCACCCCCCCGGTAGCAATTTCAAATGTTCTTTAGCATCTAGATGGGTCCCCTGCAGTAAGGCTATATGAACCCGTTCTCTCCTAAGATAATTCAGGACCTTTCTCCGCTTGATTGGTGTATGGATACCATTAACATTCCAGGTACATATGTTTAGTGTTGGCATATAATATTACATTATGTATAATATTCCCTGAGCATATTTCCACCTACAACTTAACAAATTGTCAGTATAAAAAGAGAGCCGAAACAACACACAACAATTGTAAAAACAACCGCCAATGGCTAACATTGGCATAACAAAAAGGAAGACACTGTCCTTCTCCAAGTCTGGAGGAGCTCGAGTGAGAGGGCTTTCTAGCAGCAAAAGGCAACTCTCAATACGCAAACGACCAGTGTCAGAGCAGCAACACCAATATTGTACGCCACAAATATTCAGTATACTTCTGTTTTATGGAGATAACGTTAGTGCAGTAAAATAAAACTATGTAAAGAAGGATGCCTGCAGCAGAAACAGAACTACAGTACTCACGACATGGAAGAGATCTTAAGTCTACATGCGTGC
>CM075010.1:19676228-19687453 GCA_037576675.1 Pangasius sanitwongsei
ACCGAATACTTTTGGTAATATAGTGTATATATATATATATATATATATATATATATATATATATATATATATATATACAAAATGTAGGTGAATGTTTCCCTGTGACATTATGCAGTGTGTGTGTTCACACAGACGTGATGTTCTTGAGATAATTATCAAGCCAAGTTCACTTGTTAGTCAGACATTTAGAGGCAAAGAAATTATGGAAGTATGTGCTTATGACTACAGAAGAGGTGACAGTAATGACATCTGAACCCATGATGAAAATATCAATTCATTATAGGCTTCTTTCCCCACATGTACTTTGATTATGTTTCAGTGATGATTGAAGATTTCCAGTTTTAGCCTAGAATTAGGTATCATCTGTCGCTAGAAATAAAGTTCATTAAGTCTAGAATTCACTTTTACTGACATTGGGAATAATGATTGAAGTTCTTGGCCAAGGATTGTTGTTGAAATTCCTAGCAGAGACAAGACATTTCATCTGGCATTTTAGATAAAAATATCAAATTAGACAGGACAAACAGTAGAAAACCGGAAAGACAGAGGCTTGGGTCAAGCCACAACAGCAAATATCACACACTTGTGAGTAGAATTATCATTCAAGCTCCCATCCAAAGATACTAGAGAACTATCCAGAAAAAGCTTCAAAACTAGTACAGAATTTACTACCAGAAAACATTCTGAACATGACTGTTATATGTTTTAGCACATGCATACTAAACTATTGAAAGCCATTGTTTTTGCAGTCCTCAAAACAGACCAGCTGTTTCTCACTGATGCTTTCCAACTTTCTGCAACCAAGTCTGCAATATGCTGAATAATGCTGCAGTTCCAAAATGTGTAGGAAAGGCTTGTGGGTCAAGACATCTGCTCAATATTCCAAACGAGATCTGTCAAGATGGAGAGTACCACTGAAACGCTTTGAATTCTCTGTCTGTTTCTGCTCTGGGGGTTCCCAGAAGGACTTGTAAATGTCACCTTTTGAAATATAAAAGACTTAAAGGCCTCCTAACCAAGAGAATCTCTAATAGTCAACCCAAATGACCCCCAGAACACTGATGGTGGCTTGGTGCCACCAACTGACAAATGTGACAGTTGTTATATTGATTCTAACTAAGAACAGCACTAATATTTTTTTTTTCTGACATGGGATAGATAACCCTAAGGGTCTGAATGTGGAACATGAGTTCATCTGTCTGGTCTTTGTTATTGTTGTGCATTCGGTTGAGTAGCAAAGTTTGCTTATTGGACATGAAATCAGTGCATGTCTATGGTATGGTGGGCTCACATTGATCTGTTGGTGTCATGTTTGTGATATTTTATTGATCTGAGCACCCAGCTTCACTAGACCTCTGACAGATGATTCTGCAATGTAATTTGTTGCCTTTTGTATATAGGTTTTAGTGGGTATAAGTGGTATTGATACTGCATCTGCGCTGCAGGAAAGTGGCAGCAGATGTTACATTAGCCTGTATCAATCTTTCAGTGAGATTGATATTATTGTGCAAATTTGTTTATGGAGTGTTCATACAGAGGCTTTTTTTTCATTCCACATTTAGTCCTGGTGATATTCGTCATGCTGGGTTCAGTACCCACGATGCTCTGTATGTGGCCTACACTGGAATCCCACAAACATGGTGTTAACGAGGAGCAGATTTATTCCTTAATTAATCCTCTTCATCATCACAATCCAGGAGACCAAACCCTGACATTTAGGGTCATTAATAATTCGCAACAGTGAAGCCACATCATGGAAAGCCACACACTAAATATAGCAAGCTTTCATTAAATAATAGCAATTTGGTCTTAGGTTGAGCTTGCACTTTTTGTATATTAAAGTCTGGGGTTGCTTTGCTTGTTTTCAGTGGGGATTTTATTAGTAAACTGCTTCCATTTGAGAGAGTCTGCGGTTTTGCAGACCTGATTGCTTTTGCGAGCTTCAAGTCTCCAAAGGCTGCATTATACAGAAACTTAGACACTGATGTGTGTCATAACAGCCTCCAGTTGCCATGACAACTAGCGCAACCTGTCATCAGTCTTCTAAATGCATATTCCGCTGCTGTCTGAATAAATACTTTGGCATTTCAGTATATCATAGTGCTCAGTGGAGGTGCTCCTGTGGATCATGCATCTTAACAATGAATGTGGTGACTATTTAAGTTAACCTAAATCCCTACCTGCATGGCTTCAGCATGCTGGTGTATGGTTTCAAATTGCTCCTGACTTTATATGAAAAGTGTCTGCAACTTTATGTAAAAAGAACAAGTGACACTTTGAGATGACAGGCCTTTGTGTTGCAGGAAGATGCCGCAGCTCATTATTAAAAGCTCTTTTGTTAATCAGGCGCTTGGTGAAAGCGTAAAAGCATAGAAAATTAAAAGGCAGGAATGTGAGTCATGTTTGTTAAATCACTTTGCTCGTGTCTGTATCATGCATAGGGTTTTTTCGATGGATGGATGGATGAATGGATGCATGGCTCAATGGAACAACAGGCACAGCAGCTGTTGTGGTGTAAAAAGTCTTGCATCCATTTTCTGTTTTATAGCTTATCATTGGTCAGGAACCAACCCATCTGTTTGCAATATCATCCACCATATAAACAAAGCAAGATATATTCCCTATTATCCCTACTAAAGAAAACCTTTTTTAACCAAACCTTATTACTATTGCTAAAAATAATATTCAGCATAACTAGCTATGCAAACTATCAATGTACTTTATGTCTTTACAATAGAACTCTGCAACGGCTGTTATCATAAATATAACCCTGCTCTCAACACAAAAACCCTAAGGATGATGGTGGGAGGTCTAGTCAGGATTTACATTGGCCCCATTCTTTTTCTTAATGACATGCATACGCAGCTAATAAATTGTTCACATATGGAGGAATAAACACACATTTGCTGATATTGGACCTCACAAATGCCTGTTTACAGCCAAGTAGGCCTCGACTAGCAAAAAATATATTTTCATTAATGGCATTCCTTCAAATTGTGTGCATGCACACAGTAGCCAAATGGGATAATGTGTGATATCAAATGTGATTTCATGTCAATAATGAACCTTTATGCAGTTGAGGAATTTTTTCTCTGTAGAGGTTGTTTATGAGGGTTGTCGGATCAGTATGAAAGGTTACAAATGGATTCTGGACACGGGTAGGAGAAAGTTCTGGAAAAGTGATACTAACTGAGTGCAGCGTTGCAGCTTGTTCCTGCTTGTAACTAACCTGCCCTGTTAAGTAGGTAGTAGGAGGGAGAGAGAAAGAGATGGAAGGAGAGCTTTAAAAAGCATAGCAACAAGAGAGCTTTTTTTCTGTGGCTGTGCAGGAATAACGAAGCCTCATTGCGCAATGCCTGCAAGCAAACAAGCATGTGTGTGCATCTGTGAAGGTTCCTAATGTCCCTTAGTGTCATTGGCTGAATCGTCATGTGCCAAGTGGAAACATATCTCAATGTCAAGCATGTAGGAGTGACCTGGTTCTTCTAGCTCCATCCAATGGCATCTCACATGACTCATGTGTGCCACCTGTCATAGCAGCACTATGGGGAACAAATTTAGCCTGCAGTATGGATTCGGCATCACACCTAGCATCACAAGCACAGGCAAACAAATGGAAACTATTCTGCTTTTTCCCAGTCCCTTCGTTTCTGCACTGCATGAGTGCAATTTGCCTGTTGAAATGCTGCGTTCCTATTTCAGGCCATCCCACACACTTACAGTGACACACGCATGCGCGCACACACACAGGCACACGCAAAGTCATTGTGTGCGTTTCCCACACATGTGAAGAAAGAGAACTGAAATTTGTCACTGCCTAATTACAGTGTTCTGCTGCCCAAGGAGATGTTTCTTTTCTCCTTTATTTATTTATATCTATTTTTACATGGTAGAGAGAGAGGGGATGATGGAAAACCTCCTGCTTTAGCTTTCAGGAAGAGTCTCGTGGCAATTAGCACATCAAGGATCGGGACAGTTCAAAAGCAAATGAACTGCAATTGTGTGTGTGTGTGTGATAGAGAGAGAGAAAGGTGCCTGGCTGGTTGCATTCCTCCTAATAGACTAAAAAAACTAATAAAAATCTCCTGCTATTTTATGCAAAGTCTGTTTCTTATCATTTGTTTACAAGCCAGCAATGAACATTTGGGATTCATTACCAGGCCCAAATAAACATCACAATATCGCTATTAACACATCAATATGGAGCACTAACAGTAAACTATGATGACAAAAGCTCATAATGGGTAAAAATAAGTAATTTGCTTTGGTGAAATGCTTCTTTTTATTTATTTATTTATTGCTTTACCATTTATTCATTCATTTATCCAGTTCATATACTTTACTTTGGATTCTCCCTATAAACAGGAAAACTGTGATTCTTAATTTGCTTTATGGCTAAAAAGTGTTTGTCTGGACTACGGAAATATGTTAAATCTCTTTCCCATGTTCTCCTTTTTAACACAAAATTGGATCTTTGTAGTCAGTGGAAACCATGACAACGCAAAGGTGTATCGAGAGAGCTTTTAAAATAGCCTGAAGCACCACACAATCGGTAGCATTACTTACTAACCATAGTATTTCTGAAACCCTATCCATTGACCTGTTTGTCAGATAAAAGATAAAACCCCAAATTCTCCTCCTATTCACTATCCTGCCAATTGTGCTTTTATAAAACACATTTACTGCAAAGATAGGAGAAATGACAGAAAATCTCAATGGTTCGTCTTTATGTTCATGGGGGCTGCTGTAAAAGAGGTCAAGAAAAAGAGTGGATAAGTATGATTAAATAGAAAAACCCCGTAATGGTCCATCCTTTTTGAGTATTTGCGGTGCTAATGAAGGCTGCTTTTAAATGTCAGCCTTCTTTGAGTATTATAATACAGAGAGAGAGAGTGTGGGGGGAGAGGTACACGTATTTGGCACTGCATTTTTTGCTTGTTACTGCAAGGAAAGTGTGTGTGTGTGTGTGTGTGTGTGTGTGTGTGTGTGTGTGTGTTTGTGTTAGAGGGATTGCTAACCCCAGAGGTTCATTCGCTGTTAGTATGGATGGCAGCACCTAGCTTTCAATAACAAAAAGTGCTGAGCTTCTGTTCTGCTGAAGGGAGCAACACAGCCGTATCTCTAATCAGATTCCATATTAATCATATTTCACTATACTACAGCACAGCAAACCTTAATACCTTGATCCCTACTTTATGTAGAGTTCTGTATACTAATCATTTACACTTGCTAAGTGAAAAAATAAAACCCAACAGTGTGTTCTGTTATCAGAAAATAAACAAGGGGATGGTGTGATGTGATTACTTTCCAATAACAGCATGTTCCAAAGTGTTTTTATTCTTCTTATATCACAGCAATTCACCAATGCTAACATTTTTTTTTTTTTTTTTTGTTATTAAAGTATGACACATCATACTTTTTATCTGTTTGTAGTTACGTTAAATTTGTGGACTGTCCATGTAACAAAGTCCTGTTGTCACTAATGATATAGCAGATATAAACAGTCATCCCTTCACCTTTTAGTAAAATTAAAACAACAATGTATTAGAGATGATAGCATAATGCAGACAATAGAAACAATAACATTCTGTATTAGATCATGGTAATTAATATTAACTTTGCAACAGGAAGTACTGTCTGGGCAGTGCTGTTTTAGAAAATTAATCAACATCTTACCAATCAGAATCGAGAACAAGCATCACTACCAAGTTCAATTTCAAAACTTAAATATATCCTGTTAAAACTGTAGCAGGAAAACTAGTTACCTAGTTGTAGTACAAGAACAAAATGAAGAACAAAAGAACAAAACCCAGCGAATGGTTGATGTTGGGCCAATGTTGCCAAGGTGGATTTAATGACCGTCGCACAATGGACAAAATGATATTCACCCAACATTGGCCCAAAATCAATTTACCACCTGGGTGGTGACTGAATTGTGGTATTACAGAAGGTGCATTTACTGTGTTTGTTGTGTTTTTTTCTCTTTCGTTTTTTTTTTTTTACTATAATGATTGGTTGTTCTTCATTTCACAGTGTAAGCTGAATTCTTTCAATTTTCAAACAGAATGAATGTAACAACTTTACTGTATGAGACATTCCATGGTATATAGTACATTATAAACAACCAATTGCAATGGAAATAAAAAATATTAATACTGAAAAAAGATTTAACAAATACAGGGCGTCCCAAAAGTCTCCATACACAGGAGACTATGCACGCCAACACCGCATCAGTTGTGCCTTCGTCAGTGGATGTTCGTGGACGTCCACTTCTCGGTTGGTCCGCAACACTTCCAGTCTTTTTGAATTTGTTAATAAGTTTGGCAACCGTGTCGTGTGTGATGTGCTTGCCATGTTTCCTGTTAAAGTCCATTGCAACCTTGAGACAGCTTCCTGATCCAGCCATGAGAATGATTTCACGTTTGTCTTTTGTAAAAAAACATTCTTAAAATCTATCTGAAAAAAAAAATATATATATATATATATATATAATATAAAATAAGTGTGAAAAAATTTGGAAGCTATTTTGCTCAAAATGTTAATGTATGGAGACTTTTGGGACACCCCGTATACTGTAACCAACAGGTACAACAATTTCCTACATAGTTAGACAATCAATGTTGTAATCATCACACTTTCTATAATATTATTCTAAAAAATATTTGCATGCATGATCTATCCATGGAAATCTTTTGATTATACATTTATCTTCAGATATGCTGAAAATCAGTATTTCATTGAAATGTCTTAGGGGGCATAGTGGGCTTTGAAAAATGAAATTGTGCACACTGACTGTATTCATCCATTTTTCAGAATTTCATATTATATTTGACCCTCTCTGACACATATTATACAATGTTGCCCTCTCATTTGTCTCTCTTTAAGTATTATAATGTTTGATAAGTGTCTCCTTGTGGTTCAATGAGAAAAATGCTTGTTTTTATCTAGCTAAGTACTATATTTGGTTTTGTAATCAGTTATGTAATCAGTTTTGAAAGTATATAATAATTTGCAAATTGATGGTAAAAAAAAAATACATAGATTGGCTGGTGGTAGAGCTCCAATGAAAAACAACTGCAAGAAATTTGAAATCCATGTTAAATTAATGCATTAAGTGGTCCACATAGCATGCTGATGTTCTAAGTATGTGAGGAGTTTTGAAAATGAGAACTTGTGTGAAAATATGCTTGTTAGAAATTCAAAAACGCAAAATGACTCACCATCATGGGTTGTTTGATAATCTATGAAATTTAAAGACATTGGGATATTATTTTAATACATGTGCATGGAAACCAAATCAAGAAATCTGACATAATTGAAGATTATTTTCTAATAATTGAAACACATTAGAAAAAAAGATGTTCATATTCATTCTATGTATCATATATGTATCTGATTATAATAGTAAACTAAATTATCATGTCTCTCGTTCTCTTTCTCTCTCTCTCACACACACACACACACACAGCTGTCAGAGGTCATGTGTTTTCAATCAAAGCCTTGTTTTGTGTGATCCTGATAAGCTGTGTTCAGGATGTGATTGGATTACATTGAGCAAGATTTGTTCATTCTTTTCTCTGTGGAACGGAATGACAGCAACATAATCCACTCAATAATATCTCACTAGCATGGACTCATATCAGTAATAAAGAAATGGTATTTGATATACTGATTACTGGAAAAAAGCATACATTAAAAATGCCATGTAGCCTGCAGAGGTACATAATGCAGGGTACATCAGCTAACATTACTGCAATCAGCTAACAGTACTGTGATCAGCTAACTTTACAGCAATCAGCTAATGTTACAGTAATCAGCTAATGTTCCAGCAATCAGCTAATGTTACAGCAATCAGCTAACATTACAGTGATCAGCTAACGTTACAGTGTCAGTTAAAGTTACAGCGATCAGCTACCATTACAGTAATCGGCTAACATTACAGCTATTGGCTAACGTTACAGCGATTGGCTAACATTACAGCATGTGAATTAGCTGTTACTATAGAAATTATAAGGTATTAGAATGTATAAACCTATTGTTGTCTTGCAACCAGCACTACTGTCAGGGCTGCTGTTATAGAAAAGCACCTTCTGACCAGTCAGATTAGGTAATTCAAAACCACTGTGGTATAAATGCACTATATGGCCCAAAGTTAGGTGTCACCTGACCATCACACGCATATGTGGTTCTTACCCAACCTGTTTGAAGCACACAATTGTATAGGATGTCTTTGTATGCTGTAGCATTACAATTCCACTGGAACTAAGGGGCCCAGACCTGTTCCAGCAAGACAATGCCCCTGTGCACAAAGCGAGCTCTGTGAAGACCTGCTTTGCCAAGTTTGGTGTGGAAGAACTCGAATGGCCTGCACAGAGCCCTGACCTCAACCCCACTGAACATCTTTAGGATGAACTGAAACGCCGATTGCACCCCAGGCCTTTCAACCAAAATCATTCCCTGACCTCACTAATGCTCTTGTGGCTGAATGGACAAATCCCCACAGCCATGTTCCAAAATCTAGTGGAAGGCCTTCCCAGAAGAGTGGAGGTTATTATAACAGCACAGGGGGACTAAATTTGGACTGGGATGTTCAAAACAAAACAAAAGCAGACATTGGTAATACATTACAATGACTATCATTAATATTCCAATAATAGATATAGAAAAATCTATAGTTACTGATAATTTGAAAATTTTACAAATGTCTATAAAATACGATTCATGTCACCAACCATAACATTAAAACTACTGACAGATGAAGTGAATAACATTATCTTGTTATAGTGGCACCTGTGGGATATATTAGGCAGTATGTGAACAGTCAGTTCTCGAAGTTGATGTGTTGAAAGCAGAAAAAATGGGCAAGCCTAAGGATCTGAGCAACTTTGACAAGAGCCAAATTGTGATGGCTAGACAACTGAGTCAAAACATCTCCAAAATGGCAGGTCTTACAGGGTGTTCCTGGTATGCAGTGGTTAGTACCTACCAAAAGTGGTACAAGGAAGGACAACCAGTGAACCGGCGACAGGGTCATGCTGGCAATGATAGAAAGGTGTCAGAACACACAGTGCATTGCAGCTTGCTGCGTATGGAGCTGTGTAGCTGCAGACCGGTCAGAGTGCCCATATTAACCCCTGTCCAGTGCCGAAAGTACCTACGATGGGCATGTGAAAATCAGAACTGGACCATGGAGCAATGGAAGAAGGTGGCCTGGTCTCATGAATCACATTTTCCTTTACATCATGTCGGATGGCTGGGTGTGTGTGCATCACTTTCCTGGGGAAGAGATGACACCAGGATGCACTATGGGAAGAAGGCAAGCCAGCAGAGGAAGTGTGATGCTTGGGGCAATGTTCCGCTGGAAAACCTTGGGTCCTGGAATTCATGTGAATGTTACTTTAATACGTGCCACCTACCTAAACATTGTTGCAGACCGAGTACACCCCTTCATGGTAACGGTATTCCCTAATGGCATTGGCCTCTTTCAGCAGGATAATGTGCCCTGTCCTGCAGAAATTGTTCAGGAACATGACAAAGAGTTCCTCCAATTTCCCCAGATCTCAATCCTATTGAGCATCTGTGGATGTGCTGGACAATCAAATCCGATCCATGGAGCATGGACATAAAGGATCTGCTGATAAGATGTTGGTGCCAGATGCCACAGCACACCTTCAGAGGTCTTATGGAGTCCATGCCTCAATGCGTCAGAGCTGTTTTGACGGCACAAGGGGAACCTACACAATATTAGGCAGGTGGTTTTAATGCTATGGCTGACCACTATTAACTAATCATTTAATACTTATGAACAAATTCATTAGTTGGTCTGAATATAAAAAAATAACAAATGATATAAGTATCAATGACACTTATATACACTATTATTGACACTTATATACTATTATTGACTCATTTATAACTATGAACAAAAGTGAAAAAAGTGTTTATACAATTTATGTAGTTGCTATCGCTGTACTCCTGATTACTATCTAATAGAGAGCTAAGTTCTTGCATTATGTTCAGTCACAGATGATTATGATTATATATGTATCTCCATTCACTTTTAACATCTGAGGTACATAGACAAAATATGTGTGTATAAATAGCACTGGACCATAGTTTGTCATTTGTAGCACAGTGTTAGATAAATGTCAAGCACACTATCAAAATATGTTTGGTGATATGTATTTAAAGGTTAAACCTTTCTGTGGGCCTATTAATGCAACAAAAAAAAAATACCATTGCAGAATTTCACAAAGTTGACATTGCTTCCCTATTTGAATTAGAGACACATGAACACGCACTGTGAAATAATTTGTTAAAACAGAAATGATTAAAAGCCATTACAACATTGTCTATTGCCTAAATGTTGGGGTCACAATATACAGTAATTAAATTAACTGAAGAAAGTTACTGCTAAGAACCTCCCCAACACCAGTGTTAAAAACCGTAGGACAGTTTTGAAGAGGTACTGCACATAGGCCACGTATATTGATATACTGTTATTACTTCCTATGACCAGTCATTTGAGACCATTTCAAACCAGTATGACTCTATTGAAAGACACTTCTGTTTTTTTGTTTTGTTTTGTTTGTTTGGTTTTTTTTTTTTTTTTTTACTGCAAATACCCTGTAGTTTTCAGAAAGAGAGTAGACCTTAAGAGTACCTAAGCAAAATGAGGTATCAAATTATCATGTACCATGAGAAGATGAGTCTGGGTGTCCAAATTCAATCTGAAGTTCGGTGGGAGATAGATTGAGAAAGGCAAGGAGGACCTCCTTGGGTTGTGTTTGGTTTTATTTGGGGAGCTATTTGCCAGAGTGAGCTCCCTCTGTCTTCATTACTCTCCCACTGTGTGGCGGATTTAATGACACATCGGCTTCGGCAAGCTTGTTTCCTTGCGCGAGGCTTACAGCTGCGCAACGTTTCCACGGAGACCTGAAAGCTCCATGGCGACCAGTATGAATGTCTGACAGCCTTTAAGGATGGACGATGCCACTGATTTTCTTTGTGATCTGGTATAACTAATAAAAAGGCAAATATCCTGATAGTAATACCTGTGTAAAGAAAACAGGATGTGAAGATTTCCATACCTAAAATTGGTAGATTGGTATCCCAACTTAAATGCTGTAATTCCTACAGTGCAGCTTGGGTGAACATTTGTGCCTATATAGTTTGTGTGTATATATATATATATATATATATATATATATATATATATATATATA
>CM075010.1:19687553-19698336 GCA_037576675.1 Pangasius sanitwongsei
AGATAGATAGATAGATAGATAGATAGATAGATAGATAGATAGATAGATAGATAGATAGAGAGATAGATAGATAGATACATACATACATACATACATACATACATCAAATCTCATTGGCATGCACTCAAACAAAATCAAACTACATTGCCCTTTTTTATTCTTTATGAGATAAGGTTGCCAGTATAAACCTAGTGTAAATCAGCACAATCTATTGTATTGTCTACTGAACTGTAGTAGTAGCAACAGAATAAATAAGCATTCAGATCAGTCATTTTATTTTAAATAGAGTATGACAGATGTACGCATAAACAATTCATATTTTTTTTTTTTTTTTTTGTAAATTGAATTTTTTTTTTAAAGGATGTATGTTTTTTATGATCTCATGGCAGCATATCAAATATAGGAAAGATTGGGATGACTTTGTATATGCAGCTCCCACAGTCTAAAGGGCATTTCCCAAATATCTGCCAAAAATGGCAGGACTTCCTAGTTTTGCCAAGAGGATGGCTACAGAGTTGCAGAGAAAGAGGGGGAAACATGGTGTATTCTGCCTCTTACTTGTAGCAATGTTCTGTTATTGAATAAGTCTTCTCTTGTGTTCTTCTAAGTCCTCCTGATGACTTGTGGTGGCATATGAAATCTCATTTTCCAAATACCTATTGCTCTCACCTCCATGCAGTGTGACCTTTGGTGTGCACTGTCATAAATTCTCCTCGTCTACAGTCTGTGGTTGAGTAATTGGTGTAGGCGAATAGGCGTGGAATGAACGGATCACCACTATCACCCAGTAGCCAACTATTTTCAAAGTCTTCAATCCCTGCTCAGTAGCAGACTTCAAAAATCACCCAGCTGAAGGCATCATGAGTACTCCAAGTCAGCTTGCCCCCTATGTCTGCTGTGAAACAGTATGTGAAAGGGTTTTCTATCCTCTACACCTGGAAAAATTTCAATAGCATGAAAACTAATTTTGGTTTCAAGAAAAGTATCTCACATGTTGGAAAGTGTATGACGGTGTGTTCATGTTACAGTAGTCACTTAATGCATGACTTGTGAGAAGGCAGCCTTGCTATGTCCGTGGAAACCTCAACAATCTGCAGGAACACTGACATTGAACTGGCCATAGAGGATTTGAAATACCTGTGATAAAAAAAATATCTGAATACAGCAACAAAGTCTTTTTTATAAAGATCACTTGACCACATTGAGACTCGTAGTCTTATTTTGTTTATCCAAACATCCATTAATGATTACAAAACCATTAAGCATTGCCATTTGGCAAAAATGATATTAGATGGAAAATGTACTGCTGTGGTGATGTCAACTGATTGCACAGTAATTGCCGAACCACTGTGTGGGGTAGGCTTAACGCCACTGTGCGTGAATCATTGACTCATTGACTGACTCCCCTCAAGAGTTTTAAAAGACGTCACTACAGTGTAGGCGATGCCATTTTCAAGACTAGCTATCAACAACGTCCTTAGCAATTATTGCAAACAAAGAAGCAGTCTTATATTTCCACACAGTAAATGGTTTACTGACATAAGAAATGACCACATATTATTTGTTAATCATTTGCTAATATTACACAGTTTCTGTTTGCCCAGTCTGATATTAGCTGTTTGGTTGTGCACACCTCAATGTGAGGTACCATTTAAGGAAAATCATAGCTGTTTGCCCCAGACTGCCAATCCATAGACCTCTCTAGTATTCTTTAATAATTTATTGCTAAAAAATCCAGCAGATGGAAATCTGTTAAATAATTCTCCCTATTTTGCCTGTTGTTGTGGAATTACAAACTAATTATTGATTATAAACACAATTACTCAAACAATACAAATTTTGGTACTTGGCATGAAACAACATGAGGAATTTATGGTATAATAACCATACAATTATGAGTTTCGATACAACTTGTTGTAAGATGATATTATATACATATAGCAGTGTAGCACCATTACACCAGTTAAGATTGAAATGTTTGAAATACTTTTTAATCTGACATGATAATGTTCAATTGTACAGCATATGATAATTGTATGCTATTTCTGCATTGCAGTATGTTGTTATACAGGTATACTGTAACACTATTTTACATATCAACACTGCAAAATATAAACAGACAAAAATGTATTGTTGTAGCAAAAAAAATACAATTCTAATTCATTTCTAATTCTAATACATTTAACTTGTAGTTCTAACTGCCAATAATGAATAACTTTTTTCAGTTTAATTTTAGTCTAAATATTTCAGACATAAAAAAGCAAAATCCAGTTTTCTGGAATAACAGACATTTCCAAGCTCATAAAAGAATAGTCTTTACAATGTGCATATAAGGTTATTAAACTAGAAAAATGTTTCCTAAAAGTTATGATAACTGTTATTTTGCTGCATTTCTCATCTAGTCAATAAGCAGTTCTGTTCAGTTGGAGATAATAGGCTTTGTGCATGTTAGTGCTTACTGGCAGAAACTTCTCCAAATGGGAGAGGCAGACACTTTTGTAAACACGGTCCTCTTAAAACTACATTATGGTCATTAAACATTGGCTTTATCTCCTCTGTTTAATGACTGTTATTTCATATGAATATTTATGAGCTTTCGCTAATCCATGTGGTGCTTGCATCAGCAACTAGCTGCTGGTGTAATTGGAAAAGTATTTTTCCTGATTTTGTCGCTTGTCTGTAAAGTCACATTATGCCCCTATTCCAAAAACACTTTGGCCAATCCCAGGAAACCAAAAACTATGGCTAGTGCCATGAAAAAAAGCAAACAATGTGATTCTTTACATTGAGACTCTTTATAAAAGCAGCTTGTTTAATGTTGCAAGGTTTCCCATTGTTCATTTCTGTAGATCCACTGACACTAAAATATCTAAAACTTGTAGGCATGTCCTATTGCCTTGTCATTTGTTTACTGCACCATAAAATAGGGTACTTCTCCAAGTTTATAGAGGACACCTGACCATCAAATCCACATGAGGTTCTTCCCCAAACTGTTGCCACAAAGTTGGAAGCACAACATTGTACAGAATGTCTTTGTATGCTGTAGCATTACAATCTCCCTTCACTGGCACTAAGGGGTCCAAACCTGTCCCTGAAGACCTTGAAGAAGCTTTGCAAAGGTTGGAGTGAACTTGAGTGTCCTGCCCAGAGCCCTGACCTCAACCTCACTGAACATCTTCTGGATGAACTGGAACGCTGAATGTGCCCCAGGCCTCCTCACCCAACATCAGTGCATGACCTCACTAATGCTCTTGGGCTGAATGGGCAAATCCCCACAGCCACTGCTCCAAAATCTAGTGGAAAGCCTTCCCTGAACAGTGCAGTTTATTGTAACAGCAAAGGGACTAAACCTGAAATAGAATGTTCAGAAAGTATATATGGGTGTGATGGTCGGGTGTCCAT
Source organism: Pangasius sanitwongsei (assembly GCA_037576675.1). Classification (NCBI taxonomy): domain Eukaryota; kingdom Metazoa; phylum Chordata; class Actinopteri; order Siluriformes; family Pangasiidae; genus Pangasius; species Pangasius sanitwongsei. The sequence goes on from CM075010.1 coordinate 19,690,956, forward strand.
AAACTTTTGGCCATATAGTGTAACATTTTAAAAGCACCTAAATCTAACTGTTACTCTTAATGTTGTTATGCAGTTGATCCGGCTTCTGTATTCATGTCAGGCATCAGTTCACAGTTTTCCATCCTGGAAATCTCCTTAGAAGGCCACCATGATCATATATTTTAGTTTCGTCAGATAGGATCGGGTTACTTGGGTGAAGGAGAAGGCTTGTCACTGTTTTCATGCAATTGCAACTCGCTTTTCAGGCAGCAGAGGGATCTAAAAATGACAACCTGCTCCTTTAAACAATGGCTATGCAATGGAATTCATTGATATGTTTTGGGGTTTGGGTTTGTTTGTTTTTCTGAAATTCTTTTTTCTCAGAAGTTAACCAAGACATTTACAGAACTACATGGTATGTCATATTTATATCATATTTTATATATTTTTATGTACTAAAATGTAAAATTATTTTACCAGTACATTGTGCAGCCTCAGAGTTGAACAGGTGTTTGTCCACCAGGATTTGCACTTGGTCAATATTCTTACTTTAGATACTAATCAGCCTCGCAACTGAGTTCTGCAATGCCATTTGTTTACTTGTTGATTACAAATGTTGTGTTACCAAATCACTGCGTGGCCATATGATGTCTGTTGCTTTTCTCACAATAAAAACCGATTGGTATGCAGCAAACACAGCTAGAAATTAGCCATGCTTTTAGGATGAGGGCTCCTTGCAAAAATGTTAAACCAGCCTCGAGGGTGTCATTTTTGCATTGATAGTATTACATGGTCACATGCAGGCATCACTAAGGGTTAATTATCAGCACACATCCAGTAATTACAGCCGCATTATGCGACATGGAGGGCCCACTTGCAGCTGCTGCTTGACACTGGAGTGTGTGGCGCTCATCAGCGTTTTCACCATCATCATTGTTATTACCAATAAGGATATTTTTACATTCTTACAAAAACTATTTGTCTTTTCACTTGTTTTTCAAAATTAGATAACATTTCTTCTTTCAGTTGATGAGTGAATGCATCAAAGATGTTAGGTAACAAGCAAGACTTCACTGGGTTTGCATTTTATCACTAAAATATTAATGTCACATTTGGTTGGTCCTTTTAGATCTAATTTAGATTAAATGAACTCATTTTCTTTAAAGACTGGCTGTGCCTCAAAGAGTTAACCTATTAGCAAAACAGCATTCAGCATCAGTGCTTCAGCTGAGAGCCTCCTCTCACATTGCCTTTTACATAAATAAGAGTTCTTTTTTCTCCCTCGCTCCCCCTCTCCTCTCTCACTCGTCTCCCTCTCTCCTGTTCGCTCTCACACACACCCACACAGAAACAGTCAAATCCACTGGCAGAGGGAAAGAGAGAAAGATGAGGCAGGACACGTGAGAGAGAAAATCGTTTCTTTTAGCACGGCTTTTGCACCTCTCTCTTTCTCCCTTCTCTCTCTCTCTCTCTCATTCTCAACCCTCTGGGGTTTGTGGGATGCTGATGAGAAGATAAGATTTAAAGCAGATCTGTGTGAAGTCTTTCCTCTAGTTCTCATTCTATTTTATGTGTCACTGATCCCCACTGATCACTCCACATTAATATGTGCATGCATATAGATTCCTCTTGTGTCAAATCAGACTATAGCAAATCATAGAGCCAAATTTTAGTGGGTTTGTGGATGTTTGGTATGGTTATACAGTGTTGTTTAGTCTCTCTTCTTGATGAACAAGGTTGAAATGGTGCCTGAATGGACTGGGGCATGAAAACATTTCCAAAAATAAGTGATATTAATGCCATGTAATGTATTACTTGTTGCAAATTAGAAATGTGGCCTGTGGCAGCACCTATAGCTGCATTGATTGGCTATAGGCAACACATTTACAGGCACAGATGTACACATACAAGTTCAGCTAAGCACTAGAAAATGGCCAGATAAAGTACAAAGCATTAAAGAAACAGTAAATCACACTGCACATTAAATAAAAATGCAGCATTTTTCCAAAGCCAGGCATTCAAACATTTTACTGCACATTGCTTTGATAGATTTATTGAATGCCTAGTGCTCTTGGATCCTGTTTTTGGCTGTGCATTTCTTTTTTTTTTTTCACTTTCTAAGTTTCCTAACATTTTTCTCGCTTCTGCTGTTCTACACCTTACAAGCAGTGGCTATTCTCAGCTGATCTGACAGTTGTTTGTGCTCTGCTACACTGTGTATCTGACCCGTATCTGACTTGTAGCAAGACTTTGTCACATGTCAAATGACAGGAGTATAAGAGATGGCATTGGCGTATACATCGCCACATTATTTTCAGAGTGCATTCATTTTGAATAAAGGAGCTTTAGCACCATTCTTTGGTTTAGGAACACATCTTGAGTCAGCTATGACTCAGTGTGTATTTAAATGCTGTGGGCAGATAAGCAACAAAAGCTAGCAAGCAAATGATTAGTTAACTTGGACCTACAGATTCAGGTCATCACACTACAAACCAGCTTTTACCACTGGTCACCAAAGGCGCAAATTCTGGTATTCAGTAGAATAAGCAGACACAGGAATATAAATAACAAGTAGTGATTCAGTTCTTCAGTTAATTGTTCTCCCTACATTACATGACTAATTGCCATTGGCTAGCTCCTATAACCAAGCAAAGCTAAGCTAAAGAAGTTCACCAAGCAGAGAAACAGCTCTTTACTATAAACTAGATCGGACCGCCTCTACCCCATCCGTCAATAGGAATTGACCACCAAAGGACCATCACAGGCTCAATATTATACATTTTTAATTTATTGTTTAATTTAATGCTATTATTTATTAATTTATTAATTTAATCTATTGTTATTATATCCTCTAGCCCTTAGCACTTGCTAAGAGAAAGACCTAAATGACTAACCACACAACGCACACATGTTGGTGATAGGGGTCACAAACACACACAAGAAAAAAATGGAAAATCTCAAGCACACAGCATGGAAGTGGTTTCACATAAGAGACCCCTCTGTAAGCTGCCAGGCCCATTTCCCCCAGCACAGCCAACATCCATTTGACATCTAAGAAATACAAAAATTAACTACTACTATTAACAGCTGGTTTGTCCAAAAATGAAATAAACAACCCAAAGATCAAAACAGCCATCAGATAACCATACGGCAAAACAGCAGGGGTTATATCCTGCAACAGAAGTACAAATAATTACCATGTCCCAACAGCAGAGAAAAAAGTCAAAATTATACAAAGGAAGCAAAAAAAAAAAACCCCTCAATATATCCATGTCTAACAAAACACCACTCTATATGTTAGCTCACAGGAGAATTTAGAAAAACCCTTGATGCCTGGCATTGTTACCCAAGGCAGTTAAATAATTCATCATTAAAAATCGATAACCCCAATATAACTGCTGTGAAATAATACCTTAAGAGAATTATATGGATTGTATAGCCTGACCTTCACTGGACAGCCTCAATTTAACAAAAGCACATTAAAAAAACAGTTTTAAATTGGCATCAACACTATATAAGCAAGGTGCAAAACTTCCTGTGCAACGTTACAACAATTCTGCCTTAAAAGTAAACATCACAACCACTAATTACCTATGTTCCTTTTCACCATGGCAAATTAGACACAATAAATTAATAAAACCATTACTTTATTTCAATTAGGGTCCATGGAGGATTAGTGGTTAGGCCTTCAAGGCCTAACCATTCACTGCCACGGCTTTGGTTTGATTCCCGGCCAGCACCAGCAACTGGGGCTGCACACGACAGTGCACTCCCAGTACTGGTCCCAAGCCCGGATAAAACTGGGGAGGGTTGCATCAGGAAGGGCATCCAGCGTAAAAACTGGGCCAAATCAAATATGCAGACCGATGATCCACTATGGTGACCCCTAACGGGAGCAGCTGAAAGAATAAGAACAGCAACATCTTATTTTATTACAATTATTTCTTGTAGCAATGCAGCTAAAACGCTGGTTTACATCAGAAAAAAAATCAGGGAAAGAAAATGCGGACTGAAGACTCAAATAGCAGCATTTTTAATTTACTGTCAATGTAAAATGATAGAAAAGTGAGAGACAATCTAAACATAAAAAGACTAATGCAATGCTCACCTTAATCACTGCAAATTTGGTTTAATTTAATAATATGGCTTTCACCCTCATTATATGGTAGCTTATCAAATACCACTTGATCCCAGTATTTTCTCATCATGCTTTTACACACAACTTAATGAATACATGAGATACTAAATCAGTCATGAAATCAAAATGTGTGTGCAGGATATAAGGTACTTTATCATTCTCTTAAATCACTATTCTGCATAATCAACATAATAAAATAATGCCAATGATTTTTTTGTTAATTTGATGTGCTAATGTTAATGCGATGAGTGAAAAGGAGGCATCACAGATTTAAACAGGAATATGCCTATCCTCTTTACCTATCTTCCGTGCGATAGCCGGGATGTGAACTTCAGCCTTGGTGGTAGTTAAACACAAAAGGTGCTTTTATCTGATATATAAACCAAAGCAGTCATGTTTTCTGTGTACATAACTTTAACAACTGGGGACTCTACCTTGTTGGTTTGAAGACTCAACTGGATGTTCAATTTTATTTCCATTTTATTTGTATAGTGCTTTTACCAAGAGATACTGTCACAAAGCAGCTTTACAGAAATTCGGATGTAGATTTAGATCCCAAATGAGTGCTTGTGTGCGTGATCATTTTTTTGGCTAAAGTAATTTAAATGCAAATGCATTTTTGTACTCTTCAGCCTATATTATTAGCGTGCTAAGATCAGAGCATGTTAGATTAACTGTTCATTCTAACCCAGCACTATTTACAGTACAGTTCTCTGTATTAAAGAGTGAAGTTGAGCTTTCATTGTCCCTAGTGTGAATTTTAATCAGTAATCTGAAGGGAAAAGCCGAAAGAAGAAGAAGAAGAATCTTTAAGTGATGTAGATGTCCACAGATCAGTCCCAATGGCTTGTCTAATCTAAATTTTGGTGCTTCATGCACCTGTGGTCGTGTTAGTTTGATGTGAGCCAGAGGGAATAGTAGCAAGGAAAGATTTCCTGAGACGTCAAATGGAAGAAACATTTAGAGGAACCAGACTCAAGAGGGAAATCATCCTCTTCTGGGTGACACCGGATAGTAGGTGATAGTAGTCTTCTGCAGCTGTATACTCTACAGTATTAAATTTGTTGAAAGGATATTCAATATGAGCATAATGTGAATAAGAGTCCTAGAATAAGCACAGGACAGTCTTTATGATTACAGCAGCAGTTGTAATTAGGTACAAGTCTACAGTATCCGGGTAAGATTATCTTCTGATTATCAACTGCTTATACTGCTTGTATCTAGAAACAGCCCTGACAGTAGTAATGCAATCCCAGTTAGTGGACACATAAAACCTTAGGCCTCTTATGATTAGCTTTTAATTGGCACCACACTTTCTCCCCTGCCCAGTTGTTTAATTTTGCTGTTTTTAGAGAATCATGGTAGTGCATAAACATGTTCCTCAGGTAATCATGGGGTATTTGTGAGTACATGAATTCCTTCCCTTTCCTCTCTCTCTCATATGCTTGATCATTTGTGGCTAAAGTAATTTAAAATGCAAATGCATATTCATACACTTCAGCCTATATTATCAGATTGCTAATATCAGAGCATGTTTGATTAACTGTCAGGTTCATTTTAACCCAGCACTATTTATAGTTCTCTATATTAAATAGTGAGTTGGAGCTTTCATTGTCCCTGGTGTAAGTTTTAATCAGTAATCTGTATGTGATGTTAATCAGTCCACAGATCAGTCAAGAAGGCTTGTCTAATCTAAATTTTGGTGTCTAATGCACTTGGGGCCGTGTTAGTTTGGCCTGTGCATGTAATATGTTTGTGCTACAGATCTACATAATCAAACTAAACATCATTTACTGGATGGGCCCATAGAGGCCCATAAAATATTTTTACAACAAAATACTGATAGATCGAGTACAGTATATTATCAAAATTGCAGTGAAATCCGAACATAAGGATGTTTTTCGAAATGATCAATCAATGATGCGTTATTACTCAGCACACCTTTGCTCAACATGTATCCAGTGAAGATTTCATAGGCACTAATCCAGCAGATTGGGCACATCTGTCCATGTGTTAGGAGTAGTTTGCTAGGGTTCATAGTCATTATTAAGGCTCATTCTCTCTGTGTGCGCAGTAGGGAGTGGTATGAGGCGGTGATGATGGCTTTGGACATGGAGAGGACGGTGTCTAAGCTCATGTTTGACTTCCAGAGGAACTCCACCTCCGACGACGACTCCGGCTGCGCTCTGGAGGAATACGCTTGGGTGCCCCCAGGCCTCAAACCTGAACAGGTAAATTTCCCAACATAAACACATAGGCACATGTACAGTTAAGCGATTTTTTTTTTTTTTTTTGCAGAGGCACACTTTTAGATGTACAGTAAATAGTTATTATTGATATATATTATGGAAATACACACAAAAGATACAGAAAGTCTGTTCACATCCTTTTGTGTTGTTGGGGACCAAATCTACCCATAGGGATAGGGCCTGAAGGGGACAATCGGCTGATTCCCATGAGGAAAGCTGATTTTTTTTTTTTTTACAAAAACTGCAACTTTTATTTAAAAACTAAAAGAGGCAAACAGTTTCCTTTTGGTTAATGAGGTTAGTGTTAGGGTTACATTCAGGTGTATCATAGCTTTAATTAGCTGCATTAATAATTATGTCAATGGAAGAATAGTAAGACAGATGTGTGTGTGTGTGTGTGTGTACAAATAGAAAAGAAAGGGACTAAAATCACCTTTCATAATTACAGTGCCTGCTCATTTTTAAACATTTGTTTCTACTTTATTTGTCATTATGCATTAGAAAACACAGTTTCATTATAGAAAAAAATATTTTGCCTGTTACATTTTTTGTAAAGAACATTTAGATAGTGATCTTTGTCATTTTAAAGGTGGATTTACAGTTGTAATAATCATATAATTTCAAACTTCCCTTAGAAAATATGTGATTCACAATCATGGCTAGTTAATGTGATACGTCAACATATTGGTATGGTCCTGAATTGATTGAAAGCCAGTGCAAGTGATCAGAGTGATGCAAGTCCACTCTGCTACAATCAGCTGTGATGTAAATGATGTCAATTTTATATATGTATATTGATTGAGCTTTATTTCACACTTCCAGTGTTAGCAGTGGTATGTAGGCTACGTAAATGGTTGGACAAACCACCTCTGAAGAATTAATACAAGATATCTGTATACCAGAGAATAATCTGCTCTTGTGTCCATATATACAGTTATGTCTGGAAGTATTTAGACAATGACAGAGTTTTTGTGATTTTGCCTTTATACACCACCACAATGGATTTGAAATAAAA
>CM075010.1:19700481-19726581 GCA_037576675.1 Pangasius sanitwongsei
TATATATATACCTGCATGTTTTTTTCACAGGAATATATATATATATATATATATATAGAGAGAGAGAGAGAGAGAGAGAGAGAGAGATCTGTCCATCTATCTCTCATATATCTTTGATTATAATACAGACAGAACATTGATCAGCAGAGTCATATAGTCATAAGCTAACACTTGTCTGTCCAAACCAATTACCTCACTCAACCACTAAATAAACCAGTTCTGGTTGCCTAGATACAGCTCTCTGCCGACAACCCACAAGCGAAGAGCAGAGTTGTGAGCTTACGTTGAAACAAAGCTCAAGACTATATCCTGACAGAGTTTGCAAACACACACAGGTGCACACACAAGCAGGAAATGAGTCCTATCAAGAATTATCATCATGACACTTATTAAAGGCAGCCACCACATCATTACAGGTCTCAGAACAGAAATTTCTCAGAAACTAGTGTGCATTCAATAACATGAATCTCAGACAAACAAAATGACGAGTGTTAAATGTGCTCATTTTCTGTGTGCAGTTGTGTCATCTATTTGATCTAATCATCTTACAGCATGTGCTTGACCATGAATAGGTTGCACATAAGTTATTGTCATTTTAGATGATATGTAATTGCGTTTTCAGCAAATGAGAGAGGCAGTATGGTTCTGACTGAGGAATCTGTGTGTGTGAGTGTGAGGGTGTAGCATTTGAATCTTGCTTCATCCTTTTTTCATGGGCTGCAGCTTTAATCTGCAATCAGTTCCTGCAGCAATAACGGTGATTTTTTTTTTCTTTCTGCCTCTGATAACCATAGAAATCACTCTGACCTTTTCTTAGAGAAAACAGCAAGGTGCATGCCTACACTCTCTATCTCAAGTTTGCACTATTATTTTTACTACCAAAGCATGCCGAATGACTGTCTCTGGCTTTCATTTTATGGTATTTCTTTAAGACCCTTTTTATTCATACTCACTAATGTCTCATTAAAGGACCCTGATTTTCATTAGACTCAGCAAATATTTTTAGCCCTTTTTCATGAAAATTCTATTTAGGTTTCTCGGCTCATAATTTGTTTATCGACTCAATTTAAGGACTTATTACCTCTTTTTAAAAAATGAACAAGCTTCAATTGATACTGTTTCATTCTGTAAGTGTGGACACTTGATTCCACTGACAACTTGATTGCACGTCTCTGCCATAATGACACTTAGGCATTTGAAACAAGAGAGGCTGTAAAAGGAAAATGGAGGGAAGGAAAAATGAAATGGGTTTCTGCTTTCCTTGTATTCTGGTGTTCTTTTTGCATTATATGGAATGTCTTGGTGCAGAATATATGTGATGTGGGTATGTGCTTTGGTTTATATACCTGAACATGCATTGTCTCCAATTTATTGTGCCAGAACATCTGCTGAGACAGTAATATGATGCTGCTAGCATGTATGGAAATAAGATATTATTAGAATCTAAGCAGTAAGATGCTGCTAGGCTGTGTATTAATTTTTCTGTTAACATTTCAACCCACAGAAAGCTAAATGAAAATAATGGGCTGAATAATTTGGGCCGATGTACACAAGCAGTAAACAAAGGCAAGATTGTATGCATTAAAAGTATTTTGCACAAATGCACAGAATTGAAGTAGATGGATTTTATTGCAGCTGAAAGCTTTGTAATGTTTCTAGTGTTTATGGTATGCCTTGTGCAGTGACACATTTTTCTGGTAGGCATTTACTGAATTCAATAAACCGATCCTTCAAAAAGTATATTAACTTTTATGGCTGCTTCAATTCATCTCTTACTCATATATGAATGTGTATATGTGTTTATCTGCACAGGTTCACCAGTATTACAGTTTCCTGCCTGAAGATAAGGTCCCCTACGTGAACAGCATCGGCGAGAAGCATCGCATTAAACAGCTCCTACACCAGCTTCCCCCTCATGACAACGAGGTCAGTGCTCAAAGTACTGATGCATTTGCATTACGTTCCAGGAATCTGCTTTTCAACCAACTATTAGCAGAGAGATGAGAGATGGTAAAATACAATTAGCATGCCGTTAGTGGCTTTCTAGCCCATATATTTTGTTCAGGTTTGGTTGAACATTTGGTTGCAGACAGTCTCAGTGGAATGGGATTGTGTGAATGGATTAAGAATTCCCTAATGTCTCAAAGCACTTGAGAAACCAACATATTTATGTTAGGATTTGATTAGTGTATAGCACAATAACTAGTTCTATTTTGAAAGCCATTTTGTATATATAGTGAGTCCCTCAAGGATTTGGGGTACTCTATGTGTAGTAGAGTAACAGGGGTGTGAGTTTGTCTATTTGCAGTTTTGAATTGAATGGGGGGTAAAGGAGGCTCTGTAAAGTGCACTAACATGTTACATGGTCTCTAAGGAAATAAGCACTGTTGTTGCTTGTTAGAAAATGTTAAGGCTGAGCCACAACAGCTATGTTAATATAATATAATACAATATAATAATAAATGTTTTGATAATGAAAATGATGATGATGATGATGATGATAAAGAAAGGTGTTGTTGATGGATGCCTTTAGGTGCGATATTGTAACTCTCTGGATGAAGAAGAGAAGAGAGAGCTGATGATCTTTAGCAACCAGAGAAAGAGAGATAACCTGGGCAGAGGCACCGTCCGCCCTCTCCCCCTCACCATAACTGGAGCTGTTTGTGAACAAGTATGACAGTACAGTAGTTCAGAAATCACTTTAACAGTTACCCTTAGATTAAACATACCCTACCTGATCTGACTCCTTATCTAAATTAATAATGCCCAAAATAGATAGTTAATAATATTGGAATTTATTCTCTGTATTGTTCCACACATTGTACTCATTCTTATCTTTTAGTGTGGAGGCCAAATAAATGGAGGTGATATTGCTGTATTTGCCTCACGAGTGGGTCATGGATTGTGCTGGCATCCTCACTGCTTTGTGTGCTGCATGTGTGCTGAATTGCTGGTGGATCTAATCTATTTCCATCAGGATGGAAAGATCTACTGTGGCCGCCACCACGCTGAGCGACTCAAACCACGCTGTTCAGCTTGTGATGAGGTCAGTCTGACAACTTCGGCTTTCAAGCAAATAAGTCGTGCCTGTCTGAAGCCTAATCCTCTCAACTCACCCCAAGCTTAATCGAACTTCACACTCCACTACTCTATCACCTTGACCTCCTTTAATCCCAAAACCATAGCCCCAATCATAAACAAAAACTTTGAATCCATGAGGCCCTACATCTTTGAGTATCGTCTAACCAAGAACCATTGCTTTACCCAAAATACACTTTGGGCCATCAATATTGAAGCAGAATGTCAGAGTCATGCTAAATGCTAAAGTTTTGTTAAACAACAAAAAGAAAATCACTAACACTGTGCTATTAAGTATTAAAGTTGACCAGTAGGGAACAGCTTGGGATTTTTCTGATTTTCTTCACAGAAAAAGATGATTCTCAAAGATGAATATTGTGATATTATGATATTGTGTGTTAAAATAGAATAATAAGTCCCTACTCTGCAATGCAGTTTATTTTTTACTAACAGACTTTCACTTAACAGTCATGTTAAATACACCAACACTTTAGTTAGCTAGCTACATGAACATAGCTGTTGTTTTTTTTCGGAGAACAGCATGTGTGTCCATCAGTGCAGCTTGCATACCCATAAACCCCCTTTCTGAATTGTGAGGCAAATACACTTAAGTGCAGAATAAAAAGAAGCCCTAGGTCTGTAGTTATATTTGAGGACTGAGTATCAACGTGTGCAATTTCAGTATTAACTCCTCACAATGTATGCATAACTCAATTCTGAATACAGCTCTTTGTACATACTTTACATATGTTATTTAAATCCTGAAAACTATATCTAATTCCATCCTATGTTCTAAATTAAAAGTTCTTCTGATAACTTTAGGTCTTTATAGATATCTAACTTTTAAACTAATTTGTTGAGGTCTTGAATGTCAATGATCTTTACTGCAGGCTTTTCTTTCTCTTTTCTAACTTTGCTTCCTACCATATCTATAGATTATCTTTGCAGATGAGTGCACAGAGGCGGAAGGAAGGCACTGGCACATGAGACATTTCTGCTGTTATGAATGTGAGGCCCCACTAGGTGGCCAGCGCTACATCATGCGTGAGGGACGGCCTCACTGCTGCAACTGTTTCGAGTCACTCTATGCTGAGTACTGTGATGCTTGTGGAAAACATATAGGTATATTACACAGTAATCTCTGCTGATCTGACCTTTTTTCAAACTAGGCAAAAAGTTGCACTTTTCCAGTAATAGAACTCTACTGGTTAGGGAAACTACATCCAAATCCAAAACATGCTCCGTACATTATGTAGATATAGTCACTGTCTATTTAATAAAAAATAAAAAATAAAAAGTCAGTTAGACAGTTGGTTGCCTTTAGTATATTTTGTGTCTCTTTAGCTTTTGATAAACGGTTCATCCCAGAGTATCTAAATGTTGTGCTCAGTATTGAACATTTAATTGTTTGAAAAGATGAAGTAGATGTCTGGAACACATTACCATAACATTGTCAAAGTAGAATTTTTAAAAAACATGAGTTGTCATGAATTGACATGGTATTGGCGTGAAGAGTGCACACAGTGACCAGAAAACGCATTTTTAATTAGACTGAACAATAACATTAAAACAAGAAACAATTAATTGGAATTATTTTCAGATTTAAAAAATAGGCACACATGACCTCAGTTGAAAAATAAAGCCTGAAATAACATGTGTTTTCAGGGATTACTGCAAGTACATTATTTCTCTTTCAGACACAGTTTTCTATTATATGCACCTTTACACAAGACATCATATTAACTCTTGCCTCTAGAATTCATATTTATCTGTCCCCCTAGGCATAGACCAAGGACAAATGGCATATGAGGGTCAACACTGGCATGCCACTGAAGAATGTTTCTGCTGTGCTCGCTGCCGTCAGTCTCTGTTGGGCCGTCCCTTTCTGCCAAAGCAAGGGCTCATCTACTGCTCTCGCATCTGCAGCCAGGGAGATGAGCCTGATCTCTCAGACTCCTCTGATTCTGCTTTTCAGAGTGCTCGTTCACGCCAGTCACGCCGCAGTGCACGAATTGGCAAACAGGGAGCAAAGAACAACAAGGCAGAAAGTGGCAGGCAGCCATCATCTGGCTCAGCATCTGCAACAGGTGAGCGGCTTTCAGTGGATGCAGACTCCCTTGTTGTGCAAATGGACCTGCTAAGTGTGTCCAGCCCGGCTCCCAGTCGTACTCCAAACCGCACCCCAACAAGAACCCCAAGTAGGACCCCAAGTCGTTCACCGAGCCTGAACCGCAAGCAGTCTGTCTGGATGAGCAGGGAGGAGCCATACTCCTATGAGTCCAATCAAAGAGATCCTTCCCCTTCCCCAAATCCCCATCAGCTACGGAGCCAATGTAGCATCCGGAGCCCATATCCTCCCTCTCCTAGCCAACCACCCGAAGTGGTGAGCCCTCCAGGGTCCTGGCACAAAGAGCAACCAGGGAATAATCCCAAGAAGCCCCCTGTTATGGCAGCCCTGAGAGGCCACTCTTTTAATGAAAATTGGATGCACCATGGGCAGGAATCTGAGTTCCATCCGCCCAAACTGAAGACACAGATGAGTTTCAATGAGGTATCTAGTCATGGGGCTGGGTTCTTAGACAAACGCAGTGTCAGTGTGCAAGGCTTCCCCAGGGAGATGAGGCCTCCACTTCTAAGGAGTAGACATCACATTGGCCCCAGCTTTGGTGAACTGACACCCCTTGAGCAGACACCACGAGGATCTGCAGACTCACTGGCCCTTTCTTATGCCACAGGTATACTCATTCAGCCTTTTCTTAGTAACATATATTTCAGTTATTGTTCACTATTTATGAGTGTTAAAAATACTATTATGGCATGGTCATTATAAGGCAAATATCTGGCTTTGAAAAGATTAACTACATTGAATTTTGTCCCCATTTAGGAAACTCTTTGGATGGGACTACAAGGCGCCAGGAGCACCTTTCCCGCTTCTCAATGCCTGACTTAAGCAAGGACTCTGGTGTAAATGTGTCTGAGAAAAGTGCAATGGGCACCCTAAACTCATCCATGCAGTTCCGCAGCACTGAATCCCTGACATCAGTCCCTAGACCTCTTGCTGATCTGGGAATGCCAGTCAGACTGAGGTACCCGCCACAACTCTACTGGAACTCTTCTAGAGGCCTCAGCTTTGATGAGCCAGCCAAAGGTCGCATGGGTCTGGCAGGGAGCATGGGAAACGTTCATTCAGTGACACCACGACCACGACGAGCTAACACACAAGACTCTCCACGACAACAACGGCCAAGGCAACAGCACCATCGCAAAAGTCATAAGAGACACAAAGGCCACCATCGATCCCGCCGCTCACGCTCAGATAATGCCCTTCATCTGGCTGCTGAAAACCAGGGTTACCCTAGTGATCCAGTTCAGAGATTCCATGATGACTTTCAGCGGTTGCCCTCAAGGATGTCACGTGATCCTTTTGGGGGAAATTATGCATGTAGGCAGCAGTTTTTCAGGCCTTGCCCTCGAACCACATCTGACTTGACCTTGCAGGACCCTGGAGGTCCAAGACTAGGCCAGTACCTGGGTAGGTATGGAGAGCTGGCAGAAGGTGATGATCACTTTTGCTCCACCTGCTCCTCTTCATCAGAAGCATCCGATGATGAAGGCTACTTTATGGGAGAACCGATTCCTCGGCCAGTACAAGTGCGTTACCTTGACAACGAGGAATTGAGGCAGCGTTATAGTCCCACTTTGATGGGTGGTCACTCCCAGCTACACACACGTAGACGCAGAAAGAGTAAGAATTGCATCATCTCATAAGAGAGAGTTTGTACCTGTGTGGGTGTGGTGTGTGTCACTTTGTGTCTAGATTGTAACCTTATTGAAGCATGATCAAATCATAAACAAGAAAAACTTGATGATGTCCTCTGGATCTTATCTCCGCTGTTTACTGTGACAGAAGATGGCACAAAGAAATGCATCATCTCATAACGCAGGTTCTGTGTCTGTCAGTATGTCTGAGTATGTAACTTTATTCAAATAACTTACTTAATAGATTGTAATCTTACTTAAGCATGATCAAATCATAACCAACAAAACTTGATCATGTCTTCTGGACATTATATTCTCTGTTTACTGTGACACAAGATGACTTCATGTGTGAACAATTTGAATATCACATTAATCATTGTATATTCAAGAACACTTAAGTTCACTTGTAGAAACGTGCAATAAGGATGTGCTATGTACCGGTGGTTTGATAGGAAGAAATAGGAATGAGACTCAATGTGCACTGAAAGAACTGTTTAGAGTCAAGGATTGGTATTGGTGGGTTACCATGATAACTGGCTTTCATTACAAGTGTATTCTAATCTTGTTTATTCAGAAATGTCTTAAACTTGTGTTACTGTATGTGTAAGGAGTGAAATGATTGCTAGCTCAGTCATGTGGCTTGATCTGTCAATACTGATTATGAAGTCTGATAACGAAGACTGAGGGGACTTGGCTTTAAATGCAAATCTTATCTGCCCCAGCTTCAAGGTAAAATTTCTCTCTTCTTTTTTTGCTCTTTAAATCTGTCTCTCTATCTTTTATTGTCTATTTGAGAGCCAGTTCATCTGGACCCATATACTAGTTATTGTTTCCATTGTTCTAATTGCTTGCACCCTGTTCTATCAATGACATATTAAAATAACTTACCTTTGCTTTTGAGAATAGCAATGTTTGGTATAGTCCTGTTTTAAATGCAATATAATTTTTTTTCCAAAGTCCACATTTTAATAATGTTATCTTTAAATTACATGTATGTACAGTGATTTTCAAAAGTAATATAAGTCATGGCTGTAGTATTGTAAATGTTATGTAAATATAGTCTTAAATATTTCTATATTTTGTATCCTCAGAAGCATTATTTGTATCATATTGTAGAGCGTTAAATGCATGTATCCCCAGTTCATGTCTTGTATCTGAATTAAATAATATTTCAATTATCAATAAACTTAGGTCTTTATTTCTTTCCATATCAATGAGGTTGAATGTAGATTTATGGATGTGTCATGATCGGACTGGTTCAGCTGCTTTGATGGATTGATATAGATGTGACAGGATCTTATATAAGTGCTGTGTAAATGAACTAGAGTAAAGTAAAAGACATTTCAATAACAATATAAAGTAAATGACATTGAAGTTTCTTGTAATATAATACATTACTGTAATATTATACAATAATCATAATATATTATATACAATAGTTTATACCATAGTGCGGCTGAAGTCTCAAATCAGAAGGTGTGCATTATTTTTGTATAACAGCACTGCTCGGACAGTAGTTTCGGCTGTAAAGCGAATGATAGGTTTGTATTAGTTCACTCATTCTAATACATTATTGTGTCTATAGTAACAGCTCAGTCTCATATAACTGTATGGTCTGTCGTGTTTTATTCCTTACGTAGCAGAATAACATTATGTGCATTTGATTTACTTAAATGTTGTTAATGATTATCTATATTAAGCCATCAATTATTGTGGTGCAATAATTTAACAATTTAACAGCATTTAACTTTAAGTAATAAAATTTATTACTTTTTACTTGTCAGCAGCTACCACAAACATTTTATCAAACTATTTTAGTACTAATAAGCTGTGCATGGCTATATATGTATACATGTCTGTGTATTGACCAGAGATAGCTAAATAATTTACAGTATATAGTTATCCAGGGAACAGGGGAAACTCTTATATCAAGGAAAGTTATTGTTAATGAATTACAATAAAATAACTTTAGAATCCTTTACCTATATGAAACACCAGTTAAGGACAAACAAAGATAAAAGTACATGGTCATTTTTTAGTGCACATTTGAATGTTTTGTTTATTTGGTTTTTCACAGGAAATATATGTACATATTTAACACACCATCAAGCCCCTGCCCTCTTTCAACTCACCCATGGGGGTGTGTCACTTGTGTGTTTCCAAATAGAGAAAATGGGCAACAAAAGCCAATAATCATCATAATCAAGAAGGAAGATTATCATGTTACCACTGGCGTAAACTAAGATGCCTGGCTAAGAGGGATACACTATTACACTGGACTGTAAGGCATAGGGCATGGCTTAAGGATTTTGTTAAAAATGCTTTAAAAGCATTCAAATATTGACTACCAAAAAACCGTGATGGCAGGGCTGTCCCAAAACATGTGACAAGGGTTAGCAGGAGCTTGATGACATCTGTCACATAAATGGCCCAGCTCCATATGAATTATTTCAATGCAAATTTGGACTAATTTGACTTTGTTAACCAATGATTTTCTTGATATTTCTGCTATATATTCCAAATTTCCCTCGAGAAAACCTCATGATCATCATTAATTACATTATATTTTACACTGATGTAGTCTTCACAATATAAAAATTTGCAAGAAATGACCACAGTGAGTTCTGTGAAATGTTTCTTTTAAATCAAATCATTGTGAACTGTGGAAATATAACGTTCACAATATTTTGTCTTCATGGTAAAATCCTAGTGGTCAGACACAAAGCATAAGAACTGCATTATATACATACAAGCTTTTTAACAGTTATTTAAAAAGAAATGAGAACATTGATAGGTGAAATGGTTCACTGAAAATCTAGTGAAATGTCAGTATTGACTGAAACTTCATCTACTTTTTTCTTTACAGTAAATGTCTCTTCCCTATTTTGCACACATTTCAAGTATTCTCCATGTATTTTCAATACGTGCATGATATTGGCACTTGACTGTTTGGAATAAAGCAAGTGAGTATAGTCAAGTGACCAAAGCCTATATCCTGGTGTAAAAAGAATACCATTTCTTGTCAGATAGACCGACAGAGAGACAGCAAAATAGACAGAGTAATTACTATAGGTCACACACATTTCATGTGGAGCCCTAAAAACATCTACCTTTCACAACAAGACTTCTTTTACAGGAGAACTTCATATCACCGAGGACCAATGTAAATAATTAGGAGGTAATCAATTCTTTGGGAGAAATAAACTATTTTCACTGTAACAGAAAATATACATATAACCCAGTGTGTTCAGTTCTGTATATAACCTCGTTAACAGTTTTTTTTTTTTTATTCTTTAAGAAAAACTGAAGAAAATAAATTTTAAAAAAGCGCATAAAGCTGGCCATAACCCCCATCTTTATCTGGAAGCTCTCTTTAATTTGACATAATTGCCTGTGGGTATAAAACCAACTGAATTGGTCCTGAACATTTCTAATAAAATCTTGCAGAAATTGTTTACTGGCATTTCACCAACTGCCTCATGACACATATTTTAATATTTAGTGGACAACATTTTAAAAAATAGTAGTCAAATCAGAGCTGTTTTGGCTTGTACACCACCATAGGAAGGAGGCTTATTCTGATTCGTTTGGCAAGCAAATCTTCTTTAATACAGATTTGCCTTTAAAGCTATGGCATTCTAACACTAGCTTTGAAGAGAATAGTTAAAATGCTGCTGCAGTATTTACCACAATTAGCACCTATGATCCTTACACAACCATGTGTGGTTACAGATTTTCTCCTTTCATGCTGATGTGGCTGAAGAATGCACTATTCCAATGTCACTGCTTTACAAAGTCATCATTCTGTCTTTTACCTATAGTCTCAGACCTTCACTCATGAATGCATTCCCAGCGAAAAATTAGATTATGGATGTAGTTGATCATTTTTCTTCAATGGTTACTGCCTGAAGTTGCAGTATTGCCACAGAATTTACAGCAAGAGATTCACAACCCTCAGGTCAGTGTGTGTGTGTGTGTGTGTGTGTGTGTGTGTGTGTATGTGTGTGTGTCTGTGTGTCAGTGATGCTGGGACTGGGATGGTGTGCCAAGCTCTCTCGAGTCATACTCATGGATAAACTGCTCCATGGCTTCTACACAGCGCAGGCCGATCTCACGCAGGTTCTCCCTCAGCGAAGATTGGATGGGTCTCTCCAGTGACGGATCTTTCGCCACAAGCATTTTTACCACCACACCAAATGTGTCGCAGTCCTGCCGATACACCTGCAGCACACATACACACACCATAACTTTAGTATTATAAGGTTCTATCTAGGTACTAAGCAGCTTTAAGGTAATGGGGCATCAAAGTTTTGACATTCGAGCTAGCAAAACTCTAAGGTACTACAGATACTACAGCACTGTTGGATTCTTGAATCAGAAGGTGTGGATTAATTTTCTATAACAACATGGCTGCAACAGTAGATCCAGCTATAACATAAAGGACAGATTTATACATTAATGCACTCATTCTAAAGTGGTATCATTTCTATAGTAACAGTTAATTCACAGGGATTGTACAGCTGACACTCCACATAATCTAAGCCTAATAATAAATGGGCAAAGACAAGGAACAATACATAATCATTGATATGGTAAAGTTCTCCATAAATAGACACTTGTTTAAAATTTATGGAAAGAATCTCCCATGGCAGTGCTTTGTAACTGTCAGAATGTTTTTCTGGGAAAGGGAAAAAAGGGAATGTCTTCAGGACAAAGAAGTTTATCTGACCACAGCAGCATGGATTATTTTCCTATAACAGCTAGGCCAATCATGTGCTAGTCCTTACTGAACATGGCCTACACTTCAAGGTTACTTCATCAAACAAGGTTATTTCATCAAAATTCTGAGACAGTTTGAAAGTGGATTTGTGTGACTAATCACAGATAGAAACTAATAACCATGTAAGCTCAAGTATTTTTTTTGTCTGGCTGTTTAATAACTAATGAATAGTATTCATTAGCATAATAAGTAGTCCTTGAGAGTAGTCCTTAGGATCTAAAATGCAAAATATTTCACTTTTGAAAATCTCAAGATATTTTACCTTTTTTTTATATCTTACAGTTGTGCTAAAATATATTTAATCATACAATATATGTTTCCCTGAGGGCTGTGGTCATCACTCTTTGAAATTACTACACATTTTTCCAGGTTCTCATTCAGGGAAAACATCCGTTCTGAACATTTTCCTTCTCTACAGAACTGTTCTGAGCAGGCAGGCTAAGCAGGCAGGCTAAAGATAGCGCTGATTAAACGATTACACACACACACACACGCACGCACAGACACACACACACATATATATACACTCTTCACCCAATTATCAGTGAGGAACTTTGGGAATCATCACCCTTGAGATGATGAAGAGAAAAGCAGGAGTGTGAAAATGTGCAGAAGACAGAGAAATGCTCAGTGTCCAGTCATAGGGGATTGCGCACACACATTCACACACACACACACACGCACACACACACACACACACCTCTACTCATAGTCATACACATCCACGCAAATTACTAATTCATAAGCATTACTGAGTGACCTTTCATACAATTTCACACAACTGACTGCCAACACACACTCTGTCCCAAACTCATACTATATCTAAAATATTTTATATGTCACACTTGTACACTCACCTTACTCACTTCATTAGGAACACCATACTAATACTGGGTAGGACAAACCCCTTGGGAAGGCCTTAGTTCTTCACTGCATACAGGTAGATTCCACAAGGTGTTGGAAACATTCCTTTGAAACTCTGGTCCATGTTGACATGATTGCATCACATAATTACTGCAGATTTGTCAGCTGCATAATCATGCTGCGAGTCTTTCATTATATTGCAAATGTGCTCTATCTGGTGACTGGGGAAGCCAGTGGAGTGCATTGAGCTCACTGTCATGTTCATTGAACCAGTTAGAGATGACTTGTGCTTTGTGACACAGCACATTATCATGCTGGAAGTAGCCACTATAAGATGTCTGTGGAATCATGCTACTGACACCAAATTACTGACCCTACCATCTGCATGTTGCAGCAGAAATCAAGATTCATCAGACCAGGCCATATTTGAACATGTTGAACTTCGATTTGCTTTTCTGCTCACCACAGTTATAAAGAGTGGTTATTGGAGTTACTGTAGCCTTCCTGTCACCTTGATCAACAAGGCATTTCTGCCTGCAGAACTGCTGCTTCTCACTAGATGGTTTTTGTTCTTCACTCCATTCTGTATAAACTCTAGAAACTGTTGTGTGTGAAAATCCCAAAAGATCAGCAGTTTCTGAAATGCAGCCCTTATGGCACCAACAACCATAGTCAAAGACACTAAGATCACATTTGTCCCCATTCTGACATTTGATGTAAACATGACCTGCATCTGCATGATTGTATGCATTGCACTGCAGGGGTACAGGTGTTCCTAATAAAATGGACAGGAATTGTATATTGAAATACATTGTACAGTCAAGATGCACAGCGAATACATTGAATATAAAGAATGTAATGATTATGACATTCAATTTATATATGTTTCCTAGTGTGACGAGTGTAATAATCAGTGTTATATAAAAGCATTACACAGCAAGTTACATAAAATAGCACAGAATGGTGCAATCTGCAGTCAGTGTAGATATTTGATCGTACTGTGTGTGTATGTGTGTGTATGTGTGTCTTTTGTGGACACCAGGTGCATCTACCAGCTACCAGATCACCTTATAAAAGCACCTCAGCCTGACCTGTGGTATCCAGTAAGAACAGATGGACTGCGTGAGTGTGTGTGTATGTGCGTGCGTGCGTGTATGCATGTTTTTATATCCTAGTGAGGACCACATATCCCCACAATGATAGGAATATATGATTGTTTAAACCTTGTGGCTGGTCCCCATGATAAAAACTGCCTTTTTTTTCTTTACAAAAACATTGCACCTTTTATTTATTTAAAAATAAATAAATGAATAAATAAATAAATACTTTTTAAACATAATTTAAATAATAAGAAGCAAAAAGGTTTCCTTTTGGTTACTGAGGTTAAGGTTAGGTTTAGATTTAGGTGTAGGCATAGCATTAATTAGCTGAATTAAATATTAGCAAGGATAGTAAGGCAATCGTGTGTGCGTGTGTGTGTGTTTGTGTGTGTCTGTGTGTGTGTCTGTGGGTGGGTGGGTGGTTGGATGGGTGCATGTGTTTGTGCGAAGCGGCTGCATCTACCTGCTACGACACCAATTCAAAACAGCACCTACTGTCGGCCTTGTGGTAACCATAGAGATTGGAAGACAGAGGGAGAAAGAGAGGCAGTGTGTGTGTGTGTGATTCTGTGTGTGTCTGTGTGTGTGTGTAGTGTAATTTTCATTCTGCTGTCTGAGTCATAGCCCCGTGTGCTCTGCTTGCTGTTCACCAGAGCAAAATAAAAAAGTCTTGGTGCAGGATTGACTAGCAGGAGTGAAATGCTTTCACTCATGAAGGCAGTTCTTTGCCTTGCCTGCTACTGTTACATGTTAATAAAAGGGAATTTTAAAAGATTTTTTTCATACGTACATTTTTACAATAACACTGTTTGGTCTTCACAGTCCCTCTCATTATCTGCCTCAGTCTCAATCTCCTTCTACATGTGCATCTACAGACACGCACACACGCACGCACACACACACACACACACACACACACACTTTACCTCCTCTATCTCCTCTCTCTTTCTCTGGATGGCTCGACTTCTGGCAGCTGCACGTGTTACAGAAGACAGAGACTCCCTGCCACTACTGATCTGCTCTTCCTGATTGACCTGAGGAAAAAAGAGAGCACAAATTTGCCAAAATATGGGCACAATTTTATTAATTTAAGAACCTGAAATACAAAAATTTATTAAAATTGTGCACACACATTACAATTTTGTGACCTCGATTTAACATCACATGCACACAAGATAAAACAGATTCCCTTTCTGGCCTCTCTAGGACTCTGTACCATGGTGATATAAGAGATGACTACATTCTTTTCAAAGTGCATGTCTGTTACAGACATTTGGAGAGATGCTTGCAGTCACTGGCAAAGGCTTGCATGAAACAAGCAAAGCAAAGCTATCTCAATGTCCTTCTATAAAATTATGTGACCTCAACAGCACCCTGAAATCAGCAGAGGACTGTGATTGGGCAGTGATTACTTTTTCATTATAGCATGGTTCCGCACTGTTTATATTATACTGAAATGTGATTACAATAATATAATAACATTTAGAGAAATGCAATGACGGACTTGACATTTAGTTTTGGCTCATTGAGGAACACACAGTTGAATAGCTGAGAGGGTTATATTTCAAGGTGGGTTGCATTATATTCTGGCATGAATTCAGCTTTTCCAAAAAACAAAAAAAAATGTTGTAATAATGTAATGAAAGTTTTACATGTTCTTCATGGTGTGTTTTACATAGGTCAGTAAAGAAAACAATCCTCTGAGCATATTGAAATTTACATTGTTCTACAATAATGACTGTATTTTATTCCTGTGTCATGGATTCCTCTCTACAGTGTAGAACCCCTGACCCAGCACTGACATTGTGTTATTTTTGGAAGAATAAAACCTATAAAAATTATAGTGACCCATCAAGCACTATGAAAAGATAATGCTACTGCTAACACATTTAAGATATGTGGTGCCATGATATAAGCAAACTGCCTCCTGTCACAGACAGTGGATGTCATTATAATACCAGAAAAAGATATTTTAAGCCACTGGCTGCAAGGGGTTTGTTAGTGCTTGAGTTTGACAGACGAAAAAACACTGAGTATATTATATCACATTTCAACTAAGGGGTCTTTCAGGTCAGGATTAGCACAATATCTGTATATTGTGAAAAAATGAATCGAACATTTAAAGTATGTTACATTTATAAAAATGTATAAAACACAACTCATCTTTCCATATTATATTGAACCCACAATCCTCTGTGCATCTGGCTGTCACATTATACAAAGTATGTGCATTGCACAACCATCAGACATCAATTTCGATTTCACGCAGCTATGTGTATTAATTAATTTTCCCATGCAAAACTCTATGTAACTGTTTCATCAGATCTGAAGCTCGTTAAGGTGAATGTTGATCTCTGAGGCCAGTGTCTCCCTGTGCGATACAATTAGGAGAGAGTCAAAGTCTCACCTCAGGGTTTTTTTTTTTTTTCAAATGAAAGAAGACATTTTGTGGTCACTTACTGTAAATGATAGGGCAGGCCTCTCAGAAGCCACTGAAGATGACCAGGAACGTTCTGTGAAAAAAAAAAAAAGAAAAAAAAGTGAAGCACAGTTGATATTTACTGTCATTGGTGAAATCACAGTCATAGCAAATCTTTGAGGTATTTATTACATTCATGTTTACAGCATTTTGCAGACTCCCTTATGCAGAGTGCCTTACTGAAGTGCTTTGTCAAGAAAAAAAAACATATCCATATGCTAGTATAATAGATCAGGGTCTAAGAACACCATCAAACTGAATCCCTGTTAGCGAGGAGTTAGTAGAGAAAGAAAAAAGCAAGGGACTTTTTAAGTAAATTAGTGCTCATGTTCATGCTTGGTGAAAAGTTAGGTCTTCAGTTTTTGTTTAAAGACAGAGCCAGTGTATTCGGAGAGCCAGGGGAAGTTCATTCTGCCACCTGGGTCCCAACAAAGAAAAGAATCTTTCTTGCTACATCTTTGGTCTCAGTTCAAATATGCTTCCTAAATGTACACTGTATTATGCGATCTTTCCTTTGATCAGGGCCTCAATTAAAATGGTGTGAAAGAAATAACTAAGGCTTCTTTAAGAGGATCTGCAGGGTGCAATGTGGAGAGTTTGCCTCGCAACATTTGAATGCTTGGACTGCTTGATATATACTGGCTCTCTGCCTAGATGCTTAAATTCTCTCCCTTTCACTTTTTTTTTTCTTTCGCTCTCGCTCTCACCCTCTCACACAAAAACACCTTCATTTCTCTCCCACTCACATACACAAAACATTTGAGCTCATCCTCTCTCTCACTGTCACTCTTTAACACACACACACAAACACACATAAACACACACACACACACACACATATATACTGTACATTTAAAAATAGCACAAAGACAATGACTCATGCTCATCTCTGCATATCTCACAGGCACAATGAGCAAACAAGTGAAAGAGAGAGGAACCTATATGAAAGGTTCAGATCAAATCAGTCCATGCCATTTTCACACACATACTAGATACAGAAACGGCTCTCTGATACACACTCCAGCCTGTGCATACACTTATATAGGCAGATATAATATGCATTTTCATGTCATTTCAAATTGGTTGTATCCTTCTCTGAGCAAACATCCAATCATTTACAAGAATAGATTTATTGATGTACTATGCTCAGCCAAAAGACTGCAGAGCAATAAGATAATTCTCTGGATACATTTTTGCTGAAGAGCTGTTCACCAGTTCAACAATTCATCAAGCTGTTTACTTCTCCAGTGATGCAGCTGTGGTTGATGAGTGCATAATGATGAGCACTGAGAAAAACAGCTAGGCAAGGAGCAGGTGGTTGCTCTTGGTAGTAATAATGTGCTAACACTACCACCTAGTGTGGACAATGAGTTACAAGACAGTAGCAGGCACTTTTACATTATGCATATACAGTATATCTGCATAGTTGCAACGTTTATCCTGCACTGCACTACTAATTACTTTATGTTGAACTGTACATCTGCACAGTTCTGTTTAACTCTATATAGACCAGCTCTTATGTTAATCCTTCTATAATCTTTATATTGTCTTAATTGTGCTATATTCATTTTATAGTATTATATTATATGTATTAATTGTATGATCATGCAGCATTTACATTTCCTATCTGGGATGAATAAGGTGTTTTGTTAGTCATGGATGAAAAAAAATATACGGTAGGGAAATAAACCTATAGCCATGCTAATTTTTTTTTTTTTTTTTTTTTTGCAGATGAGATTGCGCACCAGTCATAACTTGCACAAATTGTACAAATTCTTAGAATTGCTAGCATTGAGAGCATGTTTAACATGGATAACAACTGTCACTCCTTTTCAATTTCACACAGGGTTAGTGTTTCCAGTTTCCAGTAAAAACTCACACACACACACACACATAACCCAACACACATTTGTTCTTGTAACATTTCATAAAATAGGCATATAAGGTATATTAGTATATAAGGTATATACCCTCACTGACTTTATTAGGAACACCTGTACACTTTCATGAGTGGCTGATTGGGCAATTACAAGAATGAACAGGGGTACAGGTGTTCCTAGTAAAGTGGTTGTGAGTGTATACAAGGTATATAAGGTACTTACTGCACCCCACACACACACACATACACACACACTGGGATATACCTGGTGTGCTGAATGCTTTCTTGTCTTGCACTGGAGTGGAAGTGCTCTTCTCTGACCTCTTTTCGAAGGGTTGGCTTGATGAATGCACATTTTTGTGTCTCAGCACCGTACTCGGGCTCCGAGATCTAGACGGAAGCCGGAGACTGGAGGCTCTCTGAAACCTGTGGAGCCTCAAGCCAAAACTGGGCCGCCGGGAGAAGTAGTCCTCTCTGGGCCTGTAATAGTAGCTGCATAAGGAGAGAAGTTATATGAAAAGCTGCATTATTAAATAATTATAAATAATTAAAAAATATATAGGCAAGAATATCATTTGCATTTCCTACTGTTCACATAACCGTTCTTATTTTGGAGAACCCATGCGCACCTCAAGATAATCAGAATTCTTGGTCATGTGTGTACAAATATAAGCGTATAAGAAAATGACAATTTGAGTCTAGACTGGGAAATTCTTTTTTGCTGCAGAAAACTAAAGAAATGTTATCAGGAGAGAAACAGATGTGATTATATGTTGTAGGGTGTCTAGTGCAAACTTTGTGTATACTAACTCTGTGCACTATTATTAGGAGAGTTCTGCTTCTCCGGATAATTTGTACTGTTGAACTAGTAGAAAGATTTTGCTTTGTCAGGAGAAAAGACAGCAGTTTTCTCATATATTAGGGTGTGCAATCATTATGAACTAGCTATTCTTCTAATAATAATATTTACATTTTTACATACATATTTACTTTTTTTTATAACATTTTTTGGGTAAAAATTCAGTGGAGTACTTTGATATACTGTATTATCCAGCATAAATATCAACCTTCTTCTTGAATGCTGCTGACTTCATGGCTTTCATGAGTATTATAATGTTCTCTCCGGCATTTGGTTGCAAATGATTTAACCACATAAAGTTTATTGCTGTAGGACACTTTATTCCTATGTTGTTTTATTATTATTATTATTATTATTATTATTATTTATTTTATTTATTTATTTATTTATTTATTTATTTATGGAAAGCTTTTGGTGCAGTATTAGAAAACATTAAATGTTCTATTTCCAAACTCACAGATAAACTTGTTTTTTATAAGATTCTGTCTGCTAGCCAATCATCATCCAAATAGACAGCCTTGCCCAATCAACATCTGTGTTATATTTACAATCTGAGGCATGAAGCTTGAGTATGACAAGCTGGAGGAGAAAGTAGCTTTTTGCTGTAGTTGTAGATCAACACGCTTCCTGAAAGTAATAAAAATTAAGAGTATAACACAGTTACAGAACAGGTCTACTGTACTCACTGATTTTCCAATGTATAAACGTTCTGGCACATTAGAAAGTGTTCAGCGCATCAGAAACTTAATATTGTGACTAACATCAGATAACATTAGCATTAAATATTAATGATACTGGTGCTTCATAAAACTGAACTTTCCAGTGTAAGCTAGTGTAATACATGTTTGTATGGTTGTGCAAAGAAAAGTATTGTATGTTCTAATACATCTTAATATTGTCAAATGTTTTGCAATTAAATTTCAAGGTAAAATGTCTTGTTTAGGAACAACTTCAGATTTTAAAAAGTGAAATATCTCGCATTGAAGATCTTAGAGAATACACTGAGAAAAAATAAAAAAGTTACTGAAAATCATAAATGATCATAATGATCATAAATGATCATAACACTTACAGAATAATAAGTTTCTGTTTGTGTTTGGCCACTGTTTAAAAATTTACTTTCTAATTGTCTACGAATTTCAATTATATGTTCATTTGAAGTAATCTTCAAGTGTACATCTTGTAAATGCAAATTACTGGGTTTTGCTAGCTTCTGATGTTCCATATCTCAAAAGGGCTCTTCACCCAAATAGAACTAATAGTAACATCATGACTTCTTCTTCTTCTTGTGCCACAGTTTGTTACCTTATTTGCCTTTATCCAAAACAACTTACATGTACTGGATGTATATAGTTGAGCAGGCAAGGGTTTAGAGCAAACACATATAAATCTTTGGCTCATCTGCTGTTTTTAATTTGAAAAAGAAAGAAGAAGAAAGAAGACAGCTCTTTTAGAGTATCTTTAGTACTTTCCAGCATACTCTGATATTAAAATGTGGAGCTCCTACACAAAACATGTCAAGGTTGGCAGGTCTGATACAGTTTTGTTGTTGTTGTTGTTGTTTGTTTGTTTGTTTGTTTGTTTGTTTTAAATTTTCAGTCTCACCCCTTACCCAAGCCCCCTTGCAATTCACGCCCATGGTTTGAGTACTTCTGGTTAGGAGACTTCCTCAAGTCCCCAGCAGTGACATAACAGAAGCCCTGGGATTTCAATACACACTAATACACTAGTACAGAACCTTAAATACTGATGCCCCACAGCCCAAACAAGGCAGAATATTATTGTTAACCTTACAATTTAGTATACTTCCATGAGCATAAATGCACAGTAATTCTACTCATACCCATTTAAAATTCTGACTTTTTTTGTTTATTCTTCTCTCCTCATTTTACTTTTTGCATGGAATGCAAAGAGACTGGCTTCCTTTTAAAAGAGATCTTTTATACCTATTCTGTGCCTGGTGCATAATTCCAGCTCATGTGTACTAAAAGACAGGTATTAAGGAAAAGAAAAAAAAGAACATCAAGCAGATAAAAATAGGATAGAGATATAAATAATTCCAGTTTCTACTGAAGGTTTCACAAGACATCCTGTGATTCCACTTAATCTAGTTGTGTTGCCTGTTGTCAAAGCCAGTGAGACATGAAACTCCTCTGCATTGATGTCACAACTGGTTGGGTAACATGTTTCTTAATTTAATTGTAAATTAAGAACCTTGCAAATTCTTTATTGAATCTTAGTCTCAGAAGCTCAACTTAATTGGATTATACTCCACTAACCCACATCAGGTACTAAAATGAAGAAATCACCAGATCTGACTGAGACAAAATACAAGCAATGCTAGAGGTACAAGTACCCTTTCTGCTTGGTGTTTGTTTACTCATTTTGCACACCAGAAATTTTCTGATGTAGATGAATCTTGTCTACAAATGATCGCTTAAACTCTGCCATGCTATTTTGAATATGGACTGGCTGATAGCTGCAGAGATGGCTTGAATGAGGTGTCATTTTCAATTGAACTAATCTGAACTGGCTACTGTTCAACAATGGCCAAAAATCTGAAAAGTTTTACACTAATCAGCCATAATATTAAAACCAATGACAAGTGGATAACATTGATTATCTCATTACAATGGCACCTGTCAAGGGGTGGGATATATTAGGCAGCAAGTGAACGGTCAGTTCTCGAAGTTGATGTGTTGGAAGCAGGAAAAATGGGTAAGCTTAAGGATCTGAGTGACTTTGAAAAGGGCAAAATTGTGATGGCTAGACTACTGGGTCAGAACATCTCCCAAATGGCAGGTCTTGTGGGGTGTTCCCAGTATGCAGTGGTTAGTACTTACCAAAAGTGGTCCGAGGAAGGACAACCGGTGAACCAGCGACACGAAGGCTCACTGATGCATGTGGGGAGCGAAGGTTAACCGACCTGAGCACGTGAGCATCAGAACTGGACCATGGAGCAATGGTAGAAGGTGACCTGGTGTGATGAGTCACGTTTTCTTTTCAAAAATTGTTCAGGAATGGTTTAAGGAACATGAGAAAGAGTTAAAGGTGTTGACTTGGTCTCCAAATTCCACAGATCTCAATCCAATCAAGCATCTGTGGGATGTGCTGGACAAGTCCGATCCATGGAGGCCTCACCTCGCAACTTACAGGACTTGAAGGATCTGCTGCTAATGTCTTGGTGCCAGATACCACAGCACACCTTCATAGGTCTTATTGAGTCCATGCCTCGATGGGTCAGAGCTGTTTTGGTGGCACAAGAGGGAGCTACACAATATTAGGCAGGTGGTTTTAATGTTATGGCTGATCGGTGTATCAGCTACTTAGTGAGAGATTTCATGGTACATAGGTTCAGGCTAATTTGGTGTTCAGCAGAACACTAACAGAGAAAATCTGTTGTTCTGTGGGCATTTCTGAGCATTATTTCTTTGTTTACTGTTACCAGTTTTGAATGTTTGCTTTTGCCCTACATTTGTGAGATTGATTGCCTTTTGATGTTCTCTTTACCTGATCATTTACGGTTTATGATTGAGCCTGCTAATTTGGATTTTAATAAAAGGCTTGCATTTACTACCTCCTGACAATTATAAAGTATACTATTAAAATATATATATGAAATACTCCATAAAGCTTAATGTACATAAATGCCTAAGTACATCCATTCTATTGATGGCCTATGGCTTACTGGTTTCACTCTGAAATTTGTCCTATTTATGACTTACCGAGCACACTGGTATCTCCCTCGAGAAAATGGCCGAGTGAATCGTGTGGGACTCCTCCTTACTCTGTTAATGGATCTTTTCTTATCCTAAAAAACATTTGCACACAGTTATAGGAAGATTAATCAAACAGCCCACCAAATACTAAAATGATGTAATATAATTGGGTCTGTAAATGACGTAATATAATTGGGCCATAATACAAATATTAGGTCTGTGAAACATGCATAAGTAAAGATTAAAACATGATAGAGCATGCTGTTATAGGAACATAATCAACAACAGGCTGGTGTGATGCATTAGTATGCCAAAGCTGATTATTTTCCAATGACAGCACTTCCTGAAGTGTTGTATTCCCCTTATACCTCAGCAAGACATGTACTGTTTATTCATTTATATTCATTTATACATTTAATGTTGCAGTTCCTATTATCAGTTACATTATAGCAGCTATAAACACTTCATCAGCCTCTGTTTTTTT
This sequence comes from Pangasius sanitwongsei, assembly GCA_037576675.1. Classification (NCBI taxonomy): domain Eukaryota; kingdom Metazoa; phylum Chordata; class Actinopteri; order Siluriformes; family Pangasiidae; genus Pangasius; species Pangasius sanitwongsei. The sequence continues at coordinate 19,723,483 of CM075010.1, forward strand.
CTCTCTTGAAGTTAATAAGACAAAAAATGCAGCTTCTCATGCTACCAAGAAACTGCAGTCTTCTGTCCTGAAGACTTCCTTGTGACAGAAAACTTAAAGTTACAGCTTTTCCTCTGACTGAGGTGCTAACACTGGATATTCCATTCAAAAATGCTAAATAATCATCTCTCCATAGAGATAAATAAATAAATTTTATTTATTTATTAAATAAACATAAATTTCACTATATCAACAATTTTTTCACTATATCAACAGTTTTAAAAATCTGTTCATGTGGAGTGTGTGCCATACAACCTCTTGTGTAAGTTGTTAATACAGAAACGATAACATATAGAGCAAACACATTAATATAAGCCGGTGATTTGCCTTGCACTAGGCACTACTTTTAATTATATTAATCAGCACCTTCTGACCAATCAAAATCAAGCATTCAACAGCACTATGGTATAAAATATTATTCTAGAGACTACTGCTACATTTTGTGATAGACCTATACCTTGCAATATATTAAAACGTACTGGTAGAAAGTCTTGATATCACATGGCTAAAGCAAGCATTATTTTGACCAAAATTATTTAGCTTACAATTGTTGGATTGTGTAGGTGGTGTGATTCAACAAAACACCTACAGAAACGTCTGGAATGGAATCTGGAATGGCTAAGAATGCTGACTGTGCACCATGCATCTCTTGCCTGACATCAGTGCCTGACCTCACTATTGCGCTTGTGGTTGAATGGGCAAATCCCCACAGTCATGCTCCAAAATCTAGTGGAAAGCTCTCTAGTTCCCAGAAGAGTGGAGGATATTATACCAGCAAAAGGGGGACTAAATCTCGAATGGGATGTTCAAAAAGCATATATCGGTATGACTGATCAGGTGTCCACATACTTTTGGCCACATGGTGTATTGCAGCTGGCCTCAAATTGGGCAGCATAGACGCTCAGTGGGTTGCATTGCTGCTACCTGGGTTACCACTGTCCTGGGCTCAAGCCTGAGCTCAGGTTACTGTCTGCGATTAGTTTCACATGTTCTCCCTGTGTTTGCTCATCTCATGTAAAGCTAAATATAGGCTTATGATTCAATACAGGAAATACCTTGATGTTTATCAGAAATACCACCTGTTGCTGAGAGGTGAAATCAGTTAGCTGTGTGTTGCCACATCCCGGAAGAAAGAAGGAGAAGGCATCTGTTAAGAGTTTCATATTGGCCGTGACCCAAATAAATAAATAAATAATTTAATTAATTAATTAATTAATAGTGTGGGGGAGGATTTCAAACCTCAATGCAAGAAAATGCAAAACAGATCAAGAGAGCAAAAATCATGACTTGGGATATTTTCATAAGTAGGGGGCACAGTGATTTAGTGGTTAGCGTGCTTGCCTCACACCTCCGGGTTTGAATACCACCTCGGCCCTGTGTGTACGGCGCTTGCATATTCTCCCCGTGCTTCGGGGGTTTCCTCCGGGTACTCCAGATTCCACCACCGTTTCCTCTGGGTACTTTGCTTTCCAAAGACATGTGATGTAGGCTGATTGACATTTCCAAATTGTCCATAGTATGTGAATGTGTGTGAATGTGTGTGCCCTGCAATGGGTTGGCACTCCATCCAGGGCGTGTCCCAAATTCCCTGGATTAGGCTCCAGACTCCTCCCCCAACCCGGTGTAGGATTAAGCGGTACGGAAAATGGATGGATGGATCAGAATTCGGGTTGAATTTTAAAGTATTAGAAGTGTGGTTTAGCCTCATTTCAGTATAGCCTCGGACTAAATGAAGCACTGCTAAGTGTTACTTTCACTGACCAAATGTAGCAAATCAGTGGAAAGGCTGCAGCAGCATATCCAGCCTGATATAAATAGACCATTGGAGACATTATTGTAGGTTAATAGGTTCTGATATTCTGCGCCAGTTCCTTTCCTACTTTCACTTTCACTTTGAACAGCGCTTTTGAACAGAAATTCGCAATGGGATGTGTTTCCTGGTATTTGATGAGTCAGGAATACCAATGCCACTTCCAAACATTAAAACAGTAGGAACGAGTGATAAGTTGTTGTTTTTTTTTTTAATTTGTGTTTTTTTTTTTTTTTTTTTTTTTTGTAGTAGTAGTAGGAGGAGTTGTTGTTGTTTGTTTGTTTGTTTATTTGTTTGTGTTTTATACTCTGCTTCCGCTTGGGGCTCTGCGTACTGTTTTGTGAGCCCCAGTCATTGAAACATCAGTACACACTACTGCTTATAGGCTCACAACATCTTCAGGAGCATTGTCTCAGAAAAATCAATACAATAAAATTACAGGTTTTTTTTTTTTTTTTTTAAATAATAATAGTTTTTGCAAAACACACAGACCGGCTCATTTTTATTAGTAAGACATGTATTGCATTTTAACTCTGCATATCTTTGAATAAGATCTGCAGCTTTTTTTTAAGCACAACAGCTCAGAAAACAAGCCAGAAGGCAGTGTGTGAGACACATACCGCTTTATGAGTAGAAGAGGATCTCGCTGTTTCCATCCTGTCTGTTCTGTCTACTGTCAAATGCTGTCGCTCACAAGCCGTGCAGTTTCGAGACGATCAGGAAGTGTGAGGAACTCCTTTGAGCTCGGCTCGGAGACTGTTCAGAATTTAAAAGGGCGGATTATTACATGACTGAGCCACTTCTACTTTCTCTTTCGGTTCTGAGTTTGTTTTTTCCACACCCTGGCCCGGATTGCATTCCTTGGAGCGGTGTCCTAAAGTTCGCCGTTTAGCAGATCTTCAATGCGGAAGAATTATGTGTGTGTGTGTGTGTGCGTGTGTGACGCGCGCGCGCGTGTGTCAGAGTGTGTGTGTATGTGTATGTGTGTGTGGCAGAGTGTGTGTGTGTGTGTGGCACAGTGTGTGTGTTTGTGTGCGTGTGTTTGTGTGGCAGAGTGTGTGTGTGTGTTTGTCAGTGTGTGTGTGTGTGTGTGTGTGTGTGTTTGTGTGGCAGAGTGTGTCTGTCATACGTTAAATCCTACAGAGTAGTTAGGCTATAAGTCAGTTTTTACTCTTTTTTTTTTTTTTTTTTTTTTTTTTTTTTTTTTTTTTTTTTTTTTTTTTTTTTTTTTTTTTTTTTGTTGTTTTTTT
>CM075010.1:19729417-19754012 GCA_037576675.1 Pangasius sanitwongsei
ACTACCCCCCCCCACACAAATTTCACGTACAACCACCCAAAAATAATTATTATTATTTACACCACTCAGTCTTTTTTTTTTGTTTTTTTATCCACCCCCCCCCCCCCCCCCCCCCCCATTTCCGTTCTTTATCTGCCACCATATCCTTCATTTCTCAACTACTGAGGAGTGTTTTTCAAATTGGCATTGGTAGATATATGAAGAATACCCCTTCTACAAGCAATGGTGGAAGCATGTTGTGATAGCTGCTGAAGCCTATCAGGGCTGGAGTCATCATGCCAGGAGATACTTTCTCTGCTGCTTGTTGTTGATGAGGTCCAGTGGCCAGACAAAAACGAAAAAAGGAGGATGCAGCCTGATTTTCTTTTTCTTTACAGAATATGCATAAGGCCTTATTACAAATCCAACTGTTTGCTGAAATATATAGGCCTCCTGATAAAATTAACACAATTGTGTTTTCCCCTCATCATAGTGTTTCATACCCATGTTCAACTAGTTCTTAGGCAGGTCTATTCATTTGGTGTTGAATGTGTGTGTGTGGGTGTGATTTAAAAATTTCATTTTTCATTCATTTTGAGAATACATAGCATTGTTTTGAATGCATCCTTTGCTTTTGCAAGGGATTTGTGGAGTTTTGGAGTTTGTGTGTGAGTTTCTGGATTTGTGTTTAGAGTCTTGAGAAAATGAGCCATGCTTTCCAAAAACGTGTGTAATCAGTTGAAGAAAACTGTAATATAATACTTAGGATCAGAAACTGGACTAAACACTTTCTAAAAACATCTGTTTAATCCTACTGGATGGCGTCCAGCTACTAATTATCATGGTAAGCTCGAGTTCTTTTCTCGCTTTTCTTATTTGCAACACACAGTTATATGATACCATTATTGTATCATTATTTTATTTACATTAATCTACACTCTTGATGTTATGGCATATGCAGACATACAAAGTGCGATGCACTACACCAGTCATAAAAAATGCCAATTCAATAACCAGCCTGCACCATACCCTCAGGTTTACTTTCACCAAATGTGATATAAACCATGACAAGTCCTGTGTTGAAGATTTCTGAAGAATCCACCATCCTGTTGTTGCTGTAGAGTTTTAGAAACCTGCTGGTTTTCTACACCCATGAATCTAATGTTGAGCTGGCTGGATCCCAGAGTTGGCAAAAAAAAAAAAAAAACATTAAAATGCATTAATCACACACAAAAGGATACTATTGTACACCAGGCATTTCCCTTCTTCTGAACTCTTTTAAATATACAAATGATCTTCTGAGCCTGAGCAAGAGAGATTTCTTTTGTGTCTGTGTGTGTGTGTGTGTGTGAGAGAGAGAGAGAGAGAGAGATTCTCAAACAGGATAAACCGGTATGTGGAAGTCTTACTCAGACGTCCTCCAACTAGTTGCCAACGAACACTCCATATGCAAACACACAATATTTATTTTTTTAAAAATCTGACTGTTCATCGAGAACTTTGATATCAAGAACATTCCCAGCGAGGTGAGTAAATTGTTTTAATAAGTGGTTACTGTTTTAGTGAATATCAAAATGTCAAATTAACATGGAGAGTTATAAGTTCTTAGATTTATTTGCTGTTGCTGTTGTTGTTATGTCAGTGTGTATGTATTTGTTGGGTGCATTGTGAGGACCAATGACAGGATAGTGAGTCTTCACAGTTTTACAGCTTTTATTTGAAAAACTAAAAGACCAAAATATTTCCTGCTGCTACTGAGGTTAGGACTAGATGTAGGCATTGCATTAATTCGTTATCGTAATCATTGTGTCAGTGGAAGTTCCTCAGACAGATAGAAAAAAGTGTGTGTGCGTGTGCATGTGTGTAGATGTACATGTAGAAGGCTACACAATCTACTGTTTGTTAATCAACATTGAAATATTGGCCATTATTAGTATCACAGAAGGCTGCAGCATGCAAAGAGCCAACTATCCAGCTGTGACCGTCTCATCTCACATAGTATGGTGGTAGTTCTGTTCTAGTGATCCTAAGGGTTCAAGAACTGCTGTAGAGCCACTGTCTGTTCAGCTCGGTGTTTTGACTGCATCCTGCCTCAATTCTTACCCACAAGATCCAATGAATGTAAATGTGCAAATACTGACGGGTGACAAATCAAAGCAAAAAACGTCATACAATGTCTTAGTAAGGTGTTTGCAGGGTGGCCAGGTCTCAACAAAATTTCGAGCCCAACAATAATCGCAAAAATGCACAAAATGACCTGAAACTAGCCCAAACATTTTGCTGTTATATGAAAGAACAGTGACAATATACACTCTATGGCCTAAAGTTTGTGGACACCTGACCATCACACCCCTAATGTTATAATAACCTCCACTATTCTGGGAAGGCTTTCCAATAGATCTTGGAATGTGGCCGTGAGAATTTCCCATTGAGCCACAAGAGCATTTAGTGAGGTCAGGCATTGACATAGGGTCAGAAGGCTTGGTGTGCAGTCAGCATTGCAATTCATCACAAAGGTGTGGTTGAGGTCAGGGCTCTGTTCAGGCCACTCAAGCTTGGCAAACCATGTCTTCCACGCCGACCTTGGCAAAGCATGTCTTCATGGACCTTGCTTTGTGCCCAGCGGCATTGTCATGCTGGAATAGGTTTGGACCCCTTAGTTCCAGTGAAGGGAAATTATAATATAACATCATACAAAGACGTCCTATATAAATTTGTGCTTTTGTCACCTGTCTGTATTTATAGAAATTCAACAAGAAAATAGGTTCTTAGAAAGAAATTTATATAGATACAATACTCCACAATACTGCCATTTCCATACAAATAACAGTTGACTTCAAATATGTATAGCTGATTTGAAGTATATGAAGTAGCACTTAAATGCTTTAATTAACATTGTAACAATTTAAAACATGATGTAGATAGGACAAAACAAGAAAAAAAACACATAAATATTGCTGGGAACTTAATGGCACCAACTGGTGGAATATAAAAATAGTCTCTTTGGGGAAGAAGAGTATTCAGAATATACACTCATTGAACACTTTATTAGGAACACCTGTACACCTACTCATTCATGCAAGTATCTAATCAGCCAATCCTGTGGCAGCAGTGCAATGCATAAAAACATGCAGATACGGGCCAGCAGCTTTGTGTAATGTTCACATCAACCATCATAATAGAGAAAAAAAATGTGATCTCAGTGATTTTTGCATGCTTGTTGGTGTCAGACGGGCTGGTTTGAGTTTTTCTGTAACTGCTGATCTCCTGGGATTTTCATGCACAACATTCTCTAGAGTTTACTCAGAATGATGCAATAAACAAAAAAACATCCAGTGAGAGGCTGTTTTGTGGATGGAAATGCCTTGTTGATGAGAGAGGTCAACAGAGAATGGCAGATAGGCTGACAGAAAGGCTACAGTAAATTAGATTACCACTCTGTACAGTTGTGCCTGCAATGGCCACAGGCTCACCAAAACTGGATAGTTGAAGACTGGAAAAACGTAGACTGGTCTGATGAATCTCGATTTCTGCTGAGGCACAAAAATGGTAGGGTCAGAATTTGGTGCCAAGAGCATGAATCCATGAGCCCAATCTGCCTTGTGTCAACAGTCCAGGCTGGTGGAGATGGTGTAATGGTGTGGGGAATGTTTTCTTGGCGCACTTTGGGCCCGCTAATACCAATCAATCATCACTTCAATGCCACAGCTTATTTGAATATTGTTGCTGACCACGTGCATCCGTTCATGGCCATTATTTACCCATCCTCTAATGGCTACTTCCAGCATGATAATGCACCATGTCACAAAGCAAAAGTCACCTCAAACTGGTTTCATGACCATGACAATAGAACACCTTTGGGATGTGGTAGAAAGGGAGATTCACAGCATGAAAGTGCACCTGAAAAATCTGCAGGAACTGTGTGATGCAATCATGTCAACTTGGACCAGAATCTCAAATGAATTTTTTGAACATCTTGTGGAATCCATGCCATGAATAATTGAGGCTGTTTTTGAGTGCAAAGGGAGGCCCTACCCATTGTTAGTATAGTGTTCCTAATAAAGTGCTCAGTGAGTGTATTTTGTTATGTATGATAAAATGTATTGGCCAGAATACAGAATGTGAAACAGACAGCCATTCCATCAGCAAATAATAATAGAAAATTGACAACTGTCGATGTATACATAATATATGTAATATATACACTCACCATCCATGTTATTAGGAACACCTGTACACCTGCACATTCATGCAGTTATCTAATCAGCCAGTCATGTGGCAGCAGCACAATGCAAAAGAGCTTCAGGTAAATTTCACATCAAACATCAGAATGAAGAAAAAATGTGACTTTGATCATAACATGGTTGTTGGTACCAGATGGGCTGGTTTGAGTATTTTAGAAAATGCTGATTTCCTGGAAATTTCACACACAATAGTCTCTAGAGTTTACACAGAATGGTGCAAAAAACAAAAAACATTGAGTAACTCACAGTTCTGTGGGTGGAAACTCCATGTTGCTAAGAGAGGTCAGAGGAAAATGTCAGGAATGGTTCGAGCTGCCAGGAAGGATATAGTAAGTCAAATAATCACTCTTTACAGCCGTGGTGAAGAGAAAAGCATCTCGGTATGCACAAAACATCAAACCTTGAGGTGGATGGGCTACAACAGCAGAAGACCACATTGGGTTCCACTGCTGTCAGCCAAGAACAGGAATCTGAAGCTATCATGGGCACAGGCTCACCCAAACCGGACAGTTGAAGATTCCAGAAGACATTTTTCCCCATTCTGATGTTTGATGTGAACAGTAACAGAAGCTCTTGACCTGTATCTGCATGATTTTACACATTGCACTGCTGCCACATGATTGTCTGATTAGATAACTGCATGAATGTTCCTAATAAAGTGGACGGTGAGGGTATATAGACCACCATTCAGGGTATTTAAGCACATTTGTGCAATTGAGTATTGAAGAGGAAGATAATGAGGAATTACTAGAATTACTCTTTTTGGTTGTGCAGAAAAAAAACTGTGTTTATAGGGTCCATGAATGAAACTGTTCTCAAGTTACATGGAAACTGCTTACAAAAAACACTCTGAATCAGCTTGTAATATCTAACACACTGCATTTGGCCTGTAGTGGCTGAGCCTCATGATTTCAGGGGGAGATTGGCCTCTGAACCAAGACCATAAGACCACATTGCAGCATTTTGGCTTCTTCCTCAGGGCTTCTAGGAAGTGCCACTTTAGCACTTTGTGTGCAAACTGGTTGGACTCAAGAAAAAGTTAGTCAAAAATGAGGTAAGAAAGTATGAGTATAGTGCTCTCCATGCTAAATGGAGTTCCTAGCCTATCCTAGCCTATATTTGCGGGAAGAATCAGGCTGATGAGCCATGTCCTCCCTATTTCCACAAATTCTTCTCATTTCACTTTATATTGGCCTCTGTCTTTCTTTTCTTCCTGTTATGATGTCTACAGGGGGCCTCATAAGAAATCTGTAACTATAATATCTGCTATAACTACAAAAGTACAAACTGGTGCTTCAAAGGGAAATGACAGTGCTGTTTTAGATAAGTAAATGCATGTAGACAATTTCTGGATGGATGGATGTTTAGATGTGTCATGTTTCTGCATATTTTGCAGGATAAGAACATATGCAAGAGCACACATTCTGCAGAAGTTCCATACGCATTGTCAGTCTCTTGCGGCCAATGGCAATTCAGGATATCAAAGGGAATTTGAGGTGAATGTCAGTGATATATATATGTCATTAGTAACAGTTTTCGTTTCAGATCAGTACTTATTATAGTGTTTCCTTTCACATAATTGTATGTTTTTTTAGGAGCTGAGTGACACTGCAAAGGAGTTCTCATGCAGGGCTGGAGAGCTGGATGCCAATAAAGACAAAAACAGATATCCTTTCATTTTACCCTGTGAGTACTTATAAACCTTACTCACCACATTTAATCAGCTAAATAGCTGAATGTTTATATAATTGTATACTCTATGGTTGTCACAATTACGAAACAAAAGACCTTAAAGTAAAAATCCACCCTGAATGACTTGCATATTCATCTTTATAATTAACATGTGATCTTAACTGATCACAATGATCTTCAATAACAGTGAAACCTGAACATTTTCACTAATGTTTGAGATTAATGAAATTTGTCCCCCCTATAAAACACCATTGTAGCTGCACTAGCAATTTCCCCCTGTGACGTCAGAGCAACAACTGCAACCCTTTCATGGAAATAACAAAAATTCAGCACCAAGCAACAAATTAGCACCAGACTCGCTAAGCATTTCAGTATAAATATATTTAATGTGTTTCAGGGTGGAGGCCCAAGGAACATTCATTTTCATTAACGTAGAGATAACATAATCAAACTATGTAACCAACCATTTATTACCAAGTTTATTGTGAGGAGACAATGTAAAACGTGTAAATATTGGTGACAATAATTAGAAAGCATTTAAACCACATCTTCATCTATTAAACCTCCTTTAACAAATATAACTACATAGTAGCTCTGCTCTGCTTCTCTAAGGACTTCCCAAAGGCTTGTGGAGCTAGTTGGACAGCTCTCTTCCTCAAACCTTTCATTCCTACTACTTCCAGAGCAGCTAGATCATGTGACTGAGCAGGCCATTATAGACAGCACTGTCGCATTCCTCTCTAATTCCAAAGCTCGTGTGTATAGTTTTAAGGTGTACTTGGGGTCAAGAATTAAATATTACTCAGAAAAAAATTATCTGAAAATTCCTTTCAGAACATGAAGGTACTAACCTACATCTACAACCTCCTGATACTGACTTGCAGCTAACACTGTGAGTTTCCTAACACATTAACTTTTTGTCTTTCAGATGACCACTGCAGAGTTAAGCTGACTTTATTGGAGTCACAGCCACACTCAGACTACATCAATGCCAGCTATGTGCCTGTGAGTGAGGCAATGGGGTGGTCATTCAGTCAATTCACTTATTAGAAAGTACCATTCTAACAGTCCCTGAGTTAATAATAATAATAATAAAAATAATAATAATAATAATAATACAGCCACTTGAACAGTAATCAGCCAGTGATAACTGTAGTAATCAGTAACAAATGAAGGGCCTTCCAAACCTCTCTAATCATTTTTCAGTATGTAGTTCAGCTCTCAATACAACTTGATATATGTAATTCACATATACTTTTTGATATACACAAAACCAATTGCCTATTTTTGATAATATTAATCATTTTATCCACATCCTTAAGGACATACTATAAACTCAAGGAACAAACAATGCAAGTGATTACTCTTCCTATCATTATATTAGTATGAACCTCATCAGCTATGGAATTACAGCACTAGCAAATCCAAAAAGCCAAGACTGAAGGAAGTAATAAGGAAAGAACATAATGCTTCAGGGAAGAGGAAAACTGAATTTCTGTAATTTAAGCACATAATCATGAGCTGCCTGCCTCTTAACTCCAGTATCAAATAAGGTGTTTAAATGTCATGACATACTAGAATAAATAGAAGAGCATTTGGTACGTTCACAACAAGTTTCACAGTATACTCTTCCACTAGGGCTGTACTACCCTGCGGGGTTCAATCCAACCAGATGTTCCTGTAGACCTTGATTGGCTGGATCAGATTATATTACCATACGGTTACCTAAACAACACAGATCATTAGGAGTACGGTTGTACACAAAAGCCAAACACACAAACACAGATTTTGTATATTCGTTATACACTCTCCATCCTCTTTATTAGGAATACATGTATCCCCAGTTTATTCATGCAAGTATTCAATTAGCCAATCCTGTGGCAGCAGCACAATGCAGATACAGGTCACAAACTTTAGTTAATGTTCATCAAACATCAGAATGGGGAAAAATATGTGACCTTCACCATGGCATGGCTGTTGGAATATTTCAGAAACTGCTCTTCTGGGATTTTCACACACAACATTCTCTAGAATTTACACAGAATGGTGTTAAAAACAAAAAGCATATAGCAAGTGGCAATTCTGTGGGCAGAAAAACCATGCTGGTAAGAGATATCAAAGAAGAATGGCCAGACTGGTCAAGCTGACTCAAGCTGACAGGAAGGCTACAGTAAATTAAATAACATTTTTTTACAACCATGGTGAGCAGAAAAGCATCTCAGAAGGCACAACATGTCAAAACCCTGATGTGGATGGGCTACAATAGCAGAAGACTACATCGCGTTCCACTCCTGCCAGCCAAGAACAGGAATCTGAGGCTGCAGTGTACACAGGTTCATCAAAACTGAGAAGTTGAAGATTGAAAAAACAAAGCCTGGTCTTTTTTCACTGGCAGAACTGCCACTCACTGGATATTTTTTGTTTTTTGCACCATTCTATGTAAACTTTAGATACTGTTGTGGGTAAAAATCCCAAGAGATCAGCCGTTTCTGTAATACTCAAAGGAGTCCATTTGACACCAATAGCCATGCCACTGTCAAAGTCACTAAAATCATATTTTTTATGCAAACTGAAGCTCTTGACCTAGGTCTACATGTTTTTATACATTGCGCTGCTGTCACATGATTGGCTGACTGGATAATTGCAATAATGAGCAGATGTATAGGTGTTCCTATTAAAGTGACTGGTGAGTGAATATACATAGATGCTGTATATGCTGTATGCTTTTGAGGAGTTATTAGTGTATGACCAGATCACTAGATCAAATGTCAGTTAATCTAGAATGAATAATTCAGAGGTCAGAATCATTCAGCATTTAGTCAATAAATTAATTAAGAAAGGAATTTAGATTTGCTAAAAAAAAAATAAAATAAAATAAACAAACCTAAGATGTAAATATTTTTTCAGAATCTCTTATAATCACTCTATATAACTGTGCATTTATGTGTGTCTGTAGGGTGGCTGTACAGAGCATGACTTCATCTGTACCCAGGCTCCTTTGCCATCAACCATGGCTGATTTCTGGCGGATGATCTGGGAGCAAAATGTGCAGATTATCGTCATGGTGACAGCACTAAAAGAGAGTGGCAAGGTGTGAAAACAGACCAGCCAGTATGGGAATTTGTGTTATTAACACAGATAGTAGCACTTATGTCCCCATTGTAAACAAATAGTAACAGTTGTGTCCTCACTCACTATATCCATGCATGTGTTCATACATGAGATGAAAAAATACTATCCTAGCAATATTATCTACATGAGCTTCAAATGAGAGACTAGTCAATAATCACACCAAGGTCTTTTACTGCTGCACATGGTGTAACTGAAAGGCCATTCAGAGGTATCCAGAGAGCTGCCTGTGGTCCTAGTAGAAGTACTTCTGCTTTGTCAGAATTAAATAGGAGGAAGTTACTCAGCATCCAGTTTCTAAAGTCCTTTACACATTCCTCAACTTTACTAAGCTGGTGTCTCTCATCTGGCTTTGGGGAAACATATACAGTCATGTGAAAAAAATAAGTACACTCCATGGAAATTGTTGGCTTTTGTGACATATCTGGGCAAGCAAACATTTGATCATCTTTGAAACAGTGCCTATTAATAAAGTTGATATACTTGAACAAAACCACAAGGAAAATTTTTCAATCATTTATTCAACTAACTATCAATAGATGTGATATTCTTCTGTGGAAAAAGTAAGTACAGCCTTGGCCTCTGAAGCTAGTATTGCCCCCTTTAGCAGAAATAACTTCTTGTAGGCGTTTTCATAATTGTCCACCAGTCTCTGACATCGGCTTGCTGGAATTTCTGACCACTCTTCCATGCAATATTCTTTCAGTTGCAAGAAGTTTGAGGTTTTCTTGCATGTACTGCCTGTTTCAAATCCCCCCACAACATTTCAATGGGATTCAAATCCGGGCTTTGACTAGGCCATTCCATAACCCTTCATTTCTTGTTTTTGAACCATTCCTTGGTGGATTTGCTAGTGTGCTTATTATCCTGTTGAAAGGTCCACTTTCAATTCAGCTTCAACTTTCAGACAGATGGCCTCACGTTATCTTCAAGTACTCTTTGATATGATGCAGAATTCATAGTTGCATCAATGAATGCAAGCTGTCCAGTCCCTGAGGCAGCAAAGCAGCCCCAAACCATAACATTTCCACCACCGTGCTTCACAGTTGGTATGAGGTGCTTCTCCTGAAAAGCTGTCTTTGGTCTGCACCAAACATGTCTGCTGTTACTGTGGCCAAACAACTCTGTCTTTGATTCGTCTGTCCAGATTATTCCAAAAGGCCTGGTCTTTGCCTATATGCTCAATGGCAAACTGTAGTCTTGCTCTAATGTTCTTTTTACACAGCAAAGGCTTTTTACTGGCACATCTCCCATGCAGGTCAAATTTGTGCAATCTCTTTCTGATTGTAGAAGCATGCACTTTGACATCAGCAGTTGCAAGACTTACTAGCAGATCCTGTGATGAAATTTTGGGGTTCTTTTTGAAATAACTGAATTTGCTGGGATGGCCAGTCCTGGACAAATTGGCAGTCGTTTGAAATCTGCGCCACTTGTAGATGATTTTCCTTACAGTGGAATGATGTATTTCAAATAATTTGGAGATCTTTTTAAATCCATTGCCAGAATCAAAGGCATCCACAACCTTTTTTTCTGAAGGCCTTACAGAACTCTTTAGAACTTGGCATGATGACACCACACACCTCAATAGCAAAGGGAACACCAGACACTAGATGTGAGAGGTTTAAATAAGACAGGTTCCACCTGTACTCCCTAAGCTGGTTCTAATCACTGGCACCCAATCTTGAACATTTGATTCTAATTTTAAGGATTTGAAGGTATGATAAATGTAGCAGTGTACTTACTTTTGCCATGTGACCGATCTGGTTTTTTGTTAATTTGAATTGTGAAAATTACTACAAAAAGTCAATTTTATATAATAATTTCCCCTTGGGGATCAACTGAGTACTCTCTATCTATCTCTATATATCTATAAATTATAAACCTTCCTTGTTTTATGTGTATTTGATAGAGTGTATAAATTTTATTATTAGGCACTGTTTCAAAGATTATCAAATGTTCGCTTGTCCAAATATGTCAAAAAAGCCAACAATTTCCATGGGGTGTACTTATCTTTTCATATGACTCTAGTTGTGTGTCATTAGCATAACAGTGGAAGCTAATACCATGTTTATTAACAATTGTACCCAGAGGTATCGTATAGAGAGAAAAGAGCAGTGGGCCTAAAACAGAACTTTGTGAAACTTTAGTATGCATAGAGAAGTTACCATTTACATCTATTACAATATTATGATCAGTGGTAGCAAGAGCTGCACTAACGTCCAGCAACACAAGCAACAAGACACAACTCTGATTGCAGGTCAGTAGTAGGTCATTTACCACTTTAACCAGCGGCCTAAATCCTGACAGATGACTTCATGAATGTTATACCTATGTACGTTTGAGTCTAACTGCTGTGCTACAACCTTTTCTAGGATCTTGAAGATAAAGGGGAGGTTTGATATTGGCCTATAGTTGGACAGCTGACAGGGGTCAAGGTTGGGTTTTTTGATCAGGGGTTTGATAACTGCTAGTTTAATAGATTTAGGTACATAGCCATTACTAATGGAAGAACTGATTATTTTTAATAGAGGGTCAATAGCTTCTGGGAGTATCTGTTTGAGGAAACATGTAGGTAAGGGATCTAATACACAAGTTGATGATTTTGAAGAGGAAATAGATGAAATTAGTTCAGGCTTTTGGAGGGAAGTAAAGGATTCTAATGGCTGATCTGATGTGGTTCCATTGTCTATTGTTATATACACTCACCATCCACTTTAATAGGAACACCTGTACACCTGCTCATTTATGCAGTTATCTAATCAGCCAATCATGTGGCAGCAGTGCAATGCATAAAATCATGCAGATACAGGTCAAGAACTTCAGGTAATGTTTACATCAAACATCAGAATGAAGAAAAAATGTGATCTCTGTGCCTTTAACCATGGCATGGATGTCGGTACCAGAAGCGCTGGTTTGATCATTGCAGAAACTGCTGGTCCTCTGGGATTTTCACACACAATAGTCTCTAGAGTTTACACAGAATGGTGCAAAAAACAAAAAAAAATTGAGTGTGTGACTGTTATGTGGGTAGAAACGTCTTGTTGATAAAAGAGGTCAGAGGAAAATGGCCAGATTGATTCGATCTGCCAGGAAGGATATAGTAACTCAAATAATCGTTCTTTACAACCGTGGTGAGCAGAAAAGTATCTCGGTATGCACAAAACATCAAACTTTGAGGTGGATGGGCTACAACAGCAGAAGACCACATTGGGTTCCACTCCTGTCAGCCAAAAACAGGAATCTGAAGCTATCATCGGCACAGGCTATCCCAAACTGGACAGTTGAAGAATAGAAGAAAAAGAAAATCACCTGGTCTTTTTGCTGTCTTCAACTGTCCAGTCTTGACCTCAAAACTACTCCAATTGTCAATAAAGCCCACATTGTTTTCATAGCACATCCAGCAGTTCAGTGACCATAATCTGCTGTAGGCTATATCACCACACTGCATTGGGTTGGGGCCAGAGCATATTACTGCACTAATTTACACACCTCTACAATGTTAGCCTTAGTAACCTCAGACTGACGAAGGTGTATATCATAAATAAATACGACCCTAAGATTACCTGCTATGTCTAGCAACCTGGCTCCTGGTATACACCTAATTAATGCTTCTGGTGCCCCTAAAGTCCTAGCTAATTTCATGTGCCGTAAAATAGAGTCTCCTATACTCAGTGCTCTTTAAACAGGCTTATCATGCATTCACCATGCTGTGAGGGCTCTAATGTCAGAGCTGGAAGTTCTCTATCTCTGCCTAAGGCACACAAACTTTCCCATAATTAAACTATGTTACTCTCACTCTTGCTAGCACATTCTAGCATCTGGAGTAACACCTCCAATGCTGCAATCTTCTCCGTCGGAGTGCTAACTAATATACATTTATCACAAATAAAGCTACTGCTAATAATGGCGGAAGAATGTCTAAACATCCTGTGCTTGACACACTGAACAAGCTCAATATTTGCCATGTTGAATGATAAACGTACCTTAGGCAAAGCTTTCTGGATATGATTTTAGGCAGATCTGACGGGGATGGTCTCCGCTTGCTGTATTTAGATGGGGGGAAAAAAGCAAAAAACAAAAATCATTCTTTGAGAAAATGAAAGCTTGGCAGAAGGGGAAAGTAAAAAAAAATACAACAAATGAAAATGACTGAACTATTAACCCGCATTTGGCAGAAATCCATCAGTTTGAGGAGGGGATATTTATGAAGCCACTGTATTCCTGCATTCCTGGATTTTGGATGTGATATATCATCTCATATTGATTTTGTAATCTTATTGCCTGTAGTAGTAATATGTGTTAAATAATCTTCCACAAACTGCAGGAAAACAGTGATTGTGTGTTTGATTGCTGCACAAAACAAATGAAGAGAAATTAAGAACAAAGTAAGAATGAATGGAGACTTTACTGGCCATTTAAAGGTGATTTTCAGTGTTAAGATTGACATTTTCCTGGAATTGCCCTAAAAATGAAAATAACATAATGGTTAAGAAATCATCTAAAATATGTATTAATATGTATTTTATTATATCTGGAATATATGCATGGCTGTATAGGTGCTATGTAATCAGTACTGGCCTCCTGAGAAAGGCACTGGCTGTTATGGGGCTCTGCAAGTCACCACCGTTTCCCGTCGTCATGGTCCAGACTGCTACATCACCACCATCCACCTACGACAGGTGACTCATAAATAACAAAGATAATCATAAATATAGAATACATTTTCCTGTGTTTCCATTATCATGGTGCTCATATGTGTTTCAGCATAACAACCATACAGGTAGACACATAACGCATTATTACTACCCTGGCTGGCCTGATCAGGGTGTTCCGAAGGACCACACCTCTCTTGTCAACTTCACTGAGCATGTACGGAAGCAGCTGGATGACACTCCACACTTAGGCCCCACAGTTGTTCACTGCAGGTCTAAAGATACAAAACACACACACACACAAGCACAATGTGTCATATGAAATGTCTAGTATCAGCTAGCAGTCTACCTCAGTTCAGATGGATGTAAAGATACAGTCACAATCTAATTAATATTACTCTGATTTTTCAGTGTTAAGGTTGACATTTTCCTGGAACTGTCATAAAAATAAAAAAAATCTGTGTGTGTTTGTATGTGTGCATTTAGTGCAGGCATAGGTCGCTCTGGAACATTTGTAGCAATACTTTGGTTGATGCAGCTCTGTGCAAGGGGGATTCTGCCTGATGTAAATCTCGCTGTCCGAGACCTGCGCAGACACAGAGTGTTGATGGTGCAAAATGTGGTGAGGGAGCTTACCCACAAATTCATCTGACAAATCAACACACCTACACACTTGTGATTCAACCTTGCAACATGCTGATTTTGTCAGGAAAAACAAGTATCAAGTGAATAGAAATACTATGTGGAAAAGTAATGTAATGTGTGTATGTGTGTTGTTTTTCAGGAGCAATACATACTTGTGCATCAGTGTCTACTTCACTGGCTAGGTGGGAACATGGAGAGACCAAGGTGAGAATCTCATGAGCTCCCACACACACACATGCACACACGCAATTACATAAGTATGTAATTAATATTTTAAAAAATGAAATTCACTTATATTGGATGTGTAAGGGCCTTTGTCACACTCACACCAATAAATGTATAAAACATTAGCGTATATAACACAAATTAGATTTAGACAAACATAACACAATGTCTTACCAAATACATTTTTATCCAAAATTCATGCCCAAATTTCATTATCCAAATTTCAAGCAATTCCAGCAATTCCTTTTGTGGTAAGTTTTCTACAAAAATACACAACAGAATAAAAAACTCTTACCAACACCTCAGCAACTTAGACTTCCATTATGAGTGAATTGAAGTTCACTGCACAGGACCCATCACCAAGCCTGGGATTTGAAAACGCCCATCAGAGACTTCATGTATGATTTGACTAACAACTACATCTGGCAACTGAGTAATGAAAACAGACATGTTTTCCAAAGACACTGCTTTGACCGCCCTTTGGCCGAATATCATCCAGGTGTGAGTAACATTGAGACAGGTGGTCGTACTAGAGCCAACTATCCCATGGCAGCAGAGAAGAGCAAAATATCCAGACTTGGTTCTTGAGTGCCACAGACAGGGCTAAATGGCTGAGTCCATGCCTACTGAAGTAGGGTGTAGACGGTTTTCAGTGCACTCCTTCTGCAAGGCATACAATCTGCTGGACATGAGAGACACCACAAAGAGGAAGGCCATTAAGGATATCACAGAGGCAGTTGAAAAGGTCTCTAGATGTCTGTAGACCAGGAGGGTAAACCATGGTCTGTGAGTGTCTATTTGGATACAAGTCAGGGACTGATCAGGCCCAGCTGAGTTGCCTGGGTGTGGATGTCTGAGATTGAGAGACCCAAAACAACCCATGACCCCAGGTTGCATCACTGATGGTGTGTCCAAGTGCATCAGAAGATGTACAGTATGTATCAAAACAACCATTCTTTTGTCAAAACAGGAAAATGTGAAAGTCTTTTTTAACCCCATTTTCTCCCAATTTGGTCAAACATGAGCTCACAGACATCTACAATTAATTAGTGTCATTCTGATTGACAGCAGAGACAGTAACACCATCTCTTCCACCAAGAGTCTCCCAGCCACTGATGTGGCATTGCTGGCATTTGAATTCACAGTCACCCAAAGATAGGCAAACACTTTACTGTTGCACCACTCAGGAGCTCAGGTTATTGTCTGTGTGACGTTCTCCCCGTCCAAATGTGTTTTCTCCAGATTCTCTGGCTTCCTTCCAACACTCAAAAACATGCCTGTAGGTGGACTGACTATGCTAAATTGTCCGTACTGTAGGTTTGAAAGAGTGTGTGAATATGTGTGTGTACAGTGGCCAGTGATGGACTAGTGTTCCATCCAGGGTGTATTACCACTTCACACTCACTGTTCCTGGCATAGGCTAATTAATAAGTAATTAATTAACCAAAATCAATATATATTTTTTAATGATTTGTCATTTACTGTAAACAGGTCCAAACAGAAACAGTACTCCAGGCTTATTAGCTTTAACAAACACATACAACTTACAACAAAATGAGCTCTTGTAGAAACAAACTATTGCTTGTTGACAGAGTGCAATTTTTCTGCCAACAGAACCCAGAATCCTGTGGTGCATTTCAAGACATCACAGCCACAAACACACAGGCAATCCAGAAAGGATCGGAAAAACCGGAGGAGAAATTCTGACCATACACACCGCTCTGAGTCCGCTCACTCCTCTGTTCAAGTGTCACACACACCCCAGCCACAGCGCACAGCATGGCAATCCCTACGGGATTCCCTGCACTCTTTTAAACCTGGAAAACTCCTGCAGAGGATAATACCTCCGTCTTCTCGACTCAGCTCACACACCCAACACAACACACAAGTGTAGGGTAGATACACACATATACTCACCAGCAATACATACAGTGGTCTATTAGTGTAATTGTTAGAGTAGTGTTCAATAGCTAGCTGAATTTCGAGTTTGTCTCAAAATGTTTCAAAGAAATATGGCTCATATTTAGTGCTGAGCAAGGATTTCAGCTTGTGTGCAGTAACGAAGATAAACAACAATGGCTGCTCAACTTGTTTCACCTGAAAGTCATGGCAAATAGATAGCTGTTAACCAGAAGGTAGGATAAACAAAATAAGCTTATGTAGGTATGAAACATTTGGATTTTAGATTTCACCATACCTTAAAAAAACATGTACACCATTTTTAATATTTACAGTGTCTTGCATAATTCACCATCCTTACCACCTCATCTGCAATTACAGCTGCTCGTTTTTTGGAGTCTCCACCATTTTTCTTGCCAATATTGCTTATAAAGTATCAGATTTAGGTCTGGGCTTTTGCTGAACAACATACATGTGAAGCAGAATTTTTCACACAACAAAAACTTCAGTTTCAGCCTAAATACAGCTTGGATAAAGTTTAATAATTTTCATGTACCAAGAATTGCAACTTACATGAAATTATATTCATTAATAAAACACCTGCTGCAATCACGTTAAAATATATCATTCCAAAATGTTGAATATAGCAGTAGCCATTGGGAGTAATTTGGTATTTTAATACATTATAAGAACTTGTCTGGCGTCAAGTGTAAATATGTTTGCGTTTTTTACAGTTTTCATAATTTTGCCTCTGTACACCACCACGATGGATCATGAAGCAATCAAGATGTGATAGAAGTGTAGACTTTCAGCTTTAATTCAAGTTGTTTAACAAAAATATTGCATTAACTGTTTAGGAATTACAGCCATTTTTTACATAGTCCCTCCATTTTCACAGGCTCAAAAGTAATAAAAGTAAGACACACTAGCACAATCATAAATATTAGGATTATTTTTAATACTTGGATGCAAATCCTTTGCAGCCAATGACTGTCTGAAGTCTGGAAACCATGGACATCACCAAATGCTTAGGCTTTACCAAGCCTTTACTGTAGCTGCCTTCAGTTGCTGCTTGCTTGTGGGGCTTTCTGCCTTCAGTTTTGTCTTCAGTAAGTGAAAAGCATGCTCTATTGGGTTGAGATCATCAGACATTTAAGAACATTTAATTTCTTTGCCTTAAGAAGCCCTTGGGTTGCTTTCATGGTGTGTTTTGGGTCATTATCCATCTGTACTGTGAAGTGCTGTCCTAACAGTTTTGCAGGATTTGACTGAATGTGAGCAGAAAGTATGTGTGTGTATATATATATATATATATATATAAAATTGGATACGATCTATTTTATTCATAAATCATTCACAGGAACATTTACACAAGAAATGTGATAATCCAACTCAAAAACATTTGTATCCTATATGTACGCACAAATGTAATAATACATAAAAAATGAACAATATAAATTATATTAAAAATAATATCAAAAACATTATGAACTTATCATTAATGACTTAAAAGAAAGCAAATCCAAAATAAATCCATAAACTAGGACTAGACACCTTATAAAAGGAGGAAGTGTTTCTTTGGTGGCAGACACACTTTAAAGGTATTTTCACTTCTCTGTGAGCTTTGCCTTTTATGGAGCTTTGTGGAAGTCACTTAATGTAAGTACAAAAATGTAAATATATATAGTCACAGTTTTTGCTTTTTCAGTTTTTTTATTTTCCACGACTAACGTGATAACGCTTTACTGAAGGACTCTTTTGAAGGACTATTTTGTTATCACTTGTTTATTGTTGTTATTCACAGAATAAAGATTACAATTTCAGTCCCATTTTTATTCAATTGTATCTTTTTTTTTTGACCAGTATATGAGAAGTTTTCTTACAATTTTTGTGTACATGCTCTCAGTGCACTGAAATGCTTGAATCAGAATCTTAAACCTGTATTGACCTGAGTTGTGCTCAAATCTGCAGAGATTCTATTTCCACTGAAAAGTTAATATTTTAAATAGGACTGCATGTCTAATCAAAACAATATTAGTTTTGTACAGAAGTCATCATTCAGACTACAATTTCCTTTCATCCACTGTTTGATTTCTGATCTTCTGAAGAACCTTGGTCATCTTTTCCTAACTTTTGATACATGCCAACAAGGAGCACATTTCCCTTGAAGTACTGATCTTCAGCCAATATTCTGTCATTGCAAAATTAGGTAAAACAACTGCATATGAGTCCATATAATGTATATTACATTTCGTCTAACTTGTCATAGTCACTGTTACAGCACTCTTTGAAAAATAAAGTAACATCAAATACTGTATTAGTGGATTTGGTCATGTGTACTGAAATACCTTCTATGTTACTGCTATGAAGATTGTTTATGTATACTATATAACAAGGACCTGAAAAGGAAGCTTACCTCTGAGCCTTAGGCAACACAGTAAACAGTAAGAAGAGACAGAAGAAGAAAATGATGACATGATAATAAAAACAAACATGGAAAAAGAGGGACGATAAAATCAGTCATTGCACCACTGCATCAAATAACAGTCTGACACAGACCAAAGTATTTAACTAAAGAAATCATACAAGAGATGTGGTAGAAGGCTGCAATAAACATCCCTCAGTTGTTGTTCTCTTAGTGTGATTTGAGCACTTAAATAATGAGGCAATTTTAAGAGCAGCAGAGGTAGAAGTGCATCAGTTACAGAAGAGAGAGAGAGAGAGAGAGTGTGTGTTTGTGTTCTTTCTCCTTCCAATGCTTATAATCCAATGCTCATAATCCAATGCTCCTTCAAGTCAAAGCAGCTCAGGAGCATTGGATTATACAATACTTTTTGTCATTCAATTTGATCATGTTCTTGTTATTTTTTAACAATACTCCTAGACACTGTAGCTTTAACATTACAAAGAGATATTCTCTTGGTCATCCAACATCAACGGACAAATTGCCTGAAGTGTGGTGTTATCACAAACCCTTGGATAACACATGAAGTAGAAAATAAGGCATTGTTCATTTATTCTTTCCATCTTTCGTTCTCTCTTACTGGACAGGCCAGCTCCAGGAGCGAGCCGGCCACTTCGGCACTGTCCATGTAGATGCAGTTTGTCTCTTTTTGAGAAGTACTGCTGTTGTCATCCTGCTGGCTGAACTCCTGCAATGCCTCAGGCCCTTTGCTAGCTAGTGACTCCAGGAACTCTTTCATGCGGTGCTGTGGGATGCATGGAGGGCTCCTCAAACGGCATGTAGCCGTCCATGGAGTTATCAAACACTCCAGCATCAACAGCATCAAAACCTGAAACACACAATCAGGATGAGAGTGTACAACCAAAGAATGATCTGTCTTGAAACAGATCAGATCCAATCAGAAGTCTAGATTAGGCTCAGGACTAGATACATTGTTTCGCCATTTTACAGTCATCTCCAAAAATAAATAAATAAATAAATAAAAACACCATAGCAGTGAATGTCCAGTGCATTCATAAAATGCATATTATGCCCCCCAGAAGGTACAGAATTCCCATAATGCACTCTGATGTAAGGCACAGCGAGTAGGACATAAGACTAATGTCTTAAATGTCTTAGGAGCCGAGTTTAATATCCATTGTACATTTACACTTTTGAACAAGATGAGATGGTAGTAGCTGAATTCCAAACGTGTCCCCTTTAGGCCTTAAGTGCACTAGACAGGGTGTAAAAGCCATTTATTCATGCCATACTTAGCGCACTTATAAAGGAGTAAGGAGTCAAATCGCATAAAGCCAACCAGCTACTCCTTATGTGCTTCGTTAGCCAGCTCGTTACCTAATTTACCTGTCTTTGCCTCTCCTGGCTCTTTACAAGGACAGTTTCGCAGTAGCTACATTAGAAGAAGAGAAAGTAAATGAATGACAAGTCTACTTCTCAGTCTGTTTTGTTTCGCTTGGGCTATCAACAATGTTTTTTTTTTTTTCTTTTATCTGACTCACTAAGGCGCCCTAAGGCGCCGTTTTACAACAAAAAGCAACCAATCAGAAACCAAAAAGGAAGCGACAAGATCTCGCGATGTCTTTTTTTTTTTTTTTTTTTTTTTTTTTAAATAACGCGAGATTTGTGTGTGCCCTCAGCTTTTGGGCAAGTATGAATAAAACCGGCCAAAGTGAAATTTTGGTCGTAAGTGTAAAAAAGAAATAGGAAATTTAGTACTATATTTAGGCCTAAGAATAGGAGCAAGATACAAATATTATTTTACTCATAAATACGTATAAAAGTATTGGGAAGTGCTTTAGAGGTGTCTCACACTGGTGCCGAAAGGTGGCAGCAGTGAGACAGAAAAGATGAGCACTCTCCCTCAGCCTCTCATTTATGCGCACAATAATGCTAGTTGAGGCTCGACAATGTGGCGTTTTAGTATTTGCACCGATTACTCAGCTTTTACTCACACCATAACCTCATAATAATATATTGCTTTAGCTCTGCTATTCTCATGAGCCGTCTACTGTACTGTCCAGGGTTTGAACAGAGAATATTTAGGCCTACCTGCCATAAAAAGACTAAATCCCCAAAACAGGAAATGACGTTAAATCTGTTATCACTGACACCATAGCTTATTAATTTTGCCAGGTTGTTGTTGTTGTTTCTGACTCCACACAAATAGTCTATATTTGATTTTGCAATTATTATTTTTATTATTAGGGGGCCAAGCACTGAAGGTGCATAGGAACCCTATTGCTATTCAATAACTTGGTAGGCATCTTCAGGACCATGACCTGCCAGCACCAACTACTGGTCAAAAGTAACAATAACATGCTAAAAAAAAAAATGCTTACGTCTAACTGCCATTTTTGCCACTCCTCCAAATTTTGTTCAGTCTTCACCAAATTTGGCTCACATCATCTTCACACCTGTCTACACAATGCTGCAGCAATGCCACCCTGCTGCCCATTTGTTCATCATGAGTGAAACTACAAATCACTCTCAATTCCTTTTGCCTAAAGTTATGGCTCTGCTTTCCTGTGATTGCTTAGGTAACAACTGTAGCGTGGCTGTGAATGTCTGGCTCACTGAGTCTGGGTGCTTGGCCCGTGAAAATGCTGCTTGCATCTTTAATTAATTATTACTAATTATTATTATCCAGGGGACTTGGGGCACAAGGCAGGGGACACCCAGTCAGATCATTTTCCCCTACACAGGACAAAGTTTGTGATATGTGTGTGATTGTTATCCGTAATTGTTGTTCTTTATGATGGTAATTATTTCATAAAATCCTAGTCTACCTTCTAAATAGCAAGATAACATTCCTATGTGTTGCTTTTTATAAAATCAGTTTAAATAATTGTAAAATTAGCATTCCTGTTATTGTGTATCCTGTCCGGGCTTCATTAAGACAATTAATTTCCATTTATCCTGATAAGTCACTGCCTCCCCTAATGCACTTGAACAGCAGAATGAACAGGTCAGATGTTGAAAACAGCTTTCAGCTGAAGCATTGTAATTAAATTACATAGATAAAATGCATTTTATTAAATTGCATAATTAAAAAAGAGAAAGAAAGAAAGAAAGAAAGACAAAAACACATACGGTTCTCAATGTTCACCTAAAAGGGCAGACTCAAAGAGCCAACTCGTTGGAAAATAACACGCCTAGGATTGACTCATACTCCTCCCTAAGAGCTGCCAAGTTCAGAAGTCCTTTAAGACTTCTAAGACTATTTGAAGAGCCAGAGGATATTACTTTGTTGTTTTATTAAATCTGCAACTGCTACTAGAACATCTCATTGCAGCATCTTTGGGTTGATCAACATCACATTGCAACACTCCCGGTCTTTGTAAATGTCAGACCAAAAGACAAAACAGAAAACAGTGCAGCAAATCATGTTGAAAGTTCCGCACACACTTTAATACCTCAATCTTTCTGAATACGTTTCAGTATTGTATATACTGTATATGTGGCAACAATTTAGTATTAGTTTCAGATCTAAGATAAGTATCAGATCACAAAAATTTAACTTGATATAGTCTGTATAATTGTCGCACAAGTTCTTAGCCCACAAACAGAGACAGACATCTGGATAAAAGTTTGAAGGATGAGTTGATACTCATTGTGATGATCCTGAATGTAAAAAAATAATAATAATAATAAAATAAAATAAATAAATGTAAACAACCACGTGTAACCTCATAAGCTATTATGTCTTACTTTACAAGCTTAGTAAAAAGTCTTCATGAATATGTAAAGTACAAGTTATTTAACATGTTGCTTATGTGTGTAAATAATAATTACATCTGTCCTGTGTTTCAGTGCCAAATCTTGATCACTCAGTTACTTGAACAGTTTTATAAATCACTACTGAACTGAATCAAAGACTGACCTTCAGCATATGAAGCTTTTATATCGGTTTGGAGAAGCACCAGACTGGAGCTTTCTCACCTTTAGATTTATGCAAGCAGCAATCAGGAGTGATTTTTTTTTATGGCAAACTAATAATATGTATCAGCTATAAAAGAAATCTGACAGTTAGCGCTTTGATATGAGAGCAACATGTGGGGCCTAAACAGAGTTCCAAAGAGGCCAAAGAGTTGGTGCTAGAATTGCAGGTTCATGAGTCACAAAACTGTTAAAGGTGCAATTTAAAGGTACAATTGTCAATATTTTTCATTTCTTACTAATACAAAAATTGTGACAAATTATGTAGAAACGATTTTTAGCCAAAATAATACTTTAAGCCATTGTCTCAGAACAAGTGTATTACGTAGCTGAAAAAAAAAACCTGAAACTCACCTTCCGCCAGGAATGTTTTAGATTGTGTATATTTAGATTGGCTTCGTTTTACAGACACGCCACCAGTGCCCCTTCACATAAATCATTATGAGAAGGTGCATGTTTATAGAGTTGTAACTTGGCTTTCATGTCCAAGTGCACTTGAAAGTGATGTCATGACTGTCCTTGTTAATGGTAACTTTAGTTAGCATCCTAACTCTAGTTGAACCACTATAAGTTTTGGGCGCGGCGCTTTGTGTACATGGGTGGAAATGGGGGCAGGCTCAATGAGTAAAAAAAGAATCATTCAAATCTTATTCAGCTCCACCCATTTAACCAGTAGAGACCGTTTTCCACAAATCTTAACTAATGCACCTTTAATGTGTCAAGAGGAACACAAAGTGATGTCAAAAATTGACCTAACAGCGTCAGCAAAGAGGAACAGTGGTTGGAAGATGAAGTTCACTGACTAGATTAGAGTGACAGTTTAGAGGATTGTTGCTAACTATCTCAAAAGTACAGCCACAAAAAATAACCACAAATGAGCATCCTTAAGACCCAGTCTCGACAAAACTGTCACTGGTAACGCGTGGACAAAACGGTGAAATTAACATTTTTCTGTTGAGTTTTAATATTTTTATTGCTACAGACTTGTTATATATGCAATTTATACAAATATATGAAAAAAGATTGACCGCAATTGTACCTGTAGAGTCTAAATTAATTTTTTGAGCATCAACTATAGTTATAATTAGGAAATGCACTTTCACATTACCACTTCATTTCTTGCACACATTTAGACATTTGGGAAAATGGGCATTGTAAAATTCTATATATTCTGAGCTGTAAGCTCATACCACATGAGGATTCCTACATTACAACCCATGAGGAGCAGACTGCAGACCTGCACTCTAGTTTTGAATCAAAAGCCCCATCCGCGCACCAACACCAGCAGAGGGAGGAGCCTAGGACCTGCTTATCCACAGCTTGACAAATCATCACTGAGACAGGAACGACCCGTCCAGCTTGAAAAACTGACCAAAGAGGTGTAAGATGCATAAAACCTATTCCCTAAAGAATGTGATAATAACATGGACTGATATATTAACTTTAATCATATTTTCTACATCTAGGTAGATTTATGTTTGGAAGAAGCCAAAGCATACCTTTAACTCACTCATAATGCCTGCTGGTAAGGAATCCATAATCTATCTCATGGAAATCATTTGGTCCAATGACTGCTTTGCATAGTATATACACTGCCTGGCCAAAAAAAAGTCGCTGTTTAGATTTTAATAGGCAAATACATAAGAGTCCATGAATGGATCATTATTAGAGTGATTATAATGTTTCTAGCATGTTATATGTTTGGCAACAGTTCTTTTAATCTTAAA
>CM075010.1:19754112-19767222 GCA_037576675.1 Pangasius sanitwongsei
CCTGTGCCACCATTTGCTCGTTTAATTTTGCTGCAGTGAACTGTTTGGGGAAAAGCTAGAAACAGGAAAATTCACTTATAGTCTTCTTGTATGCAAAGGTAAAATCATGATAATGATTAAATGTTTGATGTAAAATTCAAACTAACACATGTCTGGGTGTACAAAATCTTCCAAATATATCTTCTGGGATGGTTTTTTTTAGTCGTTATTTGGTTATCTGCCACACCTGATGCAGCCCATATTAAACATTAAAAAGAAATTTTAAACATTAAACATTCAAAGAAATCAAAGGGAAAAGCTACCAAGTTCCTTGATCTATTTGTTTAATTCTTGCTAATTTCCTGAACAATGATTCCATGGCAATCACCAGATTTAAACATCATTGAAGCTTTGTGGAAAGTGCTGGAACTCAGACTGTGAAGTAGATATCCATCTCATTCATCTCTCAAAGAACAGGAAGAATTTCTTCTTGAGGAGTGGTCCTACACACCCCAAAACTACATATTATTCAGGACTTGTAGGACAACATTCCAACAATCACATTTATACAGAGCAGCTAAGTTGACAGCATGTTTTTTTTAAAAAGAAGAAAGTAAGAAAAGAAAAGAAAAAAGGGCATGACCACAACTTAATTTATTCACACCACAAGTTCATATTTTGGGGCCACAAACTAAGTATCTCATGGCCATGAGTTATTATACTGTAGTCATGAGATACCAAAGTTGTGGGTTTGAAAAGTGTAACTTAAGCATGCCACTTATTACCTAGTGGAACTTAACACATGGCCTCCAGTTAAATATTTGGAAGAAAGTGACAAAACAAGTCTATTTGGTTTGAGAATCCGCATAAGATCATGTGGACTAATGGTATCCATATCACAATCCCAGTGCCTACAGAATGTCTTTATGCATCATTCCAAGACTGAAGTAAAGTGTAATATTATCAGTCATCTGGACTGATAATATTAAGTTACTGTGGCCACAATTGTCTAATTCTATTGATTTCTCTGTGTCTCATGCATTTAAAAAAAACAAGGTAGTTGCCAGTAGATAAGTACTTTGTGGTCACAAAATAGATCTTAAGAAATGTATAATTGTAGATATTAATTTGCAGCCAAACCTTCTTAGAAACGAGCACCGTGTCACCGCAGGAACAATGGCAATTGTTGAGAAGTCCATATATAACACAAATTTCAAGATTCAAGA
Source organism: Pangasius sanitwongsei (assembly GCA_037576675.1). Taxonomy (NCBI): domain Eukaryota; kingdom Metazoa; phylum Chordata; class Actinopteri; order Siluriformes; family Pangasiidae; genus Pangasius; species Pangasius sanitwongsei. The sequence continues at coordinate 19,755,318 of CM075010.1, forward strand.
TTCAAGAATTTTGAAATTTGTGCTATGTATGGAGTTGTCAACAATTGCCATTGTTACACAAATTAACACAAATTTAATGGCACTGTTCCATATTAGGAAGTGTTGCTCCACCTCTTTACATTTATGTACTGTTGTATACAATGTATATATCTCTTACATATATTTATGACTAATACTTGCATATTATATTTTTTATACCTCTTTGAGTTTTTCTATTATAACGTAGTGGAATTTACCATTCATACTGTTATCTACTCAATAGCTACTAACCATAACCTTGTTATTTATTTATTTACTGTATATATAGTTACATGTTCAACCTGCACTTTGTTCATTTGCACAATGCTACTGTTTGCATTTCTGGTAGATGCTAAAGTGCATTTTGTTGCTGAGTACTTGTACTGTACTGTGCAATGCCAATAAAATTGCATCTGTCTATCTATCTACCTACCTGACATGACTGTGCCAAAAGGTAACGAGCAGACAAAAACAGTGAAATGAACTCCTTTCTGTTGAGTTTTGATATTTTTATTTCTAAAATTATTGGCCAAAATTGTACCTGTAAAGTCTTGATTTAAATTAATTTACTGATGATCCAATATATTTATAGTTAGGAAATACCCATTCACACTACCACCTCATTTCTACCTCATTTTTGCACACATAGAGACATCTGGGGTTAGATGTCTTTGTATTGTGGGTAAGAATTCTTTGTATTCTGTGCTGTAAGTGGTGTGATGGTGGTGGCGGTGTGATGGAAATCCTACTGTACATTGCTACCCACGAGGGGCAGACTGCAGACCTGCCCTCTTGTTTTGAATCAAAAACCCCCGTCGGTGCACCAACACCAGCGGAGGGAGGAGCTTACAACCTGCTTATCCACAGCTTGACCAATCATCGCTGAGACAGGAACAACCCGTCCAGTTCGACCAATCAGCGCCGGCGGTGACGTCGCTGTAATAAATGCATAGCAACCGGACTGGCTAGTCGAGGAGGTTTCATGAGCAGCAGATGACAGCTCGGAAGTTGCCGCTTCACCGGCCCGCGTGCTATTGGGATAGCAACAGAAGCAGGCGGAATGTCATCGTGAGAGAATAGCACCGCGTATGGAGAAAGACAGCTAATCACCTATTCATGGCGGTGCTGTGACCCGCACAGCGCAGCGGCCAACGAGTTCCTTGAATTCCCGCTTCCCTGCAGGTAGCTGCGTGTAACCGCGCAGGATCAGGCCAATGTAAGTAGCCTGTTAGCTAATACTTCACATAGTTGGCACAGGAAAGCTAGTTAGCCAACTAATGCTAACTGTCTTGCTCACGTGCAGTTCCTACATTCAACAGATGGTCTTGTTATATCTGGTTATTGCGTTTTATTGTATAAAAAAGTTGTTTATGGCACTAACTGAACTAGCTGTTTGTGCGCATTGTGTTGTCAGGAAGTAGCCGGTGTTAGCCTGAGCTGTACCTGTGATATTAACTCTCTTCTGATGTTTGATGTGAACGTTACCTGAAGCTTGCACTGATATCTTGCCCTGGTCTCATTAGAGAGTGTTGCTTTGCCTTTAACGGATATTATGACTTTCTCGTGTACCACCCCGGAAAGAAACGTTTTAAAGAATGAAAGGAATAAAATTCCCCAGAATACTGAGATTCTACACTGTATGATAGACCTGGTCCATCACTGTAGTACACAATTTATACAAGTACTCATTTCCAAGCCTGGAAAATTCTGGAAATTCAGAAAATGGTTTTGGTTATGATGTTGAAAAGTTTGGAATTTAAAGGTACTCATTTTTCAAGACCTGGAAAAGTCCTGTTGATTCATTCCCTCATCTTCAGTGGCTAGACAGAAGCCCTTTCTCATGGGGAAAAAAAAATCCAAGGCCACTTAAATTACTTCAAACCAAAAAGTGTTATGGTCTGATGAGACCAAGGTAGAACTTTTTGGTATAATTCTAAAACATATTGTTTCGTGCAAAAAAAAAAAAAAAAAAACAGGCAGCTTATCAGCGGCTGCTTCTCATCAGCTGGAACTGAAGTGAAGTGACATGTAGACAAGTATGGTGACCCATACTCGGAATTTGTGCTCTGCATTTAACCTGAACACACTGAGAACACACACACACTGTGAACACACACCTGGAGCGGTGGGCAGCCTTTTTTTTTTTTTGGCATTTTATCGTGTTATTGAGGGTGGAGGAGAGCGCTGGTCATTCACTCCCCCCACCTACAATCCCTGCCGGACCCAAGACTCGAACCTAAATGGTTAGAGAGTCCGACTCTCTAACCATTAGGCCACGGCAGAGGAACTCATACCAATTTATTTTGGCACAAATCCTGCATGGCTCTGTTAAAGCAGCTGAAAGAGTAGTATGACAAAAATCCAAAAAGCAAACAAAAAAAAAAATCTAAAGCAGAAATCAAAATATTGGCTTGGCCCAATCAAAATACCTGTGGAATGATTTGAAGAGGGCTGTGCACAGGATCCCCAAGCCTGGAAAAATCTGGAATTTCAGAAAATGTTTTGGATATGATTTTGAATAGTATGTAATTTAAAGGTACTCATTTCAAGACCTGGATATGTACTGGCATGGGATGCCAGTCCATCACAGGACACTATGCACACACAGTCACTCCTAGGGTCAATTTAGTGTAGCCAATCCACCTACTGCCATGTTTTTGGGAGATGGGAGGAAACCCACGTGAACACGTCGTGAGCATGCACAGAAACTCCGCACAGACAGTAAGCCGAGGTCGGGATTGAACTTTGGACCCTGGAGCTCACCTAGAAAAGTATGAGCACTGCTCTAGAAATGTTTGTTTGCCTGTCACATTTACAATGGATATAAAAAGTGTACACACCCCTGTTAAAATAACAGGTTATTTTGATGAAAATAAACGTAAGACAAAGTAAATCATGTCAGATATTTTTTCCACCTTTAATATGATTATAGCAACCAAAAAAAGTCAAGTGAAAAACAAATAGAAACCTTTCAGGGAAAAAAAAAACAAAAAAAAAAAACTTGTGACTGTGCATGTGACTGTGCTCAGAATTAACCATATTCATAAATCATATTCAGACTTGTGTCCAAAAGTAATTATCATACACCTGTCATCAATGAAGTGATTCTGATTAACCGCAAATAAAGATCAGCTGCTTCTGTAGGATTTTTTTTTTTTTTTTTTTTTTTAAATACATCTTCTTGGTTTCATCTGACACGGCTGAAGACACGGTCCGCAAGAGCTTACAAAGCATGGAAGGGGTCTCGTTGTCAAAAAGATATCAATCAGGAGAGGGGTACAGAAGCATTTCCAAAACATTAGATGTACCCTGGGACAGCGTGAAGGCCATCATCAGCAAGTGGAGAAAATGGGGCACCAGAATGACATTACCAAGAACAGGACTTCCCTCCAAAATTGACAAAAGGACAAGAAATCATCATTATCAGGGAGGCTGCCAAGAGACCTACTGCAACATTAAAGGAGCTGCAGGAATATCTGGCAAGTAATACTCACTCCCTGTATTTGACAACAATCTCTCATATTCTTCACATGTCTGGGCTATGGGGTAGGGTGGCTAGACGAAAGCCCTATTGCGGGGGGGGGGGGACATCCAAGCCCACCTAAATTACCCCAGGTGGCAAAATGTGTTATGGTCTGATGAGACCAAAGTAGAACCTTTTAGGCATAATTCTATAAGTTTGGTGGCAAAAAAAAAAAAAAAAAAAACACAGCTTATCACTCAAAGAACATCATACCCCTGGGGAAGCATGGTGGTGGCAGCATTATGCTATGGGGCTGTTTCTCATCAGCTGGAACTGGGGTTCTAGTCAAGATAGAGGAAATCATGGATATCTCCAAATACCAATCTATTTTGGCACAAAACCTGCAGGGCTCTGTTAAAGCAGCTGATGAAGTAGTATAACAAAAAACCCAAAGCACAAATCCAACTCAACATATTGGAATGGCCTAATAAAAACAACCTGTCCCAAACAGCCCCTCGCTGTTTGATAGATCTGCAGCAGTTTTGCAAGGAAGAGTGGCATAAAATTGCCAAATCAAGATGTGCTAAGTTGGTAGACTCTTACCCAAAAAGCCTGAGTGCTGTATTACAAGCAAAAGATGCTTTAACAAAGTATTAGTTAAGGGGTGTGCAAACTTATGTAACCAGGGTATTGTATTTTTTCCTTTTCCCCTAAATGTGTCTGTTTGTTTTTCACTTGAATTTTGTTGGTAGAAATAGCATGTTAAAGGTGGGAAAAGATCTGGCATGATTTATCTTGGTTTCATTTTTATATCACACAAACCTGTAACTCTTTATGTCCACCGTATGCAAAGTTAGGCTCAAGGCAGAAAAGTCCATTATGTTGTATTTAGACATTCCCTTATTTCCTGGTCTGGAATGATGAGAATCCTGGACTTGGGACACTATCCACCTGTACATCTGCTCATTCATGCAGTCATCTAATCAATCATGTGGCAGCAGAGCATTGCAGAAACAGATAATGCAATCATGTATCAGGTAAAGAGCTACACATCTGAACAGGGGAAAAATGCAATATCATGGTTGTTGGCATCAGAAAGGCTGGTTTGAGTATTTCATAAGTTACTGATCTTCATGTGCAAGTCACTATAGTTTACACAGAATGGTGCGAAAAACACACAGTGAGTGGCAGTTCTGCGGATGGAAACACAGTGCTGATGAGAGGTCAGAGGAAAATAGCTAGATTGGTTTGGCTAGATTAATGTCATATAAGTCATATCACACTTTCAGAAAAATGTGTTTCTTAAATATTGAAATTCAAATTTCACACAAAATTCAAAACTCACACAGATTAAAGGCCCATGGTTGTGTCTTAATAAGCCGTACCATAACGACAGCAACCTCTCAGAAAACAGGAACATAGCTTTGCTATGTACCTCAGTTCAATGTGCTTTACTGGCATAAAATAAGGGAACATTTGTTTTGTCAGTTGTTATTGCCGTCCGATGGCTTGCCGTATCTGTTCTGATAACAGAAGTAAGATTCTGCAGTAGAACTTCTGTTTCCCTACTGAGAGGAGAACTTTCCAATCAGATGCTAAGTTGTGTTTTACTGTTACATGAAGTTAACACTGCATCCGCCAACATCCTTCGTCTGTCCCTGGCTGAGTCCCCAAGTACTTCAGCCAGTTTGGCCTCATTTGAATTCGTCATCCATCACAGCTGCCCCGGTTTCAGGCCGTACCAGGTCCGAGCCATTCTGTGAACCTTCTCTGGCCTCCCCAGCCTCATATCCCCAACTCAGCTTCCACAGATGTCACCTTGGTTCTCTGTTTACTGGGCTCAGCTGACTATCTGTCTGTAGTTCTGGACTTTGATAATACTGTAGAATTAAATGGCTTTTAAGAATACCATCAGGCTCTCAAGTGATGGGACTTGTCTTGGAGCTGTATCGTGGTCAACCCAACCTCACTGTCCACTTATCATCCTCCTGCACCATTACTTTTGCCTCTGCCACCCTGCTGCAGTCAATCACATCTATCACGCGATGGCCACAGACCGCCTCGATTGCCAAGTGTTTTCTTTGTAATCTGCAGAGCCACCACTCCAGCAGCAGCAGAAGAACGTACAGTACATTCCTTGAATAAGTAATTTGTACCGTGCTTTGTACCGATGTTGCCTCCCCATCAACCCATCTGCCAATTCTCAACTTTTAACTTTAAGTTTTTAACTCGGATTAGTTCTGATTCTACAGTGCTTGGTGCGCAAAAATGGAACGAATCTTATAACCGTACTTTCATTATTTCATTATATAATATTTAAAAAATGTCGACAAAAGTAACATGGTGATGAGTTAAGAACTCATACATTTATCACTAAGTTACACAAAAGGTTGTATACAATTTAACTTCTACAATTTCTTGTCATAGCCTATATGCCTTTGGTTAAGTGTTAGAACAGGAAAAAAGCATCTTTAGTGTGGTGTTAATGTATTAATCTAATGGTCAGTACAGGTATGTGTAGGTTATACTTCTTAATCCACTGAACAAAACCACAAATTAATGCCCCACGTAAGAGCAGAGCGCAGTGTAAAATGAAAAGTGTAGCACCTGCGATGCTTCTGGGCCTTTCTTCAAACCCGAGGTGCCTGATTTTGTGTCTGTTAAAAGAGTTTTAGTGAAGATTATTGGATATGATCACTCTTTTGTCCTGCAGGCTTCAAATCTGCCTGCCCCACGTCTGCATGCGAATTAAAAATCGCCCGCTCCCGAGACTTATTGAATCCCAATCTGACTTGCTTTCGGCATGAAAACATTGCCAGGCATTCATTTTTGTTTCTCACCAACTTCGTGTAGATGTAGGGCATAGCAAATACCCAAAAGCGATTTCAGTGTTCGAGTACTGGCATTTCATCCACCCTTTTATCTAACTTTACTGACTGCTCCCAAATATTGACTCCAAATATTTTCCCCAGTTCTTCTTAGGTTCAGTTCATTCTCCTTCTGGAAAGAAGCAGAATCTCCTCCTTCTACCATGCTCTGTATCTACATGTAACCGTTTGTATCATCTATAACAAGCACACCATCTCCAATTGTGCTATACTATTTCAACTGGCAGGCAAAATTCAGAGCCTTTCCTTTCCTTTCCTTTCCTTTCCTTCCTTGAAGCGAATCCATTCTCTACACCGATTCCTCTTTATTTGGATATAATTTTACCCCATAACCTTAACAAAAAAAATGAAGATAGGTTCAAGGTTCTTTATTTGTCACATACATTGATTGCATACATGTGATATATTAATGTAATGAAATATTTTTCCTTAGTGCCACAATGCAACAGTGTTGCATAATAAAACAGAATATAATTAAAAACCGAATATAATAAAAACAGCATGTAATGAGTAAAATAGAAAAATAGAATAGGATAGGATCTATTAGACAAAATATAGATGCTATATGTAAAATGTGTTTAGCAGCTTGGAGGAATCGTAGCAGCTTTTAGAGGAGATGAGGAGGAGATAGTGAAGGGAAGGTGTGAGATGAAACATGGTGGATAGCTCGTCTGGCTACAATGTTGTCTAAAGTTTGAATACTAGTGCGGTTGATTTAATTAACTGTAACACAGTGGTGTATAATGCACAGTTAACGCGTGTTGTGGTTGCTTCATCTTTTTGATGGTTAACATAGCTTTCCTAGGTTCCAACTGGCTCATTAAAGAGTGTTGTTTGGGTAACAGAGAATGAGATGCCCTTCCTTTTCAGTTCCAAGTTGCATCAGTCTTCATATCTTCCTGAACTAGTTCGCAAAGCCGTTCCTCATGACACAAGCCAATCAAGAAGAAGCTAAGCCTCCATTCGCGTTAGAGTTTGACGCAGCTTTCAGACGTTGATCTGTTCTCGCCCTGTTCTGTCGTTGCTCCATGTCATCGTCTCAGATGGAGAATTCTGGGGAGGCGAGCAGGATGCTGAAGCCGGAGACAGCCTGCTCATCCTGTGGCGGAAAGGAGCCACCCATTTCTGGAAAAGCTTTCCGTAATAAACCAAAATCCAGGAGCATGTCCACCTCAGCTGTGCCCAGCTGTGCGGAGTTCAGGTAAGAGCAGACCCACATGGACAACTTTTTAACCAGAGTCAAACGCACAGCCAAATATCATTTGTTTTTTTTCAATAATATAAAATGAAGCTGTGCAGAAGAGCTTAACATTTAACATCCTGTTATTGTACTGACTTTCTCCTCTAGGGATAATCTAATGATAAATCTCTGTTTAAACCTATTTAAATAGCAAACAGTGAATGCGATGAGGCATTTGTTTTACATAAAAAACACAAGATACTTGGAATTTATAGATTCAAATTCATCTTTTCTCTATATCTCTATATGACAAAGATGTAATTGGTATATTTATTAGATATTGCACAGAGAAAAGGAATAAATATAATAATATAAATAAATATAATAAAAATATAAATAAACGTCGCTGTTCTTTGTGTTGCCTGCTTTAAAACTTCTGTAAGCTACTGAAACTACTTCTGATATTTTCTTGTTGCAGTATCTTGTGGGTTTTGTCTTTCCGAACTCGTTTTGCAACACGGTTAACACAACCCGTCTTGCTATGCTTCATCCCACAAAAATGTGAACGATGCCGTCTGAGTGTGCATACTGTTACAGATACACTGTAATTCTCAAGTAACGTTAATTCAGTTTTTATTTCTTGCACCATTACGGACATAGATGACGTTGAGTCGTCAAGCAAACACCACACAAGCTGAACTACTCGCCATCCCAAAAGGGGAAAAAAAATAAATGTATCTTTAAACATTTGTTTTCCTTTAAACTTTAACTCTTTCATTTCTAAATCATGGATCTCAAAACGTGCTTGCAAGAAATAAAGAATACACAGTAAGTCTGTTTTAGATGGGTTAAAGAAATTTTCATATACAAATACAAGTCCTATTTAAAGTACTTTGGTCGAAAGCCTCGCAAAGTTCTTGTTTCAGCATAGATAAGTGCTCTCCTTATGGGTGCGGGTCTGTGCTCGTGATAAAGCAGTTCACTAGTTTGCTAGAAATGTTTGCTTCAGTAATTCCTGCACTATGAATTGAGTCGTACCACCAGTTCTGTTGTCAGACGCACAGAAAATGCCTTCAGTGTACTGGCATCATTTCTGTGACCCAGTTAGCCACTGTTCCATTTTATTTATTTATTTTTTCTCATCAAACGGCATATTTTTAGAACTAAAGCGAGATAAGGAAACTAAATGTTGTTTTAGTCTGGTCTGGCGTCGTGTAGGCAATAAGGCAGTCTTTTTAAATACAGCCGCCGACCGCTTTATTAATAACACCTGTATATCCAACCGATCATGTGGCATCAACGTAGCATAAATTCATGCAGATACAGACCAAGCGCTTCATTATTTTAACGTTCATATCAACCAGCAGAAATGAGAGAGAGATTTTCAAGCTCAGTGGTCTCTAGAGTTTAAAACAGAACGGTGTGAAAAACTAAAGGGAAAAAAAATCCAGTGAGCGGCAGTTACACAGCAAGGAAGCGCCTTGCTGAAGATAAAGATCAGAAAAGGTTGGCCAGAGTGGTTTACAGGAAGTCTACAGCAAATAATCTAAATAGTCACTCTCTACCACTGTGTTGATCAGAAAAGCATCTCGGAACACACAGTAGTCTTGCAGACTAGTTATGAGTAAATCTATTGCATGAAGCGTGATCCTGCTTTCTTTCAGAACAACTTAATTCAGCAGGTTTAATTTTACCAATATGTTGTGCAAGTAATTATCTGTGTGTGTGTGAGTGTGTGTGTGTGAGAGAATGCAACTTCTCCAACAGTGTAACCTTTACTTTGTGCCAGCAGGGGGCATTACAAAACCTCTGTCCGAGTACAACCAAAAATCTGCAGGATTTGCTCTGTTCGAAATATGACATGGTTCCCACATGACTGGAAGCTGTACATAAAGCAGTGCTTGCTTCGTGGAGCTATAAAATGTCCATGATTTAATTCTGTTTAATTCTGAATTCGTTCTATCCAGTCGTCTCTAATCCTTCATTTGCAATTCACCATCTTTGATGCTGCTTGTGTTTGAATGGAGGCTTTTCATGTGTCACAGGTGTCCTATTGTTCTTCACAGGCATGAAACATCGTCCTTGTGCTGTAACGGGGGAAAAAGGACCTCTTTAATAAGACCAAAAACTGACACACATTCGTATGCATTCATTTCCGCTTATATTAAACTCCCTTTCATTAGATGCTGTTTGTAATAATGCGTCCTAATCAATTATTTCTTCTTTCCTTTCTGTTCCAGAGTGAAAACATATTTTGTAATATGTTTCGTCACTGTAAATGTGAAATATTTAAATACTTTGGTAGCATATTAATAAGAAAATTGAAACACTGTGCGAATTTCAGCGTAGAAAAGGGACTTGTTGAGTTTAGCATCTGATATTTTACACAACTTTTGGAATGCAAGAGACTGTACATGTTTAATATTTGTTTTATTAGAGTACTCTTTTTCTTCTATTTTCTCTTCGTGCTTAAATGCGGTACATTTGCCATTATATTTAAAATAAACTGAATTTATTATATATTGAAATGCATGTCAATATATATGTATTTGTGTTGGATTAGTATGTTGCTATTATGTTATGAATGTAGTAGTTCATGTGACCTAAACAGGGGAAGCTGAAGGCATATGACCTTCTCTGTTGCAATCATATATTAAAGAAAATGAGTGGGCCCAATGGGATATGACTTGTCTTGACATGATCTTTAGATGTCATCTGACCTTTGTGCCTATAAATAGGTCTATAAACAGGCTTTATGTAATTGCATAGTGATCTTCCGGACATTGTGCATAAAGTAGAAATTTGTATTATGCTAAAAGTCCCTACTGAAATGTTTTAGCCTTTGACAAAACTATAAGGGCTGTTATATGGTATGTCTGTCCTACAGGGCAGTCCATGATCTCAGGAAATGCTCATTTCTGTTTCTGTAGTATGGAGCAACAGAATGACCGAAAGTGAAACTTTTGAAGTGAAGTGAACCAAAATTACATGCATTTCTTCTTTAAGATTTCACAGCTAGGGTGTTTGCAGGTTTGTAGAGCCATAAAGTTAACCTTTTTTTTTTTTCTTTTTCCTGCATTCTTTTTCTCTTTGTTTAGGCGGACTCAGTCACTACATGGACCAAGTCCAGTGACCACATTTGGGCCCAAAGCTTGTATGATGAAGAACCCAAAAGCAGTGATGTAAGTCAAAATCAGTTGTTTGGACTCCTTCAGTACGAGCTCGTTCGAGATGAACGTGCAGCTCGAGTCTTTGGTGAGCACTGGTGGAAAGAGTACGAAACACACTGACTCGAGTAAATCTACTGCTCCTGTAGTAATAATTCACTTGAGCAGCCTGTGACTAGTACATGTGCAAGAGTAAATAAGTTATCTAGTAAAAAACGACTTGAGTAATTAGTTTACAAATTACTTTTTCATATGTCGACAATCCACACAACTAATCTGAAATTGTTTTACTTTCTGTTTTGTTCTTATATTAACTAACCAAGTGAGCTAATGTTGACGTGAACGCCACCTCAACTATCAACAGTATATAAAGAAAGGTATCGTGAACTTGCTGTCTAAATGCCGTCAGGGTTTCCGTAGCTTACTAGGTTTGTTAGCTAACTAGCCAGATCATTCATACATGTTTTTAGTTACACAGTTGGCTGTCTAGCAAATTATGCCCCTTACACATGATCCTGGCAAGATCTCCACAGGTTTTGTCTTCAGAAAAAAACTGAAGATACCTCATAAATTGGGCCAGCGTTGCTCATTTGTCTCCACTGTCTCAGACGTTGCTGCTAAGCAGTTGGCGCCTGACTTGTAGATTTTTGAGTTAGACATTTCAAGAAGCATTGATTGGGTCTCGAAATTAAGCTATGTAAAATGTGAGCTCCCTGCCATTTAATTGGCTTACAGTCTGTCAGGATTAAAAGCATTATTGTTTTACTCTGACAATAAACAAAAATGAACATAGCGAAGTTGAACTTTTTTTTTTTTAAACTCTAGTAAAAGTGCTATGATATGATATAATTATACTCAAAAAAAAAAAAATACTGTTGCAGTGATCTATGTATTCAAGTAGTGTGAAAGCAAAGCCATGGCAGGTCTGAGTAATACTTTCTCCTTCCTGTATAATACATCTGATATGGTGATCAGAGAAATCTTTTAAAAAATTCTAGCAGTTTTCATGGACACATTGCAGTTCAGGACTGAAGTACCATAATGCAATGCTTGTCAAATCTTTATGCACTAATAGCATAAATGCTCATGAATGTGTCTAGGCCCATTTGCAAATAAACGTGATTAAACAAGAGAGGGAAATAAATAAATATATATATATATATATATATATATATATATATATATATAT
>CM075010.1:19775443-19848582 GCA_037576675.1 Pangasius sanitwongsei
TTAGGAATGGGATGGCACTTAAGTTCATATGTGAGTCAAGGCAGGTGACCGAATACTTTTGGTAATATAGTGTATCTTCTAAATGCAAATTTTGTCATTGTTTTGGAGCACACTAGCTTATAGATAACCTTAAGGCTAACATATACATCCACAAAACTAATATCCACAAACAAGACCAGGCTTAATCTGTCTCTGTGTGTGTGTGTGTGTGTGTGTGTGTGTGTGTGTGTGTGTGTGTGCCATCCATCAAATGTTCTGAAAATGAGAGAAAGTCTTGTATAATCTAAAACCTTATTTGGATTATATTTGTTTTTCTTTATTCTGTGTTTGTACTATTTTTGTCCTCTGTTTGTTGGCTCACCCTCCTGTCCAATTGTCCCTCACAATTTTCTTCTTTTTTTTTTTTTCCTCAATACATGTTTTACCTTTGCAGTATGAAGGGCAGGTGTTCACAGTTGCAGTCATTTTTTATTTTTTATTTTTTTGTAATTTTCTTTCTAATTATGACACATGAAATGGCATAGCACCATACTCCTGTTGTTGGTATGGTCATAGTATGCAAACACAGTTTCTGTGTCTGTTTTCATCAGTTTATTGTGCTGTAAGTGTTTTCTCATGAGGTCCAGTAGCTGTTTGAAAAAGTCCTGGCTTATTCCAAAGTCCTGGAATATTGCAGCCAGAAAGAATTATGGGTACCATATTCATAATGCATTAACTTTAACAGTCCTCCTTTTTTATTATTGTTTACTAGTGATTTTAGTCATTTGTTTGGAATCCAATTTTTAAGGTCGCATTGGTCTGTAAATGTTTCCACAGGCAACGCGGCCATAATCCTGCGGAGTCGACTGAAGGTAAAGGTGGTGAAAGAAAACTGGGAGAAAACCAGACCAAAGGAGAAAAATGCGATCATCGCAAACGGGGAAGCTGAGTCTGGCCGCAGAACTATGCAATATCAAGTGAGTGACGGAGCATTGAAAGTCTCAGGACACAGAGGTGTCTGTGTCTGTGTTTGTATGAAAGAGGACACTTGGGTTAAATTTCCTGTTGGTTGGATTTATAAGAATGAATGTCGCAGTGCCTACTCCACTTTGCGACAGCTTTGGGAAGTGTGTGTGTAGAGAAACCTACACTCAGAAACGTGCATGTCTCTGTCTGCGTCTCTCTCTCTCTAGGTAGTACCTAGCCACCATTGTGTTTTTGTGGTTAGTTAATGTGTACATGCATTATTAAAAACAGTGTGTTGCCGATGTTTTCCCCACATAGGTGATCTGTACATCTGGTTTGTTAGCATTAGCCACAAATTGTTGTGTGTAGCACTAACCACAAATTCACTGTGGGCACGTCACTGGATTTGTTATTGTGTGCAGTCATTCAGTAAAGCCTTGTAAGATGACTTGAAAAGAATCAATTGCCATATAATTATGCCTAACCTCTCTCAGGTGCTGAATGAGGTCGTTGTGGACCGAGGTCCCTCCTCCTACCTCTCTAACGTTGATCTTTTCCTTGACGGTCACCTGATCACCACCGTACAAGGCGATGGTCAGTCCTCATATTAATAACTTAGTCCTGTTATTACATTATTTCTGCTATAACACCTGAATCTACCACTGTTTCGAAGCACAGCAGCAATTTCCATACTCCTCTTCTCTCCCTTTTCAGGAGTGATCGTGTCAACTCCGACAGGCAGTACTGCGTACGCCGTGGCAGCAGGAGCCTCCATGATCCACCCCAACGTCCCAGCCATCATGATCACCCCCATCTGTCCTCACTCACTCTCTTTCAGACCCATAGTTGTCCCTGCTGGCGTCGAGCTCAAGGTAACACAAGACACCTGAAGCAGATTTAAAGCGCTGTGCCATTGTCCCTTTACCAGAGTTTCACTAATAATGCATGAGTAATGATCTACCACTATGCAAAGGGCACTGTAATATAAACAACTCTACACAGCAGGGATTGACTAATGGGAAAGCAGTGGCAAAAGGAAAGAAACTTCCTGGAAAGAAAAGGAGCAGGAAAGGATAGTGTATAAAAGAAGCAAATATACACTACCTGTGATTAGATTAATGCATGAGTAAGAACTAAACACCCTGGTTTTTTTGTGTTGTATAGTAACGTCCTTGCTATTGCTCCATACAGTCTGATTATAATTACATTTAGGACCTTATTCATGTAGTATTTACTCTAAAACACTTGTCCTTTACTTGTTACAACGTCACTATTTTGCATATTTAATACTGTATAATATTATGACTTATTCGTGTTTATGCCACAGCACTGTTGGATTCTCAATTCTGATTGGTCAGAAGGTGTTGATTAATTTTCTCTAACAGCAGCTCTGACAATAGTTCTGGCTGTAATTCACATAAACATGCTCATTCTAATAGGTTGTTATTTCCATAGTAACAGCTCATTCACAGAGACCTGTATTCCAGACACTCCACATAATTGGATTAAAAAAAAACACATTGTTATTTTACAAAGAAGAACGTCCATTTGTTTATATGGTGACAATTTCCATGAGGAGAAAATTTATTTAACATCTCTGGCATCAGTCCCTCAGTATTAAGTTTTCTGGCACAGGAGAGGATTTTGCGTTTTCTGGTTTCTCAGTAACATGAGACTGATGAGGGCGTCAGTTAGAACAGGAACTAACTTGTTTCACGGATGTTCAACAGCATTAAACACAAATATAAATGGGGAAAAAATGTATTGCATTGTTCTTTAATAAATAAAAATGGTAATCCTGGGCTAAGTGCTGTGGCATAAGAGGAATCTCTGAACATAACTCTGCTTTACATCACACCACCCTATCGTTGATCCATTTCTTATAACCGGACACCTTGTTGGGTTTTATTTCTTACATAATTTACCGTTTACCGGGCATATTTACCTGAAACATGACTGACATTGCCCCATGATATCCTGCCTTTAGATTATGCTATCATGTGAGGCCAGAAACAATGCATGGGTTTCCTTTGATGGGAGGAAACGGCAGGAGATTGGACATGGAGACAGGTGAGTGTTTTATAAAATCCTTGCAGGTACTGACTAAACCCCACTGGTAAAAATGAACAATAGAAGTCCATATGAAAATCTCCATGTGTGTGTATATATAGATATCTGTATCTCATGAAAGACACATATAACAATTGAAAAGTTTACCAGTATGTAATTGTAAGACAAGAATTACCAATCACATTCTGTCCGGTATCCAAAAACAACATATTCTACATACATCCCTACCCTTTGTGGCTACCAGGATTATCAGTGTCATATTTGGGATACAACGAAGCCAGAACATTTATGTTACCAAAAAAGGCCAGAGTAAAGAACAACTACTCAGGTGCTGCACTAGATCCTAGAACGTTACCATTTAAGAGGTGAAACTGATCCTGTAGTCATAAAGGATGTGAATAATTCAGGCACGCAGCTAGCACATGGAATATGTTTGCCTTACTGATTATCACTAGCCTTGTAGCTCCCAAGCCAATGTAAAGAAGCAAAGCTCACAATGAACATGTGTTGGCACATTGACTACATTTGGACTAAGAAGAAAATAGTTAATTTTTTTTTCACTGAACTATTTCTTTAATAAGATTCCTCCTAGAATTCAGTAGTTTAGCAAAACAGTGTAGATATTTTCAATGCTTTCTAGCTGTTCTAGGAAAAGTACAATACCCCCTTTTTTTTTTTTCTTAATCTTGCAGCAAATCTTGAGACGTGTTGCCCCTGAAATACTGGTTTTAGGAGTTTCTTCACACATACAGATCGAGTACATTTCTGTATAGTAACTTCAGCTTTCCTAATCTGTGTACTGATCCACCCTGAATGATGAAAGAATACATTGTGAACAGGGGTGGACAAATGATAAACTCATTAGTTAGCCCGCTGGGCAAATAAATGCTCCAGTGTGCTGGCTAGCCCCAAGTTTTGTCTGCCTGGACACCCGATTAACTAGGTGAAAAAATTGGAACTAAAGGAAACTAACAAGAATATGATCATGTAGTACATCGTATTTGCACCCTCGACAAAGCAAGTCGTTGGCCAGCGTTTCAGCTTCTGACTTTTGGTGCTCATACGTTTTAACCGCTAAGTGATTGCGTGTTGTGCTAGCAAGAGATTTATATCACGGCTTTGCGCTGCTTGGTCTCGACAGTCTTTCCATATTCCTGTGTGTTCCTGATTCTGAAAAGATTGTCTGTAATCTGTGCAAGCTAACAAATCTGACCAGTAAAAATCTGTCTACTATTCAGATTTTTGCTTTGGCTGATATTTGTATTGTAGCATGTCTAGGGATTCATAACAGCGTAGTTCAGAGGTTCCCAAACATTTTGGGCAAATGACCCCAAATGGACATTATGAATTTTCTGTGACCCCTTAGCCTTGATTTTTCTAGCTTCCCCTTTTTGGCCTATTTTCCTGTTTGTTTTCTTGATTTCTGTTGTTCCACTGAGTCAGAGTCACTTGATGTTTCCAAGGAACCGGCAGTAGACGGATGGAGAAATCGGTCTATTTTCATTGTAGAACTCCTACACTAGTGCAGCGCATCAGCGGCACTAACGTAGGAGTTCAGCACTAAAGTTTCAAAACAGTTGCGCACACAGACAGTTTTCAAGTTTTGAACCGAAGTTAGGTTGCATGTTATCGAACTTAGTGACTTACAGTTGTCTTCTTTCTCCAGCATCACCATCACCACTTCGTGCTTCCCCGTCCCATCCATCTGTTTCCGGGACCCAGTGAACGACTGGTTTGAAAGTCTGGCTCAGTGTTTGCACTGGAACGTGCGCAAGAAGCAGAGCCACCTGAGCTCAGAGGACGAGGAGTTTTGAGTATTTGCTCGGAAGCACTTTGTTTCGTTGTTGTTCTTTTTAATGCCTCTCTGGGACATGTCGTCCCACTTTTGACCACAGACTTTTGTGAAGCTGTTGCTTCTTGGTCAATTTTGTGTTAGTAACAATTTTTAAAAAGAAAACAAAGGAAGAAGAAGAATTCCAATTTGTAGATAGTGTATGACACAACTGTCATAAGATGCCAGGAATATTACAAAGTAGTTTCATGACAACACAGTATGAGGAGTTTGAATGAAACATCAGGTATTGTTAGCTCATGCATGAGGAGCATTTAAGCATCACAGCAATAACTGGATATCAATCAAATCGTGCCTTAAATTACATAGAATGTTAGAAATCCTTAATGGGGCGTGTAACGACGTCTTATATTTGTGTATCAGAGTTATAGATATTCTATAAATAAATGTCAGGCCAGAGGGACTCGTTTGTGCAGGGCACTGCACAAAAAAAGCTAGTACATACGTGTTTTTTTTTGTCTAGGAAACTACTGTTTAATTTTAAGAGTCTTACAGGTAAACAGCCACCATAAAGTATTTGATTCCTGAGATCACATAGTTCATTCCAGGTCTGTTGGGACCACTGTTTTTTTTTGTTGTTGTTGTTTTATTTTATTTTTTTCTCTCCAGATTTAAGGTTTTGAGCAATATTTTATTAAGGAATTATGATTATTGGTTATTGTTTCCCCATTCCATCACCTCTCTCTGAGTGTATAATTATGTATATTGAGTGTTGAAGTAAGTATATGGAGGCAGTGTGCAGTTTCAAGTGTCCTTCTCACTGAACTTTAGCTTTACGTCTCAAAATGTTTAACAGGCTTCTCTACCACAAAAAAGACTTATCAAAAGGACCTATTTTGTGTTACTACATTGCGCTTCATGCAGTCACACGCACTTGGTCTAGTTTACTACTATATTATGGCTATTGAAGGTCAACTCAGCCACCTGTGCCCTGTTATAGAAAAAGGAAACGAGGAAAAATCTGTTTACATTCATTCTCCCTCTTTTTATTTAATCTTTTTTCAGATAATGTACGAAAAACGTTGTCATTAACAATGTCATATTTATGTACTCTACCTGTTTAATAGCTTAGGTAAGTGATGCTGTTGTCCTGGCTTATGTTACTTAGGAGGCACCCTCTTATTATTATTATTTTTTTTTTTTTTAGCTTATTATATTTAATGAACCCTTGTTCTCAGACCTTTTTGACCTAATGTACATCCATGTGAAGTAGCTACTACTTTCTGAAACCAAAATAACCAGTCTTAATTATTCTCACTGACATAATTAGATAGTCATCTGTGAGTGAGTAGACAAGATGCTCAGGAGAGAATTAATTTGTGTGCAGGAGTTTCTTGGGGCAGAGCCGAGCTTGCAGTGTAATGAGGTGTCTCCATTCTTTCAAATCTGCTTTAGACATAACTAATTAAACATTTTTATGTGTTTTTGTTGTAATTGTCCAATCTTTTCTCACACAACTTTTCATCACGTTTCTTTGGGGTTTGTTTTGTTTTGTTGTTTTTTTTTTTTTAAATTTTACACACAAGTTTTTTGTAATGTATCTTTTCAGAACATACTCTAAATGGTTCTTGACTTTTTTTACATAGCACTTTAATAAATGATCCACAGCTGATCAAACTGTCAGTAAGATCAAAGTTTGTGTACTGTTGTTTTATGACCTCTACATTTATTACTGAAGCACACTACAGTTAGTCTGTGGATTTTATTTAAGATTATGTTTCGAGTTTTTATTTTTGTGGGATAGTATTCTACTGTAGGATAATCCAGCGTATCTTTAATATTACACGGATTGAACTGATTAGTAATGTTATCAGATATATGAGACGAGATGAACTGATCTTTTGGAGATGAACAGAAGAAAGTTCTTACGTGTGTCGCAATTTTTATTTGTGCGCTCAGTGGCACAGCAAGTAGTGTTGCCACCTCACAGCTCAAGGTTCCCTGGTTCGAGTTTATGTGCATGTTGTCCCCGTGTTAGCATGGGTTTCCTCTGGGTTCTCTGGTTTCCTCCCACCTCCTGAAAATATGCCAGTAGGTTGACTGGTTACACTGTGTTGCCCAGGTATGAATGTGTGTGCATGATACCCTGTGATGGACTTGTGTTCCATCCAGATTGTATTACCACCTCACGCCAGTGTTCCTGGAATAGGCTCTGGATCCACTGCGACTATGACCAGGATAAAGGAGTTACAGAATGTGAGAGAGAGAGAGAGAGACTCTCTCTATCTTGTCTATAACATAAGCGATAAACTAACTGGTCTCTCGAACCTTCTACAACATTAAACCTAACGATAAACCATTAAAATGTGCGATGTGTCATTCATTAATCAATTAAACATTGTAATCATTGGCAAATTGCTGTGTTATAAACAGAGTAACACACTCCAGACCATGCTGTTACATGAAAATAATGCACGCTGGGGTGGTGTGATGGAGCACGACGCGAAGCAGAGTGCCGTAACCACCCTGAACGTCTGTTGTGTTATTCCTTACTGTACATAATCAATGACAGTGTGGTGTGTTGTGTTACCACACTGAATAAATTATTTTCCAATAACAGCACATCCTGAAGTGTTTTAATTTAGTAATAAACAACATGTCGTTCAGTCCTCCATCCCAAAACCTTTTCTGTGTCAGGAAACTTAGTTACAGCTATAGATAGGTAGATGCACTTTACTGATTGGTCCCCAAGCGGAAATTCAGGGATGTGACTGTCCTAAAGCACTGACACTGGAGACCACTTCCAAAAATGCTAAATAAACATCTTGTCACAGAAAACTTCACCATATCAATAATTACACACATATTTTTTGTTTAAATTGTGTATGCAATGCATGTACTTGTAAGTTGTTACTATAGAAATGATAATGTATTGGAACTAAGTGCTTTCTTATAAATCTTGCAGCCAGTACTATTGTCAGAACTGCTGTTATAAAATATTAGAAAATATTAAAATATCAACACCTTGTGACCACTAATAATCAAGAAATCAACAGGACTGTGGTACAATGACAGAACAACCACCGGTTTCAGATTAAAGTTGATACTGCCACCTCTTCGCCAAAAGAACGTACTAGCTCACAGACCAGTACCAGGTTTGGCCCAGTGAGGTAAAGCTAGAAAGAGCGAGATTAGAAACAGACCTGAAATCCGTTAGATCTTATAATAGAGATTTTATACTTGGTGCTGGTGACTTTATACTTAGTAATGGACATTTTATACTTGCCCTTGGTGATTTTATACTAGTACTGGTGATTTTATACTTGGTACAGCAAGCAGATTTTGATGCTGTGGGAATGAGAATGAGTTGAAATTGAAGAGAGCCAGTTTAATGAGTGTATTTTTCCTTCGATCGTCAAAGATACACACACATACACACACACACACCCCTATTGCTTGCACCATACTCTTAAGTTCTTAAAATCTGTTCCATACAGATTCTCTTCAGGTTTGGCAATGAAGACTGTTGTATAATATGAAAAATCGGCACATTGTTGTATAATGTGAAAAATCAGAACATTGTTGAATAATGTGAAAAACAAATCAGCACATTGTTGTATAATGGAAAAAAATCAGAACATTGTTGTATAATTCGAAAAATCAGAATATGCCAATAATTTATGCAACATTATAACACCAGGCAAAGTCTATCAAACTTTGATTCAATGCATTTTTTAAATTAAAAATAAATACACTTACAAATACCAATTCCATAACAAAATAACAAATACGTCTGATTTTTTTTTTATTTGAAAAAAAAAAAAAATCATATATAACCTAAGAAACAGCACCACCTAATGGATTTATTCCGAATTATTGTAGTTCAGAATAAATCCATTAGGTGGTGCTGTTTCTTAGGTTAGATCTGCCCTAAGACATGGGAGAATAGTGGCCAAATCAGTTCCTCAGTCCAGTGGCTTAGCATTTTAGCTGTGTATAGTCAAAATCTTGTAGAAATTAAGAAACAATACAGCAGATAACATTTATGAAATGGCAACTACATGTTTTCTGAATAAATTTCTGGGTGTTAAATCAAGTCCTAATTTTATGTATGAGTTTATATAGGCTAATTGGTTAGCTCATGAGCGAGTTACACTTGGAAACTGGACTGAAGTTAGAGGAGAGCAGAGTAGCTAATTAATTATTTGTGTTTTGCAGGTGACCATTAAATTCATGCTCAAGGAAAAAGATGAACCATTTATCAGCCTTATAAGTAAACCAGATGAAAATCACTTTCTAGACTAAAACTTATGAGGGGAGAAAGTAACAGAACTTTTTTTTTTTTTTTTTTTAATTTTACTTAATTTATCATTTAAGCATTTATCCTTCTCATTAATCATGGTTTTATTCTTCAAATCATCATCGGATGGCCATTGTGACTTGTTTTTATTTGTTCCACTTGCATTTTGATCAGTTAGATTTTGACTTCACATGCATTTCTATCCAATCCAATACTAACCATGTCCACTCTATTTTTAGCCTGGTGGCACACACAGACTCCCTCTAGAACATGTCTGAACCTTTGGCCCAAATCATCATGCAGGAAATAGTTCATGCTGCACAACAGGACAAAGTTGAGAATAGTTTAACTTTATGCAAATATGGAGCGACTTGGTGCAGCGACTACCAATGGGAGTCCGAATTGTTTCATGGGCCCAGACAGTCTGTCTTTTGGGCTTTCACCCTAGATAGAAGGCCGCAATGGCAAAGAGCACAAACTGCTTCTCCTTCATCTTGTATAATATGATGCCTATATACACTGGTGAATTTTATATGCAAACGCTCTCCCTCCTGAATGTTTAATTTTAGTAGCAGGAAAACTGATTTGTTGCCACCCACTGACTATGGCAACCAGGAGTACGAACGCCTACTGGTGACTTCATAGTACAGTGACTGGTGACTTGCAGCGATAAAATCACTGCATGTGTGAACATACCTGCAGAGCTGATCAATTTTGGCTGTTGTGATCTGCTTAAGACACCCCCTACAGGGAATACGCAGGGACGAAAAGATTTGATGGGAATTCAATGGATCATTTTTGTGATCTTGTTGACGATACTCCTTCCCTGTCTTTCATCCAGGCACTCGGATTTTCCACCTACCTGAATGGATCATTGAGAAAAGAGTATTAGGTGGAACCTGCCACTATCTGAGGTGTGGCTGTACTCCTGTTTAGCCTGGTGTGTGGAGAAGAGCCTTATTTTGGAGAACACGAGATTGTTGATGGTCACCTGTACTTCCCTGATGTCTGTCTGAGAAAAGACAGAAGCTTTACATTCAGACCTGTATACAAAGCCGGGAATCTTCCAAAGCAAAATGGCTAGAGGTGTGATTACAGAAAATGATAGAAAATGAATAAGAAGAGAAGTTTCAGAAGATGTATTACTGCACACGCAGCCTGCCACCTTATCAGACTGAGGCAGGCTACACATGCACCCTGCCTCAGTTTGATAACGTGGTGACTGGAAGGACACTCTAAAAGACAACAAACCTTCGAGGAGATCCTCATGCATGACTGGTTCTGAGGTCAGGTCACTGTGGAGGGAGTGTAAAATTATGATGTCCAGTGCACATGGATTGTACTACACCAGTATTCAGTTCTGCAAAAACTGATTGCTATAATAACAATTTTAAATGCATGTAATTAAAGAAAAAGATAAGGTAATATTTATAGTCGTTGTATGAGACACAGCGCTAGTTTTTGTTAAGTGGAGGAAGATGGACTCGGAAATTTGCCTGTTTCTATTGATGAATTCCTATGATCCCTATGAAAACCTTGGGGTTTCAGCAGTGGTGTCACTAGGGGATATTGTTCGGGGTGTAACGATATGCACAACTGCTGCTGTTTAAGAAGTGTTGTAGTGCTATGATTAAGTTAGGAAGTGGACTCTTCTGGTGCTGAAGGGCAGAGAGCTCTAACAGTGACTAGGACATGGTAGTGACATAGAGAGCATGTAGCTGTATCATGATAGTATCCTGATTATCCATATGGTTTACTGTTTACTGTTCACATTTACTGTAAAATTTACAGTCATTTACTGGCAGCAGAGTAAACTAAACAGGGTTTGTATTCACCTAAAATAGTTGCAAAAATAAAGGGCACACAAATGATCCACTAATTTGCAGATATTGACACAAGGAGAATTTTTACCGTTCTCACCTCTGCAAAAAATGTTTCATATCCCACAGTCTTCTGGTATTTTACTGTAAACCAATGCACAGCTCTAACTGCCAAATCATTTACAGTACAATCCTGCAAAATAAAAAAAATAATTTTGCTGTAAAATAAATACTGTAAATTTACACTATTTTTTTTTACAATGTATTGTTATTTCTGCTGTCTGCCACAGTATATTGGAGTTGAAATTAAATAATGAATATGAACTCAAGTGCAAAAGTCTTTCAGCTTTAATGCGAGGGTATTTACATCCAGTTTTTGAGGGACTTAAAATAATTAGACAACTGACTGCTTAGCTGTTCCATGACCAGATGTGTGTTATTCCCTCATTATTTCACTTACAAGTAAGCAGATAAAAGGTCTAGAGTTATTTTCAAGTGTGGCATTTGTATTTGGAATCTGTTGCTGTTAATTGTCAATATGAAGTCCAAAGTGCCGTCACTGCCATTGAAGCAAGCTGTCATTAGGCCAAAAAATCAAAACAAACCCATCAGAGAGATAGCAAAAACATTAGGTGTAGCCAAATCAACTGTTTGGTACATTCTTAATCTCAGCTCAGGAACACCAAAAGGCCCGGAGGACCACAGAAGTAACTGCTAGCTGTATATATATATTTATATACACACACACAGTCAGGTTCAGAAGTATTTGGGAAATGACAGAGTTTTTGTGATTTTGCCTTATTCCAGATCACTTCTTGATTGTTTTATTTCAAATCCATTGTGGTGGTGTATAAAGGCAAAATCACAAAACCTCTGTCATTGTCCAAATATTTCCGGACCTGACTGTGTGTATATATATATATACTGTATATAAATATAAAACCTCTGTGCAAAGCCCCGGATGTTTTTTAAATCCTAGAAATGTCCCTGGATCTGACAATGTACCAGCACATACAATCTCAAAGCCCCATTCACTGCCCATTTAAAGAAACACTGGCTGTCACTGCCCATTGAAGCACGCTACTCTTTTGTAGCTTTTAACCTTACAAACAGAATTACATCAATTCCCTACCAGTGGACACCTGAAGCCTCAAGAAATGAACCATTTTTCAAAACAGTTGGCTGTAAATGTCAATGCTTTCATGAAGCGCCATCATTAAAGCATGTTTTTAGAGAACAGTGAAGACAAATCATGAGGTTTTTACTGAAAAAAAAAACAGGCTCGGTCCACACTGGTTAGTTTTCACATGATCGCCTAAGTGCAAGTGTAGGCCAAACCCAAAAGGCCAAACCAAAAGTGAAGTATAGCATCTGCTGATCAGTCGACAGATTTAACTAGGCTAGGCTTAACTCAAAGGTTCTGATAAAAAAAACAGCGTCAGCACCAGAAATACGTATATAAAATGAAAAGGCTCAGTAACGTCACTAGTGAAATACAAAATACCTAAAAAAAAATGTTTGCGTGAGAAACAAGTTCACCGTGGTGTGCGCACATTTCTAATTTGCAAGGTCTGTAATACACATCATAGCCTAGTATTTTACATTATCAACTCCATCCTTTTCATTTTCTTGATCTTTGCAATATATCCTACAACAGAAATGGTATCATATATATTGTAGACACACTGTCTGCACTTACACGTTCCCTTTGTTTGCCATAGTAAGGGACATTCCACCAGTAGAGTAACATTTTGTCCCACCATAAATTTTCAAAGAATACATGCACAGAATGTAAAAAATAATAGTTGTATAAATTGCAATTGTCCTATTACAAATCCAAATAAAATCACAAAAGGTGGTTTTAAAATATTTTTAAAATACCAGTAACCTTACTGTACCCCTAAACAGGCTGTTTTCTCTTGTCCCACCTTGCTGACAGTCATTTTGCATGCCAAATATAATAAAAATAAATAGTTTCTTTTTTGTATGGTCAAATTGTTGTCTTTTAAGGGTAAAAACATTCATTTTCATAAACATATTTTAAGCAATGATAATTGTGCATTTAAACCATATCCCACAAAGAATGTGCAACCCTGTTACTGAAACCCATTTATCTGACTAAAGGAAGAGTAAAACCAGTAAGTCACATGACAAGCAGGAAGTTTCTTCATCAAGACCCTGTCTAACAGGATGGCCAAGAGAAAAGTATGTCCCCTAAACTATTTATCTTTTTTTTTTTTTCAAATCTTTTCAGCATTGCTTGTCTTCGTCTGGCTCAACAGCTCAACTCTGTTACTAAGATTATAGATATGAAAAATAACACATTTTGAAGTTGAAAGTAACACGTGGTTCCAAAGTTAGCATCCTTTACTGAATAATGGCTAATGGCAAACTAGTGGTTTTTTTGAAGAGAGTTGATGACTCAGTAGTACTCCAATGGTAGAATATCCCCTAACACACCACACACATATGATTGCCTTTTCCAACTGCAAACTTGTTCCAAAAACTAGCCTAAAACCACCATCTTGGCAACCCAGAGAGTGCCACATCACAAAGATTCACCAACAGTCCTTATTATTTAAAGGCAGGGTGCAAATTAGGAACAGGGGAACTAGAACGATGAGGTAGCAGATCACATGACTGGGGTTGTCTCACATTGCTCTTAATTGTCTTCCTTTTTAAATATTGAAAAAAGATATTTAGAGAAGATTTAATTTATTTAAAGTTAGCCTTTAAATAAAGATATCATCTTTACTAAATCCTTCGAAACATACTGCACTACTTCGTGCCTTTACCTCAGTGAGTGATTCCACAAACAGCCATTTGTGTCCCACTGATACCAAATATTTATGTAAAGTAAAGGTAACAGACATTTTAACTCACTATAACTACACTTTTTTTCCCAAATGCATTCATGTGTGAATCTGAAAGATACTTTTCCATGAGTCATCCATTATAGGTTATTTACATTTTAACATACACTGTAGTTGTGCTCCACAACATTCAATGAAGCTGTTACATAAATACTTTCACCTCTATGAAATATTTGGAATACTCCATAACTGACTTGTTCCACAGGAAGTTGCATCATGTGAAGTTTCTTATTCTTTTTTTTCCCCTTTACTTTCAGTGATATTGTGATATTGACTGAGGTCGCTTTGAAAGTACAACTCTGTTACTCAAATTATATTGAAAGTAAATTATTAATTTGAAAAAATAATTGTAAGTAAATCACTAGAATGTCCTTAATGTCCCTCATGCTACTAGCATGGATGCTAGTTCACCACATGTTCTTTATTTGCTTATTTTATTCCAAAAAAAAAAAGAAACTCCGTGTTTAAAAAAAAAATGAGATATTGCTGCCAGAGATGGGTCAACCCATTTTAAAATAAAATGTAATTTTTAATGGATAAATGGCACCACATTTGTGACGATCCTGAAATACCCTTCACATTTTGGTGTGTTTTTCCTTCTCAACCTAGTTTTTGGTTTGCTGATTAGCTGAGGAGTTGCATCGTGTGAGCTGGCGGCAGAGACAACACCAACATGTCCTAAGTGTGACTCTGGGGTTGAGAAACACTGCTCTGACTCCACTCAAACTTCTTTTGAACATGTGGAATATTACTTCTCATCTTTTATGCATGACTGAAAATGTTTTCCTTCCTTCAGCTGAACGCTGTATTTTATTCAGACTCTTAAAAAGCAGTAATCTTTCAATTGAGGATCTTATGCAGTTTGAGAGTTTCCAAAAGAAATTATCAATCACGTGCTATGCAACAGCTTCCTAATTTGATACACAGCGCACTTCCTGTGAAGTTCCCAGTTTTAACCGACAGCCAACTGTTTATATAAAAAATAAATAAATAAATAAAAAAGCCTGACACTGTATTTGACACAATACATATAACAACTTCATTCATTCACAAAGAGCATCTATAAACATTCAGGATCTGTTCTGAGCCTACAAGAAAAGATTGTTTAAAATATATTTATTCAATTTTGTATCACAAATACATGTTTCTGAAAGTAACGAAACCATGCTATCAAAACACAGAAAACAATACATATTTAATAGTTAAACAGATAAACTTCTCTGTTTTGTGCAACTTTTACAAGTGCTCTGGTGATTACAGTGTGCCAAGTAGAAATAATGCTGGAATCTACAAAAAAAAGAGCATCGGTTATCCAATAAAAAAGGATATTATTTTCAAAATAGACAACAAACTTTGGTATCCCTACATGGGGAGTGGTAATAAAACACACACAGGAGAGAGCAATGAACTTTTGCTCCTGTTTGTTCATAACACTTACTTAACCCCGAGATCATTTGTCTGTGTGACATTAAATGATAAAGCATTCTGAGGTCAGTGTATAAAATCATAAATCAAAAACCATGTCACATTCATGGTAAAATGTGCTTTCAAAAGAATAACAGCAGAGGGGAAAAAACACCACATACAGTAGTGTCCAAAAGTCTGAGAGCACTAGTGAAAATGCGTGTTTTGCTTTTTTTTTTTCTTCTTCAATTTTATGATATGATACGATGATATCATCAGCAACACTTTGAGTGAAAATCAGAATCTTGATAATATTTACATGAATTTGAGATTTTCATAGCATTTGGTATGTCCCCTTTTTGCTTTAATGACAGTGTGCACTCGAGCTGACGCAGATGCCACAAGTCTGCATAAAACCTGATGATCCATGTTAGATCAAATCCATCAGAGTGTCGTCTGAACACGTGCTTCAACAGAAGAGATAAGACTCACGGAAAATCTGACCTTTTGTACAGTTAACATCTTGTTTATTGAATAGTCCTTTTTTGTTTTAGAATTTTCAGAAATTTATTTCCAGTTTTATATTTAAAAAAAAAAAAGAATCTCAGATTTTTTGGTCTCAGGCTTTTGGACCCCACTGTACATGCCAGTGAAATGAATCCACTGTTGTTGTTTTTTTTACATGCAATTCATTCCACATGTAGCAGTTCGTCATTCATGTACATGACTGAACAATCATGACTATAAAAGTATA
Source organism: Pangasius sanitwongsei (assembly GCA_037576675.1). Classification (NCBI taxonomy): domain Eukaryota; kingdom Metazoa; phylum Chordata; class Actinopteri; order Siluriformes; family Pangasiidae; genus Pangasius; species Pangasius sanitwongsei. The sequence continues at coordinate 19,791,402 of CM075010.1, forward strand.
AAGGCTTTAACAACACTCTCAGAAAAAAAAAAAACTGTACTAAACTGTACCTTTCCTTGTCACTGGGGTGGACCTTTATTAGGTATCTTTTTCTTAGAAATGTGCATATAGTGTACCTTTGCACACTTTGCTCTAAAAGGTAATTACAGTCCAGTTATATACTCTATATATCCACGTTTCCAGGTGACAGATACGTGTTAAAACTATAAGAGATCATTCTACCAACCCAGTGACAGTTTAGTACCCTTCCTTCTGAGAGTGAACTGAGTGGCGCAACACTCTGGAACTGAAACCACAAATCTGAACGCCTTGTTATTACTACTACACAGCTGGATTATTAATATAAAATTGTAATAAGATTTGTGATAACAGGAACCCTGTTATCTGATATTAAGACGTTTTGATAGTGATTTTAAGTGCTTCCCATTCCCATATACCATGCAGCCTTATTATCTGTTGAAGATTTTAGACTGATGTTATATAATTAGAAACAATATATACGTTAAGACTATATAACATTTTAAAATGGAGTGGCTGAATTACATTTTGCATGGACACTGCTACTAAAATATGTAGACATGCAGTTTGGTAAATATTGGACACTTTACTGATATGTATCCAAACATAAAATAACGTTAAATAGAAATACTGACAATAATACATGACGTGAATATCTAAAATAGCTAAAACTTTCGCAAAGCCAGTAATTTAAAGCGTATAAAAAAGAAAACAGTAACAGATAAAGATGTAACTAATGAATGTCCAATCACTACATGATTAATTTGGCATTTCCATGTCCAATAAAAGCAATCTTATCCTTTACCGATAAAAGTGAAACCCTCAGGGCATTTGTTCTCTTTTAAGGAGTTTGGATTTAGATTTCTGAAGACTTTGAAATAAGCTAAATGGCAGTGTTGGCTCTCACTTTGTGTCTGAAATTGATTTACAGACATCTGTTCCAGCTGATGAACCTGTGTAACTGAAGTTTTGGTCAGCTGTAAGTGCATGTTTAACAGTGAAATGAAGTTGCATTATTGTACTCCCTGCTGACTGGCCACAGTGCATGCTGGTTTTCCTTCTGGCCCTCTTCATAATGATCCTTACTGGTTATCTGTAGCAAACACTTTTAAGAGAATGGAGAGAAAACATGATCAGACACTCAGACACAGCAAAATTACAATAAAGGAACATGTGGGTTTTAGTCAAAGTAGGACTGGACAGAATTATTATACAATTATACAGAAAAAAGCACAACTCTCACCCTGGCACTCAGTTATCCAAACCTTTAGTGGCATGCTAGCATGCTTTCTCACCACGGCCTGTTTGTTTTCTTACTCTACATACTTAAACAAACCAATAACAAGCAAAAAGATTGCCTAAGGGGAGCGCATTCGTAAAATTCCTTCATTCAACAAACCTTTGGCAAGTGTGCACAGAAATCAGTCAAGTGTGCAGAACATAGAGCTGCCACTAAACAAACGATTAGATATTATAGTTTAAAACATTTTGTGCATCACATCCAGTGTTTATTTACGTTTTGGTTGTTAGTCCGAATATTCAGAACACACATTTCTACAGCACTACAGCTCTGTCCTTTGGATCACCTTGCTCCTTGCAGGTCAGTTTAGCAGCTATGCAACACAAACAACACAGCATGTTTGCTTCACTTCCTACAGTTGGATTGATTCAGAGTTGAATCTCATTGCCTCTGCAATCTAACAACTTTTTTTTTTTACACTCCCATCAGGCAATTTGTTTTTCTTTTTGATTCATTTACTTATGTGCGGTGTACAACTAATCCAAACCAAAGAGCAAACGAACCAAAGGTATCCGTTTGGCACGGAGTCAGACTCCGCCAAAGGTGTCAAAGCGCTTTGTCATTGCTGGGTTACGAAAAGCCAGCCAACCGAAAATATATAGTTGACAACAGTAGCTAAAAATCCCAGCAATGCTGCTGTGCCTGATTCACTCCTACTGTGTACCTGCTGTTTTTATAATGGGTCATGAAGTTGGTTATAAAGAATCAGTAATTATAAACCTGCAGAATGACCTGTATGATAGGTAGACCTCATAAACTGGCCAATAAGAGTACATACAAGGTAGATCTACAAGGTATCTAAAACTGGCAACTGTGTTAAATATTAATATCAGATAACTTTTCATTTTTACTTCAGTAATATTTTATGAAAATAGAATAATAGTAGAGTATCACTATTATTTGATTATTTAACACAAAAGGTGTTAGATGTGAGACCCATTTTTTTTTAAAGTCTCTGTGACATGATCATTAAAATCAACCAGGCTTTGTAATTTGTAATTTTCAGTAAAAAAAAAAAAAAAAGTCAGAGTAATGCAAAACTTTAGTAGATCAGAGTCATTAAAACATTTTCAGTAAGACAGCTAAGAGCAATTTCAGTGAGACAGCCAAGAGTAACTCAGGAATACAGGGTGATTTAAAAAAAATAAAACAGGTTACAGGTTTTTTTTTTCTCTTTTCTTTACAGTAATGTTGTCGTTTTTATTTTTTTATTGGGAAATTGCTATCAGATTGAGTTTGGAGCAAGGAAGAAAGATTACTAAATACAGTCTATAATTATTAACCTAAATTCCTTGTGTTATAATCTTACAAGGGCTGTTACAACAGTGTTACTGTGTAGTCATATACGCTCACTGTCCGCTTTATTATTAATACCTTTTGTGCCTGCTATTCATGACGTTATCCAGTCAGCTAATCTTGTGTGCAAGGCATAAAATCATGCAGATACAGGTCAAGAGCTTCAGTTAATGATCACATCAAATATAAGAATGGGAAAAAATTTGATCTCAGTGACTTTGACCGTGACATGGTTGTTGGTGCCGGACAGGCTAGTTTGAGTATTTCAAAAACTGCTGCATTTTCACGCAAAACTCTAATGGTGCAACAACAAAAAAAAAGAAGAAAGAAGAAATGAAAGAAGTCAGAAGAGAACGGTCAGAGAGGTTCCTGCTGACAAGAAGTCTATGCTGAGGCAGCCACTCTTTACAACCGTGTTGAGCAGAAAAGCATCTCACAGTGGGCACAGGCTCATGAAAACTGGACAGCTAAAGATTGCAGCAGGTGATGTTTTTCTAATCTTAAATGATTTTATACATTGCTCTGCTGCCACATGAATGGCTGTGTAAATAACAGCATAAATAAATTAGCCAGTGGGTGCAAGTGTTAGCACCTTTTTTAATCATCCTGTATTTCAGTAAATCAGACTGACTCAAAATATGTTTTCTTTTGAAAACAAGCACAGCAGCCCTTACTTCTCTCCCGCAGACCCTGGCCGAAGCTGCGGTACAGATGGAACAAGCCCCAGAACAGCACACATTTGATGGTCACCGAGATCACACAGCCTGTAATGGAGGCAGCCTCCAGTATGTATGTTTCACTCTGGCCCCAGTCAGACACGATCTATGAGGAAAGCAAAATGGGTTTCAAATGCTCCTGAAGGCTTCACTCACATCCAGACTTACCATGATGTATTTTCTTTTATCCAATGATACACATTGTTTAACAGAATCATGTACATGATGTAAGCAGGACTGTAAATAAAGTTTCTAGACTTACCGTGTATAGCAGGTATATGAAATAAGCCAGCTGAGGTAAGTTCAGGAGGGTAAAAATCCAGACCAGTGGCTTCACTTCTTTTAAAACCTGAAAAAACAGATGAAAAGCAAATCCTAACTGATTTCTAATAACAGCAAATCAGATCTTAAAACCAGCTCATGGAAATTCCACCATTTCCTTATCCCTTATCCTATCCTTGCCACATCTAGACAACCAAACCCATGTCTGGCTGGGGTGTATGCAAATTTGCACCATGCAAAAAAATCAATATCACCATCATCAACCATTATAGTACGATGAACAGATTAGTAGTCAATAAGTAATAACAATAAATATAACATTGATCATCACAACTGCACATGCAGGAAACTCATACAAGGGGTTTAGTATCAACGGGTGATTCGTAAATGTGAATCAGAAAGAGCAGGCATGGATCTTCATCAACTCACTTGTCCTTCAGTTCAGCAACAGGAGCATGTGCCTACAAGAGTCACCGTGGAGCTGAAGCGGAATTTTCAAAGACTTAGATATCACTGCATGTTTTTTGAAGTTATTTCTTTTTATGTATATATATCTCAGCACTAAATATGTGATTTTATGCATCATGGTAGTCTGCATGACAGTGTTTAATTTCTTTTAGCGTTTTTAGGATTTGTTCAGGATAGAAACTTGGCTCATTTAATATTTAATTAAATCGACAAAGTTAAATCTGGTCTATTTGAGATCACGTAACTCTCTGCAGGTGAGACTGGAAAGCAGTTGAGTTTTGGGCAATAAACATATTTGCAAAAAAAAAGAGCACACTTCTATAGACTTCCTGAATCAGACGCAGGTTTGTTCAGATTATGTGCAGAAAATATTTATCGACGGGCTGCTGGAATGAATAATATAACAGAAGTGGATTATAGAACATTGCTACTTCTCTGTTACCAATACTAAAAGAATGCTAGTCTGTTCCTTGTGGTCATTAATTATACTGTAGTTCACATGCATAAGCATAAACTAGAACGAAGCTTCTTCTGAACAAATGAATGCATTCAGTAGATGACAAAAAAAAGTGCACAGGCATTTCCAGGGTCTCTTGGAGGTCTGCAGTCCACCAGAGTTTAATATAATCCTTACCATAACATGCAGAATTTAGTTCTCAGTTAATAATCACATTTAGGAGGTGCATTAGAACAGAGAAAATCACAAATCCTGTGAAACAGCTCTGATTTACAGTGACTTACAGAAATGGCTCCAGTGGCTGCAGTGATTATTGCCCAAACCACTCCAATTCCCAGAATAATGGAATGAGTTTTGGACACAGAGGGGCCTGATGTCAGGATCAGGATGCACAAGCACAGCTGTTCAACAGAGCAAAACACAATTAAACAGTCGTTCCTCAAAAACTTTTTATTAGATGCAAAGTTCCTCATGTTTTGTAAAAAAAAATGAAACCAAGATGGATCATGTCAGATCTTTTTCCACAATTAATGCAATATGGCAACCAAGCAAATTCAAGTGAAATACAAATTGAAAGAAAAGAAAAAAAACATACAATAACCTGGCTGCGTAAGTTTGCACACCCCTTAACTAATACTTTGTTAAAGCGTCTTTTGCTTGTAATACAGCACTCAGGCTTTTTGGGTAAGAGTCTACCAACTTAACCCAGATTAATTTGTTAATTCTGTTCCACTCTTCTATCAAACTGTGAGGGGATCTCCTGTGCACAGCCTTCTTCAAGTCATTCCACAGGTTTTCAATAAAATTTAGACCTTAGAAAGTGTTTACTTACTATCACATTTATATATAATATTCACTTTTTGTTTAATGGAATATCTCAATGATTCACTGTTTATTAACTCGTTAACCAAACACCTACAGCCAGGAGAGATTTTTCACTTTTTTTCCACATTTAACAACTTCTTTTATTCTATGTAACACTGCTGCTCAAAGCAGAGAAAAGCACAAAATTCACCATCATTCTCTGTAGTAATGATGTTATCTAGCTACAGTGGGTCATGAGATTGAACGAGAGGCCTAAAACAAATTATTAGCTATCAGTAATTCTGAAACCATTATGGTTGAAGTTTATAACGTGGGGTCTCATCACAGTTATACAAACAACTTGAATTTCTGCCATTTATCCCTTCCTGTAATTTGTACTTTGACTTGCCACTGCTTGCTTAATCTATTTACTTCTAGTTTCTCTAAAGGCATTTTGAATCCTTCTCAACTGCTGTTGAGAACATTTCTATTGGTCAGCGAAGCATGCGTACATAAATTAGCCCCAGTGTAACCTAAATCTATGGGGCGTTTCACCAAGTGTAGTTGATAATAACGTTGTTTAAATCTGGGGTAGAAATAAATCAGCCCCAGCCTCTATTTCAATACATGCTGTTGTTATTGAGATAGTCCCCGCTGCAGAACCAAAAGTCCAGGGGGTGGAGGCGGGACCTGCTCCAACTCATCCTATAAGCCTAACCCTAACCCCTAACCCACTCAACACTGTACAACACAAAACATCACACTTAAAACACTTATCCAGCTTGAAACACACTGAGCTGTCGCCACCATCTAGACTTTTGTCTTGACTTGGCCCAGGTAGGAGGATCCAGATCAGGTCCAATGACACGTAGACTTTATGTGCTTGTATACTTATATACTTCTTGGTTCCACAAATAAAAATAATCCACTTTAAGCCATTTGTTAACAGCACATGATGTTATGAGATGATGTGGATGGCAAAAATTTAGCCTTATGCTTATGGGATTTTTTTTTTTCCTTGAAAGAGAGTGGAGGATAATCTCTGCTAGTCCATTTCCACTAGCCAGCCCTGATCATATCTCACAACTAGCAAATTACTTCGTATCCCACTAAAAAAGTGAAGAAAAATGCTATGAAGTTGGAAAAATGCATATAAAATATTTTAACACTAATATAGGAAGTGAACAGACATGCACGTACAGCCAAGATCAGAAGTTTACATGCACTTCTAAGGGAAAAGCATGTAATGACAGTCTTGTGATTTCACTGATTTCTGCAAGTGCTCTTTTTCTGTGAGAGAATGATTGGAACACATCATTCCTTTTCACAGAAACATTCACAAATTGAAGCTATTTTATTAATGTACTCTAGAAATTCAGGCAAAAATATACATACAGCCCGTCTAATATTTGGTTACATGTCCCTTAGCCCTTTTCACCTCGATCAGCCACTTTTGATAGCCATCACATATTGGTCAGGGCTTGTGAAGACCATTCCAAAAGCTTAATTATAGCCTCGTTTAGTCATTCTGCAACGAGTTTTAAAGTGTGATTTGGGGCACTGTCCTGTTCGGAAAGTAATCTTCATTCTTCATTATCCATCCACTTTTTTTCCCCCCATGCATTTCTCCCTAATTTAGTCTTGGCCAGTTCCTAATTTCCACTCACCAGTCAGCTCTCCCCTATCATATGACAGCTACAAACCAGGGAGGGTGAAGGCTTTCACATGCTTCCTCTGAGATATGTGAAGCCAGCCAAGTGTATCTTTTCTAAGATACGGGGCGACATAAATTGAAGGGGGAGAGCTGACTGGTGAGTCACCCCTGTCACTCAGAGAGCACAGTCTTTATCGCTCTATTGGACTCCCAGCCATGGAAAGCTGTGGCATCGTTGAGATACAAACTTGCAATCTCCGGACAAAAGGGTGAACACTTTTCTGTTGCGCCATTCTGGATTCCGTCCACTTTATGCAGTGCACCAGTTCTACTGGCAGCAAAACGGCCCCAAACCTTAATACTACCACCACCATGCTTCTCCTTTTCTCCTATAACATACATCTGGTCATTGTGGCCAGATAACTTTTCTTCTTCAGAAGACTTTCTCTCTGCTAATGTGATCAGCAACAAACTACAACCACAATTAAAAGAAGAAATCACCTGAGCCTGAAGATCAAAAGTCACCATTGAGAAGCAGAGATTGAGCAGGCAGTACTGCTTCTGCAAGCTTTCCAATGCTCCGCCCACCCTGAAGGCCATCATATTGGGCCTTAGGATGAGCAGCAAGGCACAGATCACATGCACCACACCCACACATATGATGCACACAAACCGCACCTGCAAAAGAAATAGTAACCTGAGGAGTCAAACATTTGCTGACAATCTAGATTAAATCCCTAATGTGTCAATCACACTTGTTAACAAACTAAAGTCTCACTTGGTTTGTGTCATAGTGAGTCTTTATGGTAATTTCATACGACACCAATCTGTGCTTCATAAAACCCCTGGACATTTACATTAGAAGATGATTAGGGGCTTGCAATCTTGTACTGTGTGTAACGGTATCATCTGGTTTGTTCTTAAGCAACAGACTTCCTTTTGCATAAATTCATGTATCTGTGTTTTGAGTCTGTTCCTATTTTAACTTCTGCATTTGGAAAGCCCCAGATCCTGCTTGCAGAAATTGTCTTAGGCCAAATTGCATCTTAGATGCAAAATCTGTGGCATAAAGCTACACCCAAGGGAGAGGTTTATTGTGGTTTGTTGATGTCGAAATGACAGCTGGTTTACCGTTAGCAGTATTTCTTTCTCTTTGAGTACGCTGAAGTTGACGATAGAGCGCACCATGACCACAACCACACACACCCCAAAGATAACCAGCTCCTGCATGTTCTCCTGCAGCACGCCTCGTGAGATGTAGTATACGCAGAACACTAGGTAAACAACACAGACACACCATACTTAATAAAAACACACCGGCTGAGTTGCATACTACTCATCTGTATAAAGTGCAAATCACTGCTGCATTCAGTTACCAGGACTTGTACAAACTTGTCGTAACAGACCAGAGTAACTAGGCAAAACAACGTGAAAGTGAAGCAGAGCAAAAATGAAAGTGAACTTTTAGGATGATCATATCAGGCCAATGACATAAGAGACTAGTCATGTTGTCTATATCAACATAAAAAGCACAGAAGTGGATCCTGGTTTGTGAAAGAAAAAAAAAAAGCCCAGCCCTTATTCTACAGAGCATATATTGCTCCTTACGGATTCCCACAAGCTGGATGAGAGAGACACTGAGGTCGTCATCTTCACCCTCTTTCCATCCCTCCTTCACGATGTTGACTATAGTGATGATGAGGAGCACCAGCATGGAGATGAGTGTGAAGCAGAAGTAGACCTTCACTAAGCACTGGAGCTCCGACCACTTCTTTATCTGGACAGAAGAAATAAGACATAGTGCTGAATGGGATGTGAGAGAGTGAGTTAATGTGAATCATGCCCCAGAGTCAGATGACCTACTGGTCCACATGGTGTGGGTATCAGCTCCCCGTGCCTCGGCATCAGGTTTGGAGAAAGACCCTCCATGCTCGCCTGGCGCTGAGGCAGCAATGGACTGCAAAGTCAAGAATGAACACGTTTTATGTGTGTGTGTGTGTGTGTGTATGTATATATACACATACATTATATATATATATATATATATATATATATATATATATATATACACATATATATACACACACACACACACACACATACATATATATATATATATATATAATATGTGTGTGTATAAAGAATATTACACATCAGCCTAGTAAAAGGCACTGTAAGTCATAGACAGAACATATATTAATATTAATAAATTTTCTGAATTAATGAAAAACAATGTCTGTCTACAGCAAGAGTGCAGGCAAGTAAAGTTTTCAGAACCTCACGTTCTGCATCCTCATTATCTCACATGGTTCACCACTCATCATGACTGATGTCCACTAGCTAGACTACTATCAAAAATATATATTTAAAAAAAAAAAATCGGTTCTATGATGATAATCGGTTATATCTTCGTCAGTACCCCCAAAAACTTCCTCGTAGGAATCTAACCCAAATGGCTCCCACGTAAAAGTGATGTCAAATAACAGCATCTGCACCCTACGTAGTGCACTACGTCTAAAAGGGAGGTATTTGTAACTAGTCCCTAACTGTTTTTAGCTTACTGCTAACGTCAAGCATCGCAACAGGTGGATTTTACTGAGCACTTACCGAATCTCGTCCATTGCGCCCAATCCAACCAGGACACTTATGCTTTCAGTTGTACATTAGTCATGTACTTTCCAATGTTTTAAGAAACATTTTAACTAGCGGGAGCGGCTGGGAGATGACAATACGCCCACTTCCGCTTTTACAGCTAAGCGTTTTTTCTAATCAGTAATGCGTGTTAAAATTGCATTGTACTTACATTCACCTACTTATTTTTTTGTTTTGTGTATACGCCACACAATATAGATAATATTATTCAGAATTTATATCTTACATTATCATATTTACACAATAATAAAGCTGAAATAATATTTATTAGGAAAATATTTTGAAGGCGTACTGCGCGATTTTTGCGCAGTTAAAAACCAAATAACACTTTCCGTCGAATGGCCCAACCACGGTTAAAAGGTTGGTTCAATCCCAAATGTATTCACAAAGTATACATAGCGCACTAGAAGCTATTGTTTTATACAAATTGGGAGTGAGCTTATGTAGGAAGTGGGAAGATATTTGGCATTTGGCACTTGAAAGGAGCGTCGACACGTTGTGGTGGAGTAAAGGGAAGTCTTGCCGCGTAGAGATACATTATCCGTGTTGAATAACAGCAAACCAGAGAGAGGTTATTTGAATTGAGGATTTGGTGGAAGTGTAATTGTGCAGCTCACACGCTCGAGATCTGATTTCAAGCTCCACTGTTATGTTAGCTGTCTTAGCAATGGTGAAGTGGTGCAGTTTGTTGCTGGAGAGCTGATTTGCCCATGGTAAAGAAAAGCAAAATGTGGCAGGTAACGTGCTTTTCTCTTCTCTGTGCAGTTAATAAACTGGGGTTTACATTAGTGGGCTTTCCTGATGGGTTGGGCTTTTGTGTTTTTGGTTACTGGTCAGATTATAAATGGTAAAATTGTTGCCTAGCTTTCCTCTTGGTGGTGTTGTCCAGCACAATCGAGGTGTCTTAGTCCAAATAATCAAACTCTCTGTTTGACTGTTGTGTTGGATTAGAGCTGGATCTCTACTGGTGATGATTAGATCATGACTTATCTCCTCTGAGTGCTTTATTCTTTCACTCTTCACTAAACTGCACGTCTGGAAACGCCTCAAGGATTTTAAGACACTTTTTACAGACAGGAAACTGCTTTGTTGAGGTTTACTTTTCACTGGTTACAGACTACTGTGTCGACTTGTACATTTACACATCCAGAGGGATTAATAACTCAACAAACAAGGCTCATTTCTTAAGCCCCGCCCAGTTACCATGGCAACATGCAGCCTAATTAGTTTTAACAATAGAATAGAATTATTTATTAAAGCATGAATAAAGTAGGTTACTTGTTATGCTATGTTATGTCAGGATTTAAATACTTGGGGTGTGTTGTAGTGGGAAAATAATCAATGACTCAATTAAGGATTTTCCTATAAGCACATGTCCTAAAGTGTTTTATTGCTCTTATACAACAAATTGCCAAATATTACATTTATTAATGTCATGTCATATTTTAAAAGCTTATTTTTTAAACGTGCTTTTATTGTTGTAGTATCTCGTATCACCCGCCTCTCTTTTTTCCCCCCTCTCTCTTGAAGTCAATAAGACCAAAAAAAAAAAAAAAAAAAAAACACTAAGAAAAGTGCAAACTTCTCTGTCTTGAAGACTTTCTGTGGCTGAAAACCTGCTGATTCTTACAAGTGCTGCCACTGGAGACTGTTAAAGAAACCATGTCAACGAGTATATCCATCCATCTATCCATCCATCCATTTTCCATACCGCTTATCCTACACAGGGTCACAGGGAGCCTGGAGCCACTCCCAGGGGAATCGGGGCACAAGGAGGGGGACACTCTGGACAGGGTGCCAACCCATTGCAGGGCATGAGAACACACACTACAGACAATTTGGAAATGCCAGTCAGCCTACAACGCATGTCTTTGGACTAGGGGAGGAAACCGGAGTACCTGGAGGAAACCCCCGAAGCACGGGGAGAAGATGCAAACTCCACACACATCAGGCGGAGGCGGGATTCGAACCCCCAACCCCGGAAGTGCGAGTGGGATATGGATGAAATACTTAACTGAATACAAGTGATTTCAATTAGCCAAAAAATGTAGACCACAGTTTTATGAAATTTACCTAACTTGCTTTGCCGGGGTAAAATGTAGGTTGTAAAAACGGTAGCCTGCAGTGACGTTTACTGCACAATCATGTGTCTGTCTGTTGAAAATCTAGTGAATGATGGGGTCATTTAATGAGGAGAGCCTTCAGGCCACCGGCTCACAGATCATTCCGGGACAGGAGAGAACCTCTAGCATTTCCAGAGGAGATCTTATGTGATCGCTGTAGATTCTGGAAACCTACAGTACACTGAAAACAAATGTCGTAAACTGTCCACATTGCTCAGCGCTTCTTCACCAGTGGCGAGTAGCAGTAGTAATTACAACACAGTAGGGCGACATATGATGTAAAAGTAGGAATTCTTTCTTGACAGTTGCCTTGCACTCAGGTGTGTACTTGACTTATTTATTACTAGACTGCAGACTTGTTACTGGTTCCTAAAACTTACAATGGGATTCTTTTTAGTAATTTTCATGTACAGTATTCTATTCATAGTGTGTAAATACTGCATAACTGGTATTTAATTAGTTGGTATTTTAATTACTGCATATTTGGTATGTTGTGCCTCGTTTTTCCAGGTTACCAGCCATCTCATTTGTGTTAAAAGCTCTCTGGTTGTCCTCATACTGATGGATGACAAACTGGTTATAGTGATTGAGGGCAACCTCAATATTTATATAGCAAGGGAGCAGCAAATGGTATAATATTTTTCAAGCATTCATTTGACATATTCTGTGGGTGCCAATAATTTTGCCACATATATTCTTGAGATTACAAATACTGCTCTTTTAAAGTAGTAGTTCCTAGAGTGATTGTTATTCTAGAAAAATAAGCAGTTTGAGTGGAATCATATAGATTGATGTTGATTTTAGGCAAGCTTTTTTTTTTTTTTTTTTGCGCACACTAGTGCCTTTTGAAGCGCACCAATATTTTTGGAGATATTGGCTAGCGAAGAAACGAATCTGTTTTGTTTTGGTGTATTTCAGTCTTCTGCTGAAAGCTTTTATGAAATGTTGGGGTCAGATTTTATTTTATTTTCTAATACTCTAATGCTTAAGCTAGTACTTGGAACTCTTTCAGGTCTCCTTTCTGCAAATTTGATCTTTCCTTATGACTTCACAGAAGATCAGTACAGCATCATAGCTTGTCATTTGTCTGGGTATAAGACAGCGCCATCATCGTGTGTGTGTCTACACACGTACTGTGGATGGAACAGGAGACAGGGTGATAAATGAATGTTCTTGATTTTAGAACAAACAAAGTAAGTAAACTGAACAGGCCTGAACAGAGCTGGCACATATACAAAGGAATAAGTCGGAGAACCTCAAAGAAAGTTTAGAGGGACTAATTAATAATAAAAACAATTAAAGTGGTGATTTGGTAAAGGAGAATCTTTAGTCATTACATCAGTCATTACATTCATTACAGAAAAAAACGAGCATCTTTAGAGCCAGGTGAATCTGTACACTCCTTTCTTTAACTGACATGAAGACGTGTGAGTCAGTCAGAGACATGTGCTGTTATACTGAATAGCACATGTGTCTGACTGACTCACATGTTTTCATGCTGTCTCATTTATGTTCCAACATTTGACTGAACAAGTCTTGCAGCAAGCAGGAATCTGTCTTCTTGTTGAGACTTGCTTGTGTAGTTTCGCCGAATCTTGCGATATTTTTGAACACCTTTAGTTTGGGCCTGCGCATTCGCACGTCTACCAGCAGGTAGGGTCGTTACTTTTTGTAAGGACAGTGCAGAAGTACCAAGGCCGAGTCCTCGTTAGCCATGTTTTCGCCTTAGGCTGCGAAAGATTTGAGCCCCTCTTAAAATAAATATTTTATGCTGAAGGAATAACACGACAGGGTTTCCATTTTCTTCATTGTTTTCCTATAACGGCACGTGTTTTATTCCTCTGACCACAGCAATTTACCACTAATGGATGACACGTCACCTTTCATAGTACATCACATTGACGGGGGGGGGGGAACAGTGATGGTAATTCACACCATGCATTTGTCAAGACAGGATATGTTTGTTTATCATTGCATAGTAAGTGATACTATGGACTCTGACCCAACAAGTTTCTAGATGGTGGCAGGTTGGTCCTCTGTGACAGCAGCGCTAGATTTTCCTCTTGTATATTTTTTCCAAGATTTTTGCTTAATTTACTCTTGGGTAATTCCCACAGACTAGTTAGGTCTGCCCTATCATACGACAGCTACCATCAGGGTAGAATGAAAGCTATCATGTGCACCCTTTATATAAAGTTGATGTCTTGTGGTTTTTGCTTCTGATCAGCATGTCTTGTGGTTTGAATGTTGAATAGGTGTCGTTTTGTCTTGGGCTATGAATATGTCTGTACCTCTATGTGCATTTAGAGCAGCACTGTGTATTTCTTGTGGTTCATGTTTGAGTCTACTGTTGTGATGTTTAAATCTTTGCTCTTTGTTGGTTTTATGTCATTGTTCCATGTACTAGTGGTTCTCAAAGTCGGATCCAATCAAAGTTGTTTGTTTGTTTGTTAGTTACAGCGGTGGAAATTACAACCTGCCGTTATCAAACTTGCTTTACTTGTGATTGAGCTCTTATAGTTATTAGCCGGTTTGTGTAGTCACTTGAATTGGTTTAAACCCCACAAAAAATCCTCAGTAGCTCAAAAAACAGTGTTAGTAATGTCACGTTGGCCCTCGTGTGTTCTGTTGGTGGAAAGTTCAGGAATAAAAAGCTCCAATAGAGAGCCAAAATATTATTCCACACCTTTGAATAATGAACCTCATATTCATGGAAATAATTTACACTTAGTTCCCTGGATGCACAAAGTTTCTGAACCCCTTCCCTATACTGCCTTTATGTAGTGTTTAAAGCTGGAGCAACACTTTAGTGCACTCAGACAAATCTTATTTAATAGCATAGTTCAGCCCTTCTTCAAGACTTCCAGAAATCTTGAGAAATCTTTCACTTTCTCGTTGCCCTTTCATTAATCATGGTGAGGTGACTGGATCCAGCCTAGTAACAGCTGAAACAGTGTGCCGTCAGGCTAAAAACAGTAATTAGCATACATCTAGTGTACACAGATGACATAACACACAGCACAACTCCTCCTTTGTAAGACTTAGACATAGGCAAAGAATCTCAGCGTAACAAAATAGCATAATTGTTACTGTCAGTTAGTGGTACTGGCCTATCTCTCTGCAAAAATGTTCTCATTCTAACTGTACTAATAATCTCACACTGTTTTACTGAATACACCAACTTCTGCCCTTTATTGCAGACAACATCCGACTTCCACCACTAGACTCTTCAACATGCTCCTCGTTTTCCTTTGAGTGACATTATACCCTCTGCCATGGAGTAGATCTGTCGCTTCACTTTCTTCCCCTGCGTCCTGAAGAGTGGGTGCTCCTTGTAAGCCCCACACTCACTACGTGCGCCATGTCGAGCAATGGCCGAGTGGGGAGATCCATGTTCTCAAAGCTTCTTTTGGCGTTCAGGAGGCCGCGTCAGGAGCGGGTGATCTTGGCGCGCAGCGAGAGCGTACCCAGCGAGCATGTCTTGAAAGTCACCATTACCGAGACGACGGTGATCGAAGCCGACTCGGGCGTGTGGAATTCCAGATCGCTGGCATACCTCGGCTTGTGGTACTTCTTCAGCTTTTGTACACTCTTTCTCAACAAATACATCCTGTCCCTGCTGGAGGGAGAGCCAAGCGTACTGGGTGAGTGGCTGGACCGTCTGCAGACTTCTTGCACGCATGAATGAAGTTACTTGTCAGCTTTGTTTTGAATCACGATGATAACCGAACGTTACATATCAGTACAGCATGTTGATGTATATGAAGTTTCTGTTCTTTGTGCACGTAAGGTATTAAAGCCAAAATAGCTTAAGACATTCGGCTGAATTAATAACTGACATTTTTCAATTGCACGTGGGTCAAAGACTGGGTGTGGCGTTGTTTCTAAAGGTTGCTTGTTTTGTGCATGAACATTAAATCATTCCACTCTTACTTCCTTTGTGTGTAGAAAAAAGGAGTTTACAGGTCGAAAATATATATAAAGACAGAAATAAATTGAGATTATTCCACAGCACTATTGAATTCTCAAATCTGATTGTCAAGAAGGTGTTGAAACCTTTCAGGTTGTGCTGTTATAGAAAAATAATCAACAGCGTGGTGGTGTGATGCGGCCCAAGTTACTGTTACCACCCTGAAATTCTTTTGGTCTCAAAGCGTTTTCTTCATCTTATACGCCAATTACATTTTTTTAAATTTATTAATGAACAACACATTATTGCATTTAATGTTGTGGAACATCCACGAGATGGCTTAGTTCCTGTTCCCACGCCTTATAGCAGCTATAAACAGTTGTTCCTTTCTCTTGAGAGAGGACCAAAAAAACGCAGCTTGTCGCGTGATTGAGAAATCAGAAAGCGCAAAGACTTTCCCGTGATAGGAAACGCACCGACAAAGCTTTACCAAGCGTTAGGTTAAATAAAACGTTGAATAAAAAGTCTCCTAAGCCTCACCATATCAACGATTGTTAAATAACAACTCATTTTTAAAATCCGTTTATTGTTAGCCTTAGATTATGAAGAGCCCCTGCCATGCAAGTTCCAGTGTATGAGATTTTACTACTGAAATGATAACAGATTAGAAAGAGCACATTAATATAAACCCATTG
The DNA here is from genome assembly GCA_037576675.1 of Pangasius sanitwongsei. Taxonomy (NCBI): domain Eukaryota; kingdom Metazoa; phylum Chordata; class Actinopteri; order Siluriformes; family Pangasiidae; genus Pangasius; species Pangasius sanitwongsei. Next base: position 19,807,777 of record CM075010.1, read on the forward strand.
TTTGAATTGCAATTGGAACTACTATGCAATCCGTGCTGTAATAGAAAATGAATCTGACCAATCAGATTAGAGAATTCAGCAACACTGTGGTATAATATTCTATAGCAGCAGCTCTGACAGTAGTGCCGGCTGTAATTCATATCACAGGTTTATATTAATATGAACAACAACAACAATAATAGTATATAAATATAGTGAATAATAATAATAAGGAATAAAACACCATTTATTATGGTGAGGTTTTCTGCAAAGATACATTTATTTATTATTTATGAAAGGAGACTTCACAGCGTTTTGAGGGAAAGCTGTTCCTTTAAGTTTTAGAATGGTGTTTATTAGCGAATTCCCACGAGCAAACTTGTTGGTTACACAGTTTATGTGCGCACACTTCCACTTATCCGCTATCGCAGCACCAAGCAAAAGCTGTGTCAAATTCTCCAGTGTGCATCCCTTGTGTATTAATGATTAACAAGATAGTGTGCAGCGCTACAGCGTGGCACTGGCTCTTTATATAGCTATGATTAATTTATAGGTGAATAATGTCAAGCTTGCAAAACCAAAACCGCTTTAAGGGGTTGTATTTATCCGATTTCACAAAACAGCGGACTATATCCAGTGCTACTTCTTATCCTAATGAAATGGATAGTTTGGGTTTGAGGATGGTAATCTATGTACCCTTTAACGTTCATAAACCGCTTTCTGCTTTCTTTCCACTGTCAGTTGCTGAGTAAATATCAAAAGAAACTCTGCAAATGCCGTGTCAAATTCTCTAGTGCGAGTCCCTTGTGTGAGTCCCAGCTCATCTTATCTTTCAGGTGCTGTACAGATGCTCTCCACCACAGTGATTGGCTGTATCAAGATGTTTGTGCCTTGTTGCCTGTACCAGCACAAATCCCGTGCTGAATACCCACCCAACTTTCTCATGATCATGCTCTTCGTGGGATTAATGAGGTGTGCCTCGCTGTTACCATTAGTTTTTCCTGTCCATCAGTTTTATAAGAGGCCTTATCTCCCAGCAGTTGACCTTGAACCTCATATGATGAGTGCTAATAGGTGCTATTAGAAGGTTCAATATCCATCTGCTTTGTTTATGAGGCTTTATGTGCATACATTCAAATCAAAACTGTACTGTACTGTAAACTCCTTCCACCTAACGTTTTTGAAATGATCCGTGTATCTTCTATATTGAAAAAATATTGTATTAGCTTTTCTAGTTATGATGCTAGACACGGAACAGATTTATTTTAACCCTTGTGTTGTCTTAGGGGTCAAAAATGGCCCGCCACTATGTTTACCAGCCGAGAAAACGAGTGGTGTTTCTGCTCTGTGAAGAGGGAAAACCCAGATATTCACATCAAGTTTCTGATCAATGATTGATCAAACAGATTGTTTCTTCATGAAAAATAGATTTGGGGTTTAAAATTCAATTAAGCCACTTTATTTTTAGTGAAGGCCGGTCATTTTTGACCCTTAGGACAAAGGGAGTAGACATAATGTTAAGACCACACAAGGGTTAAGAACATAATCCAACTGTTCAAATATAGGACACGTTAGGTCCTAGATCACAATATCATATACAGGCCTACTGTTAGTTTTTTAGATATTGAGGTTTGGATTAAACCCATTCAGTTCAAGCGTACAAAACATTCATTAAAAACATAGATTAGTTCAGTTTTACTCTGGACAGTAAAATCCATTTTGGTACTATAAAGGGAAAAAGCAGTATGTTAAATTAGCATTTTGTAGCCTGTTGTGATGATAACATGCAGATGTTTTAACGTCTTTCCTAGATAAATAGTGCAATATGATTTTTATTATTATTATTTTTTGAAAATAAATCTTTTCCTCTTTGCTTTCCTGTCAGGTTCACCACTGTGGTGTTGGGGCTGGTTAGCCTGAAAAGCGTAGCCGTGTCGTTTGCTGAGACGGTGAAAAGCTCGGCGCCCATTTTCACCGTCATAATGTCCAGACTGATACTGGGGGAGTACACAGGTAACATACAGACGTTTGAAGCCAGGATGTTGATCATTCTTAAATCAGTCGCGATGCTCACAACACAGAACTGTACCTTTACTGACTGTTTACTCATTTCGTGCTGCAGCTGTCTGTCATATCAGCATTGCTGATAAAGCTTGCATTAATGATTAACGCGATATTGTGCAGCACTGCAACATTGCACTAACTCTAATTTATCTATGATACATTTCGAAATGAATATGACTACTTTGTCAGGCCATGAAGACCAAAGCAGCACCCTGGGACTATATGGGTCAGATTTTAAATAATGTTAGACTACAGTATATCCTATATCTACAGTATATCTATATCACATACAGATGTGCAGTTAAATGTTCAGTGTAATGGATGGCATGAATTAGAGGATGGTTAATTATCAACCCTTGTAATGTTCCTAAACATTAGGTTTGTGAAGGTTAGTCGTTGAGTAAATAGGACTTACGAAGATCCACAGAGAAATTTTTGGAATATTTTAACAGCTGATTTCAGTAACAAAGCTAATTTTGTGTATTTGTTTTTCGAGCGAGTGCGAGAAGTGAGTTATAATGAAAGAGAAGAGTTATAACGCAAATGATTACAGGAGCGCCCTTGTCTTGAGGACATTACACAACATTGATTGGAATTATAAACAGTCATTCATGAATAAATAAAGAGGTGTGATTGTTGAAAATTGCTGTGGTATAAGAGGAATAAAACACTTCAGGATGTGCTTTCATAAGAAAAGATTTAACTTTGGGATGGTAATAATAACTGCCATTCATGTCAGGCTGCATCACATCACCCCAGCTGTGATAGTGTTCCTGTAACAGAACACCCCGAGGGTTTTTATTCTGTACGTTTTGTTGTGAATGTTTTGGGGTTTTTTTCTTCACGTGCTTAAGCTGGCTCAATGAGGAAGCCAGAGACAACAATATCTCGGTAGAACTCAGACAACAATGGCAATACCTAGCATACACAATGAACTTTCTGTAGGAATGTCGCAAATAATACTCATGCCATGCATTTGATCTCATCATTAACAGCATGTTGTGTGTTTGATCAACAGGTCTTTGGGTGAACTTGTCTCTGTTCCCAGTAATGGCCGGTCTGGCTCTCTGTACAGCCACTGAAATCAGTTTCAACATGCTGGGCTTCTCTGCTGCTCTCTCCACTAACATCATGGACTGGTATGCGTCATTAATACACATTTATGTTTATAGCACTTGCTTCCAGAATCTTGTAGTGCTCATTAACGTTAAAGATCATCAAAAAAAAAAAATCATGAACACTAATTTCTGTTGGTTTTGCATTGTAGCTTACAGAATGTATTTTCTAAGAAGCTGCTAAGTGGAGACAAATATAAATTCAGGTGAGTGTTTTGTGTTCTCTGTGGTGCATGCTGTACTAGAATTATCCAAATGTCATGCTATATGGGAATTTCAGCCATGGACTCCTCTATTATGCCAATAATGAGCCAATACATCAGAGTGGTATAATGTTAATTAACAATTAAATTACTGTCTTGTCGATCTCTCTAATCTCTTTGGGCAGAATGTGTTCATCTCCTGTAACAGCAGCTCTGTCAGTACAATATTATCGTCCCTACACGTTATTACACTGCCAAGATATCCAATGATGTTTATCACCGATTATATTAAGACCCATATCGACCTGCCAGCTATTATGCATTTTGCGTAGGCGCTCCGCAAATCTATCATACGAGTCCTCACTCAAATGTATACCGAAAGAGCAGTCTTTTTCTCTCCAGTAAAACAGGAGATGAGCTATTAGACGTGTCGTCTGGAACGATTTGCACAGGTGTTTTGAATGTCAACATTAACAGACATTTCCTGTTAGTATTTTGGTTTTTGGCCAATAAAGAAAAAAGACTGATGATTTTGACCCGAAAATATTAAATATGGCCACAACAGAGTGTCAAATATAACATTTTTTAAAAAGTGTTATATCCTGCACTCTCTTGCTCTGCTCAGCACTGTGAAAATATCAGCCACGTGAATATTTGTGAAAGGATTATATCAAAATGTGCTGGGTTTTTTTTGGTTGTTGTTGTTGTTTTGTTTTTACTTTTAACTGTACATAACTTATTGCAATATTTTAAAATGGAAAATCATGAGCAGGGAAAAATCAATAGCGCACAAGAGACTTGTGTTATATGACTAATATAAAATGAATTAAAAAAATTTATTGTTATTTAACATAGGAAAATGTAGAATTTTCGATCTAGTGACGATTTCTGTAAGGAGGAATTGATTTAACACTTTGGAAGGAGTCTTCATTGTCAGAACAAGTTTTCAGCAACGGGAATGACTTAAGAAGCGAAGACATTGCATTATGTGGTTTCTCGGTTTACAAGCTGCATTTGTGTGCTCAGTTTGGAAAATACTTAACTTCAGGGGGTAAAAGTAACTGCTTTGTGTTGGGCCACTTCACACCTCCACCTTGTTGATTATTTTCCTGTAACAGCACACCCTGTCATATTTTTTTTCCTTCCATACCTCTGTGCCTTATGAGGATACACCTAGTTTTACAGGAGTGTAAACCAATATGAAGCAAACAAAGATTGCTTAAACACATTTAGTCACAGTAATGCATCTAATAATATATTACGTAACGTGTTTGCTTTCATAACAGGTTCTTGATAGCAGAATTACTTTTGGACCCTAAAGTACCTTGTCAAAGATGTCTTTAGAACCTCGGTCATTTCATAATCCTAACCTTAGTGCTTCAATTGCACTGAACTGTTTAGTGTGCTATAAGCACACTAAAACATATTAATCAGATATGCTTTCATTTTTCTAATTCCTTTTACTCTGAATGCTCTACAAGCCTTGTCTTCTCAGATATATCGTTTAAAAAATTCGATGCTCCTTAATATTAAGTGATGTGTTATTAAACATTAACGTAGCATGGAATTGGAAGTTGGAATTGCTATGAAAGTGGCTCATATTGTTTGTTAATGTATATTTTTCTCCCATTTAGCCCTCCGGAACTGCAGTTCTTCACTAGTGCAGCTGCAGTGATCATGCTCATTCCTGCCTGGGCCTTCCTCATGGTCAGTCAGTGCTTTCGATGAACTGTAAAAGTATTCAATATCAGGGTTTGTTACAGTGTCATGTTAGTCAGGGTATGTGGTTTCTACTCCTTTTTTTTTTTTCGGGCTCGGCATGCCACCTTCCTCGCAGCCACTCTCTCTCCACTCTCACTCTTTCATTTTATAATGACAACCTGATAAACACTGACAATGTAAGAGATTTTCTCAAAAATATCTTTCTAGTCCCATCTGAATCAGTCACGTCAGTTGTTTTGTTTTGTTTTTTTTATAGACTGAGCACTCCTGCATCGTTTTACCTTAAAATGACCAGTAGAAATAACCCCAGGTAATATACACAAAGTATTTGAACACTTAAGCCACGCTTACAAATGTATGAATTTCACTGCATTAGAAAACAACATGTCAAATCAAGTGGCATGTATTTTAAAGAAAGGTGCCACAAGCACACTTTGCAAGCAAAACATTTCCCAAAAAATAGATTGTTCTGTTAAAAAATAACCCAATTGTGGCTTCATTAAAGATCACAGTTACAGTGTTTTAGTATTTCGTTTGCCATCTTGACAACCTATGGGCATGGAATTGACCAGTTTCTGTACCAGCTGTAGTGGAAGTTTCTTCCAAGCAAAGATTCTGTCAAGCCAACAAAACCATCCATGCTAGAGCATTGAAAACTGGCAATTTCTTCTCCATTGCATCCCATCGATGCCCTGTAGGGTTTAGGTCCGGGCTTTGTGAGGGCCATTCTAAGACAAAAAAAAAAGGCAGCTGGTATGATTTGGATCATTATCCTGCTGAAAAATCCACTTCTGTTGCTTGAATAATTTCTGTGGAGATTTTTTGTAAGTTTGCACCCTGAATGCCTCTGTACACGTCTGAGTTCGTGATGCCATCAGTGAACACAAGCTCACCAACACTGCAGGAAAAACAGCCCAAGCCTCTTTGACATTCCCACCTCTGTACAGTTTGGTTGGAATTCTTCTCCTTGCTTTCTCCACACAAACACTCTACCATCAGTTCCATGCAATTTGGATTCATCCATGAATAAGACAGTTCTGCAGAGGCTGCTGTCTGTGTGTGTGTTCTTTTGTAAATTTCACCCTTGCTTTCTTATTCTTGAAGCTGATGAATGGTTAATGCCGCATTACTCTCCCTCTGTACTCATTCACGTTGATGCTGTTTTGAATAGTTGTATCCGGTAATTGTTACTGATGTCTGTAACAATCCTTGCTGTTGTTTCTTGCCTTTTTTTTTTTTTCTTTCTTTCCTCCTGCCCAGTCTGCTGGTGGTCTTTCTGGGTCTGCCTGTACGTTGTCTATTTACATTCACAAGTGCTTCACCTTTCCCACTTTCTTCCCTCTTCTTTGCCATTTTTGCAACTATTTTTAACCAGCTGGTCCGACGGTAATTTATAGTGGATGTTTGTAGTCAATTATCTTCAATTTCTTCCAGATGCCCCTAGCAGAGTAACTACATGGTGTAGTTCATCACATTAACTATGTATTAAGTATGACAAGCAGAATAATCTTAAGTCTCCACGTACCTTCTTGTCTAATATTGAACAGTATATTTATTCTTTTTATATTTTTAACTATAATCCATTTTTTGGGGTTGTGGGTTTTGCTTGAAAGGTTTGCTTGTGGTATGTTTCTTTAAGATACTTGGTTGCCTCTTGGTTTGCCATGTTGTTTTCTAATGCAGTGAAATTCCTAAATTAGTTAGAAATTCTAAGTGTTGCATAAGTGTCCAAATACTTTTTGGGACCACTGAATATTCAGTGAGAACTGACATTTTGGAAGTATTCTTTTGTATCCAATGGGGGAAAAGAGTTTTTGTGCTTTTTCTTAAGTATGGAGACACTCCCAGAAGCACTCACTCTTTTCTATCATCTCCTGGCAAAACGAAATGTTGGCCTTGTTTAAAACGTGGAACAGTAATATATAGACGACATTTAAAAGGACTTGTCAGAGAAACGACGCGTTGGGGGGCGGGGGTGGGGGTTTTAGGTAAGTTATTGTGTTCCTAGCACAGGTAAAACCTACAGATGTGTTCTGGTCAGACAGTCAAGCACAACTTATGCAGCCACAATCTCTACAACAAGCATCAAATATTGTACTACTATGAGATTTACGTGTGTAGTATGGTTGTAATTTTCCATATGACACTCCCATCTCTTGTGTTTTACACAGAGTTTGTTTATCCTTTTCAAATCATTCGTAATTAGTACAGACGTCATTACTAAATAGCCATGTGCCCGTAAATCTTATGCCGCAAAAAGAACATGTAGGGCTTGTTTTTGTTTCCTTTTAGCTTTTTTGTTAGATACACAAAGAAGTACAAGGAATCTTTTGTACTATTTGTAATATTTCTGTTAATTTGCACCACCTGCTTTTGTGTTTAACTAGTTGATTACATGATACCCTGAAACTGTGACCTCTTTAGACTATCTTATCATACCATGAAATTTTCAAACCGTCACACTGTTTAGGACTAGTGTATGATTCTGAATCCATCAGGTGCATGAATAAAGTAAGTAAGTGTTAAATTATAAAACAAATGGCTGCATACATCTCGCACTAAACCCTGGGCTTTTGTAGAGCCGTGTGTATTGCATAACTGCATAATTTAGAAACTCGTCCGCAAGGTGCAAGAATGCCAAGATGACAGTCTATTTTTAAATTACGTTTAAGCAGATTAAGCTCATACCTGTAAGCTATCTGGTTTGTACACCACTGTGCTCCTCCATTCCTGGGTATGCTTTTGTGCAGTTCTCTAAGGAAATGGTCTTCATTTATTTATTTATTTTGGAAATCAAAAGTTTCAGTGTAAATCTCATTTCTTTTGAGACACTAATACAGAAGATACACAACTAAGAAAAAAAATGTATATAAAACATGTGCACAGTACTTTATAGGTTGATTTTTATTGACTAGTAAATAAGTAAATGCTTCACAGAGCATTGCGTGAATTTTAATCATAAACATGTCCTCGGTCATGCTGTTGAAAAAAAAATTCATAATTCCTATGCAGGTTCGTTCTTAGCCTAAACTAGGAATCAGTCGATTTTTATTACAGAGATTCTCTCAATCAGATGAAGCATGTTTGTATAGGTAGAAAATAGGGCCCACTAAGCAAATTGTGGATTCACAATGTCACCTGTAACTCTTATCCCTCTTGCACCGCACAGGATATCCATTTGTTTGGAAAAAGTGGGCAGGGCTTAAACCTGACCCAGGACATTGTGGTGCTGTTGCTGTTTGACGGAGTCCTGTTTCATCTGCAGAGCGTTACAGCCTACGCCCTCATGGGACGCATATCACCTGTCACGTTCAGGTAGGAACAGCATCAATTCATCAAAAACAGTTCATTCAATCTCTGTAGCTGTTATCATAAAACACTGACAGATGTGTACTTAGAATACAGACTGATCACCATAACTGAAAATACACTGAATATGAAAGACCTGTGATAGAGACTGTGTGAAAAATTGAAATGGGGGGAAAAAACATTTAGTAGAAATTTAAGTGGAAGGTTTCGACTTATCAATCAGCTGTGTCGTGTTAGTATTTGGTGATTAAAGATTCGATTGATAGGATAGTTTAAAGGATGATGTTGGAGCCATTTTGTTTGCTTCTGGCATGTCGTCTGACATGTCGTTCCTCCCTGTAAGGGCTCCTTACAATGTTACAATGTCCTTACAATTTGCATGAGTCTTATGAGGAGTTTAAAAAGAGAACCGTGCGATGTTCATAACTGGGGTATTTCAGCTAGTGGGTGGGAACTGACAAAATCAGCAGAAAATGTGGTTTAAAAATTCACCTTTGCTGGTGAAAGATGCACAGTGGATTGTATTAATGAATCATGAGAGCAAATGGAGAGCAAGTCGATGTCCGATGATGTGAATTGCAAGAAAAGTGCTAGGATGACTTCTTAAAAGGTTATTTTTAAGATCTTAGTGTTATTTTTTTTAATCTGTATGTCAAGTGTCCTAATGGTAATATCGCATGTACTATTTTAACTGAATAAATCAAATGAATGAAAATGAACATTTGTTAGCTGTGTAAGGTAAATGCCCCATATACAGACACGTGACTAATTAAAGGAAAAGACAGAAGATTTGTTAGTTTGTGGGAGCCATTGTACTGGCATGGTTTGTGTTACTTATCCCTTTAGAGTTAGGAGTCATTACGAATCAATAAAAAGTTATTCTGACTGATCATCTTTATCCTATGATGAAACGCCTATCCTGATGGGAGTGGTCTCTTCCAGGAGGACACTGTCCCCATCCACAGTGCACAAGGGCTCACTGAATGGTTTGATGAAATATGTTGATGAATGTTGTAAATCATATGATCAGATCACATCACATCACATCACCAGATTCCAACACAGTTGAACATCCGTGGGAGATTTTGGAGCGATGTCTTAGTCCGCACTCTCCACCACCATCATCAAAACACTAATTGAGGGAATATCTTTTGGAAGAACGGTGTCCAGTATAGTTCCAGAGACTTGTAGAATCTGTGCCAAGGAGCATTTGAAGCTGTTCTAGTGGTTTGTGGTGGCCTCACACCTCACTAAGATACTTTATGTTGGTTGTTCTTTTAATTTGTCTTTATGTCTGTACTAAAAGGATACTTAATTGGCTCACAGCGTTCCCCGAGTGTCTCATTTCTCTCACACCACAGCAATTCACCAAAACTCCTGCTTTTAAATGTTTCTGTTAGAATATCTGCTATACAGGTCTCTGTGAAAGAGTTGTTACTATAGAAATGACAACGTATTAGCCTGAGCGCTGCTGTTATATCTTCTGACCAATCAGATTTGAGAATTCAGCAAACAGCGCTGTGGTATAAGGGTCACTTTCACGATGACTTTCAGAGATTGAGTCAAGCTTTCACTCCTTGCCTAATAATCTTTTTGTGTTGTTTTTCTTTATCAGTGTGGCAAGCACAGTGAAGCACGCTTTGTCCATCTGGCTGAGCATCATCGTCTTCAGTAACCCCATCACACTGTTGTCTGCAGCGGGCACCATAATGGTGTTTGTGGGCGTTATGCTGTACAACAAGGCCAAACAAGTGCAGAGAGATACTCTGCAGGCTCTCGCCCTGTCAGCAGATTCAGACCACAGACCCTTACTTCAAGAGTCCAACATGAAAGCAGCTGATTGAATCAGATGGGACTTAAATCCTACGAGGATAGAAGTTTTTATATTTATTTCAGTTTTCCAAGAGATGGAGAAAAGTATTATTCCAACAATTTTTTGCAACACGTCCTCATCAAGTTCCCCTTATGACGTATTAGATAGTTGACCTGAGTGGTCGCTTGCATAAAAGGTATACGGTCTAATAAGGAGCAGATTATTTGTTCAGAATTGGCCAGACGTAAAATATACTTTGGTGATTGGTTCGATTTCTTTTAATCTAGGTATACGTGCAGAGTCACATTGCCGTTTTAATTAGGTGACTTCCTGATTAGTTGGCAGGACATAGATAAAATATATTTAAATATCTAATGCTTCTGTACATTTACAAACCTCTTCTCCCTTTTTTGCTTGCACATATACAATCATATCGACACCTAGGGACGATCTAATCAACATCACTTGGTGTAATAAAATGTTGGAAATGTGGTGAGGGAATATTAGCAAGGTTGTGTTGGAACAGAGGATTTGTGGGTGGAGAAAAGAGGAGTTTCTAACCCCAGAAACAAACTGATCCAGTGGTACATATCCTTTGAACATGCCTTAAAATCCACTGCCTACATACTTGTACAACTATTGACCAATGTCAGCCTTGAAGCTCAAATACTAATAACATGCTAATATTAACTGTACCACTGTCAGTATAGCTTGGGCATTTAACTATTCTGGAAAAAATACAGTAGTTAGCATTTTTCAGATTTCATTATCTATGATGATGTTTTTTTGTTTTTTTTGTTTTTAAAAAAAAAGATGGTTAGACCACTAACAAATAAGGCTGCTAAAAAGATCTTTCCCAGTGAGTCAGACATTTATAAGACGAAAAAAAGAAAGCTGACTTTATAAATGATCTAGATTTCAGCCAAAGTGGACATTTTTATTATGTCTTTTTGAAGATGCAGAAAAGACGACTATTATGGTTATAAACAAGGCTTCAAAATGAATATTGACCAAAAAAAAGATGTACGTATATTTAGGAGCCAGATCAATCCAGACCATGAATGACCAAAAGTAGAGTAATAACAGCGTGTAGTTAAGAGCCAGCGTATGTCAGGCCAGACTGGCACAGTGATGGACATCTCTGGTCAGTTTGTCCTCTTGTATCTATTCTTTTATCATTCCTTTTTTTAGTACACAAATTTTACTGTAAGTAGCTTATCCAATAGTCAAATTTATGTCATATTTTCTCATTTCAAACTTAAAATTTTCTATTCAGATAATTTTGCTTCTTTCTAGAAATAAATGCCTGACTATTAGCAAAATGTGCCTGTTCATAGAACAAACTATTTAAAGCTTGAAATTAGAAGGAGAAAAAAAAAATCCAGAAATAAGCTTAACTAATACATGATTATTATAGACCTTTTTTCTCATTTCATGATTGAAATCAGACCCAAAATGTACCACGATTATTCAGGTAGCTCCTGTACTTTGAACGAGCTATAAGCTGCTATGGCCACTTTGTTGTGACTGTGGAGATGTTAGTTCTTTAAACCGTGATCTTTTTTTTTTAATACCGGAGTGCAACACAGCACATCCTTAGGTATTGTGTGACCAATTGATACATATTGATGTATTGTTGCATCCCTTTTTTTTGTTTTTTTTTTTCTCTGATTGTAGAGATATTTGTTCTTTAGTCAGTAACACAGTTCTGTTTGGTATACAGGGATGATGCACTGCGTCCATGAGTATTGATATAAGACACTTTGATGCAGATATATTTGCATTGTACTGTTAGTCGTTCTGATTTGTCTGCCATGGGGGCAATTTATGGTTTCCACCTGACCTTACAGTCTTTTTTTTTTTTTTTTTTCCCCACTGGGCCAAATGTCTGTTGTTACTTGCTGACAGAATATTACTGACAGAACTTGTGAACAGCCCTACGACTCTGACAGAACCCGTGTTCCTTAGACTACTGAGCTAAAGACTGTTAAATAATCAGTCAGTCATCTATTTTACACTCAACTAAGAGCCTCGGATTCTTGTCTTTTACTTGATCTGTGTGGACGGGAGTTGTACATGAAGCTTTGTGTTCTAAACCTGTGTACTGACATTTCAATTTCTAAAATCACTCTCATTAGCCAGAAGTTTTAAACTATAATTTAATTTCTTTCATTTACTATAAGTGAACATATCAATATGATGGTCTTAATAGCAAAAAGACTGCTATGGCAATGTTTGTTTCTATATTAACGACTAATGAGGTTCATGTTTTAATACTGAAAATGATGTCTCTTATGTATTTTTGTCTGTACAAACTGGTCTGACCTGTGTTTAAATGTGTAATCTGTTCATTGATGAGGTGTACAGGTATCATTTTAATTTGGAGGAAAAATGTCATGAATTTAGTCTCAGATTTGTATTAAACGGAATACATCTTTTCATGTTGTTTTGTCTCTTTCTGGTCGACTTCCCTAAAGATTCTGCAAGAAATGAGTGACAAATTGTGCTTTTGTGTGTTTCAGAAGCACACATTACATGACTGTACATATATAGTAGGTGCCTTTATGTGGTTGGGGGGAAATCCACTGTGGAGGTAAAGAGCCCAATTTAGGGCTTTGTTTTTTTTTTGTTTTGTTTTGTTTTTTTTTTTTGTTTTTTTTAATTTTTTTTTTTTTTTAAATTTGAATGTACACAATTTTTTGCTTATATCTCTGCACACTTGGCAGCACTTGGTAAGAATCACTGCCACAAAAGAAGAGAACAAGTAATTACTTTGCACAGGAGAAAACTCTGAGAATATGTGTGTGTATTTATGAGCGATTTTATGTAGGAGGCATATGTACATATACACCGATCAGCCGTAACATTAAAACAACTGACAGGTGATGTGAATACTATTGATTATCTCATTACAATGGCACCTGTATAGGGGTGGGATATATTAGGCAGCAAGTGAACCGTCAGTTCTCGAAGTTGATGTGTTGGAAACAGGAAAAATGGGCAAGCGTGAAGATCTGAGCGACTTTGACAAGAGCCAATGTGATGGCTAGACGACTGGGTCAGAGCACCTCCAAAACCGCAGGTCTTGTGTGGTGTTTCCGGTATGCAGTGGTTAGAACCAAAAAAGTGGTCCAAAAAGTGGTCCAAGGAAGGTCAAACGGTGAACCGGCAACAGGACTCGCAAAGGCTAGCCTGCCTGGTTTGATACCACAGAAGAGCTACAGTAGGACAAATTGCTTAAAAAGTTAATGCTGGCTATGATAGAAAGGTGTAAGAACACACAGTGCATCGCAGCGTGCTGTGTATGGGGCTGCGTAGCTGCAGACTTGTCAGAGTGCCTGTGCTGACCCTTGTCCACTGCCGAAACCATAATGTTAATACTACAGCCTACAAAGACATTTTAGACAATTATATGCTTCCAACTTTGTGGCAATAGTTTGGAGGAAGCCATTTCCTGTTCTAGCATGACCCCTGTGCACAAAGCAAGGTCCATGAAGACATAGTTTGATGTGTTTGGTGTGGAGGAACTTCAGTGGCTTGCACAGAGCCCTGACCTCAACCCCACTGAACACCTTTGTGATGAACAGGAATGTTGGTTTCGAGCCAAGCCTCCTTGTCCAATATCAGTGCCTGACCTCACAAATGCTCTTTTGACTGAATGGGCACAAATTCCCACAGATACACTCTACAGATATACTCCAAAATTTTGTAGAAAGCCTTCTCAGAAGAGTGGAGGCTGTCATAGCCAAAAAGGCCATATAGTGTGCATGCTTTTTTGTTCGTCTAAGTCGAGTATAAAGTCAAAAGGCATTATGTGTGTAAATTTGAAGTGTATTAAATAACAAAAACAAAAGTGTCTGAATACTTATTTCCCTTCACTGTGTGTGTGTGTGTGTGTGTGTGTGTGTGTGTGTGTGTGTGTATACAGCGGGGCCAAAAGTCTGACACCACTGTTTGACTGACATCAATGCTTCAATTTTCTGTTCTTTTCTAATTTAATACAACAATTTTCATTACATATTATATTACTGGCAACAACTTGAGAGAAAAGTAGAATCTTTGAAATATTTACATGAATTTCAGAGTTTCTTAGTATTTGGTATGTCCACTTTTTTTGCTTTAATGACAGTGTGCACTCGAGCCGGCACAGACTCCACTGGTTTGTGCAAAAGCTTATGATCCACTTTAGATCAAATCCATCAGAGTGTCATCTGAACACAGAGATTAGACATGAGGACAAACTGGCCTTTTGTACAAAGCAGTTAACATGGTCAGTATCACTCATTTGCTTACATTTAAACGGGGACCTAGAAATAGTGCAGAATCTTGAATATTAAATATTCTAGAGATTGCACATTTACTTTCTTTGCTTTAAATATTTCATACTAAATATTTCATACTAAACTAAACTAAAATACTAAAACTTTCTGTTTGTTTCCAATTTTTAAATGAAAATAAAAATCCCAGATTTTCAATGTGGTCTCAGACTTTTGGACCCCACATGATTAGAATCACATAAGTTCTGCAGAATAGTCAGCTGCACATTCTTCTCAAAGGTGCTCTACTGGATTCAGATCTGAGACTAGGGCGGCCACTGAGGTACACTGAGCTCATTGTCTTGCTCATGGAACCAGTTTGAGATGACTTCATTCAGACCGGAAGCTTGTGGGATAAAAAAGACCACGTTCATTAACACACACACACACAGCATTCAATTCATGAGTAGTTTCTATAACAGCTCATTCACAGGGCCTTGCATGGCAGATGACATAATGTGAAGCTAATAAATAAATAAATAAATAAATAGGATGTGTTGGTATTTAACAAAGACGTTTGTTTGCCATTGTCAGGTGTCAGCTCTTTCTAACAGTTTTCTGTCAGATGAAAGTCTTCAGGACAAAGGACTTTGCGCTTTCTGGTTCCTCTGTGTCGTGGCAAACTGCATTTCTTGTTTTATAAACTTCATAAGAAAAAGAGAGGCTGATGAGGTGTTTATGGCTCTTGTTTCATGGGTGTTCCACAACATTAAATGTAACTATAAATGGATAAAAAGCAAGACCTAGCTTTCATTATTAAATTATAAATTGTAATTTTTGACACATTGCAGGGGTGTAAGAAGAATAAAATACTTTATGGTATGCTGGTGTAGGAAATGAGGGGCATGGTGGCTTAGTGGTTAGCACATTTGCCTCACACTTGTGGGGTTGGGGGTTAAAATCCCCCCTCCAATGTGCGCAGTGTGCGCGTGTTCTTCCTGTGCTTCAGGGGTTTCCTCTGGGTACGCTGGTTTCCAAATTGTCTGTTGTCTGTGTGATTGTGGCCTGTGATGGATTGCCACCCCATTCAGGGTGTCCCCTGCCTTGTGGCCCCAAGTTCCCAGGCTCTCCTGCGACCCTGTGTAGGATAAGTGGTACAGAAAATGAATGGATGGATGTTGTAGGAAATAATCCTACAATGTAACAGTAACCTGTCTTCGATTTGGGCCGCATCACACCACATCATTGATTGTTTTCCTATAATCGCACACCTCATTGTGTTTTACTCTTTGCTTAGTATGTGGTTATAGAAATGACTTCACAAAACAATGAAGGCTGAGTCTGGGGAGAAGTCTGTAGGGAGGTTGCCATAGTAACTCGGTGTATTCCTCAGAGACAGGTGCATTCCTCAGAGGGCGCACGCGAGTCAAAACACACAACGACCGTTATTACATCATTAGTACATTATCTATCCCGGTGCATTATGGGATTAAAATAGTGTACCTGATATCCTCTACTATGTTTTCGGAGAGCACTACAAAATGGCAGATTCTGAAACCTGGGCACATTATGAAGAAAAGGGCACAGTTACGGAGTACTTAAACTTGTCCACTAGATGGCAATAATTACCTAACAACCTGTCTGTTACCCGGAAGTACTTTCGGACGGCGGACCGTAGCATTTTGTTTTTCCGGTACTTTAAAAACGCGCCGAGTAACTTTCAGGTTTGTAAACTGTTTTTGTAATACAGTTATACTTTTTTTTTTAGATTACTTCTAATACGGCCTAAATACTTTATTAAATGTTTACATATGTTTGACTGATATCCAGTTAGCGAACGACAGATTAACAATGTTCTGTGAGTTAGGTTAGCTGGCTAGCCGCTACTGCACTGTTTAGACTGGCGATAAAGCGGGCTGCATGTCAAATAGCGTCCTCATGGACATCTAGTGCACTAACGAGTCTGTCACGGCGCAGTCTCGCCATGCACTGTGTAGTGCAGTTGTATTGTGTGTGTGGAGCCATTTGATATTTAGCCCCACGTTATTTACCGTGTGCTAGCTCAGCTAGCGTTACTGCTGAATGTGTGATTAAAGTTGCTTCAAACAAACTCTAGATTTGTCAAGTAGCCGGGATGCCAGCTAGCTATTCTCTGAAATCCGGGTTAATTTGAGTAGCTAGCTTGCTAAATGAACCGTAATGGTGGGATTTTGAGTGTTATAAAATGCTAATAAGGCTTAAACATATTAATGCCAGCCCTTTAACTGTGAAATAAGTGTCACTGAGCCACTCAGTACATATTAAAATAATGAACCTTATTTAAATGTGTGTATGTGTGAGATTCGTTTTTGAGGGTTGGATTAAACCAATTTATTTCAAGGGACCAAACCAGTTAATAACTATAAGAGCTCAATAATAATAATAATAATAATAACAACTTTGATAATGGTTATGATTTTCATCACTGTAACAAATTTTTAAAGAATCACAGACCCTATTACTATTTATATATTATTTATATTATTTATATATTACCCTAATACTATTTATAACTTTTTTTTTTGTCAAATGAAGAACATTCATTTGTCTGGTGTTTTTGCATGTGTTTGGCTATGTTATAAAAGTTTGCAATACCATTTTTCTATTAAGAATACATGTGTGTTTTTTCCCTATTAAATAGTCCTATTGAATAAAATGTAATGCAGGTTATGATTGTGGATTATGAAGGAAAGATTGAATTGATTTTTTTTATTATCACTCTTTCCAAAAATGGAAGGCGGCACAGTGATCATTAGCAAGAAAACAGCTTTTAGTGACTAAAATGTTAGAGGTATTAGCTTTGTTTGTGTGTTTGTTTGTTTTAGCGAAGTTCTGGACCTCTAACAATTGCTTGGTGTTCTTGAACATTGAAGAACACAAAGTTCCAAGCATGCCTGAAAGGGTAAAATACGATTTTGTGTTTTTCGTAATGTAAAATGCTTGGCCCCACATTCACGTCTCACTGTCCCATATCACATTTCACTATCCCTCTCCATTTTCTCAATTTCTTCCCACAACTGGTATAAAGAAAAGTTTAAATTGACGTGGGCCTTGTTCCCTCTGCTGTAAGTTGCTACAGACCAAACCTACTTGAATTGTATGCTCTTGAATACAGTGTTAAGCACTAAACTGTCAAGCTATTTGTAATAACTGAGAGTGTTAACCTGCTCTGAGCATCTCAGGACTCCTGATCAGTTAAGAAGTACAGACTGGAGGATGTACTCCAAACCTATAAGCCTGAGAAAATAGCAGGCACAGATATAAGTTTAATCAGCTACTGAGCACAGTCTTTGCAACTGATACAAAACAGTTTTCTGTGTATCACTGACTTATTGCTCTTCTCTTGCAGCTGGTCGTGACTTGGAGCTGATGGGGGACGAAAAAGACACCTGGAAGGTTAAAACACTCGATGAAATTTTACAAGAGAAAAAACGCAGACGAGAGCTTGAGGAGAAGGCAGAACCTAAGCGCTTGAAAAATGTAGGCTAAGTTTTGTGCTTTAGGTATAGCTTATGTGTTAGAAGATAGCTTGAAATTTACCTTAAGAGATCACTCTCTAATCTTTTTACCCATGTTTAACAACATTGCCTTGCCAGTGGTTGATCGATCATTGGATCGCACATGTGTCACTGCTAAGCTTGAATAAGCCAGAAGCTCACGTGCATTACCTCATTTATATCAAGTCATGATTGTCTCAGTTATTTCAAGTCTGAGTTATCTTAATGCTCAGTTAGCTCAAGTCACATAGGTCAAGTCACAAGGATAAGAGGAGACACAGGAGCCACTCTACAAAAGGAGATAGTCTCAGGTCTTGGTTATCTCAGTTGTCATATCTAAAGTCTGCTATCTTAAGTCTGTGTTATGTCAAGGCTCAGTTATCTCAGGTCCCATTTATCTCCAGTCTCAGTTATCTCAGGTAATCTCGAGTCTCAGTCACCCACCTCGAGTCTCAGTCACCCACCTCGAGTCTCAGTCACCCACCTCGAGTCTCAGTCACCCACCTCGAGTCTCAGTTATCTCAGGTAATCTCGAGTCTCAGTCACCCACCTCGAGTCTCAGTCACCTCGAGTCTCAGTTATCTCAAGTCTCAGTTATAACAGTTATCTCAAGTCTCAGTTATCAGTTATCTCAAGGCTCAGTTATCACAGTTATCTCAAGGCTCAGTTATCACATTTATCTCAAGTCTGAGTTATCTCAAGTCTGAGTTATCTCAAGTCTGAGTTATCACAGTTATCTCAAGGCTCAGTTATCTAAGTTATCTCGGGTAATCTCGCATCTCAGTCACCCACCTCGAGTCTCAGTCATCACATTTATTTAAAGTCTGCTCTCTCAAGTCTGAGTTATCTCAAGTCATTTGTCTGTTATCTCAAGGCATTTGTCTGTTATCTCAAGGCTCAGTTATCTCAAGGCATTTGTCTGTTATCTCAAGGCTCAGTTATCTCAAGGCCCAGTTACCTCAAGTCATTTGTCTCTTATCTCAAGGCTCAGTTATCTCAAGACATTTGTCTGTTATCTCAAGTCTGAGTTATCTCAAGACATTTGTCTATTATCTCAAGGCTCAGTTATCTCAAGTCTGTTATTTCAAGGCTCGGTCATTTCAATTGTCTCAGTTATTTTAAATCTTAGTTATCTGAAGCTGCAGTTATCTCAAGTCTCAGTTATCTCTTGCAGCTCATCCTATAGGCAGCAGAGGGCTCTAAAAAATTGCAAAATGTTTCCTCTTTGGACAGACGGATGATCGGGAATCCAAACGTGACACTCCAGAGGAAGGAGAATTACGGGACCACAGGATGGAAATAACGATACGCAACTCTCCATACGTAAGGGAGGACTCAACAGAAGACAGGTGCCCCACATAAGCCCCTTTACTACTATAAAATTACGCTAAATAACATTGTAATCACATCTGTATCATATAATGTTAATAATAATAATAATATCTACAGGTGTTACGTTTCTTCATAAAGAGTTGTTTCACTAGGAGCCCCATTTTAGTATCTAATGGAATGTCAATGTAACTTTACTCATATTGGCAGAAAATACAATCTAACTGCTGTTCCCAATTTAATATAGAGGAGAGGAAGACGACTCGCTAGCTATAAAACCACCTCAGCAGATGTCCAGAAAAGACAAGTCGTACCACAGGAAAGAAGAGAAGCGGAAGGATAAGAGGAGACGCAGAAGCCACTCTACAGAAGGAGGTAGCCACCATTGCTGTGATTACTATGTAGTAGTCCTCAGACGGTTTCCTTTTATGAATTGAACTGTTTTTTTTGTGTTTTTTTTCCAAAGCAGGAAAACACATCCGCGCAAAGGACAAAGAGAAGGAACGCGAGAACGAAAGACGGAAACGACAGTGGCAGGACGACAGCAAAGTTCGCAGGGACTATGAACGACAGAAGCGCCGTGATCAGGCTAGGGCCCACTCACGCAGGGAGAGGTGATTACACACAGACACACAAAAAGTCTAGAATAGAGAGCAACAAGGTGGATGCAGAGACCTTAAACGCAAACAATGGAGTAAAAACGTTGAAAAGAAGGTCATTTGTCATAAACTTATTAAGCAGCATTAGGGTTAAACAAAACCCCTGAAACAACTGATTAAATCAGTTACCTACATATTAATTGATATGAACAGCCATCTGATAGGACCTCATTCGTTTATTTGGTACATCATTACACTTTTAATCTACAAATGGAAAATGACAAGTTTGAGTTTCATTGCTCATCGCAATGCATCTGAACAAGTGCTTGCGTGAGAAATAACAGCACGAGTTGTTGACTCTGTCATTATGTGAGTTTGTTTATACGAACGTTTTGAGGGTTTTTTTTTTTTTCTTCTCTTTTTTCTCCAAGTGTGTGTAGCCTGTTGTAGCTCTGACCCCTGCTCATATTTTCATGCAGGCTGAATTTACTGTTGTTTGAACAGTCCAAAAAAAAATGTGGCAGGTACTGAAGAGTTTCTCATGATCAACAAAATAACAGTCCAGTTTTTCCCTATTATACAGAGAAGTTAAATTACCCAGCCATGTGATGAAAAAAATAATAGTTTAAAATATTGCATTGTTGGTTTGAGGATTTTTATTGTGCCATAAATCCAAAAATCTTACGTCAAGATAGCTACTTCTTCTCACAAATTCTCATTTGTCTGCTGATGGAGTGATTTTAGCAGAATGTATTTTTCTTAGTACTGTAAATAAATGTCCCAAAGAAGCAGCGCCTAGCCAACATGGATCAACAAAATGTGTGACAGGCTTTTTACGGGCCATCCAAAAATCCCTTCTTCCAAACTTGGGTCAGAAGTAATTTCTGGCGGATGGTTGCCTAGAGGAGGGATGCAACATGGAAATAACTCGGTCTGGTAAAGGTGGGGGTTGCTTTATAATGGATCTTCTAGCAAGTTTACCATCTTGTAAATTAATGGCTGATCGAAATTTGAAATGGATTAGGCTATGTTTACTGATTCAGACCGCTGAGCTGCTGGGTTTGTGATTGATTGGCTGAAGAGCCTTAGGGAGGTTTGGTTGTTAATAATGCTTACACACTTGGATGTATCGGAGCTAATGAATTGCAACCCACTGACCACTTTTCCTGTTTGGTCTGCAGGGACCGTCTGGAGCAGCTGGAGCGCCAGCGTGAGAGGGAAAGGAAGCTGCGTGAGCAGCAACAAAAGGAGCAGAGAGAGCAGCGTGAGCAGAAAGAGAGGGAAAGGAGGGCTGAGGAGAGGCGCAAGGAGCGGGAGGCACGACGAGAAGGTAGCAGTGTGCTGTATTTGTCATTTATCATGACAGCACAATGGCATGCACAGTTTTTTTTTTTTAAAAAAGTGTGAATAAATATTTTTAGAGATTGGTTTCAATGTTATGTCAAGCAATCACATTGAAATGTACTTAAGTTCACCTGTGCACAAAACTTCAAGTGGTTCAAGCCGCATAGACTAACTGCTCAGTTAATCTTAGCTTAATCTATAATATTTCTGTTTATGCAGGTCCCCCTTCCCACCACCGGGGCGGCACACTGGAGGATTACGGAGACAAAGCTAAGTCTAGGCACCGCAGCCGTAGCCGGAGTCCTGTTCGTCTACAGAGAGAGCAAAGACCAGAGAGTAGTGAACAGCGGCGACCGGGTTAGTTACACCAAGCCAAACACAGCCATACTTGCACTCATGGGTTGCTGTATAAAGCGAGTTTCACCATATTCTGTCTAAGGGAAACATGTTTACTTGGTTTTCTTTATTTGGATATTGGTTTACGATATACTTCCTTTTTCCTGATCAGTCTGACGTATATCAATTATAAGCCTGGATTAGGTGTGAGACAGTAATAAAAGGTCATTTTTTCCTAGTGACATACATATAAAATCTTACAGTATAAAATATTTGAATAGTTGAAATAGTTCTTGGAGGCTTCCTGTACTATATTAGTCAAATTCTTTGGTACCTGTCACCTATTATTTTAGTATTATAGCTTCCCAAGGAGTCTTGACTGTGATCTGAGCTGAGCTGTGGATTCCATTTTCCTAAACGCAGCCTGAAAACGTCAGTAAAAATCTATGTTGCATTAAGGTGCAGTTATCACAACACAAATATAGAAAAGCCATAATTACTGCTCTTTTTGTAAGCCTTGGAAAAAAAAAGTCTTTGACATATTAACATAAACATTCTGTTTCCCTGGGGAAGATTTGCTTTTTGAGCCAGTCATAGGCTTAAAAATAAATCCAGCTATGCCGTATGTGTTTTTAAAGAATTTGGACCGATTAAGCGTATTCTGTGTTCCAATATAGTTAATCAAATAATGAATGAGATTAAATTACTGTATTATATTCAGTGCATTACTGTAAAATAAGCTTTTAGAGTTTCGGAACGCTGTGGGATAGTGTCGATTCTTTATTGTGCATTGTGTTGGCATATAGGATGTTTTTCTCTGTGTTATCGTGGTGCCCTTCTCACACACATGAAGAGAACTGTTTGTTCAGAACACAGTGTCTCTAGTCTCCATGGCGCAGCCATGTTCAGCCCCTTGAACTTTTCACATTTTGTGGTGTTATAATTGAATAGTGTTAGAATTGAAATTGGGATTTTTTTGCTATTTGATTTAGACAATATTTAGAAGTGCAAAATATTTTATATTGAGATGCCAAGGTTAATTATACACAACAAAAAAAAAATCCAGCATTTGTTGCTTGCATATTCACTCCTCTGGGTCAGTACTTGGTAGACCCACCTTTGGCATAATTACAGCTGCAAGCCTTCTGGGATATGTCTCTATCAGCTTTGCATGTCTGGATCCTAATATTTCTGCCCATTATACTTTGCAAAATTGCTCAAGATCTGTCAGACTGGATGGAGACTGTTGGTGAACAGCAATTTTCAAGTCTTGCCACATATTCTCAATCAGATGGAGAGCTGGGCTTTGACAGGGCCGTTCTAGCACATTCAGGTTCTCGGTTTGAAACCACTTCAGCAAAGCTTTGGCAGTATGTTTAGGGTTGGAAGGTGAACCTCCGCGCCAGTTTCAAGTTTCTTGCAGACTGGAACAGGGTTTCTTTTAGGATTGCCCTGTATTTGCCCTGGTTCCAACCATCTTGCCTTCAACCATGACCACTTTTCCGAGTCCTGCTGATGAAAAGTGGCGTGTCTGGGCTATGGTTGTCCTGTGAACAGCTTCCACCATCTGAGCTGCATATCTCTCTAGCTCCTTCATTGTTACCCTTGGCCTCTTGGTTGCTTCTCTGACTAATGCCCTCCTTTCTCAGTCACTGGCTTTTGGTAGATGGCCTCCTCTAGGTAGAGGGTTGTGTAATATTCCTTCCCCTTTTTAATAATGGATTTAATTGTGCTTTGCGAGATGTTCAAAGTTTGGGATTTTTTTTTTTTTTTTTTATAATTACAACCCTTTGCCAGAACTTTGTCCCAGACTTATTTTGATAGATCCTTGGTGTTCATGATGCTGTTTGTTTAGGCATGTTCTCTAACAAACTCTTTCCAAGAACAAATGGTTGTACAAGAACTAATTAAGATGTTTCACAGCAATGGGGGTGTATACTTATGCAACCACAATTTTCATGTTTGTTTCTTTGTAAATAGTTACACACACTACATTGATTTTTCCCTCCTCGCTTCAATATTATGGGCTGTCTTGTGTAAATACCTAATATACCTAGAACCTGGAACTGAAATGGACTTCATTTGGCTTATAACACTACTTATGCAAGGCATTGTATGCCTTATGATCATTTATAAATCATATTACATCTTGTATCCATATCATCCATATCAAAATATTAATACTTGCTTGCAGCACTTGTTAAGTATTAACTATACCTGGTCAGACATGATTAGAAGTATTGGTCAGAGCGCAAGATCAGGCTCAAGGCTGCCCCAGATCAGTTATAGGTTAGGGGTCTTGATCAAGGGCCCAGCAGTGGTAGGACAGTGCAGTGGCACTGCCCCCCCCCCCCCTCCCTTTTTTTCTTTTTTTTTTTTTTTTTTTCTCCTCCTTCTCCCTCCTTTGCAGGTGCATGCCTGTTACAGCCTGCCAGTCTGTTACATCCTAAGGTCAGGATCTGGCTGAGATCCTTAACCACCGAGCTATCATGGCCAGACAGAGTCTATGACATGAACCACACCATATGTGAATTTCAAAAAGCCTTTTTATAAATCCACCATAACCGCACTAGTCTACTTTTTACTTCTTTTAGATAATTGCAGTTCTGCAGTCTGCAGTCTCCACATGGACCTTCAACAATATGACACGTATTTATATTAGGCTGACATTACATCACCAAAGAGGCGATTTGGGAATCGTAGACCATTTTCCAGTCCAGACAAATAGGGATTAGGATCTTTATGTAGCTGTTGTTACTGCTTTTCAAGAATAATAATAATAATAATTATTATTATTATTGTTGTTGTTGTTGTTATTGTTATTATTATTATTATTATTATTATTATAATATTTCTAGATAAACTGCACCTAAGATTTTGTCTAGCTTCAACGTATGACATCTCCAGACTTTTTCATTTCACTTTACATTGTATATTTATCATATTGTCCTTATGTAGTTTTTGAGGAAGCATAAAATACATACTTGATTTCACATGAATATTTTACTGCTATTTTATTAGTCTAGTCTCTGGCTTAAAGACTAGTAGTCTGCTACTTTTGCAACTGTTATGGTAGCTATTAATAAGTGCATATAAGGTTATTTCCACACTGTAAAATGAATTTCAGCCAAAGCTTTTCCTCCAAGTCTTAATGGACCATTCTAGCCCTGCTTGTGTGGTAATAAGACACTTTTAGTGGCGTGTGCTAGCCATTAGAGTTCTCTCACTGGCGGAGTATGTTGTGCGGTCTGCTGCTCGGAGGCCATTAGATCACCCGGTTTCCTTCGGTGTTTTTGCGAGATCACTGGAGAAGTGATAAGCATTCCCAACTTCGTGCCGAGGTATTATGTAACAGACGTCTGAGTTTTTAAAATACTAGCACTGATTGCATGAACATCATTATTTTTGTCCTCAGTGAAAGAAGAGAAGCAAGAGGATTTACTGGCTGATCTTCAGGATATCAGTGACAGTGAGAGAAAGACAAGTACAGCAGAGTCTTCAATTGGTAAACACATACATGCACACGCAAGAGACTAAAATTTGCAATCAAATATTACTCTGTTTTGCACATATATGAAGTTGGTTACCAGTGAATTATGAACTTTTGCAATTAAAGGCTCAGCTTCTGGTTCGGAGGAGGAGGAGGAGGAGGACGATGAAGAGGAGTCGAGCAGCCAGAGTGAGGAAAATGAAGAGAGAGAGTCGGGATCAGACTCTGAAGGATCTGATCAGAGTGCAGGTCAGTATCCATCCAGCCTTGGACCTGAATACTCCCAATTACATTCTCCTAAACCAAACTGAAGTGCTTTGCAGGTAAACAGAGACCAGGTCACTTTTTTTCCGGTTAGTTCTGGCAGTAGCAAGTCACATAACTGACTTACCAGATTGAACACAATTCAGATTATGGAGGTGGAAATGGTTAATACGTAGTCCGTATTTGTTCTATTTTTAATATGAATAAATAGTTTTTTATTAAGAATGGTTTATTTTTTAATTTGTAGAAGACGTGAGCGAAGAGGAGCAATCCGAAGAGGAGGAAGACGAAAGAGAGAATGGCAACCACATACCTGCTGGTGAGGGTGGGCTTACAAACCCAGACACTATATGACTCATTTCAGTCTTTCAGTTTACGGGCTTCTTTTTTTAGTCCTGGCTGCTGCGCAGGCCAGTAGATTTGCGCTGTACTCTTTTCCTGAAAAGCAGCTATTACAGTGGCTTGGTGCTGCTTAAGAATAAAGAATTATAAGAAATATTAGACTTCTACAGCGGATATGAAAATCTGTGCAAATCAGAAATTCGTAGTCATGTTACACACAGTCGTGAAAAAAGTATGTATGAAATTTTTATTTTATTTTGATGTATTTGGACATCAGTATTTGATCTTCAGCACTAAACAGCATGAGTAGATAAGCATTATGTAATAGAATAAAAAATCATAGAAATTTGACTTCGCATTTGTTTAAAAAAAACATTTTTTTTTCTATTGAAAAAGTAAGTGCACCCTTGGCTTCAGTAACTGATATTGCCCCATTTGGCAGAAGCAACTTTATGTAGGCATTACTTAAAACTGCCTACCAGTCTTTGACATCTACTGGGAGAAATTTTTGCCCACTCCTCCATGCCGAATTCTTTAAACTGTCCAGTGTTTGAGGGCTTTCTTGCATGTACAGCCTGTTTTAAATCCCTCACACACCATTTCAGTAGGATTCAGATCTGGACTTTGACTAGATCATTCCATAATCCTCCATTTCTTCCTTTCGAGCCATTGCTTGGTGGATTTAATTGTATGTTTGGGATAATTATCCTCTTGGGAATTCCACTTCTTCAGTTTCAAAGTTTTGACACATCTCCTCAAGCACTGCTTCGTATGATAGAGAACGAGTAGTCGATTCTGTGATTGCAAGCTGACCAGGCCCCGAGGCAGCAAAGGAGCCCCGGACCATACCATTTCTCCCACCATGCGTTTCAGTTGGTGTAAGGTTCAAATGCGGTCTTTGGTTTTCGCCAAACATGGCTTCTGGTACTGTGACCAAAGAACACTATCTTGCCTAGGTGCCTGGTGCTTGCCTAGATATACTTTAGCAAACTTTAGTCTTGACCTGATGTTCTTTTTAAATACCAAAGGCTTCTTCCTGGCACACTTCCCATGTAGGTCAAATTTGTGCAGTCTTCTTCTAATGGTAAAGGCATGCACTTTTGATACCAACAGTGACAAGAGCTACCTGCAGATCCTGTGATGAAATTCTGGGGTTTTTAGAGACTTCTTTTAGCATCTAATCTTCCACTCTCAGGTTAAATTCGCTGGGGTGGCTTGGCCTACACAACCTGACAGTGGTTTTAAATCTTCTCCACTTGTAGATAATCTCCTCCGGACAGTGGAATGATTGATTTCCTATATTTTGGAAAACCCCTTCCCAGACTCATAGACATCTACAACCTTGTTTCTGAAAGCCTCAGAGAGCTCTTTTGATCTAGGCAAGATGAGACCACACATTCCAGTAACAAAAAGAAAAATGAGACCACATATCTGAGGTTTAAATAAAACAGGTTCCTCTAAGATATTCGCCAATGGCGTTCTAATCATTAGCACCGGCTCATGTGCACCTGTTTTCATGTGTGTATGTAGGGGTGTGCTTACTGTTCCACATAAGAAAATTGCAGTTCTGTTTATTTCAGTTGTATAAAGGATGACAAGACTGATCATTTGAAGTGTTAAATTATATCACCTTTATCTATCAACATCATTTAAATGAAGACCAGATATTTTGAAAAAGTCAAAACTTTTCATGGGGTGTACTTACTTCTTTACATAACTGGATTCTATTATTATATTTTACAATATCCTTAGCAAGCTAAAAGGCAGGTAACTTATTAGGCTCTTACTTTCTCAGTACAAAAAATCAGTCTCAGTCATTTCAGTAAGGCCAAACTACTTTTTCTGGTTTTGTGCTTCATGATGCTGGATCTAGTGATCTAGGGAAAAAAGAAAGTTTGCTCCAAATAAGGTGGTTTTGTTCATCCTGGAGTGGTTTAGTGTCATTAACATGAGTCTTCCTCTACAGTCCCAGAGTCACGGTTTGATCACGACTCGGAGGAGAGTGTTGAGGAAGACGAGGGTGAGGAAGTAGACGCGGGAGACGTGACCCCTCAGTCTCATTCTCAGTCAGCCACACCAGAGGAAAATTACGTCCCAGATTCGCCGCCAGTCTCACCTGTAGAGCTGAAAAAAGAGCTGCCCAAATATCTGCCTGCCTTACAGGTATGTAGTACGGCTGTCACCAACCAGGGAGGACTCAACCTGGAGGAATTTTTGAATAGCTATGAGGCAAACAAATGAAATTGCAATTTATTATTTTTATTTTTATTTTTTAACTATTGGTTTTAGGTTTTTACGTAATTAAATTTGCTTCACTATACACATCCAATGGGTCAATGGATGTCTAAATTGAAATTATTGGCTAGAAAACTAGTTAACTCTGGAATACACAACATTGTGCGTCACTCTTTGAAAAGTGGCTTCGCTCCATACTTTCGCCACAATTGTATTTTGTTAGTCAGGACTGTTCACTGAAATCAATTAATGCCTTTGTTTTACGTTGCGTTAAGGGTCTGCACTCCATGTGAAATTCCTCACTCGAAATTTCACTCCCATTAATTTCCAATGGGGAGTAGCAAAAAATGTGCTGGGGATTGTGGGATAGCGAGCAGCAAGAACTTCAGTCACGGTGTGGTGTGAAGAGTTGAGCTGGTTTCAAGCCACACAGGGTGACCAACTGGACAAAACCATTGTTCTGTTGTCTGTACTCATTTACATCCGATCACATTGTCCTGTATACATAGAGTTCCGTCTCAACAACATGGATGAAATATTAATAACTGCTTTTTCTGATGCATGTTGCTAGTTTGTATTGTTTGACTTTTTTTTTTTTAATAGATGAGTACTGTTTTAATAGCACATTTAATTGAGGACGCGTGTCTTTAGCTGCTACTGCAAGTAGACAAAAAAAATTCATAATTATAACTTGATAAGATACTTCTCATATTTAGAGCCAAATTTATGTAGTAGCCTACTGGAATAAGAAGATTTATTTGAAAGCCATGATTTCATGATTGACAGGCTCATTCACGCTCTGGATTGTAGACAGGCACACCCCTCAAGGAGCATGGCACTGGTGAAAGGAGCAGAGGATGACATCCATGCTTCATGCAGTAGACATTTAGCCTTAAAATTATTGTTCCCGAAAACAGGAAACTTGCGTGGAGTTTAAAACCAGTGATGTCTAGGCATCGAAAATCGGAATTATTTGTAAAATTCAAGTTTCAGTGACGTGGCAGCATGTTGGGTAGCATTGCTTCTTCACAGCTCTGGGTTTGGCTGGAAGTATGGGTTACTGTGGGTTGTTTGGTGAGTGGGTGGGTGGTTTGGTGAGTGATGTGCTTAGTTGGCTTGTTAGGCTTCCGTGAAATGCCCACCTCTCTAGCAATCATGTCCCCAAAATATCCATGCAATTTTTTTTTTTTTTAAGATGGTGAATAATACCATAAAATTGGTGCTGTTTAAATGTGTTTACATTTACACTGGCCTTGGTCAAGGGCCCAGTACTACTGATCACGACCTTCTGATCTGTAGTCCAATGCCTTAACCACTGAGCTATCCAATACATGCAAAATATATATGTTTTTGTATGTATCCAAATCAAGCATTATTTAAATGGAAACTTGGTCCTTGTGGAATTTTGTACTTGAGGCACTCACCATCTTCCAGTGCACCGTAACATGACTGCTGCATCTCTGCTTTGCCTCAAGGGCTGCCGTAGCGTGGAGGAATTCCAGTGTCTGAATCGTATAGAAGAAGGCACATATGGGGTGGTGTACAGAGCCAAGGACAAGAAAACAGATGAAATCGTAGCTCTTAAAAGGCTGAAGATGGAGAAAGAGAAAGAGGGATTTCCAATCACCTCCCTCCGAGAGATCAACACTATCCTGAAGGCCCAACACCCCAACATTGTCACTGTCAGGGTGAGCTATTTACACCTTAAGAGTTTTCCTGACCTGTTAGATAATTAAATACAATCACAGTGGATATGGTGATTGATTAATAAGCTGATATTAGTAAGGTTTAAGAGCTCTTTTTTTTTTGTATCCATGTTTGTTGCAGGAAATAGTTGTGGGCAGTAATATGGATAAGATCTACATAGTGATGAATTATGTAGAACATGACCTAAAGAGTCTCATGGAAACCATGAAACAACCCTTCCTACCAGGTAGGGTACCTCCTTCATAAAATGTTGTGTTTTGTTTGTTTGGTGGGTTTTTTTTGGGTTTTTTTTTTTTTTTGGCCATTTTAAAAGTAACATGCAAATACAACACTTCCCTTTGTCTCTCTCTCTCTCTCTCTCTCTCTCTAGGTGAAGTGAAGACTCTGATGATTCAGTTACTAAGAGGAGTTCGCCATCTCCATGACAACTGGATCCTGCATCGTGACCTTAAGACCTCCAACCTGTTGCTGAGCCACAAGGGCAT
The DNA here is from genome assembly GCA_037576675.1 of Pangasius sanitwongsei. NCBI lineage: Eukaryota > Metazoa > Chordata > Actinopteri > Siluriformes > Pangasiidae > Pangasius > Pangasius sanitwongsei. The sequence continues at coordinate 19,837,905 of CM075010.1, forward strand.
TTTAAAGGTGCGACCTGTCTAGTCAGAAAACCGCTTTGGGTATCTGTCTACATTTTTCTTGGCATCTAAATTTTTCCGTGTTTCGTAGCGGAAGCTGGTTTCCCTTTACATTTTAATATCTAATGTACTAATACTATTTCATATTTTGTAGGTAAATCCATCCTGTTAATGTTGGAACACAGTATTTCTTACACTTCATTTGCTAATAAAAACACTTAAAATAATAGATTACACTTGCTGGTCATCTGCTGATTAAATATAAACTGGAATGGTTGTTATTTATCCCCGTTCCATGAAATCTGTTTAAATTTGATAAGGTTGTATCAATTCTATTAAGTTTTTGGACTTTGGACCATATGTGTTTTGTCAGGAATGTTGTTCTTGGATGATGTGTGTGATTTTTGTGTTGTGTAGATTGGCGATTTTGGACTGGCACGAGAATATGGTTCCCCACTGAAGCCTTACACACCGGTGGTGGTCACTCTGTGGTACCGTGGCCCAGAGCTTCTTTTGGGGGCAAAGGTCAGTAATGCATACTTTAAATTGTAAAAGCTGTGCCTAACCTTGATGCTTATTTTAAAGTTGTATTGTAGTTTTGTTTTGTTTTGTTTTGTTTTTTTTCTCCAAAGAATGTGCTAATGCAACTTTAGTTAAGACGTGTAAACGGATTGATTATTTTTCATGACAGGAATACTCCACAGCTGTGGACATGTGGTCAGTGGGCTGCATATTTGGAGAGCTGCTAACCCAGAAACCACTCTTCCCGGGCAAGTCAGAGATTGACCAGATCAACAAAATATTTAAGGTGAACTTTTATACGGATACTTAAGTTCTCAGAAGATCTTGTACTTTGAGAGAGAAGCAATGTTTTTGGGAAGTTGTTTGGGAAATTGAGGAATTTGGGGAAAAATTTACAGGACAAAAACGTTATATATAATGACCATATCACTGATAACAACAATGATTCATATGATCAGATAAGTGATCTAATGTAGCCAGGGTGTTTGGCAAGTTCCCCAAACCCATTTAAATGCTGTTTGTTATCTTAGGTGTGGGAAGTCCCCCAAATCCTCTTAAAACTGTTTGTGCTATAAGCAAGAGTGTGTGTGCACTTGGTTTTTCCTGTGTCATAGGACCTCGGCTCTCCCAGTGAGAAGATTTGGCCAGGCTACAACGAGCTGCCTGCGGTGAAGAAGATGACTTTTACAGAATATCCCTATAACAACCTGCGCAAGCGCTTCGGCGCTCTGCTCTCAGACCAAGGCTTCGACCTCATGAACAAGTACGTTTTGGATTTTCAGGTTGCTTTGAGAGCGCTACACACACAGCCCTATTCTCACAGCATCAGGTTTACTTAGGAAGTATGTTAATCACATACAGTTGCTCCTCTGTGGTTTCATTTTTGTACAAAATGGCAAATATTTTATTAGAAGTCAGTAACGTCCAAATGGACAGGAAAAATAAGTATAAGGAACTGTTGATGTAGACATTAGCATTTCATACAAGAGGGTAAAACATTGCATAAATAAATACACATAATAATGTCTAGTGCTACGAATTATGTTCCCAAAAATAAGGTGATGTGGTAAGTATTTCTATGCACTATAATATCAGTACAGTATAGTACTTTATACCACAGCTCTGTTAAATTCTCAAATCTATAACTGCACCTCTGACAGTAGTGGCAGCCATAATTCAAATCGCAGGCTTGTATCAGTTCGCTCACTGGAACACGTTAGCATTTCTTTCATTTATCATTTCTCATCACACCAGCCTGTTGTTGATTAGATTCCTATAACAGCACACCGCCAAGTGTTTTATTCCATACACGTGCTAAGCCAACATGGCTGACTCCCTAATATGTGATGTTTTTTGTGGTTCTGGAGCTGAGTGACCTAAATATTTCAGTAGAACATTACAGGTTATTTATATATATCACACTTGGGTGCGTGTGGGTGTGGGTGTTATATGCACACATGCGCTTATGTGCTGCGTGTTTGATGTGAGCAGATGACCGTGTCTTTTTTGTAGCCTGGGTCTGTCTGGAGCAGCAGGGCCTTGTGTCTGTCAGGAATCTGTCTGGCATGCTAGACACAGGGCAGACTGAAACAGCAGCCAAATTACACATGCTAGTCTGCAGCCCTGATGATGTCAGGAAAAGACCCATTTACTTCTTTTCTCTCCTGCTTACTTGGATTTGGATTTTACTTTGGATAGCTTTCATAAGCTTTTAGAGGTGCAACAGTATGCAAATGACGTCACAAATAAAGTAATTAATGAAATATATTAATAAATATAAATATAAAAATGTATAAAATGTAAAACTGTTGTAGTTTTACAGTATTTCACATTGTGTTGTTGAAAGCCAACACAGCAAAATCTGATATTAGGTTGCTATACTCTTCATTCTGCAATTTCTTTCTTTTTTTTTTTTTTGGTTCTCCCCAATTTGGTCACCCCCCCAATTCCCACCTACTAGCCGGCTCTCCCCTACTACACGGCAGTTACCAACCAAGTGCTTCCTCCGAGACGTGAACCTTAGAGGAAAGCTCTATCTGCCCTCTTCCTCATACATGAGACGCCTCACAGACGCCCATGATTGGCTAGTGTCACTGTGATTGACAGGGGATCCAAGGATGGCTGTATTATCTCCTGGATTCGAATTCACAATCTCCAGGCGATAAGGCTCCCTTATTAAAGACAGCCAAGTGATTCGAGGTGGAGTTTAGAGATTAGCTAGAAAAATGTTTCTAGAAATCTCTAAACTCCACCTCACGTTAACATGTAGCTTTGAGTAGTTTAAAAAAAATCTTTCTGCTATATTCAGAGCAAACTTAAGAAAGGTCAGAATGGGTTTTTTTTTTTTCTTCAGAATTTTATATGATAACATTCAGATGTGATGGACTGTTGATTTGAGAGATGACGCAAACTGAGCGAAACAGGCTGAAAAACAAGGAATGTTTATGCACAAGCAGAAGGAAATGTACTTGTTAGTTAAACAAGCAATCTTCACATAAACAATAGTGACTGGTCATGCTGGATTCAGCTGCTGCATTGCAAAGGAGGTACTAGTGGAATCAAGATTGGTGTGCAGTACATTGGGCCATATGTCGTTGTTAAATAATCCTTTACACGAGCCACTCAGTACTGAGCCTCACTTCTTTGCCCTCATTGCCGTTTTATTGCACTTAACGGCAAACTGCCAAACCATTCTGGATTTGGATTAATCTGAATTTTACAGTAGAATTATTGTTCATAAGAAGAGTTAAAAGCAGTAGGGAAAAGACAGCTGCATACAAAGTAGAGTGGGCTGCCAGATTACACAAAGCTGAGTAATCCACAAAACCCAAATATTTTTGCATGGTGTTTTAAGTCAGCTGTTTTACAATGCAGTTGATGGATTAGTGGCTAAAATCAAAGGGAAGCTCAAGAAAAATACGAGCTTGGGCTAGCATGCAAGCCATTTTGTCTCTTGTGTAAATCAAGCCTACCATCTCTCACTGTTAGATTCCTTACCTACTGCCCCGCCAAGCGGATCAGCGCTGATGAGGCTTTGAAGCACGAGTATTTTCGGGAAACGCCGCTCCCCATCGAGCCCTCCATGTTCCCGACTTGGCCGGCAAAGAGCGAACAGCAGCGGGTGAAAAGAGGAACGAGCCCCCGACCCCCAGAGGGAGGCCTGGGCTACAGCCAACTGGTAGGAGACACCACTGCTAAACTGCCAGTGTTGTGCCTGGATGGCTTACTGTACATGTTGAACTCAAGATATCATTTATACAGTATTGTCTGATTTTGGTCCTAAGGAGTCCCACCATGAATTCAAACTCTGTTGAAGCCAAAACAACCAACTTTAATGTTCTCTAACTGAATACGTGCCAAAAAGCAATGAATAATATACGTATATGCTGAGTGATCACATACAACACCTGATTTCTCTTCTAGACACTTTTTCATGCTCACAATTCTCACCACTTTTCTATCTTTTTAGGGTGACGATGATCTGAAAGAAACTGGCTTCCACTTGACGACGGCCAACCAAGGACTGTCCAAGTCAGGCCCAGGATTCAGTCTGAAGTTCTGAGGTAAAAGGCCAGAGCCAAGGGAGTGTTTTTTTTTTGTTTTTTTTGCTCTTTGTGGCACTAATGCCAGGACTCGGTTTAAGAGACTCCCTGAAAGCTGACCAAATGTTCCTCTGAGGCTCCCTGATGCAAACTGTTAAAAACAGTATGAAGACGGAGAAATTCAAGTTCTATCTGTTCATCTACTCCCAGCAGTTAGAGGCAATGAACTGCTCCTCCGTCACACATAATCCCAAATTGGGGTTCTGGCTTCTGATATAATTGCATTTTTCTCTCTCTTCCTTTTTTTTTTTTTTTGGTCATTTACTGCTGTTTGTCCTGTTTGTGTTTTAGCTTCCACTCTCTTTCAAGTCTGATCCTTACAGAGTTTGAGTTGCATATGTTTTGTTTAAGCGACAGACGAAGGACTGTTCAAATTTAAAACCGCATTCCAGCCTACACATACTGGATTCGTAACTGGAGTTGTGTAATAATGCGGTTTGCCAAAAGTGTCGGTCATTGACACAGGTGATGTTGTGTTGTAAGAAATAAACTATTTCCAAGTCTATTTACACACTTTTACTATTTCTCAAATTTCTGAAGCCACTTGGTATGCAGTAGTGATTTTTTTTTTTTTTTTTTTTCCCCCTTCTAAGAGTTAAAGCAACAGTTGAGGACAGTTAGGAAGCTGACGTTTAAAACAGAAATGACAAAAAAGTGGGGAAAACAGTCAGGGCAGCCTTGAAAGCAGCTCCAGCACCAGATGTCCAAAAATGATGTCATTCTGTGCACTGCACACACTCGGCACAATCAAGTCCGCCTCCTCCATTTTATTAGCGAAGAAGCCAGAGCGACTTTCCATTGAATACATTATTCTCCACTTTAACCATGGATACTTAATGATTTGGGAGTTTTAAAAAAAATGGGAATGAGAAATAGTGTTGTAATTTCCCAGGTATCATATAGCATCTTGTTTCATGGTGAATTTCTGAAGTAGTCCTCACTCACTGGGGTCTGCCTCATTGATTCATCGTAGTCTGCCTGGGTTTTCACTTCTTCAGTAGTCACAGTTGCTAATTAAATTTCATACAGCTGAAATTCATGGATTTTATAAAGTACGTAGACTGGACAAAGTGTGAAAATGGTGCTGAGGGTCCGAGTTTGTACTGAGCATGTCACAGGCAAGTGTTGTTTCATCATAAACTAAACCAATCACTATGCAAATTAGGAATCGGATAACCGTTGTTTCGTGGTTAGTCACGGTGGATGAGAGCTACCGTAACAAAATGCAGATTAAAATGCTTGTCCGTCTTTTTCCCGTGTACCTCGTAGGCACTCAATTTCATCTTCGAATGACAGTGATATATACTGACTATGTGATAGATTTTATGGAAATGTCCTGTGTGAAATGTTTTCACGCTTTTTCTTCAGTTTAAGGACATTCCAGGAAGCGTTCTCTTTCTTTCTTTCCTTTTATTTTTCTCCTCCCGCTGAAATCAAAATGAAAACAAGTATGTACTACGGTTTTCTTTTCATTTTCACCACTAGCTTGTGTCTTTAAATGGTTGATTAATACCATGACACCGTGAAACCATGATATTTTTACATTAGGTTATCACACTGTCAAAATTTCCAATCAAACACACCTAATACAAATATACTCCTTGCAACACTAGGTTCCTTTTGAAGGGCGTGGGTGCGTATAGGATTAGGGACATTTCTACTTTGCATACATAGAATCTTGATCTCATGAGGAGTTTAAACATGTTTCAGCTTTTGTAACTTTTTAACTCTGTTGTCTAATAACTTTTTATGCAGAACTGCTGCATCAAGCAAATTATTCAACACAGGAGAATTTGTTTCCAAAATGATCCATAATTAGACAGAAAAGCCACAACTCTTACAGAATAAATTTTTTATTTAGCACCTAAGGAAACAAATTTACAAAAAAAAAAAAAAACAGAAAAACCCTGACGTCAAAATATTGATAGCTTTATGTATGCATCTAGAGGAATATGTGCCCGAGTAAGTGAGGTTCCATGGTGCTGGGGTGAACTTAAGCCTTTGGTTGCATCTCATTTGTTCTCCTTTTCCTCATATACAGCACTTGATCACAGACTTTTTTTTTTTTTTGGATGAGGACAACACAGTGGCAGAGAGGATGGAGCACTTATTTCGGATAAAACCAGTCTGTGGTTTCTGTCAGTACTGTTTCATGTTGTGGCTTGACATCCTCAGAAGCGCACCCGTAACTTCCACGAATAGGTTGTCAAAACCTTGTTCTTCTTCCTCACGATGCAGGTGTACGTACCCTCGTTGATAGCGTTAGCCACAATACTAATGTGATCGTCTTTCAGGGTGATGTAGCCAGGGTGAGAGAACTCCAGCAGCTCGCCGTCTTTATACCAGCTACAAAGATCAGAGTGGTGGTGGTTAGTGGATTATGAGTGAACCTAAAGCTAAACATCTCTTGAAAACGCAGTCCTTTCTTGGTGGACCACTTTTTCAAACTTCCAGACTGAGATCAGTTCATCAGTACAGCTGATGTTTATTTAAAAAAAAAAAAAATACAATCAGATCATCACTGTTCAGTGATTGGGTTACGAATGGGGGGGGGGAGAAAAAAAACACTCACTCCACTTTTCCTTGCTTTGCAGCAATTTTCTTTCCACAGCGGAAGGTAAGTTTCCTTCCCTCAGCAACCAGCTTGTGTTTGGTCCGTGGCGGCTTTGGAGTCGGGGCGACGGTAGGGAAAGGGAAGGCTGTTTGGGTATAATGACAATCTCAATACAGAGCAATGAAATGTGACACTGTAACGTCTGCAACGTGTATTTAAAACTCTCTATGGAATTCATTGAAACGTCCTGGAGCCTGACCAGGTTTCTCAAGGTTTAAGCCAAACTGATCTCCAAAAAAGAGTAACCACTGACACTGTTAAGTAACGTTTACCCTGAGTTCTGAATATGAATGATCATGTCATCCACATTGTTGGATACGGAAATATTTGGAAACTTTACCGACTTCTAACTCATTGTAACCGCAAATGTTTTGGTCCTACGCCACACAATGTTGATCATTGTGCATCTGCCCACAAGCCACATGCAGGGATTTCAGTGTGGCTTGTAATCATGCAAAACATGTTCCCCGAAAGACCAAATTTCACCCTGACTGCAACGAGAGCCAGACTAGGAGCTGCCTTTTCTTCCAAGCAAACTAGATTTCAGCTTTCTGCACCAGTCTGGCTTGAGGGGGAGAGATGTTCCCAGTGTGGCGTTCTAGGATACAGACCTATCTCAAAATTTCTGGAATTCTCAAGTTTATCTACTCTGCTTCATTTAGTAGCCAGCACCATGACTTAATGAGATCTTGCCTTTTTTTTTTTTTTTTAGTCTGCTAAAGGGCTTGAAACAAACTTTGTAAAATCTAGGCTTTCAGACCAGCAGGAGCTGTCCGTGAAAAAAAACAAGGGGGCGGATATTAAGCGGCAACGCTCGTATTTTATTGTTGTCTGCTCAGAAAAAGGAGGCGCTTCGACTGAGTTGAGGATGTTGCCGTTTTTGCTGCGACCTCATATGAGAAAGATTATACAGAATTGCATCATCTAATTAGAAACATCGATTTGAAAGGCTTTTGAACTTTCCTTAGTGCTCAATTAAAGCGCCACACTTGTAGAACTTCACTCTTTTTGTCCTCTATTACGTAGTTAGCTGTTATGTTAATCCAAGTACCAAAACACTGATTCTATATAAACAGCTCCACTACGCTGACTTATAATAGAAAAGTGTCTCAAACCGACCAACTTGTTAAACTATTTGAATGACTGAGTAGCAGAGATAAACACTATATCATTTCATTTTTTATGTGCAATGTCGAATATGTTAAGGAAATGAAAGGATGTAGTGTTTTTCTGAGCTACTTGGTCAATAAAATAACTACTATTTAGAAATTGCTTGCTTTAAAAGGACCAATGCTTCCACCTTGCCATGGGAAATGCACTTAGACTATTAGCCCAACACTTTCTGTGAGTAGTACGTTTAAGAGATGCTGTCTACTAGCCAATCACAGTGGTGGTGGGCGGGTACTTTTGTGCAGACTGGTCAGGGGTGGAAAATGTACTGTGTGTAGAAAGTCAGGGGTGGAAAATGTAGCGAGAAATTATGTAATCAAAGTGCAAGTTAAAATAAGTTGCTATTTTTAAATGTACTTAGAATGTTAAAAGTATTAAAGTAAATTTAACTGATGAACTTGATGTTTTCATGTGAAAAGTATGTCATTTTTCTACATAAACTACGCCATCTTGCCAGAAAACAACATTCAGTTTCTCTAAGTTTACATGTTCATGACTAATGCTGTGGACTTTGAATTAATCAAATGAATTAATCAAAAGTAAAATATCATGTAAATAACCAATATGTACCAATCCCTAGAATTCGACTTGCTGCCAATTGCGTTAGATACTGAAATCTGCGCTAGTCTAACCTTTTCTAGGCATCAGCAAAGAGAACAAAGAAAGTGGATGTCGAGTTGGAAGTGTTTACAATTTGCACATTCATAGTACCATTATTTTTTCAAAATGGGGAAACGGTTATCTGCTTTTTCCTGTTGTCTAATGACATTGTTTTGGAACCACCACATTTAAGATTATTATTATGATTGGTCAGAACTGAAGGAAAAAAAAAAGTTTTTCTTATTCAAAATAAGTTTAATGTTTAAGTTTGACTGGCAGAGTGTCTTTTTTTAGAGCTTTAAATCATGACTAATATTATGTATTTCACTTCTTTAGTAACAAAAGCATACATATGCATTGCTGTTGGATTTTTTTTTTTTTTTTTTTTTTTTGGAGATGTTCAGCCATAAAAGTACTAAACAGTATCAGAGTATCTAAACCTTACATTTTAAAGACTTGGGTTTGAAAAAAATAAATCCAGATTTGAGTTCTCAAGATTTGCAAGTACATTTCTGATCAAATCTTTTAAATGTGCCTTCAAGAACAAAAGTTTTTTTTTTTTTTTTGGTGGAGTGGTCAAGGCACAACCAATGTAACTGATAGGTGATTGGCTAAGGCAATGCCAGATTTCACAGATTATCAATTTCTGAAAAACTCTTACTGTAACAGAAGTCACAGCTGTGGGGGCAGTGCTTTTGCATGAGCTTTCTTTTGCTTTCGCAGTAGCCTTTCCTGGCCCAAGCGGGACAGATAAATAATCTATCCAAACATCCTGGAGGGAGAGACAGAAGAATTAAGAAGGGAGGGAAAGATGGGCAAGAAGAAAGTAGAGAAAGGACATTTAAAAGAAGCCTTTGGAAATTCAGAAGCAGATTCACGTAAAGGCTTCACGTAAACTCTTGCTGACTACCTTTTGAAAAAAATCTAAGGAATTCATTCTGAGCACATTTCTGAGAACATTAATATTCCATGCCAAGACATTTCTTCACGACCGTTACTAAGCATTGAATCAGCATGCATTTTACAAGTCCCTGTCTTGGTTAGCCTATCTCACTGCTCCTGTATTAAACGAAACCAGCTGTTCTATCTACGCACCGTATAGTCGCTGGAGTCCCCAGACGTCGTCCTGTGTTACGAGTTTGCGGCCAGTTAGCGTCGCGTTGAGATGCATTATGGCTGTTGGGTTCTGCGAGTGCATCAGACCCAGTGCGTGACCAATCTCGTGAGCTGCTACATGCACCAGGTCAGTCAGCCAGACCCCTGCTCAAAGAACAGTCACACACACTCATGTAAGGACAAAATTACCTTCCTGCAGTGTTGGTGCTAATAAGGTGCAATCGTTCAGCTAGCCTATCATGTTGCAGCAGCATAAAATGCATAAAATCATTCAGATGCTGGTCAGGCAAGAACAGGAACCTGAGGCTACCTTGGGCACCAGATCCAATCAGCATGGATGGTTGAGGATTGTGAAAAAGACCAGGTGTACCCAATTTAGCCTCGGATTCCTGTCCTTGGATGACAGGAGTGGAAACTGATGTGGTCTTTTTTTTTTTTTTTTCCCCCTCAGTATTTGGCATGTTGTGCATTCTGAAATGCTTTTCTGCTCACCACGGTTGTAAAGCGTGGTTATTTGAGTTACCGTAGCCTCCTGTAAGAGGTAATTCTGCTCTTACCTCCCTCATCAACGAGGCATTTCCACCCGCTCACTGGATGCTTTTTGTTGTTCGCACCATTCTGTGTAAACTCTAAAGACTGTTGTGCGTGAATGTTCCAGGAGATCAGCAGTTTCGCAAATACTCAAACCAGCCCACCTGACACAATCAATCATGCCACGGTCAAAGTCACTGAGATCACTTTTTTTTTTCCCCCCAGTCTGGTGTTTGACGTGAATGTTAACTGAAGCTCATGATCAATATCTGCATGATTTTATGCACTGTGCTACTGCCACATGATTGGCTGACTGGATAATTGTATGAATCAGCAGGTATACTGGCATTCCTGTTAAAGTGGCCAGTAAGTTGTTTAATAATATAAGAAACCTAGACCTTTTGAATAACTGAAGACATTACACTTGACATACAGTACTCTGCAAAAGTCTTTGGCACATGCAAAGAAATGCTGCAGAGCAAAGATGCCTTCAAAAATAATGAAATTAAATGTTTCTACATTTAAA